>CM065913.1:15000-1265000 GCA_033439115.1 Firmiana major | reverse complement strand
CAATGGAAACAAGAATTCTTACTTCAACAATTTTGAAAATTTTTATTTTCGTTTTCGTTTTTTAAAAATAAAAACATGTTACCAAAAAGATTTTTAACTATTTAAAAAATTTTTAAAAATGAAATAAATTGATTTTGATATGACTTTAGAGAACATACGTGGAATAATTTTAGTTATGAGCATGATGAAATTAATTCTTAGATTATTATACGATCATATTTAACATATGAATAGAGTCAAATATATATGGTTTTAGAGATAGAAATTATATGTACATTTGAATATGAGATACAAATACATGTACTTTATATGGAAGCATCGATACTAGTTGAATATGCATTGATACGATATTAATTTAAATGTTGGCAGGACTATCAAAGTATCGATAAACTATCGTGACTTTAAAATAGAATCTCATGCTCTATTCCAAGTACTGTTACAGTTAAAGGTAATATCGATATAGTTGATTTTTTTTTTATGTCGAATTTCATTAAGAGTATTGATAAATTGAAGGAAGTATTGATACACTTCAAGCCTAGCAAGTTTCAACAGTCAAATTTATGTGTCTGCAAATGAAAAAAATCAATCCAACAGCTAGGGTCTTGAAATAGGCTATAAAAGCAAGAAGCTTGAAGAAAAATGAACAAGAGCCAAAGTTCCAAAACTGAAGTTATATTTACTTCCAAGTGTTTCAAGTCAGAAAAGTAAAGAAGAAATAAAATTTAGATCTCCACATCAATAGTCTCTACAAGATTTCTTCAAGAGCTTAAGTGTTTCTCATCTTGTATTAGTAGATACTTATTATCACAACCCTTTTTTTTCTTTCTTTTTAACCGAAATCTCAATAAATTTTTCGCATTTATTCCTTTCCCTACTCGATCATGAACAAACTTACCACTACACTGTTGGGCGGTGAGTTAATAATAATCCGCTCGCAATATCCATTCTCAGTTAATAAAAATGATGTCATACATTTGAGCATCAATCATTTAGTTATACAAAATATGATTACTGACATCTACGTCCCACATAATTACAACTCAAAAGACTATTGTGCTTTTACAATTGTTTAGACACAAAAAGAATCTTCATGTGTATACCTCTTAGTGATGGATGACAGCGGAAATCCAAAATACAACGCCTCAGTCCTCACTGGGCTGCTATGTACACTCTGTAGGAGGGGAAAAATAGAGAGGGATGAGCAACCACACGTTCAGTAAAGCAATAATGCAAGCATGATAGATAACTACTCTATCTACATGCTGATAGTGTTATGCATAAATCATTTATAATAGGAGCATGAGGAATAAAACTATGTCATATGAGTATACATATATATATATATATATCATGTATTTAAATCATGGAAATTGGCATATAAAACATGGTAAAATCATCATGTACAAATCATCTCATGCTCGTCGATTATCAAATCTCAAGAAAATGGCAATTCTTTTATGAAACATCCTTTTGAATCCCATCTATTTCTCATACACATACAATCTCATCACAAATCATTTTCTCAATCACAAACATCATCGCCAATTCACAATTCAAATCCCACAAGCCTCGACCCCTCTTTCGGGTCTACCTTGGACAATCACAATCACACATATGTATAAAAAGACCAGGTCACTATGTCCCAAGTGACTATGTAGACCAACTACATCACCGATTATCGCAGACCACACGCATCCAGGTGTGCGGGGTATCATGCTGGCATGAAGGTGGATATTCCCTCGCCAGACTTTCTCATCACATAATCATCATGCGGTACATCGTACTCCATGTGATATACACGGTACAACATACTCTGCGGACCCATATCGTAGTTGGGGGTGCCAGTCCTATGTCTTGTCTATCCCATACCAAGAACTTGTTGTACTCATATAGGAAAGCCTCCCTGCCGAACAGAGCCTCCCCGCCCCTCTAGGGCTTAAGGGCGTTGGCTTAAGGATCCTTCTATACCCATGTAACAGAGCCTTCCTGCCAAACAGAGCCTCTCCGCCTCCTCGAGTTTAAGGATGTTGGCTTAAAGATCCTTCCGTAAGAGAGCCTCCCCGCTTCCTCGAGCTTAAGGATGTTGGTTTAAGGATGTAGGGCTTAAGGATCTTACCGTAAGAGAGCCTCCCCACCGAACAGAGCCTCCCTACCTAACAGAGCCTCCCTACCCCTCCAGGGCTTAAGGACGTAAGACTTGAGGATCTTACCAACTTCCATGGCCTGATATGTACCACAATGTGCAAACTTGTGCGAGCAAAGCTCTAGCACCACTCATGCATCATATCATAAAGAAACCACGTACGAGCATAGCTCCAGTACGATTCTATGCGTAAGAAAACCACTCAAAATCCACGTACGAGCATAAGCTCCAGTACGATTTTATAAAATATCATCACAAATCAAATCAAAGTGCGAGCTAAGCTCCAACACTTTCATGCAAGTTAAAGTATCAAAATCCAGCGCGAGCGAGGCTCTAGCGCGATTTAATTCACATAGCTCGATAGGCGGCTCATATGCATTCAAAACACATCACAAACATGTTTAGCACCTCACATGTACTATTTCATAACATCAATAAAACATTAGTCAGCGTATCCTTTTATTTGCTCAAATCAAAGCATTGTTGTCATGCCCCGTGACCTAACCTCAAACTAGTCACGCAATGTTAAGCGGAATCGTATTTTAATGTAACTTAAATATTTCTACGCGGATCATTTTACTTGTCATTTGTGCCCGATGTAGGTATCATTCTACTCTTTATTAATTTTTATGCGTGATAAATTTCTAATCTTAACTTATATTATTAAAGATTTCGATTTATTTTTTTCTATTTAGGCAGCATGACTACAATATATAATTTAGTCCTTCATACTCAGTACAACATATTTATCACAAGTTCTCAACATCAAATATATTAAACACGGGTTTCAAGCATACATCATATAATCCACTAACCCGACATCAAATTGACCCACATAGCATGCCATACCGTTCATCAATTTTAAACCGAAAAGAAGAAACCTATGTACGATACTTAGTAATCATGCTTACACATCAACCAGCTAAATACATTTTACAAAATATAACTGTGCGTACATATCTAAATATAGAAATGCATATATATACATATATCGTCTATCGCATACTACCTCGAGTACTAAAAAAAAAGCTGTTGATCGCACTCAAGAGTCAGCAAAACGTGGAGCTCTCCTCGGAATACTAATCTGAAAAATGTTTGAAAGAGAGGGGTGAGCAACCATACGCTCAGTAAGAAGTCTACATAACCGAAGCTAGCAAAACACCATACAACACGCCATGCAATGATAAATTAAGAAATCACGTAAAACATCATGCATAATTAGATAAAACAAATGTTGTACAAGCTTCGGTTTAGACAAGTTTTCATAATGGAAATTCAACATACTTTAGTCAGTACAGATTTCCAAAGAGTAATTATAAGTCTACAAAATCGAGACCATAGTCAAAGGGCAATTTATTCAAATACATGCATGGGCATACTTAAAACATTCGATACAGTAACAAGAGTAAGTGGCAATAACCCAAACCAGTCATGGATCCAATATTCAATAACCTCACCAATATCAATGCAAATATCAATACACCTATGGCTATAATGACTACCGCCCTATCCTAACTGAGCAGGTTCCAGACTAAGGTACTGTAGACGGGCTCAGGGTCTCACAATATTAGGTAGTAGTAAAATACTCGATGTCACGAAGATATCCCCGTGAAGCACTTGGCACCGTAGAAAAATCACACAGAACCTCCTACCGGGTGCTAGAGATGGCTCTCACGATAACAACTCGATGCCACAAAGGTATCCCCGTGAAGTACTTGGCATCATAAGGCAATCACACAGAACCTCCTACCGGGTGCTAGAGATGGCTCTCACGGACATGACTGCCACACAGGCATAAGCCGGGTTGCCAATAGACTCAAAAATCCCTCGATGGGTAAACGATAAAAATCCAACAATTCATCCCAAATCATTATATAAAAAATTGGGGAAAACCACCCATCGAAAATAAAACATATATCAATTGTATAAAACCAGCATGTATATAAATCGTGCAAACTCATGCTTACTTAAAAAATACAGTTACAAATAGTGCCAATGCAACGTCTTTAAAATCAAAAATCATCATGGAGTTACGAAAGTATTGTAATGCATCACACAGACATGCTGCTATCATGTAGAAATATTAGCTTATAAATCAGTAACTCCATGCTATGACAGAATTTAAATCAAGACATTTTAATAAAAACAATGGGTAAAGGGATTTTAATCTAGACTACTCTATTAAATCGGCTAACCTATAATCCTACTTTAAAAATATGAATCTAACATATCCTAAGTATTTTACTATTGACAGGTATATAAAACCCCTTACCGCACAAGCTATGCACTCGATTTACCCTTTTTCGCCTACCGCCTTAGACGCGCATATATGCGTCTAAGCTTCCTTGGCGCCTCCTGACGCGCTTGCTGCGAAATAACATTTAAGGTATACTTTATTTACCATTCGCACATTAACAAATTAAATTTCAGCACATGCATATTCGTAAAAACAATTCTAGACTAACTACTATTAACGCAATTTATCAGTTTTAAGCCTTATGCTTATTCATTTCCAATGCTCTCATGACCGTAATTTTTGAAATTCTACTTGTTAATTATTTTCGATCTAAATCAAGGTGGCCAAATACCTTAAGCATGTCTTAATTTCATACTAAATTCACGTAATAACTATTTTTACACAATATTCTTCACTTATATTTTATTTATTTTCTGCATTTCATTTCACTTCCTACATGCATCCAATGTGTATTATTTTTAGGCAAATTATGTAATCTAACTCTCCTAACCGAATGTATGCATAAATTCCCTTAAATTTCCTACTTAACCGAGCACTCCATCACCATTTCTCTTCATCAAATTTTCCAGCAATCTACTTAGTTACACAATTGAGTTAATGCATCATTTTTCCTAACCTTTAAATCTACCAATTCATTCAATATTTTCAGCCATCAAATTCAGATTTTATTCTACTTGAATAGCATGAATTAAAGTTATCCTACATCCATTTCCTGCCTTCAATAAAGCATGGCATTATAAAATTCCTAGGTTTAGCTTATTCCTCATTTACATGCATTGAAATTTTTTGTTTTTAATTCTCTATTGTAACCGAGCCTATCCCTATCCAATTCCAATTTTTCTTATCAAATTTTTAATCCTAAACATCTACATTTGTATTATCTCAATTCAGCTTAATCAATTTATAATAAATTCATCACATGTAAAATTTTCTTTTCTTTGCATTTCTTCATGGCCGAATATTATCCTAATCTTCCAATTTTACTTGTTGAATTTTAATCCATACAATTTCACATTGTACATTACCATTTCAGATTACATAAGCTAATTTCACATTGCCAATTTAACAATTTCCCTATATACCTCTACATGGCCGAATATCACAACTTAATATATCTACTTATATAGTTTAATTTTCAATCATGCAACCTTAGAACCAATTATTCACATTATTATTTACTGCATTAATCTTGAATTTCCAGCAAATTAAATTCTCTAAATTTTACTACATGTGGCCGAGCATACTATAATGTGCCTACCGAGATTTTTCCTTCAATTGCTACAACTTATACTTGCTGCAGTAATTTTGTACATGCAATCCATTTTTTTCTTCAATTTATCATAAATCTAAATTTCACAAAACCATAATTAAAACAGTAATTAAACATGAAATTCTAGAAATTAAACTCCACTCACCTCAATTAGTCACTAGCCAAATCTACTCTAGCAAAATCCCCAAATTCTTTCTTTGAATTTCCAAAAAATTTCGTGTACCCCTAAGTCTCTGCACAAATTTTGGGATTGTTTGGTGATATCCCCTTGCAGGTTCGGCTAATCCCTTCTCTTTTCTCCTTGGAACCTCACGGTTTGGGGGAAGAAGTGTTTGTTTCTTGGCTGGACAAGAATTTCGTGGGAGGTAGGGATTTTTAGGTGTAACAACTAGTAATTTCACTCTAAAACTACCTTTAAACCACAAGATTCTAACATGCAAACCAGATTTTTTTGTAGGCTTGTTTGCTTGTCAAAATGCAGATTTGAGGAAGGGGAAAAACGTGAAATTTGCAAGGTGAAACAAGGATTTCATTTTCTGTCTATGGAGGGGTATCACGCATGCCAATGGAAAGGGGTTATTTTTGTTGTTGAAGGCGTGATCAAATGGGAGCATTTGCTGGGTTTCATTTCTGGTCTAAGGATGGCGTGAGTTGGGTGTTTAATTGAAGAGCAAAAAGAGTTCTGGTCTTGGGAGATAATTGACGTGAGGAAAGAAAGGAAAAAGAAATGTTTCCTGGTTTTGCAAAATAGGAGGGAAACGTGATTATGGGAAATTTTGGATTTTTTTAAATATCTATATATATCAATAGATACATATTTGTTTCCAGATTTTTGTGTTTATGAAATATAATATATATATATATATATTTATCTATTATTCCGAAAATTATTAGGAATATGGTTTATTTCTTCCCAAATATTGTCATTAACTTTAAAATTTCATGTTTTATTATGTTATTCAATTAAATTTATTTTATAACTTAATTAGCTTAGTTAAATTGCATAAGTTTTTAAATCATCCTATTTAATTTCCTTGATTAATTCTATCTTGTCGAAATAAATCCTAGCCCTCAATTTAATTTCGGTACACTACCCAAGCTTACTTACATGAATTTAAATTTAATTCAACATTCATATACATTTAACTTAATGACTAATGGTAGATTACCTTAATCTATTCTAATCTAGTCACATGAATCTATTACTACTTAACTATAATAGCAAAAATCTAACGTATTCTCACTCCGTACATTCCTAAAAAAAAAAGAGAACTCTCAAATTTAAATTTCGATATAACATAAGCAACAAGACATTCAGTATAAGAAAATTGTAGTCTTACAATTGTGTTTTGTGAAAACATTCAAAACACGTGATTTATGCAATTATTAGCTTTAATATCCCTTTGTATACATCCATATAAAACCAAATCATACAACATTCACAACTATTTTCGCATATCAAACAATCAATTTCTCAAACGTTCATGCATTTCATAAACACCCTATAATCCCACAAAATATGAGTTGCTATCTCTATATACTTACATAATTTCCTTACTTGGAATCGCGACGCGTGATTCCACTTCCTTAAAGCTGCTTACTCATGCGGTTCGATTCGTCTCCAACGAACTCTCCGAAACTGCACATAATCGTATTTCACATTATTTTAGTCCATTATGACGCAACCGTTATGTTTGCTGTAGTTGATTCGACCTATAGTCCTTATTAGCTCTCATAAGGCCTAGGTTCATTGTTCTATTCATATCTTGAACTCAATGATTCTTTTAGGCCTATTGATTCATACCCTATCAATATCAAATCGATATTAAGCTCACATCGTTCCTATTTCATCAATTTTCCTTGATTTCTTCACTATGGCATTTATCAAGCATTTTATCAACTCATTTTCATAAATTCTCTAAACTCACAATGTGGCTTCATTTACCCAGCTCAAATCATCCACATTACTCCAATAACAATTTATCAACATCCATAAACCACCAACTCACCCAATCTACACTTTCTCACACTAGACTCATTCCATTTCTAGGTCACATACTAATTCCATTTCATCCTAGGTGTTTTCTATCATCCATACACATGCAAATCAACTCCAAAATCACTTAAATAAACAATGTACTTGGATTGGAGTATTAAAAACTTACCAATCAAATTTCTCTTCTTGCTCCAAAGGGAATGTTCCTTGCTCCTTCAATACCAACAGTGAGGTTTTGGGTTTCAACTATGTTGTTCTCTTCCTCAAGATGAACAACTTTTTATCTAATAGCCTCCCCTTAATTCTTACTGGAAATGGATTGATTTTAGAGAGATAAACTTAGGTTTTGGGTGAAAAATGTAAGGGTGATGTTGTTTTCCCGAAAATTTTAGATTTCAGCGCTCTTTTTATAGAAATAGCTTGAAGAGATCGATCTTCACTAGGAGCAGATTGATCTGGTCCCCTTAATTCCCTCTTTTTCATGGCATTTTAAGCATGAGATCGATCTGTCGAAGCTTGAGATCGATCTGCTCCAAACAGAGAGCTAAGAAGATCGATCTGTATGCTTTAAGGATCGATCTTTTCATTATAGAATGTTTAGGAGATTGATCTGGTCCCATGGGAGATCGATCTGCTCTATTTCATTGCTCAAATAAGAGCATTCTAGCTTTTTGAGATTGATCTCTCATCCTATGAGATCGATCTGGCCTTCATATTTTTCAGATTTTCTGCAGTAACACACACCCAAACATCCTTAATTTGCTGCCATAATCATTTTCCCATCCAACCACCTTTAAGACTTGAAAATGGCATCCATCCATACCTTATACACATTAAAACTTGTGTGTATTTTTTGCATAGCCAAAGGTATATCATACAAAGCTAAATGGAAGTTCAACTTTATTCCATTTCACCACACTACTCATTTTGAGTCCCGATCACATTCATCACTTATAAAAGCTCATTTCTTCATATTCATACATAATGAAACTTGTATGTACATTACAAACTCATATTACACGTATGTACATTACATTTATAGACTTTACATTAATTATACTTCACATTACAAGTACATTACCACACTTATAAATCCATAAGGTTTACATCCAAAAATACAGGTCTTACACTTATCCTTTAGCCACATTGTAAACCCATAATTGAAATTGTAAAAGGAGAGTGCTCCATCGAGAACTTATTTATTAATGAGGTTCGGTAGTCAAAGGTTTGATTTTAAGCCAGAAAAGGAGCAATTGTAAAGGTTGTTTCTCTCAGCCTGCAAAAGAAATGTGTAGGTTATCCTTGAGCTTGTGAAAAAGGAAAGGTATCATTAAGCCACATAAAAAGGAAGGTTTTCTCCTTAGACTTGCAAAAGGGAGAGGTTGTACCATTTTCAAGTGAGTGAATTTGGTAGAAATCGTTAGGAGAATCTCAAGGTACAAGATGTAACTAAAGGTACTGAACCTCTATAAGTTATTATTTAAAGCTTCTCTTTCCCACTCTCTTTAATTTGTTTATTGTTCATTTTTTTACTGCTCTATTTGTTGTTTGATTGTATATCACTTAAATAGTGTAGGTTATGCCTTAGTTAGAAAAATATTTAAGATAGCAAAAAGTTTAGAAACTGATTTACCCTCTTCTTGGTTTAGATTTAAGCTAAAACTTTCCAAAGTTATTCACAATTATCAGAAGTTAGCAAAGACAATCTATTGTTATAAACACATATATAATAATCGAGCTCTTCTTGTACTCTACTTAATTTCTCACTTATTTTATCCTTGAGCTACCCATTCTTTGGCATTTTATTTTGCCATACAGAAATTTAATTTCCTGCTGGTAATTGAAGGCTATAAACAAAGAATATATATATATATATATATATATATATTTTAGATTTAAAGAATTGTTTATGAGGTTTGGTATACATAAAGTTATATTTTGTTAGAGTTATATAAGATGTAAAACATAGAGTTACATTTTATTGAAGGCTATAAGCATAGAATAATTATAATTAACTTTATTATAAAAAAATTAATCACTTAATGTTGTATAATTCCTTAGCATTTGAAAGTGCCCACATTGAAACCTCTTGAATTTACTTTTTAACCTTCGTTTCTTACCTTTAGCCAGCCTAGCAAAATCCCTTTCACAATGAAGCTTCCTTTTCGCTCTACTTACTATCTTATATACCATTTCACTTTTTTCTTCCCTGCCACCTTGCTTTATCATTTATCACTTAAGCCTCCCCTATACTTTCTTTTGGTATTATGTTTAGCGGTGCACTGATTGCTTATTTCCCCTTACTTCCTCTTTTGAATTGAATTTGCTTGGAGAGGATCTATCTAGTTCCTAAAAATAATTTATTTATCTTATTATTTATCAAGGGTTTCTAATCTGAGGAAACCAAACCTTCTTCTTTAATATTCCCCACCCCGAAACTTCTTAAAAGAGGAAATGACCTATTTTATTACATTTGATTGGTTATAAAGCTTATCATCTCGCCTCTTTCTTGTGCCTACGTTGATATCCCCCTTTCACACACCAAAAATTAAGCACCAACGTCATTCTTTTTTGTCGAGAATATTTATATACATTCATCCTGTAACACATAATACAACAAAACTAATTAAGTTTCAATATATTAATGACAAAAAAAAATTTACTAGATTTAAAAGTATGTCAAATATTTATTTAGTTAGAAACTTACAATTCTTTTAGCCATTTCTTCCGTGGCTTGATTAGAATATAGACGGTCTTGGATGAACATGCTTTCTTCTAAATAATCGATCTATCAACATCAAAAAGGCTATCAAATTTTCTTTTCTATATACAGAACAAAATGATGGTATTGATTATATATGTAAATAAACTTCTCACTAATCAACAACCAGGTAGTTGAACCATGAAACATATATTTACAATTTCAACCTCAAGATTCGTGTATCCCTTTCATTGGAAGTCGATGATTATATATCTTGTTGGTTCTTCTTTGCTTTTGGTCTTCACTAAATTTCTAAATCAAAACTTAAGTTGCAAATTTATCTTAGTTTAAGATAGAGTACTTTGTTAAATAACATTTAGAATTTAAAAGAAACTTACCTTGAACTCATATAACTAATCTAGTATAAATGCATCCTAATGATGCTAAAGAATGAAATCCCTATATAATACTGAAGGTTAAACCAACAACTCTTTGTTCTCTTTGTTGGGGTTATGTACTTATTTGTTAATTTCCTTTTACGGTCTCTCCATTTCAGCCCCACAAATTATAGGATAGTCCTTTTATGGACTGCTTTTATGTCAAAGTTTCGCAAAATATGTAAATATTATCAATTACCAAGACATCTGAAATTGATTTCGTAAAACATACATACATAAGAAAATCCGCTTATAATATGTAAATTGAAAATTTAACATACTAATGGAATCTCCCTATTCTTATTCTTTGGTTCTTCTGGTATGACTTTAATATTTTTAAGAGTAATGGAGACTATACTTCATACCAGACTTCCTATGTTGTTGGCCATCATTTTTGCAGCATCACCAACAGGCTGACCTTTGTTTTTGAACTCAATACTTTTGTTATTTTCCTTGTAGCATGACCAAACAAGGCATAGTTGTGTGATTTTTGATTTTTTGTATCTTACTTAGAGATGGTTCAACAGTACTAGGTTGAACTTTACCTTTTTTTTTGTCTAGATCCCTAGTATTTGGTGGCCACATTGGGCCCTGACTAATCAGGAGTTGAGCATCTGTCAAACCCCATAATGGGGGGTGAGACGACTCTCTCAGTGTTGTTTGCTCTATTCACAAGGCTCGAACTTAAGATCTTACTTAAGGGAATCGAGTTCCTTACCACTCGAATTAATATACATTGATTGAACATTACTTGGTTCAACCTTTTTTGCATGAAGTTCTTTAGAAACATTCTTTGTCCTTGATCTTTAGACATTGTACTTCAACATCTGTAACAAATGCACAACAACATTTTACAAGATCATGATGAGGGGTTTATTAAGAGTTTAGATAGTTGTTCAACACCATCAAAGTTAACTTGACGTAGACGCAATCTCTACTCTTGAATAACTAATATAAGTCATTAGATGAGATTTATTTCTCAATAAAACAATGCATTACTTAAGAAGAAAGAGAGACAACATTCATGAAAATGGCTGAAGGAGGACAAAGGTCAATTTGGAAAGTGATGGCAAGAAAGAAATTAGAGAAATGCAGACAGAGAAAGAGAGGGAGGGAAGGTATTTCAATATGTAATGTGAGAACAGTTAAATTTGTAAGAGGAAAAGACTACCTTTATTATAAAAATCGTAGTCTAATTAGACATTAAATTACGCTTATGGTTATAAACATAGTCTTCAATATATATGTTTTTGATAAACCATAGCCTATTTAGACATTAAACTTAGAACATAATCTTTCATTAAAGTTAATTCGTAAATAAATAAAATGACTATGATATAGACCGTAGTCTATTGCTAAATTAGACTATGCTTTAGGGTTAAAACATATTCTTTCTTACTTGTAATTACGGTTTAAATTTTTCTTCTGTATATAAGACTATGTTTATAGATTAGATTTATAGACTGCATTCCCCATGTAAATCGTACATACTCATTAATTTTAGATTATTAGAATAAATTAATTTATTTCTAGAAAAGGTATTTACAAAATGGGCGACAAATGGGTGGCAAAGTCTTTCACCAAGAGTTTGGACAAAATTGTAGAAATTTAGTTAGAAAATTGATTTAATCCTTTCTTGATTTATTAGAGCTAACAGAATCAAGTATTGGAGATGAAATCGAACTAAAACACATAAAATATCTAGGTTTTAATTTATTTTTGAATTCAGATTAAAACTTTGTGAATAAAATTTTAATCCCAATTTTTTCTTTTACAAAGCGAGTTAAAATAAATTATTAGTATAATACTAAGGATAAATATCTTGTACCTCGCCAATGGAGTTTCTTGTTACATGTCATTATCCTAACTCCGCTTGTGGAGTCAAAAAACTCCACTGATTGTGTATAAGATATTAATTCTAATATTAATCATTTTTCTAAAAGGAATAAAAACCCTAATTCTTTTTTTCTCCAAAAAGATTCTTTGGAAGGGAAAATTCTAGCAAACCATAATAATTTGTAAAAAAAATAATGTTTTAAAATTAAAAACATATATGAATAATACTTTTGGTCTTAATAACACATAATCAGACTTTGATACCACTTATAAACTTTAATCCTAAAATTGTAAATGATAATTAGAACACCATATAAGTAAACAAATTAAATGACATATATGTTTTTACTGATACAGTTGAAAGCGGAAGCAAATTACCAAACTTGTTTAGGCTTAATCTTTCTTTTAGATACCATGTGTTAGAAGTGAAAAAGAAACTTAGCCATATTATTACATTAAACCCCTGATAGCCTCACATCAAAGGCCTATTAGGTCTTAAGAACGACATAACTAACATACCTAGCTGACCTGATAAGATTTGCAAAAATAAATATTAAAGTGAATCACAATTAATTATTTAGACTCTCTAAAATATTTCAACCTAGGAATAAATTTTCAATCTTTTTTATTAAATCTTAAAATTACCAATGAATAATATATTACATCTATAATAAAATTTTAACGTACGTAATTTCATTTTTAGATCAACCAATAAGCAAAGGCGAATCCTCAATAACCTCAAAAGTTTTTAAAATTTATTTACTATGTGTGTATAGATTAAATTTAAATTGGTTCCTCAAATTAAAAATTGTTAATTTAAATTATTTTTTATGGTTTAATAATTTATGTGATTATAATTTAAGTGGGATTAAAAACACATTACTATTTATCTATTTATTCTGCTCATCAATCAGTGCTTACAAATCCTTAAAATTGAGATGCTTGTCACTAGTTTTAATTAAATCACAACCATATGAACTTAACAAAAGTCAAACTAATTTTTTAACTTTCGTGGAGATTCAAATATCCAACAAGTATCAAATGTGTGTGTGTGTGTGTGTTTTTTTTTAGCTTATTACAATTTCCTCTCCCCATAAAATTTTCCACTTTTAATTTTACTCTAAATTTCTATCTCATACTATATTATAATATATTTTTCAACAAAAAAAAAGATTGGAATCATTTAATTAAAAATAGTTATGAAATATATCATAACTTCTGATCTCAGTTTTAATTTCATTTTTTAAAATAAATTATATTTAATTTAATTATTTTGATATATATACTTTAATGATTGAGTTATTTATATACTTTTCTATTTCAATTTCAAACTATCAAAATAATTAGAAAAATTCTCTTAATTCATCAAAGATTGTGCAGTTATATAGTAATTCTACCGTTAATTTGAAAGTCTTGTTATCTTTAAAAGTTTAATGCTTTCGTGGTATATTTTCTATATTGTAATTTTATGATTTTGGTTATTTTTTATTATTATATTGGGTCAAGATGATTTTATAAAACAGATAAAATATAGTATTAACTGCCCCTTCAGAATTAAATATCAAGATCTGCTACTGCCAATAAGGCAGCTGACTGGCAGCTACCCTGTTTAGAGAAGGGTTGTCTTGAATGGATGGCTAAGGCAACCACCTTCCTTTGTTGTTTGTGGTCAAGAAAGATGGTTTTCCTGCTCCATATGGCTGTGTGTTGATTTTACTATTAGAAAAAAGTTCATAGATTGGGTTCAAAAAGCATAGTCAAATAAAAGACAACGTTTTCCTAATTATAACCTATATTGGTAGTCTTTTCTCGAGTTTATAGATTACAATTTTTAAAAGACAATCCAATGTGGGAACTGCATTTTTAATTTAAATGAAGTCTAGTTTTTATAATAAACCACTTTTTTTAATTATTTATAAATTTTAATTTATTTGAAAATAAAATCAGTAGGCTACATTTCCATGCTATCCATAGATAATTTCAAGTAAAAAAGCACATATTGAATAAATCATGGATTTTGCCATTATACAAAATATTACAAAGTAAATACTGTAAAATATTCTTAAACCATATTATTTTCAAAATTTCAACACAATATTAATATCTTTATATAATGAAGCTTTTTTTGTGTAGTGCTGCAGCTTTCTTCGCAAAATTGAAATCAATATATGCTAACATCTAACCTTGCATCATTTTTATATGCCATTTTCATATCAACTTTTTTTAAGATTTCAACACAAATATATATAATGAAGATTTTTTCCCATAATGACCAAAGTGCTGAAGCTCTCTTAGCAAAATTGTGATAAACATATACCTTTTACTCAAAAGGGTTTGTTATCCAATTAATAAAACAAGTTCTTATCGGTAATGGATACTTTATACTAGGCTAAGTATTTCATCAAATGACATTATTTATGAGCATTTAATTTGTTTTCTGAATACAATATTATCGTATCATTTTTTTATTTGGTTGATTTGTAAAAATTAGTAATTAGTAAGTTAAAGTATTACAAATTAGGATGTTAATTGATTATAATTTTTATTACTCTGGAGAGTTTTTGTGCAGAAAAATTTTGAATGAGTTTAAAAATATTGATTATGATGAATGTCAATATATGTGTTAAAAGTGAATATATGAATTACTTGCATTAAATGTTTTTTATGATATGATAACAATTATCTTTTTCTTGTGACAATGAAAATCATAATGCAATAACAAATTTAACTTCAATTCTTTTGAAAGACAGTAAAAATTTTTTTAAGATCGCAAGAGCAAATCTAGTAGATGTAGTCTAAATCTTCTAATAATTCCCGTCAAAGCCTCAAAAGGAACAATAAAATTGAGAAAAAAAAAATGATGAAATAGAGGAGTTATAGGTTTTCGATAAAGGAATAAAGGAAAAGGAAGGTGTGGAGCATGCAGGAGTCAAAGGAAATGAGAATCGAAATGGCTATAAAAACGTAATCACCAAGAATGAAAGGAAACCGCTGTCACCAATATGGAGACAGTCAAAAGTATACAATATGATGTCGAGTATAAGGTACGTGATCGATCTGTCTACTGCCGCCCGACTAAGCCCACTTTCTGTCTTTGATCGAACGAAAACCTTGCGTCCCTTACGATTTTGTACGCTGAAAAGTCAAAAGCATTGATGTAAGAACAGTCAAAAGTATTTTTTGGCACGAAACCCCTCGCACCAATTCTACCGATTCATTTGCCACTACACTCGAAAACCGTCCGATTCATTCAAAATTTGATTTGTCTTGATATTATTTTCCGTTGAAAAGTGTTTAAGAGGTTTTATGCATGAAGCATTTAATTTTTTCTGTTTTTATGAAAAAAAAAAAAGAAAATCAAACAAACAAACCATTTTGCTAAAATTTATATTTTCGAATTAAAACTAAAATAAAAAAAAACTGATTAAGTGTAAGAAGGATTCAAACCACTAGATCAAACTAAATTGATGTAGACAATCAAATAATTAATGCGTTTCGATACTGGCATTTTCTTTTAAAGTGATTTGTATAGGTGATGAATTTAAAAAAAATGATAATTATTTTATAAATCGTTAATGAAATTTTTTAATTTTATAAATAAGATTAAAATGATAGTACATATTTTATTTTATTTATTTTTTATTTTTTTAATATAGTTAAAAGACATGTATAATTATTTTAATTTTATTTGTAAAGTCAAAAAATTTTATTAATTATATATAAGATAATTATATAAAAAATATCATTAAAAATATATTTTTTTAATAAATAATAATAAAATTTTAAGACTAAAAATAAAAAAAAAATTTACACTTATATGATTAATCTCCCGCAATGAAATCCATACGGGGTACAAATTAATACGAATTTGTCCAATTCCAAATAAATTAAAGTGAAGGCCCTTTGGATAGGGTGATATTGGATGATTGATAGGCTCTTGGCCTTATTTTATTAATTTTCATAAAAATAATTTAAAGAGATTTTATTGAAAAAAGTAATAATAATTGCATTCAAATAGTACTTAAAAGAAATTAATTGATTAAGTAGACAAATCAACTAATGGACCAAGATATAACTGGATGAATCTAACATTAATTGGTGGCCCATGAGTTCTTTATAATTGTTCAAATTATCCACGTCATTAGTGTGATTAGTTTTATAGAAAATAAGTTCAATTACTTGATTTCACATTCTTATTTTTTAGATATCAAAATAACAAAAATAATATAATTCAAAGAGGGTACGGACATTTAATTTAAAAGTAGAAGATGTTTTTTTTCCTAAATAAAAGAAGAAAAAAGAAGTGGGGACAATGCATATGCAATATGCAATTATTTTATTCAATATTTATAAATATCTCGTCCTTGGTCGGCGGAGAAGGGCTCTTGTTTTGAGCCGCCACCAAATAAAAAAATAAGTTCATGGAAATTCGATGTGTGTATATATACATATATCCAAACTTTGCACGAATCTTCATGGAACCATCCTCTCCAATCCATCCACAGAAAAACTATAAAACAAAATCATCACTATCTTCATTTGGTTATCATTCAATTGGAAGAATTTCGTGAGGTACGCTTACCGATATCATCATTTTGTTTCCATCTTATTGATTACCAGCATTTTTATTTTTATTTTTATTTTTATTTTTTTACAGTATAATTAAAGATATCTTCGTATCTTTTTGGTTTGATATTAATTTTTTTAAATTGAAAATATAAAAAGTTATTTTTTTATAAATGTACTTTTAAAAATTTTAGCTGATATATTTTTATTTTGTCGACATAAATATCTTTTATCACTTCAATCATCTTTTTATTACCGAATTCTTTTTATATTTTAAAATTATATAAATTAAGGTAAGTTGACTCTCAGATATAGTTTCTTTGCTCCAAGACAAATGCATAGTGGGCGCAAAGTTGCCGCAAAGACAAGTCTCAAATCATTGAGAAGGGTGAAGGTACTTTCCTTGAAATTTTTAGCCTTATCTTTAATTCTTTTCTGCCAAAGTTCACTTTACTTTGCACTTCCATTCTTATCATGCGAAGAGAAAAGAGAAGCTAGTGAGAAGCTTGAAAGCAGAGTTAGTTGAGTTGAGAGAAGAACTGCAGCCCAAGAATTTAGAGCTGGAAAGGCTTCATAACCAAATTGTCCAAATGAGACGACTGATTCGATTAGTGGCAAACTCTAATACTTTGGTCAATTACTTCGTTGAAGCAACGGTTGCAGCTCGGCAAGATTAGAACAAAGCCGATTTTTGAGTATTTCCCACATCTGGTTGGTTTCTATTAATTGTACTCTCATATCTCACCTTGTTATTAATTTTATACTATATTCATGACCTTAATCATCCGACGGTAAACTCTCTTCTACTTGGTTTTTTCTTCTTTGTTTTTAACTTTTTTGTTGTTTTACTTCTTTTCCCAGAAAGGTTCTGATTTATAGCTTCCATCTCCCCACTGCTATTGAAAATCGATAATCGAAAGGAAGAAAAAAAGAGAAGAAAATGCATGGAAGAAAAAGAGGAATAGAAAAAACAGATCGCCTATTCAATTCTGATTTGTTAACTAATTTTGTTATATATATATGAGCAACTTTTATTGTGTTTTAAGAGCTTTCTCTCCTATGATCATTTTATATACGATCTGCCCTATGTTGATTAACTACTATCTTCCATGCAGGTTTTCTCGCCTTTCAGAAACTTGTTTGTTTCATCGATGTTACTTTTGTCTACAGCACACAACAAGATACGATGAAGTATCAGACTTTTTGCTGTGCTTTTTGTCTTGTGATCGATGATGTAGGTACTTTTAGAACTGTAACATCTGCTGCATATTGTACTGTTATTTTTAACCAAATAATATCCTTTCGTATCTTTCAAAAAAAAAAAAAAAGGTTTAGTTAAAAAAAAAAGCAAATGTGATAGCCTCTGAAGTGTTTGCAATAAAAACATCCTAGAAATAATCACTCTAGACCAGGTACAACAAGTGAAATATATAAAACCTCGTATTTATATTAAAAGAATATTAATTTTTTAATTTTAAACAACTTTTTTTTACTTTCAACCAATGTTTAAGGTTTAAAATATAAAGGTTAATAATTTTCGGATTTAGTAATTACAATTTTCGTTCTAAAGATGGTCAAAAGGGGAAAGTTGGTAACATCAAAGAGAGATTTGTGTCTTTTCGGTATAAACAACATAAATATCTTGTTTTATTTGTTTCACTTTTTGTTTCGTTAGGTATCACTTCTTGTTTTTATTTAACCAGAATTAGAGCTTTGGTTTCAACTTTTAATTTCAGTGCAGTAAACAACGAAATAATAAATTTAAGGATAGCAAAAAATGTAATTCAGAATTTCTTTGAATGTCATCTTTAAAGCAAGCCGAACATTTGTTGTAAATAGAACATTTTCAATTTATGTATTCAAACAGATATGTTCTACATTCCAACACCACTACATACAGTCATTGAAGTTGTTTTCCTGGAGAGATCAATGCCTTTGATTACTTTTTCTAAGTTATTTCTCCTCAAAACATAGTCTGCAGCTTCTATGGCAATAATTATATTTGCCTTGTCCCAATTGCAATACCACGCTAGAGCAGGACAAATATTGATCCCATCTCCCACCATAGCAACAATGTTTCCATCTTTCTAAATGAACGTACAATTACTTCTGCCTTGACATCTTGGATACCCACCTATCTAAAAACAACAAAATTTAATTCTCGCTGAATAGAAATTTTAACAATCCGTCTGCACAATCTCTCATATTGTGATTATAATTTATTTGTATGAGCATATTAGAGGAGTTGCTGCTCCCATATTGTAAATAAGGGATATGCAGGAAGTGGAAACACTTGGAAAGGCAAACCAAAAGGATATACACAAACTTTTGTTCACATTGTGATCTCATATTAACATCTTTCAATCATAATAAAACTCATAATCAATGGAATCCCATGTATAATACACAATAATAATGCAATCCCTTGAGCATGCATGCAACATGAGAATTCGGAATCTACATTTTCTTAGGTTCATTATAGATGTCTTTTTATATGGGACATTTTGGAGGCAGAACCAGCCTTTTTGGATTATGAGGTAAAAGTTAGAAGCTAAGGTCGAGTTGGTTGCTGACGTGAATCTAGGTGGAAACTCTATATCAAATGTTTAAGACCAGACTTTGCTCAATAAATTTATCCATTCCTTTTTACCTTATATCAGCATTAGGTAAAAGGTGAAAAAAAATGTGGTCCAGTAAAAGGTGGTGCAACCTATATTGCACCCGTTAAAATAACAACTTTATGTAGTTTCTTCAAGTTATATATTGTTTTGAAAGGTTTAGATACCTTCTTTTGGATATTAATATTTTCTCTTAAAATTTCATACTATAATGAAGGAAAGACAGATCAGGTAGTAAATTTCATATGACAAACTTTTTTCAAAATAACTCTTTCACAAAACAACCTCTTCTTAGAACAATTCCTTCACAAAACTCTCAAAAGAATTCCTTTACAGAATAACACATCTAGAAAATAACATTTTCATAGAATAATACCAATATCTTTACCGAATAACACCTTCATTGAAAATAAATTGAAATAACTTTAGAATAGGATATGATTTTTGGATTAACTTCACTATTGAGATGTTCTGTAGAGTTTGTCTCGATAGATCAGATATTAAAATAGTTAAGAGTTCTTCTCTTAAATGAAGTATAATTGATTTCCCATCTTCTTTGAAGAAAAGATAATTGACTCCTTAATTTATTCACTATTTCCAATTAAAAGTGTAATTCCCATAAAACAAACAATAAATCTTTTTATAACTGTTAATTCTTATTATTATGCCTATTAATCATCATATTTTGTGACTCATATTATTTAAACACCTATATATAAGAGTTCTCACCATTATTGAGTAGGACTTTAACATAACATGAGTATTAATAGAAATAATTATAAGAATCAAACCCTTCATGATTTTTCTAACTATAGTTTAACTTATGGAGACATTAAATAGTGAACATAAGAGTCCACTATCTATTTCGAAAAGAAGAGAAAAAAGTACTCATATTTCAAAGAAAGTTCAAGGAAAAATTTGTTAATTATTTTCATATCCGATTTATTAAGTTAAACTCTTCAAAATATCGCAATAATTATGTTTACCAAAGAATCCTACTATATTCTAATGTTATTTTCATCTTTCTTTTCGGTAAAAAAGTGTTATTTAGAGATGATATTAGCGCTGTTTCATGAAAGCGTTTCGTGAAGATACATGTAATAACACTTCTGTGAAACAAACATTGTTACATGTTCAGACTCATCTTCGATATAGTGTGATTCTCGTAAACCGACTTTAGAGAAATTTAAAATCTACAGATTGCTTACTCTTGTTCGTTTTTAAATGTTGAGAATAAGTCAACACTCGAAAACCTTGAGTCAATCCTTTAGCTAAAGCAACACGTTGATGAGCAAATTGATGGTAAAGAACACCCAAACACGCAAATAGATGGTAATGAACACCCAAAAACAAGAGATGGTAATGAACACCCAAAAACAAGAGATGGGTATAATCAATCTCGTTGATTATAGTACAATGAAGTCTACTCAATTTATTAATTTGCGAGAGATTGCCACATAGATGGCCATCAAACCTTCCTCTGTTCGTTCTCTCTTGCTATCAGTTCACTGTAGTCAAAGGAAGAGGGAAGATATAATTAGCACATGATAAAAAAATTTGAAACAAAACCAAAAAAAAGAGTTAATTTTATAGGAAGTACTCTTATATATATATATATATATATATATATATTAAGAAAGTAGAATTTGCTTAAATGAAATTGTGAAGAAAACAACCGGAGAGCACAAGTAAGCAGTGATGCTTTAGAAAAGTCATGGCTTTCTCTAGCTTTCAGGATATGGAACATAAGAGCAAGGCGAATTTGGGTGTTGAAACTTTGTCGCGTTATGAGCATAGTCTCCTTTCGAAGTTGCTCGCATTCCGATTCAATGCGTTCAAACTTTTCTCTTACTTGACTTTGTCCCTCTTTTATCTTTTTTTGCTCTTCACTTATTTCTTCCATCTCCTCTTTTAACCTTTGCATGCGACAGTTTAGGTTTCTCAACCTTCCTTTCTTCTGCAACAAGAATAAAATTTATTGTAAAACGATTTTGAAGTCTTGGCTCTACCTAAGACATAAACAGGTGAAAATCCAAGAATATGCCGTAATTTAGCGTTAAAATACAAGTCCCAGGATACATTTCAAAATCTAAACCTTCAAATATGAACATGTTTAGAGGACTAATCAAATGGGTCGTTGAAGTAATCAATAAGTTACCAATCAAAATCAAGACCACTAAAGTAGTGATTATTATTATTATTATTATTATTATGTAAAGCTGTTCGGGAAATGAATTAAGTTTGAGTTAATTTTAATTAAAAAGATTAAAAGATTAAAAGTAAGTTCGAAAATCGAATTGGATTTCGAAATCGAAGAGACCTCTTAATCCATGGCACCAACTATGCATAATGTATGACAGACGGAATTTGCCTGATCAAACCCTTCTATGTCTCCACGCAAATCCAACCCAAAACTAGTTTGTTATTTTTAACGCTGAATCACAACTCAAAAATGAAAAGTATAATCCTCATCTGACCTAGTCCAAGATTTTATTTTCACAAAAATTATTTTTTAGTAAATTTAATAATTTTAGACATAATACTATAATTTGATGCGAAACGACACAAATAAAATATGTGAAAGCAACAAAATTAAAAATTAGTAAAAATTATATATAAATATGACAAAAATAAAAAAAATTTCATATTTAACATGTTGATAATAAATTTTAATATAAAATTTTTATATTTTACACGACACAAATATAATTTTACGTGAATTATCATGTCTATTTTTAGTAAAAATTATAACTTATTTATGTCTAAGTTAATCTCTTAAATAAAAAAATATTATTATCTTAATATTAAAAATAAAATATATTATTTTTGTATATCCCAAACCGATTCAGATTCAGACCCGTCTCCCTACTAGCCTATTAGGTAAGCGTGCACAACGTGCTTAGTTAAGGCCTTGGCATACTTGTAATGTAGCTGGAAGACATTGTCACACAATGAATTCAGATGACATCAAATTAATTACATGAAATTGTAAAGATGTTCCCTCAAGTTGAAGAGATGGCTTTCACCATGCATGCTTCATGCTTGGCGCTCCCACAGTTTGGATCAATTGCATGCAGAGCCAGAGATTAAACTCAACATCACATGGACTATTTTTCCACAGAAAAAATATCAAATTTGTGAACGAAATAACCAATGTGAAACCCCGAAACACAAAGGCATGTAAGGATGACTTCAGAATGAGATAATTTGAGTGAATATTCATTAGATCCATATGAGTAACAGTTAATACCTGATGGCTTCTACTTCCGTGTGATGTTCTGCGATGCTTCATTGTTGCCAATGCCAGCTTGAATCTCCTACGTAAAGCTGTCGCCTGCATTTTTTTGCAGTGTTTGTGTAGTTCCTCCTGCCAATGCAAACCACATATATAGACATAGTGGCGGCCCCACCTATCATTTTGAATAATTTTATTACTTTTTAATATATTAAATATATATTATCATGTATTATTAACTAATATGTTATGAAATTTTTAGATTCTACCAATTGAAATTAAAAAGTACTAAAAATTTTAATATTTTTTAAAAAATATATGTTATTATCCTAGTTTCACTTAAATAAATTAAAAATTCTATTAGTAACATTTTAAATAATAAACCTATTATCATTACACATGATTCGTTTTGCTTGAATTTATTATTACTCTTTTCATCACACCTAACACGATTGTTTTTTGTTTTGTATTTTCAAAAATCTCAATAATTTTTAATATTTTATTGAACTAAATTTTAGTAAACATATATTTGAAAATTACTTTATTCTAATAATTTATGTATTTTTAAATTTTTATCAATGAAGGAAATAAAAAGCAATTAAAATTTTAAAAAGTATAGTAAATTCAAACTATATTTAACTTTGAACAATAACTTAAATGATGGTATTTTTATATTAAAATATACAAATTCTATAAACCTAAAATTTAAGTCTCAATACTACGATCCTTTCTTTCCCTGAACCAAAAACCTATACTGAGACTTCTTACTAGTTATTTATAAATGAGGACTGTATCAAAAAAAAAAAATGAGGACTGAATATTTGAATTTAATTTGTAATGTTAAATTTTAAAATTCCTAGGCGGGCATACATTAATTATTGGTTGGTAGATCCAAAAGTAGAGCAATAAAATAGAAAACGTGAGTTTAACGAGTAAGTCGAACGATTGTCGGCAAAGTCGAGCGATCGATTGATCGTTACGTTTGTCCGGAAGCTATTGACTTGATATTTATTTGACTTGGTAGTGTAATAATAATAATAATAATAATAATAATAATAATAATAATAATAATTTGCACAAAAGAATAAAGAGGAGATGTTTCCATGAAAGACAGATGAAGGTGCGGTGCATAACTATATTTGTAATTAAATTGAATAATCATGCAATAGTAAAGGCATGTATCATGTATGTATGCTGACATTACTACTACCTTGAAATAATAACTTTGGAAACTCACCAAAAACTTCATCTCCAACCCGCTCATCTGCCTGAAGCTCCGGCAGCCCATCTCGCTCAGTCGCAGCGATCTGTGAGCCTGAGATTTTGCAAGGAGACGCTCTCTCTCACCTCCGCCGGATTAACAGATTCTCTCCGGACCAAACTCACACCTGATCTCTCTCGCTTTTTGGTCCTACAGATTCCACAATTCTGTGATCCAAATCTTGTTCATCGATGTATTTCTTCTCACTGATAAAACGACCAAATTCCAACTGCTCCAATAACGCATCAATCTATCCACCTTTCTTAATAACATCTCTCATCAACGATTCACCTTCCCAAGAATCAGAATGATACGAGGGGAAAGGAATCAATAATATCCAATTTTACAAACAAAAAAGAAATGGAGATAGAGAGAAGAAGAAACGACGTTAATTACATGCAAACGTAAATGGGAGATAGGGAAAAGAAACAGTTCCTGTAGCTATGTGAAAACACGTACGATGTTACAAGCAAAGATAAAAAGACAGTTACTTCTACGCCAAGCAAAGGCTGCTAAGAACACTAACTTAGGTTATCCGAGACACATATGCTAGTCCTATTCATGTATATTTTGTAAGATAAATTTATATGATATATGACTTTGATTAAATATAATGAATATTAATGTTATGTCATTATCCACTATCTCTAAAATTTAAGAGTTATTATTCCTAAAATTAAAGAATTATATCCTCTCACATGATGAATATTATTGGAAGTGGTAGTTATCTACTTAAATAAAAATAGGTCTTCTCTAATATATATATATATATATATATATATATATATATATATATATACACACACGGTAATTTCTATCTGTTCCGAATACGAAAAAGAAATCAGAGCAAGAGAGAAACATATTTTCAGAAAAAATTTATTTGCTTTCACAAGAGCTTCTGCAATGACTTTTTCTCCTTCATTGACTCTCACCGCAATCAGGGGTATATAAATTATTGTTTTTCAAATTATCTTTAAAAAAAATATGAAACATCTACTTTAAAAAGATTTTGTGATATATGTACAAGTAATAAATACATATACAATTTTGTTTACATGTGGTATTCGAGACAAGTTATTCTAAACTAGATATACTCTACGAAAGATTTATGTCCACTTTACAATTTTAAAGAGATATTCTAAGAAATCAAATAGAAAATTAAGAATTAAAAGTGTAAAATATTTTGTCAAATACCCATACAGATTAGATTCTCATGAAATTATATGTCTTGATTGCTGTTAAATATATATATATATATATATATATATATATATATATTGCCATAAAGTATTAAATCATTTCGACAAGAAAAAAATAAGTTTTAAGTAATAAAAAAAATAATAATATATATATATATCTAAAATTGATATTTTTTTAAACATTTTTATTACTTTCATTAGTTGCTTCAAACAAGTCGTTGGTCATTTTACATTACGTTTTGATAACTGTAACTTGTCGTTTGGTGTTGAATAGTTGCAGCACTGTTTTTGATTATAAATAAGTATAAATGATAGCAAATATGATTATAAACAATAATGATGGCTAATTATGATGAACAGTAAGAAATTGAATTAAGTTCTGGATGAGTTTAATGTTAAACATAAATAAACTGTGTGTGTTATAATGTTTCTCAAAGAAGTTTAACTCTAAAGTATAAAAAATGTTAACTAAAGTTTGCATGCTATGTTAACGTGTGCATTGTTTTTGTTTATATATATATATATATATATATATATATATATATATTATTTGTCTTGATTGTGATAAATCATAATGATGAATTCATGATGATTTTAATGATGATTTAATAATGATGATATTGATTAATGATAAATGATGATTAATGAGAATGATAATCTTGTTTATTCAATATCACAATTCTGTATGAAAGTTAATTTATTTAATGATCTTATATTTTGTGTGATTACATGAATGTCGACAGATTGTATGATTATGTCATGATTGTTCTACTGCTATATGTTACGTTTTACGTAATGTATACAATTTTGTATATATACACGTGTTTACTCAAAATAAATAAATAAATAAGTTTTTGTTAATTGCTAAAACTTAAGAAATTTACTCAAAGATAAATTTATTATTCAGTAATTAATGATATTAAAGGAGGTAAATTAATATTTTAATTGAATATGTTAATTATCCAAAGATGAAAGATATGTTCAATTTTAAATATTTAGTTACCCATTAAAATTTCATTTAACTCATTTAAAGGAAAAATATATTGTAAAATTTACTCAAAGGAATTTTACTTTATATTTGTGTTATGTATATTAATGCATGTATATTGTAGTATCTACCCAAAGGAGAACTACTATATATCTTAATGATTGTTTTATTGAATTCATCATGATTAAATGTGAGCTTCATTGTTATGTTTTTGCAGTTATTGCAATTAATTCGCATGTGTCATCTATTGTCGTGTTTAATGACATGAACTTCTCAGAATGACAAGAGCAAGTTGATTTCCATTTAGGAGTTTTGGATCTCGACTTGACTCTCCTTCAGGACAAACCTCCTGCTATTAAGGATACAAGTAGTGAGGCAAAGAAGGCACATCATGCTGCATGGGAAAGAAGAAACATATTATGCTTAAAGTTTCTGCGAATAACCATTGCCAACAACATTAAGACTACGATTCCACAAACTGAAAATGCTAAGGAATATATAAGTTTTGTGGAAGAAAGGTTCCGTTTTATGGATAAGTCACTCGCTGGTGCCTTAATGGCTGAGCTTACAACCATGAAATATAATGGGTCAATAAGCATGCAACGACATATCATCGAGATGACTAACATTGCTACAAGACTTAAGTCTTTGGGTTTAGCAGTAGAGGACTCATTTTTAGTTCGGTTTATTTTGAACTTCTTGCCTCCTGAATATGGGCATTTTCAAATTAACTACAACACTACAAAGGACAATTGGAATGTTAATGAATTGGTCAGTAGGCTTGTACAAGAGGAAGCAGGGCTTAAGAGTCAAAAGAGTCACTCTGTTAACTTAGTAAGAAAAGGAGCTATTAAAGGATTCAAAGTCAAATGATTCAAGAAGAAGAAAGGGTTTGCTAATGATTCTCAGACTGAAATGAAGAAACAGATGACAGAAAAATGTCATTTTTTTAAGAAAGTTGGGCACTATCAGAAAGACTGTCATAAACGAAAATCTTGGTTCGAAAAGAAAGGTATTTTCAATACTTTTGTATGCTATGAATCAAATTAAAGTGAAGTTCCTAATAATACCGGTGGCTAGATTCTAGTGCTACAACTCATGTTACTAATTCTATACAGGGATTCCTTACTATTCGAACCACAAATCCAAGAAATGATTTTCTGTTTATGGGGAACCGCATGAAGGCCCCTGTTGAAGGCATAGGGACTTATAGATTGGTCTTGGACACTGGATATCAATTGGACCTTTATGATACACTCTATGTACCTCAATTTCTAGGAATCTTGTTTCTTTAGGGAAATTGGACGGTTGTGGTTTTTATGTTAATTCTTGTTCTAGAAGTTTTACTCTATATAAAGACTCTATTCTTTATGGATCGGGTTTTCTTATTGATGGATTATATAAAATAAAACTTGATAATGTTTTCACTGAATCTATGCATATCACACATGGTAATGTTGGTTCAAAACGTAGCATGCTTAATGAAAATTCTGCTTATTTGTGGTATAAACGTTTGGGTCATATATCCAAATAAAGGTTACAAAGACTGGTAAAGAATGAGATTTTACAAAATCTAGATTTACCGATCTTGGAACTTGCTTGGATTGCACAAAGGGAAAGCAAACCAAACATACCAAGAAAGGAGCCACAAGAAGCACACAGCTTCTTGAAATAATACACACTGATATATGTGGACCTTTTGATGTTCCATCACTTGGTGGAGAAAAGTATTTCATTACTTTTATTGATGATTATTCACGTTATGGATATATCTACTTACTTAACGAAAAGTCGCAATCTATAAATGTTTTGGAAATATTCCTAAATGAGGTTGAGAGACAATTAGATAGAAAAATGAAAATCATAAGATCTGACAGAGGTGGTGAATACTATGGAAAATATGATAAATCAGGACAATATCTTGGTCCTTTTGCTAAAGTCCTTGAAAAACATGGTATATGTGCACAGTATACTATGTCAGGTACACCTCAACAAAATGCTGTAACAGGAAGGCGAAATCTGACTGACACACCCTAAAGGTATTATTCCGCAAGTGCACGGGTCGTACAAGTAATAATGAGATTTAAGTCCCGAGTTATCGTCCCACAGAGAAGTTGATCAGCCTAATTAACTACCGGTTAATCTTACCCTAAGTATATTCTAGCAAATTATAAAATTAAGGTGGGTGATCTACATAGCTAGAATTAAAAATACTGAAAACAATAAAATAATAAAACTATAAAATAAAGGAAATAAAACCGAGCTAAAATTACTTACAAAGCTCCACGCAATTAAAAGTAAAAACCTACAAAAGAAAATTAAAACAGTTAAAACGAATGAACGCAATTAAAATAAAATGCAAATATGAAAATAAAGCAATAAAACTAATTAAACTAACTAATAAAAATGCAAATTAATTAAGAAATTAACTACAAATCTATAAGTCTAAAATATTAAATCTAAATTAATCCTAATTATCACTAATTACTAACTTAACAATAAAAATTAACTAATGCATGACAAATAAATTTTGGAATTTTAAATTTTAAAATGAAAAATTAAAAATGCATAACATGATACTCCTCTAATTTAACTCTAAATGCAAATTCCAATTCTTAAATCCTTATCTAGGCACCAATTATTAATGAAATTAAACTAAAACTTAAAACAACAAACTAAGAGAATTAAACTAATCTATCTAACTAAGCTAGAAAGTAATAAATAAACAAAAAAAAAAAACAAAACTTAGATAAAGCTATGTAATTGCATGGAATATTAACTATGAAAAAATGCAACCATCAAATTGTAAAAAGGAATTTCCCACACATGGCCTTAAGTGAATTGCAAAACACTAGTGGTCCCGAATAGCTGCTGGTACTGTGCTTGTCTTCCTCATTATTTTGGTTTGTCCAGGTATGCTCTCGGGTGGCTGTCTCCAGGTGCTGTGCTGGTTCTGCCCCCGGTTTGTCCGCTTCTGCTCTAGGTAATGCTCCAGTCTGCTTTTGCTGCACATTCATCGAACTACTACTGCACCTGTCCAGGTGGTACGCTGGTTTTGCTCCTGCTTCCAGCCTCGTACTGCTACTGCAAGTGCTGCTCAACATCCAGTCCTACCACGTTCAGCGTCAGCTCACCTGCTCAGCACCGCTTCACCTTGTACTGCCTGCACCCCGTTCTGCCTTGTATGTCTTACTTCTAATCAACCCATGTCCCAGCTAGGTACTGGTCACTTCAGCAAGGCACGCATAACTCGCAGCTCTTGCAAACCGAACCTCAAGAGAGCAACCAGCAGAAACCAGAGTATCGACAAGATGGAAAAATGCAAATTAACCAGAAAACTGAGAATGAACAGTAATAAAAGCTCAAAACAGAGCAGAACAGGGGAAAGAATTGGTCCCTGTCACCTCGCTTGCTTGCCAAGCAGCTCAGCAGCCACGACTTGCTTCAACACACGCAGCAGCTTTACATCCTCACATTTTAGCTGCTACCAATCTTCCACCAAGACTGCAAAATGATGAAACAGGACAGTAACGCCTCCAGCAGATGCGCAACATGCAACGTAGCAATGGCTTCATTCTTGTCCTACACTACTACCTAAGCTAAGAAAAATAACTAAAAGGAAGAATAAATGGTGAAGATGGAAAAATAGTGAAGAAAATGCAACCAATGCAAAAAGAAAAAGAAAGCTAAATTTACTGCAGAAATCTGGAGTTTAACGAACAAAATCTAAATACAATCATTTATATAGCTGGAGTGCAGGAAACAAAAATTGATCACATGAAACAGGGGTACAAATCCGATAAGCAAAAAGGAATGAAACAACACCATGTGATACTTTAGCTGAAAGCTGATGCAGGGAGTAATAGTGAATCAAAGTAAGGATTTAGTCTAGTATTTCAGTAAAAATAGATTGGCTATGTTACTGTAATGAAGGAAATACAGCCACGGGTTGAGTAATATGGCTGTGGATCACCAGCTCCTCACATCCGCATCCAGATGCCAAAACAATACATAAGCAGTACTGACCGCGACATAACCGAGTATTTCAAGCCATATGTGCATGGGCAGTAGAAAAACATAACGAAAACAGAATAAAAAGAACCCGAATGAACAACAAAGAAGAGAAAATGTAAACAAATGCAGTAAAAAAACATTACCAACAACGAGAATGAAACTTTTTCATCTTAAGAAATAAAATGGAAGCTTGTAAAATTCTATAACAATGGTGGCTGTAAAGAAAAAGAAAACTAACGTGTAAAGCTTTTAAAAGAAAAACAAGGAAAAAAATTAAACCTAACAATAAAATTTTAACCTAAAAACTAAAGCTACCCTAAAAACTACTTCTACTCTACTTTTTACCCTACCTACTCCTAAACTACTTCATTTTTCAATTGCCATCATGTTCTATTTATACACAAATAGAGGAGTACAATGATAAATTTTCATTCTAGATGAGTTGGCATTGTTTGGACACTTGTCTTCATTTGATTTGCTGTAGAGTAGATATTTCCACGTCATCAATCTTTTTGTCCAATTTGCTGTGCGATGTGGCCCGGCGTGTGTCCTCCAGGAGGTTGGCACAGTGTCCTTCGATCTTATCATTTCCGAGCAAATAAAAATTGGACACCTGGCATCATGCATGTCCAGACGACTGATGACTCGGTCTGCAAATTGGAAGTGGTCCAGTCTCCTTTAGCCTGATTTCAGCACAATTCTGTCTGAAACGACTGAGTTTCATCCGGATTTAATTTATCTGCACATTAAAGAATTTTAATTAAATAAAGGGATTATTAATAAAATAATATGAGGATTAAATAAATAATTAAGAATTTAAGCACAAATAATTCTATTAAACATAGAATTATCACTGACCTTAATGGATATGGTTAGGAGCATGATGAGTTACTCTTCCTTATCCAAATCTTTGTGGATGCATGCACTGAAAACCACAGCTTATTTATTGAATAGAGTTTTAACCAAAACGGTTCAAAAGACTCCTTTTGAATTGTGGAGGGGAAGGAAACCAAGTTTAAGGTACCTGCATGTTTGGGGTTACCCAGCGGAAGTAAGAGTGTATAATCCACAAGAGAAAAAATTAGATTCTCGAACTGTAAGTGGATACTTTATTGGTTATCTTGAGAAATCCAAGGGATATAGGTTTTACTGTCCAAACCATAGTCCAAGAATAATTGAAACTGGTAATGCTAAATTCCTTAAGAATGCTGAAGTCAGTAGGAGTGTATAACGTCAAGATGTGGAAATAAAAGAGATAAGGGAGAATGTATCTTTATCCATTATTAATCTAAAATCCACAATTGACATTAATGTTGTCCCAACACTTGTGGAACGTGACAATAATGTTCGTCAACATTTGAACAATGATACACCTCCACAGTTTGATGTCAGACCCTATGACGATCAAGGATCTGATATTTCACCTAATGAAGAAAGGTCGAATACAAATGAATCACAAGGAATAATGTTAAGGAGATCTCAAAGGGAAAAGAGATCAGCTATTCCAGAAGACTATGTGATTTATTTAAAGGAATTAGACTTTGATCTTGGAATTGATAAAGATCCAATTATCTTTTCACAAGCCATAGAAAGTTCAGAATTTGCTAAATAGATTGATGCTATGAAAGAATAGTTAAAATCTATGGAACAAAATAAAGTTTGAGATATCATTGAATTACCGGAGGGATGTAAAAAAGTCGGTTGTAAATGGGTCTTTAAGACCAAACACGACTCAAAAGGCAAGGTAGAACATTTTAAAGCCAGACTTGTTGCCAAGGGTTATACTCAAAAGATGACATTAATTATAAAGAGACATTCTCTCCTGTATCTAAGAAAGATTCACTAAGAATAATTATGGCATTGTTGGCTCAATATGATTTGGAGTTACACCAAATAAATGTGAAAACTGCCTTTCTGAATGGAGACCTAGAAGTGGAAGTTTACATGGATAAATAGTGTGTAAATATATGGACTAAAACAAGCTTCCCAACAATGGTACATTAAGTTCAATGTCATTATTATGTCTTTTGGTTTTAAGAAAAATATTGTTAATTGTTGTATATACCAAAAGATCAATAGGTGAAAGTTTATAATTTTAGTCTTATATGTTGATGATATTTTGCTTGCAGCAAATGATTTAAGTATACTGCGTGAAACTAAAGATTTTCTATCTGAGAATTTTAAGATAAAAGATATGAGAGATGTTTTTACATTCATTTACATAATTGTACTTATACATTGTTCAGTATAAAAAGAAACAAGGTGTATACCTCTCGTATGATGGGTGTGCAGCGGATCAAGGAATACCAGTTCTCAGCCGTGCTCAACTACTGTGAACGCTCTGTAGAGAGGGGAAAATAAAAAAGGGGTGAGCTCACAGCTCAGTAAGGAAATCAGGCAAGCAAGTAGATAACCGCACTATCTACAAAATACAATGCTCATGCCATGAAATCATTCCCTTATTGATTCATATCTAAAGCATGTGTCTTTGTTTGAAACATTTATGCAATATATTCATAAAGATATAAATCATCAGTATGAATTGAAAACATGCTGGTTTAACAACCTCTGCAGTTTATGCAAAACATTGCATTTCTCATATAATTTCATAAAATTCACATTTATCATGCCATTCAATTAAATCAAAATAATATGACATATCATCATGTTTAAAAACATGAAAATCTAGGCCTCACCCATCCTTTGGGTTACCCTTTATCACACACAAATTCACATGTTTAGAGTATAAAACCATGTGATAGTTCATTCAAGAAACTCAATTTGCACGAAAGGAGATAGGCGACTACATGTTCCGAGATTATGATCATAACTCATTTTTCGTGATCCCAGGCTACACAGTACTCGGTGTGCGGGGTCTCACATATGCTGTAACGGGAGATGGGTCAAATCCTAGCCGTCAGCCAATAACTCTCAACATCATCGTGTACTCACGGTACATCATACTCCATGTGACATACACAGTATAAGTACTCCATGGACCCAATCCACATGGTCGGGTGCTTGCCATAAGTCTTAGCCCTCATACCATGGATATACCTCATAGTCGGGGTGCTTGCCATAAGTCTTAACCCTCATACTATGGATAATAATTTCAATAGCCCTCGACCATATCTCAAAATATTGCACGTGTGAGCATATAATCGGTGCGACACACAATCAGTATAAGCTCTCAACACGGCTGTTTCATGCTTTCTCTTTTAAAACCGGTACGTGCGAGTAAACTCCCAACACGACCATAACACAAGTGATATAAATCTAGTGCGAGCAATGCTCCCAGCACTATGTCATATAAAAATCGAGTATGAGCAATGCTCCCAATACTCTATAATGCATAAATCGCATTAAAATCCAATACGATAATATACTCAAGTCCTATGTGATGCATGTCTCATAAAATATAGTGCGAGTATTCTCTAGCACTAATGGTTTACACACAAACCCTGATAGATGGCTTATTTCAAATAGCAATTCACTCAATCAAACCAAATCTGCACTCAAATGTGTTGTTTTCGCATATATCATGAAAACATTTGTCATTCTATCAATGCAACTATAAATTTTAGTTACAATATGCTTCTAAGGCTTTTTACCTTAATTTTGGATAAAATCACGCTTTATCTCATTAGTTCCTATCACAACATTTCTATATGTGGAAGTTCATATACAGTATAATATTGAAATCTATTTGAAATACGTGTAGCTATCTCTAGCTACTCACGAAATTCTTTTACCTTTGATCACGTCACGTGACCTCACTTCCTCGGTGCTGCTCACTCTCGCAATCCGATCAGTTTCCAATATCAACTTCAAAGGTATTAATAATTATGCTCGTTAGTATATTTTAATATACCTGTTTCAACTTGCATGACTCTAAATCCATGCATTTATCTCAGCTTAATGTCTCAATCTCCTCATTTTCTCAATTTCACACCATTAGCTAGGTTATGGCTATTTTTCATGTTCCATTGGTTTTCAGCAATTTCCAACATATACTATCAACTCACCAAGTCATCTATATTAACATATATGAAGATGGTGTATTGAATCTTACCTAGCTTGAACTTTTCCTATTTTCACCAAAATTGGCAAAATCCACCTTGTTCCTTCAATCCTTGATTCCAACTTCTAGTTTCCAAGTATGTTGTTCTCTTCTTCACTAAGAACAACTTTGCTGCAATGAATCTTACTCAAAATTGATTGAAAGATGAACTTTTCTGGTGTAGGAAGGTTAGGTTACACTTTGGTTCATGAAGGATTTGTAGTTCTCGGGAAAACAGAGGTTGCTGAGTCGAATATATATAGAATTACCCTTGGAGATCGATTTGCCTTGCACCTTTTTTTTTTGAAACCAACCTTTTAAGCTTAGGGTATCGATCTGCTCGTAGCATGAGATCGATCTGCTTTACTCAGAACCTTAAGGAGATCGATCTGGTCCTTAAGTCTGTTCTATTTAGAACCTCTCAAAGATCGATCTGCTTCCTGCAGAGAGCTTGGCATTGCATCTTTGAGCAATGAGATCGATCTCCCTTGTCAATGAGATCGATATGCTCTTTACAGAATGCTTTGGTTCTGCAATTTTAAGCAATAAGATCGATCTCTCTTGCTAGTGAGATCGATCTGCTCCTCTTCAGATGCAGTTTCTGCTGTAGTTTTCCTCTAATTTCACTATTCCATTGATTTAACTTAGCTCGATTACCCGTTTTCCATTTTATAGGCATTCGCAACTTAAAAACATTCATTCCTTATGATTTATGTCAAATGTGACTTATCCATACATCACAAAATCATAAAGAGTACATCTAAAAATGTGGGTCTTACAATCCTCCATACCTTAAGAAATTTGGTCCTCCAAATTAGAACCAAGTTAAGGATCAAACAACTGGGGTATCTCTCTCGCATCAAACTCTCTAGCTCCCAAGTAGCCTCTTCTGACATGTGATCCTGCCAGAGAATCTTCACTAACCCAATGGTCTTATTTCTTAAGACCTTCTCTTTTCTATTCAGTATTCGGATCGGTTTCTCTACATATGTCAAATCTTCCTTGAGCTCCCATGGCTCATACTGAATTACATGATTTGGATCTGGATGATACTTCCATAGCATCGAAATGTGGAAGACATTATGCACTCTCGATAAATTCGGTGGCAAAGCCAACCTATATGCCTTATCTCCCACTCGATCAAGTATCTTAAAGGGTCCAATATAGCGAGGACTCAACTTACCTCTCTTCCCAAATCTCGTTATACCCTTCGAAGGAGAAACTTTAAGGAACATGGACTCACCAACTGTAACTCTAGTGGCCTATGTCTCCTGTCAGCATAGCTCTTATGTCTACTCTGAGCTGTCCTCAATCTCTCAATAATTAGCCGGACATCTTCAGAAGCTTGCGTAACCAATTTAGGAGCAAAAATGTTACGATCACCCACTTCTTTACAACCGATAGGGGAATGACATCTACGACCATACAAAGCCTCATATAGTGTCATCCCAATACTCGAATGATAACTGTTATTGTAGGCGAATTCGGCTAGTGGCAAATGATCATCCCAAGAGCCTCTAAAATTTAGCACACACGCTCTCAACATATCCTCCAGAGTCTGTATGGTCCTTTCTGACTGACAATCTATTTTAAGATGGAAAGCGGTGCTCAAACTCAACTGGGTTCTCATGGCTTCCTGAAAATGTTCCTAAAAGTGGGAAGTGAAGCGAAAATCTCTATCCGAGACAATGCTCACTGGAACACCATGTAACCTCACTACCTCGCGTACATATAACCTGCCAATATACTCAGAGTATTAGTAGCTCTCATAGCTAAGAAGTGGGCTGACTTCGTCAGTCTATCAACGATCACCCAAATAGCATCGTGATTCTCCGAGTCCTTGGTAAACCCATCACGAAATCCATGGTGATATGCTCTCATTTCCATGTCGGTATAGGTAGAGGCTGCAATAACCCTATAGGCTTCTGATGCTCTACCTTCACCTGCTGACATACAAGACATCTCGCCACAAAATCTACCACATCCTTCTTCATACCCGACCACCAGTACACCTTTCAGAGGTTCTGATACATCTTATTACTCTCCATATGTAACGTGTACCTCGACGAATGAGCTTTCGACAATATCAATTTCCTAAGTTTTGGGTACTTGGGAACGCACAATCTGCCTCTGAACCTCAGTAGTCCATCAGAACTCAACTCAAAATTAGTCACTGTACCCCTTTGTATTTGACCAATCATATCAATGTAATATGAATCAATCTGCTGAGCCTGTCTGATCCTATCCAACAAATCTGGCTCCAAGCGTAGACTAACAATCACACAGTCCGTATCCATGTCAAAAGGCATAACTCCCAAACTGAGGCTAGCAAACTGCTCTAGCAACTCATGTTCCCTGACCATTATATACAATACCATCCCAAGGCTCTTCCTGCTCAAAGCATCTACTACAACGTTAGCCTTACCGAGATGATAAAGTATCTCACAATCATAGTCCTTTAGAAGCTCTAGCCATCTTCTCTGTCTCATGTTCAATTGTTTCTGCGAGAACAAATACTTAAGGCTCTTGTAGTCGGTAAAAATCTAAAATTTCTCACCATATAAGTAGTGACGTCATACCTTCAACGCAAACACTACTGCTGCTAACTCCAAATCTTGGGTCAGATAGTTCTTCTCGTGATCCTTCAGCTGTCTGGATCCATAAACAACTACCCTCTCATCCTGCATCAAAACATAGCTCAGTCCCTGATGCGAAGCATCAGTATACACTGAAAATCCTCCTAAGCTGGTAGGGATAGTGAGAATCAGAGCAGTGGTCAATCGACTCTTCAACTCTTGAAAACTCTTCTCACAATCCTCATTCCATACAAATGCTATACTCTTCTGAGTGAGACGTGTCAACAGAGCAGCTAACTTCGAAAATCCCTCAACGAATTTCCGATAATATTCTGCTAAACCTAGGAAACTTTTGATCTCGGTGACTGTCCTTGGCTGTTCCCACTGAACTATAGCCTCAATCTTGGATGAATCCACTGATACACCATCCCTCGACACCATATGTCCAAAAAACGAGATCTGTGACAACTAAAAGTCACACTTTTGAGTTTAGCATACAACTTCTGCTCTCGTAACTTCTACAATACAATTCCGAGGTGCTCCTCATGCTCCTCCTTGGATTTCGAGTATACCAATATGTCATCGATGAAGACGATAACAAACTGATCCAAATATGGCTTGAACACATCGTTCATCAAAGCCATGAAAGCTGCGGGAGCATTCGTCAATCCGAATGGCATAACCAAGAATTCATAATGGCCATATTGGGTCTTAAATGCTGTCTTGGGCACATCTCTACTCTTGACTCTCAACTGATGATACCCAGACCTCAGATCAATCTTATAAAAGATCTGTGCTCCCCAGAGCTGATCCAACAAATCATTAATATGTGGAAGGGGATACCTATTCTTGATGGTTGCCTTATTCAACAATCTGTAATCTATACATAATCGGAGGCTTCCATCCTTCTTCCTCACAAACAAAATCGATGCTCTCCAAGGTGAAACACTCGGTCTGATAAACCCCCTGTCCAACAGCTCCTGTAACTGTCTCTTGAGCTCCTCAAGCTCAAATAAGGCCATGCGATATGGTGATTTCGAAATAGGTTCAGTACCATGCACCAAGTCTATACAGAACTCCATCTCTCTATCTGGTGGTAGCCTTGGCAATTCATCCGAAAAGATATCTGGGAACTCACTGATCACAGGAATATCTGCCAACTCCGGATGTACCTTATCCGTATCAATCACGTATGCAATGAAACCTTCAAGATTTTCATTTTGCAGTTAGCATAACACATTGATTATGGTAACCATAACTACCATTTTCATTTCTCCTCATTAAACTTTACAACATATTTTTCAGGGTTAAGAAATATAACTGTCTTAGCATAATGATCTAAAACAACACAGTTTGTAGATAACCAATCCATTCCTAAGATTACATCGAAGTCACTCATACTTAACAATATTAGATTGGCCGTCATATCCTTTTCCCTTACTCTTAGCTTACAGTCATTTATCACATACTCAACTAGCTAATTGTTATCCATAGGCATACTAATCAGCATCATCCTACTTAAAGGTGTACGCTCTACATGCTTTGCTAGCTTACATGCAAACGAAGGCAATACAAATGAATGCGTAGCACCAGGATCAATTAAAACAGGTGCTTCTAAATCATATATCAAGATGTTACCTCTAATCACATCCGATGAAGCATCCACCGTACCTTGGTCCAAGGCATGTACTCGCCCTCGTCTTATCACTTGCTTCCCCTTCTCTTCTGCTGTCGCTTTCCTCCTTGACGTAGACATATCAACTGGAGCTCTCTTCTGCTCATTGCCCTTCTGTGGGGCAATATCAATAACCTATGGACAAACTCTCGCCATGTGCCATGACTTCCCACATCTGAAACACAATCCAACAGAAATAGGATAAGGTCTACCTCCATGGAATCTACCACATCTACTACACCGCTCAGTGGTAGGCCTCTGTCCTCCAATAACAATACCTCTAGCTAGAGCTATAGCCTGGTATGCAGGAGATCTAACAGTCTTCTCCTGTACCTCCTCAATCTGTGGTCTCTTACCGAAGAGTCTTCTCCCTCCTCGATAATTGAAACCTCTAGCTTTGTCACTCATCTGCCTCTTCCTATCCTGATCTCTACTCTTTCCAACTGTTTTGAACTCTAAGACAATCCTCTTATAGTCCTGCTCACATAATTGCGCCCTGTGCACTACCTTATCATAGGTAGAGATATCCAGTGGGACCAATCTTGTAAGATCAGATTTTAGTTAAAACACGAAATGAGTATGTTCGTGAAAGAAAGGATTGAAATGAAATTCTCGAACACGTGCAAGGGTAAAACGGTCAAAAAACCGAAAGCCGAAATAAATTCGACAAGAAAATTTAATTAAAAATAATGGATTTGAGAATCTTGATCAATAACGAAGAAATAATTAAATTTCAGATTAAATTGATCAAGATATGAATTTACTGGAATTAATCAAAATTTTCACTCGGGACAATATCCCGAAAATACGGAGAAAATATGCCGAGAAAGTGAAAAAATAGATTAAATAAATTAATTAGAATAAAATATAATTTTTAGATATTTTTGGGATTTTTAGAATAAAATAATCAATTAAAATAATAATATAATAAATAAATAAATAAATTAATTAATTAAAAAAACAAAACTGAAAATCGGGAAGAAACACGATAGCTGAAACCGAAAACGAAAGCTGAAAAATGACCCCAGCCACCTACGGCCACCGGCGGTGGGTGATCCCCGATGAAGACCGGAGGAGGAAGAGGAGAGGCCGACGACCCTCCAGGCACCGGGACCACCGCCAACAACGTCTTAATCAGACGAAATTGAGGGAGAGAAATCGCTGGGGGAGAAAAGAAGATCGACGACAATCGGCGCCGATCTAGCCCCAACCGACCCAAGCCGAGTGTTCCCCAGGCCCAGGCGACGCGATTGGTGGTGGCCACGACCGGCAAAACTGACGGATGGCGTCGAAAACAGTGGATAAGAGGAATGGCACCGACGGCGAAGGGAGAACACACCGGACCGGCCACTTTTCGGCCACCTCATGCGAAAACGAGACCAGATCCGTGCATCGGACGACCTCGCGGAGCTGCTGGCGGCAGAAGTCGATGGAGAACAGGCCAGCGAGGCCCTGAACCAGCCAAACTGGACTGAACCAGGCTGAACCGAATTGGTCTGAATTGGGTTGAACCGGACCGAACCGGTTCAGCCAAGAAAGAAGAGAAAAAAAGAGAAAAAGAGAAAAAGAGAAAAAGGAAAAAGGGGAAGAATTTTTGGGGATACACCGGACTTTAGGTAAGTCGATACGAGGTCAAAAGTGACCGATTTGATTTTTGAGAAATTTATTTAAATTATATTTGATCGAAAATTAACCCAGAATTAAATATATAATTGTGCAGTTGTGCAGAATTAAATATATTATCGTTCGAAAATTAATCCGAACGAGAGCCGATTGAGCTCCGATTTTTGTATCCCGTATCATATTGGGTAAGTATATTTTAATTACGATAATATGAGTCCTTTAATACAGAGTTTCGATTATTTTACGAAATTTACGGATTAATTCTGTATAAAAAAGAATATTAATCGAAATTGTAACGTAATTGCCATAAATAGTATACGGGTTATCCAATGAGTTTGGGACGAAGCTCGATGATTATTGGTAAGCTGAATGAGCCCAATAAACCCGAAAAAGGGATTTAATAAGTAGAAATGGGATTGAAAATGGGTCGAGACCCATTAAGGTGCGATCGGGCCCAATAAGAGTAAATTAACCCAATTAGTTAAATCGATTGTAGTAAACGCGAGAATTATATTTATTGGGTTAAATTGACATGGTAAATAATTATCTGTAGCCCCAAAGACTGGATTAGCAGCAAATCGGATTGGACGAGCCTCCGACAGTGGAATTTAGATACGCGCTCGACGAGAATCGAGGTAAGATAATTTTATAGGTGCATAGAGATTTCTATATGTATTTTTGAGGGGATTTACAGGGCCTAGAATTTCTTTAAGTATCTAGAAACGAAATAATAATTTTTTGGGAAAACCGGGGCATGGGTGAATAAAGAAAAAGACGATATTACCCCCGGGAGTAAAATTTACAAAAAGGGTAGTAAGGCAGATAAATTGCATGATTATCATGTTTTAATATTTTATATGAATGTATTGCTTTGATTTAAGCAAATATGCAAATAGGTTGGCTATTGATTTTATGAATTATACGAAAGGGTACCGGTTTGTACCGGTTACGATTTTAAAAGATGTTTTATCAAGATTGGGCCGCCTATCATATTTACACGAGTAAAAAGAGAGCTAGAGTCTTACTCACACTAAATTTTATTGATTAATTACTCATAAAAAGCTGTACTGGAGTATTGCTCATACGAGAAATTTGTGTGTGCACAAAACCGTGCTGGAGCTTCGCTCGCACGAGATTTTAGATATCATGATATGCATAGCATTGTGCTGGAGCTTCGCTCGCACTAGACGTGAGTTGACATGCATATAGTCGTGCGGAAGCCTCCTGTAGACTGTGTGTCACAGAGCGTTGATATGCCCGCACGTATACTTTGAGACATGGGTTGGTTATCGACATAGTATTGGGGTAGATAAGACCTACGCAGGCACCCTCAGACTATGATATGGGTCCACGGAGTACGTTGTACCGTGTATGTCACACGGAGTACGCTGTACCGTGCAGTCATGATGATTCGATGATGTTACTTGATATTCTGGCGGGTAGGATTTGACCCCACCTCCCGTTGCAGTTGTGATGTCCCGCACACCGGGATCCGTGTAGCCTGGGATCACAGAGACATAATATGGCCATAGTCCTCGATTTTTCATACAGTAACCTATATGCCTCACATGATATCATACGGTCTGAATAGACCAGGATAAACCCGAATGAGGGGTAATGTCCCGATTTATGTTTTTAAATGAGATGCGATTTAGTGAATCAAGGTATTCCCGAGTGATGGCTTTAGCCTTGATGTGATTGTTTTATGATGAAACAAATAAGTTTTAACGTGATGAGTTTATGATTAAACAAATAAGTTTTTAAGTGTTGAGTTTATGATGAAACAAATAAGTTTTAATGTGACGAGCATGAGATGTCATACATGATGATTTTTCCATGTTTGATTTATATGTCGATTTCATGATTTCTCTTATATGATACATACATACATGTGGCATCGTTTAGTCATACCTCATGCTCCAAATATAAACGATTTTATATCATGATATTATCAGCACGTAGATAGTATAGTTATCTACCTGCTTACATTATTGCCTTACTGAGCTGTTTATGCTCACCCTTTCATTTTCCACCCCACAGGGTACATTCAGTAGAAGAGAGCGACAAAAGTCTTGCATTTTGGTTATCCGTTACTTTTTATCAAGACCAGGTATACACATTCATATAATTTTTGTATCTGAACATATAGAGGCACAGTACTGTACACGGATTGTAATATTGGGGATGTATTTAGTTAAAATAAATTGATATGTAAATGAAATATGGAAAATAAATGTTAAGGTAAGTAACATGACAGGGGAGACTAACATCGACTCATAGCCCAACTGTTAGTAGTGTAACTGTTCACGACGGGTAAGGAAATGAAAAAGTAAGGAAAAAATTTGTAGGGGTTCTTAGGAAAAATGGGTCGTGACAAAAGGTGGTATCAGAGCAGAGTTGGCCTGATATGAGTCGGTGTTAGTGGTTAAGTAAATTTACATCCCCATGTACTGTGCATTGTTTAGATACAATTGTGTATATCAAGATGAAAATGCAGCTAAGAATTTAGTTTCGAATGCAAGAATATAGTTTTTATAACTGATAGCCGCTATAGTAGAGGGGCGAGTACACATGCTCGAGGCCGTAGAGATTGACCTAAGAGTCGAATGAGTCATCACATGAGACTCAAGATAAGAGTGAGGTGGAGGCTGATGTTGAGTATACTCCACAAGGTCCTATAAAGAGACCAAACAGTATTGAGACACGCTCCGAGAGGATAGAGTGGAGTGTAGAAAATATTTCGGAGTTGTTTACTCAGTCTATGCAGGTAGTTGAGGATAGGCAAGGTAAAGCCTAAACAGATGCCTCAGACTATAGAGATTTTCACACCTCTCCGGTATATAGCGAAGTAAAGAAACCAATAGTTGCTGAGGACTAGGTGAATGAGATAGGGAAGTTGTATGGATTCTTTCGGTGTATGTCGACTGAGAAGGTGACTTTTAAATACGTTTATGTTGGAGGGCAAGGCAGAGCATTGGTGGAAGTCCGCTCGAACCATCTGAAGAGTTAGACGTCCAGAGCCGACATGAGAAATAATTCTAGATGTATTCCGGTGACAAAATATCCTGGACACTACTTAAAGAAATTACAGGTAAAATTTCTTACACAGACCCAGAGTCACTGGTTGATTGACGAGTGTGAATCTCAGTTTATATACCTGCCCAGGTATTACCCCGACATTATGGACAGTGAGAGTCGAAAGGCCCAAAAGTTCATGGAAGGGCTAAAATTGTCGATTAGAGTCCGATTGGCTCACTACTTATATCGAGGCAGTGCATAGAATATAGTTGCGTAAATAATATCATGTGTTGCACGCCTTTGAGATTGGGAAAGGTAGTAAGGGCCGAAATAGAGACAGAAGAGAATAGAGAATGAGAGAGATGTCAGAGCGGGAAAGAGACCAATTGGTAAGAGATTAGAGCTGATGAGTCACAGGGTAAGATGAGTGGTAAGGCCTCAATGTATCCAATTTCAACACTTATGATGGGTATTGTGATTGGAGGACCCCAAACTACTCCGTAGCAGTGTGAGCAGTGGAGCAATGTTAGCAGTGTAAACAGTGTAAGCAGTTTAGCAGTGTAAGCAGTGTAGGATGTGTGGTAGATACCACGGAAGTAGGGCCTACACCTACACTTTATTGACTAAAATAGGCATTAAGTGCGGTAAGACTGGCCAATTATTTAATGATTAATCAAAGTTGGGTGAGACTGCCCCACAGAAGGGTAAAGAGACAGAGAAAACCCTATTGGTATCTCTGCACCAAAAAAGGGATGTAGTGATTGAAATTAAAGGAGTAAATGATTGTACTCACAGAATGAGTAATGACAGAGTTTGTTATAAGTGATATACGAAAGGAGATAAGCTTTTAGATGTGATAGATCCTGAATACAAGATCTATTGGAATAAGAGGCGTATGCAAGGTACGAATATCTCTGCTATGTGAAATAATTTGGATTAAAGCAATTAGTAGCGAATATGAATTGTGACCACATGGACTGATATGTAAAGTAATTGTGGTCAAGTCTGAGGGTTAATAAAGGTATTTCAAAATACCTCCCCGTCTGAAGACTTGACAGCGTCTAAAAGTATACACAACCTATAAATTGAAATGACAGTCGTAATATATACATTTAAAATTAGGATACCTTTACTTGTACGATAAAGAAATATAGAATTCGATTAATCGTGAAGGTTTAAAGAATTAATTAAAAATTTTATAAAAGCCGTTAATATAAGAAAAAGGAAATGACGCAGGTTAGTATCTTGAACGGAAGCGATTTCGAAATGACATTATACGTTTATGCGTACATAGGTCAAAGATATGAGTGATTGAAATATTTAGTGGAACACAACTACGATGAGGTATTTAAACTTTACCTGGACCAATTTGTTATCATCTATATTGATGAAAATTTGTATGTATTTACAGTCCAAGGAAAATTATAAGCAACAATTGGAAATTGTTTTTACAAAGGATTTGTTGAGAGTTCTCGAAATGGACTACTTTATTGACACGTTTAACTTAGAAAAAGTTGTGTTTGAATAGGATGATAGACGTGACAGGAGTTTAGGTGTACTGAAGTAATAAACTGACCACCGCATTTATTCTCACCATACCCAACAGATTAAGAGGTTTCTCATGAGTCTATGGATACCTCAAAATAATGAATGGGCTGTGTATTGATGCAAAAGGGGAAGATAGTCAATTATGAATCCAGACAACTTAAAGATCATGAAAGGACTATCCGGTCCATGATTTAAAGTTGACAACGATAGTGGTTGTATTGAGTATATGACACTACTATGTATACGGTGAGAAATTTCAGGTATGCACTAATCATAAAAGCCTCGAGTATCTGTTTTCACAGAAAGAGTCAGATATGAGAATAAAGAGGGTTAGAGCTTCTGAGGGATTATGATTGTGGAAATTGTACCACCCAGGAAAGGCTAATGTAATGGCTAATGCCTTGAGCAGAAAGAGCCTCGGGATGGTATTACATATGATGGTCAGGGAGCATGAGCTACTAGAACGGTTGTAAGCCTCAGTAGTGATGTGATCCCCTCTGATGATGATAGTGATTGTGTGACAGCTAGCCTGAGATTAGAACCAGATTTGAGTGACCGGATTTGACAAGCTTAGAGTGATGATCGGCAGGGTGTCGATAGTGTGGGTCAGATTCAGATGGGTACAGTGACAGAGTTCACAGAGAGTGATGATGACTTACTGAGGTTCAGAGACAGTATAAGTGCTCCCCAAGACCACAGTGATGAGATAGTTATTGTCAGAAACTCACTCTTCGGGATATACAGTGCATCCAAGAAGTAATAAATATATCAAAATCTTAGAAAAGGTATTGGTGGTCAGATATGAAAAGAGACATGGTAGATATTGTGGAAAAGTATCTTGTATGTCAGCAGAGTAAGGTAAAGCAAAAGAAGTTGTATGGTTATTACAGTTTCTACCTATATTGACACGAAAATAGGAACAAGTTACCATGAATTTCGTGATGGGTTACAGAGGACCTAGATAAATCACGAGGCTATCTGGGTGATAGTCGATAGATTGACTAAGTTTACCCACCTTCTGGTTAGGAAATCCCCAGATACTCTGAGTGTGTAGACGGATTTATGTGTATGGAAAATTGTGGAACACCAAGTATTTTTCCAGTGAGCATTATATCATATAGGGATTCCCGCTTCACTTCCCACTTCTGGGAACATTTTCAGGAAGCTATGGGCACCCGACTGAGTGTTAGCACAACTTTCCATCCTCAGACAGATGGTCAGTCAGAGAGGACTGTACAGGTTCTGGAGGATATGATGAGAGCATGTGCCATTTATCTGATAAGCTCCTGGGATGATCAGTTGTTAGTAATCAAATTCGCCAATAATGACAATTATCACATGAGTATCGGGATGACTTCAAATGAGGCATTGTATGGTCGTAAGGGTTGTTTCCCTTGACCCACAACTTGTTTTCCCTTTTCTTCAGTCGAGGCTTTCTTTCTTGCAGGAGGTGCAACTGTAGGAACCCTCTCTGGCTCTTTACCCCTCTATGGAATTGCCTCAACTATCTCCGGGCACTCTCTGGCATAATGTCCAAATTTACCACATCTGAAGCATCGGGTAACCTGAAGATGACATGGCCTACCACCATGGTATCGACCACATAGTCTACACTGATCTGTAGTCGGTCGAGGTCCACCAATCATTATACCCCTGGCTGGTGTCTGAGTCAGAGGCATAAAAGGTCTAGCAACCTTTTTATGGAACTCATCTGCCTCTCTCCGACGCTTACTCATGAATTTTTGACCAAATTTGGCATTCTTGCCATCTCCCAGCTTCCTCAGACCCTTGTCCTTACCCCAACTAAACTCAGAAGTCTGCAAGTCATAATCTTGCTCACATAATTGGGCCCGTCGCACAGCCTCTCTATATGTAGCGACATCAAATGGGGCCAACTTCGCTCGAATCGAAGGCCTCAGTCCATCTACAAATCTACGGACTCTGATAGCCTCACTCCTGATCGAGTCCGGATCATATCTACCCAGTGAAGTGAATCGTGACTCGTACTCATCAACTGTTCGATTCCCTTGAGTCAGATTCAGAAATTCCATCTGTAGTCTACGTCGAGCAGTATCTGGGATGTATTGCTCTCTGAAAACTCTCAAGAACATATCCCAAGTGATAGCCATACCTTAAGCTCTCAACATCGGCCTGGTGGACTTCCACCAGTGCTCTGCTTCGCCTCTCAATACAAAGGCCGCAAACGCTACTCTCTCCGTAGCTGAACATCTACAGAAGTTGAATAACTTCTCATCTGACTGATCCAGTCCTCAGCCATTGTTGGATCCTTTACCCCGCTAAACGAAGAAGGCTTAAAGTCCATAAAATGCCTCAATATCTCTATATCACAGTCATATCCATACCCCAAATCATCATCATACTGCTATGGGGCTACTGGAGGAGGTACTGGTCGAATATGAGGTTCTCGTGGCCTAACCGGTTCAGCTTGTGAAGGTACAACATTCTCAGGTTCAGGTGCAGCTGCTAGGGGATTCGGTGCAGCCTGTCCCGCTGTACCAGGTGTACCCTCAAACCTAGCCATGATTTGACCCATCATGGTCATCATCGTGCGCATGTCTTCCTCCAATCGAGTTATTCGAGGATCAGAAGCCTTTATCTGTTCCTGGGGCTCATGACTAGAGGATGATCTACTGTGCCTCTCAGTCCTGTCATTTCGCCCTAGAGCTCTCGAGCTCTCTCCCCTCTTGCGGTGTCTCTCAGGCATAACTCACTAGCCTGATAACATTCCTGCGTTATAACAAACATTTAATTCACTACCAGCTCCATGCACACATTTGTATCTAAGTATCGCACAGTAACTTGGGGATGTATGTTTTCTTAGTCCTAAACATCAACTCACATCAGACCAACCATGCTCTGATACCAAATCTGTCACACCCCACTTCTGGGAACCCTTCTATCCATGCATTCTCTACTACGGTTGGGCTGTGAGAAGATGCAATTACTAAAATTCATTCATTTACAGCGGAAGATTTAAATCTTTAATTCACACTCCCAGGTGTGTGTGTAGATATACAAAATCAATTGTATAAATACCATGTGCTTACATATCATCCCCATAATACTGTTTACAATTCCAAGATATAACTGTGCGATACAATACATTAGATACAAAATACTCGTGTATACAATCTTATACCTTTGCGGAATTGTGGGAGCTATTCAACACAAAAGACCTAGAGACCACCGCTCTCTTACTTCTCAGTACGTAGAGGGGGAAAATAGTGGGATGAGCAAATCACAGCTCAGTAAGGAAATGTATGCTAGCAGGTAGATATCGTACTACCTACATAGCCCATACATGTATAAACCAAAACCATGTTTTCAGTATAAATGGAAATATCATACGAAAAATGCATTTAAACATATATTTCTCAATAGCATTTTCGTGTCAATCAAATATGTCGAGCTTCCATTTAAAACATGCTCATAAATAGTGCCTTCACGACACAAATGTGAAATCAGAGATTTATCAAAAATACAAAATCTCTTTCTCCTCTTAATTCACTTTTTCTGTAAATCTCTTTCTTTTTTGAGATTATCTCTGTTTCTCGAATCTCTGAGACAGACATGAAATTTTTGGCAATCAAATATCCACGACATATGGCCATAGTCAGTGATCCCAAGCCTCACTGATAGGTGTGCACAGGGCATCACTTCGCCTGAAGGGGAATGGGTCAGTCCTGCCCTCCGGCTCATCTCAATCAACCTCATCTCCTCTTATACTTACGGTAAAGATACGCCGTGTGTCATCTACGCGATACTCGTACTCACGTGCACCCAGCACGGTACATAGTATACCAACGGACAACTACATTGTTCTACGTACGACCGTGGACCCAAGTCCATAGTCCAACTCCGATTGACTTTTCATCCTAAACCATGCCTCATATACCAGGCGACCAAGCAGCATGACACACAGTCATCGCAAGGCTCTAGCACGGTACGATCTATCGTTAAGGCCCAGCCCGTTCAAATGGTCGTCGGCTGGTATCCCCTTGGGTCCTAAACCCCCAGGTTTACCTCAACTCAATAAAACAGGTACGAGCAAAGTTCCCGTACTTTCTCAAAACCATCGTGCGAGTTAAAACTCCAGCACGGTACATCAAAGGCATTAAAACTGGTGTGAGCTAGTATTTCAACACCAAATCTCATCTCAAAACTGATAGATGGCTATTTTCTCTTTTTAAAACTCAAAACATGTTTATTCATACAGCATGCCTCTTCATACTAAAACATGTAAAATTAGCCAACCTATCATCAACATTTCTCAATCATCAAGATCAATGTAAAATAGAGAAAAACATTGAAAACATGCATATCATGCTATTTCCTTACCCTATCCCATTTCTCAATACATATATACATCATAGTACTTTTCATGCTTCCATATCATTTCATAGAATTATAATATCGTACTAGTTCTAGCAATATATCTACAAAATTGCTATAAAATACGCACGAACATCTCTATAGCTAACACACAGTCCCTTACCTCGCTTTACTTGTGTGCAACTATCCTCCTCTATGCTTCTCGCGTTCTCATCTCGACTTGCTTCGGCGTATCATCCGAAACTAAAATTCATCCATCAAACACTTGAGTTAACATTTCTAACTCTTATTCAACTAAGCATTTATCCAATGCCTTAAATACACATTTTACCCCTTGTGGTAAATCTCATAATTTTATCCCAATATCAACATACCCAAACCATGCCCACAACATAATCATCCTCTCAAGATATCTCATTCATCAGTAACACTTCTACATTCCATTTTCTCACACTAGACCATTTCTAAGTTATATTCATTTTATGCCATTCTAGGTAGTTCTACCCACAAGGTGCACACCCAATTAACTTCATAATCATTAACTAGACCAATGTACTTGGATTTGTGCACTAGAACTTACCTCCTTGAATTTCCTCTTTGCTCCAATTAGAAATGCCCTTTATTCCTTCAATCCATCAAATGGGGAAATGCCTCTAGACTATGTTGTTCTTCTCTTAGACGTGAACGACTTTGTCTCTAATAGCTTTTCCTCAAATCTTACTGAAAATGGCTGGATTTAGGAGTGAGAAAGCTTGGTTTTTGAGTTGAAGTGAAAAGAAATGGTTTATCCCAAAATCTGCAGATCCAACTGCTCCTATTTATAGATTTAACTTGATGAGATCGATCTTCCTTGCGTGGAGATCGATCTGGTCCTCTAAAAATCTCTCTTTTCTAAGACATTTTAACGGCAGGAGATCGATCTGTCGAGGCTTGAGATCGATCTGCTGTCGAACAGAAGCTTAAGGAGATCGATCTGGTTTTAGGGGAGATCGATCTGTTTCCAACCCGAGAGCTAAGGAGATCGATCTGATTCCTTTGGAGATCGATCTGCTCCATTCCATTACTCACATAAGAGCATTCTGGCTCTTCCAGATCGATCTTTCATCCTATGAGATCGATCTGGCCTTCATATTTCTAGATTTTCTGCAGTTTTTCTGCAACAACTTCATTCAAAACTTCCTCAATTTACCTCCATAGTCCTTTCCTCATTCATCCCTCCTTGAGACTTAAAAAAATGTCATCCAATCATACTTAGCACGTATTAAAACTTGTAGGCAATCGTTGTATAACCAAATATACACGATATTGCCCGAATGGAAGTATACAACTTATTTAAATCTTTCCTTCCATTTTACCACACTACTCATATTCCATTTCATTCACATTCTTCTCGTGTTTAAGTTCATTTCTTCATACTCATTCATGATGTAACTTGTATGTATAATTACGATTATTATTACAAGTGCGTACATTATCTTATGGACTTACATTGCATATACATCACATTACAAATGTATCATCATACTTATGATTTCATTTACATTTCTATATTCCTATATACAGCTATACATACACGGGGTCTCACAAGAAGATCGACGGCAACCGACGTCGATCTAGCCCCAACCGACCCCAGCCGAGGGTTCCCCAGGCCCAGGCGACACGATCGGTGGTGGCCACGACCGGTGAAACCGATGGACGGCGCCGAAAATGGTGGAAAAGAGGAATGGCACCGATGACGAAGAAAGAACACACCGGACCGGCCACTTTTCGACCACCTCGTGCGAAATCGAGACCAGATTCGTGCATCGGACGACCCCATGGAGCTGCTGGCGACCGAAGTCGGTGGAGAACAGATCAGCGAGGCCCTAAACCGGTCAAACCAGACTGAACCGAGTTGAACCAGACCGAACCGATTCAGCCAAGAAAGAAGGGAAAAAAGAGAAAAAAGAAAAAAGGAGAAAAATTTTTGGGGAAACAACGGACTTTGGGTAAGTCGATACGAGGTCAAAAGTGACTGATTTGATTTTTGAGAAATTTATTTAAATTATATTTGATCAAAAATTAACCCGAAATTAAATATATAATTGTGCAGTTGTACGACAGAGCCCGAACGAGAGCCGATTGAGCTCCGATTTTCGTACCTTGCATCATATTGGGTAAGTATATTTTAATTACGATAATATGAGTCCTTTAATTCATAGTTTCAATTATTTTACGAAATTTACGGATTAATTTTGTATAAAAAAGAATATTAATCGGAATTGTAACGTAATTACCGTAAATAGTATACGGGCTATCCAATGAGTTTGGAACGAAGCCCGATGATTATTGGTAAGCTGAATGAGTCCAATAAACCCAAAAAAGGGATTTAATAAGTAGAAACGGGCTGGAAATGGGTCGAGACCCATTAAGGTGCGATCGGGCCCAATAAGAGTAAATTGACCCAATTAGTTAAATCGATTGTAGTAAACGCGAAAATTATATTTATTGGGTTAAATTGACATGATATTTTATTATCTACAGCCCCAAAGATTGGATTAGCAGCAAATCGGATTGGACGAGCCTCCGACAGTGGAATTTAGATACGCGCTCGACGAGAATCGAGGTAAGAAAATTTTGTAGGTACATAAAGATTTCTATACGTATTTTTGAGGGGATTTTCAGGGCCTAGAATTTCTTTAAGTATCTAGAAACGAAATAATAATTTTTGGGAAAACCAGGGCATGGGTGAATAAAGAAAAAGACGATATTGCCCCTAGGAGTAAAATTTACAAAAAGGGTAGTAAGGTAGATAAATTGCATGATTATCATGTTTTAATGTTTTATATGAATGTATTGCTTTGATTTAAGCAAATATGCACATAGGTTAGCTGTTGATTTTATGAATTATACGAAAGGGTACCGATTTGTACCGGTTACGATTTTAAAAGATGTTTTATCAAGATTGAGCCACCTATCATATTTACACGAGTAAAAAGAGTGCTAGAGTCTTACTCGCACTAAATTTTATTGATTAATTACTCATAAAAAGCTGTACTGGAGCATTACTCATACGAGAAATTTGTGTGTGCACAAAACCGTGCTGAAGCTTCGCTCGCACGAGATTTTAGATATCATAATATGCATAGCGTTGTGCTGGAGCTTCGCTCGCACTATACGTGAGTTGACATGCATATAGTCGTGCGGAAGCCTCCTGTAGACTGTGTGTCACAGAGAGTTGATATGCTTGCACGTATACTTTGAGACATGGGTTGGTTATCGACATAGTACTGGGGTGGATAAGACCTACGGCAGGCACCCTCAGACTATGATATGGGTCCACGGAGTATGTTAGCACTTGCTTATTTGAGGTGAATGTGACACACTAAAACTAAATGGAGGTCAGCGGTCAGGGTTTAAGGAAGAGGGAGTTTCTTTCAATTCAATTTTGCCTTCTTTTTTTTCACTTACCTGTGACTTGTCAATCTTCTCATTAGTTGTTGTAGTCTTACTTTCTAATGGATTGGCTTCCAAAGTAACAACGCAACTTTTAATTTCATCAGTTAGTAATTCATTATCTAAATTAGAAACTGAATTTACCAGACATTGAGCCATAGGATCGGTTGGTGCTTCCTTTATTTCAACTTCTCTTACATAACTCTGCACTACTTCAATCAACTTACAGGTCTCTGGCTCATCAGCAAATTTCATCGCCTTATAGATGTTGAACATAACTGATTCATCATTCATCCTCAGGGTTAATTGCCCTCTCTAAACATCGATTAGTGCTCTCCCAGTGGCAAGGAATGGTCTCCCAAGTATAAGTGGAATTTCTCTGTCCTCTTCATAATCTAAAACTACAAAATCGGCAGGAAAAATTAGCTTATCAACTTTAACAAGTACATCTTCTATTATACCTCTGGGATAAGTAATCGATCTATCCGCTAATTGCAGTGTTATGGTGGTCGGCTTTACCTCTCCAAGACCTAGGCTCTTAAAAATAGATAAAGGCATTAAATTTATGCTAGCACCTAAATCACACAATGCCTTACCCACTTTCGATCCTCCAATCTCGCATGGAATAGTAAAACTTCCAGGGTCTTTCAATTTTTGCGGTAACTTCTGCTACAAAATTGCACTGCATTCCTCTGTCAAGTTGATAGTTTCATACTCTTTAAGTCTCCATTTCTTTGACAGCACTTCTTTCATGAACTTTGCATAATGTGGCATCTGCTGCAGAGCATCAACAAACGGAATGTTAATATGTAATTTCTTAAATATATCAAGAAATTTCTTAAACTCAAATTCAATATTCCTTTTATACAAAGCTTGGGGATAAGGAATAGATAGTTTTAACAAAGGAGGATTATCAGGAAAAAGTTTACTAAAAGGTTTAGAATTAACTCCATATTTTATTGTTTCTGATTCTGCATCCTTTGTCATAACAGGTTCAGTCTGCTTCTTTTGCACCTCAGTTATTGGTGTAGTTTCTTCTTTCTCTGCTACCTTTCATGGCTCATATGTGTTCCCACTTCTCAAAGATATAACATTGCAGTGTTCTTTCGGATTGAGCACTGTGTCAGTTGGAAACTTACATCTTTCATTTAAAGAACTGACAGCTGCAGCTAATTGTCCCAAAGTGGTCTCAACAGACTTCATCTGCGCACTAAGACTGGTGTTCATCTCTGACACTTTAGCTTCCACGTTGTCTAATTGCGCATCAGTTTTGCTAAATTTGTAAGACCCGAATTTAATTAAAATACGAAATGAATGAGTATTCGTGAAAGGAAGTCGGGTTAAATTAATCCCGAACACGTGCAAGGGTAAAACGGTCAAAAGATCGAAAGCCAGTGTAAATTCGATAAGGAAATTTATTAAAAATAATGGATTTGAGAATCTTGATCAATAATGAAGAAATTATATAATTTTGAGTCCAATTGATCAAGATCCGAAATTTTTAGAAATACCGAAAAAATTATCCGAAACAATATCTAGAAAAGTACGAAGGAATAATATCAAAAATTATACCGGGAAGCCGAAATAATATCGAGAAATTAATTTATAGACTAAATGAATAAAATATAATTTTTTTAAGACATTTTGAATATTTTAGACTAATTTAATCAATTAAATGATATTAATAAAAATAAATAAAAATATAAAACTAAATTAATGAATTGAAAAAAAAAGAAGAGAAACTGGAAAAAACATCGGGGAGAGAGAACGAAACGAAGCCGAGGATTGCCGGTGAGCCATCCGGCGACCAACGACCCCGACGAGGAGCCGAAGAGGAAGAGGAGAGACCGGCGATCCTTCAGCCACCGGTGACGCGCGTCGGAGAAGCCCGAATCCGGTGAAACGACGGACAAAAGCCGAGAAGGAAAATCGAGTCGGTTCCGGCGAACGGCGGCGTCTTGGCTCCGATCCGACCCCACAAAACGATCCCCAGGCCGAGACGGTTCTGTTGAGGCCATTGGATGCCGACAAAAACGGCGGGAATCGTCGGCGACGACCAAGGGAAGAAATGGGTTTCCGACGGTCGAGGGAGAAGAGTCGAACCGGCGGCGTTCCGGCGACCTCGACCGAAACCGAAGGTAGATTCGTGCTGTGGACGACCTTGCGGAGGTGTTGGCGGTGGAAGCCGGTGGAGAACCGACCGGCAAGGCGGTGAACCGGTCGAACCGGAGTGAACCGGGGTGAACCGACGGGTCTGAATCGGTCCGAACCGGACTGAACCGGTTCAGCCAAAAAGAGAGGAAAAAAGGAAGAAAAAAGGGAAAAAGAAAAAGAGAAAAAATTGGAGAAAATTTCAGTGATGCAATCGAGCTTCGGGTAAGTCGATAAGCGGTCAAATTGACCGATTTAAATTTTGGAATATTTTATTTAATTAATTTTCGACTGGAAGTTTACCCGAAAAATTATGAAATTGTGTAGCTCGACGATTGGCATCCAAAGAGAGCTCGAGACAGCCTCGAATTTCATACTAGCATGGAATCTCGGGTAAGTGACCCTTATTTACGACAATTTACATCGTTATGCGTGTTTCAGATTTAAATTCCGCATAAATTGAATTAAATTATGGAAATTTAGATAAATTGTCGTAAATAATAAATTTAGTTATTCGAGAGTTAGAACGAGGCCCAATAAATTGATTGTGGGCCCAGTGAGCCCAATAGGCCTCGATAAAGCGAAAATTAAGTGGAAAACGGGTTTAAGGCCGATTAAGGCCCAAAAAGGTGCAATCGGGCCCAATAGGGGTAAACGGGCCCAATGATTTAAATTAAGCCCAGAAAATAGGAAATACAATTAAATTGTATGTTATCTGACCTGAGGAATATTGATACGCAGTTCCGGGCATTGGATTGAGAGCAGATCGAACTGCGCGACGTGACATCAGTGGAAAGGTCAAACTCGACAGGAAAAATAAGGTAAGGGAATTCTACGGACTGCTAGAGGTAAACCTTACGAAATTTCAAGTTCATATGCAGTCTTTAAAAAAATTATCTAAAGGGTCTAGAGGTCAAATAATAATTTTACTGCCCCGAATGGGCAAATTACCAAAATACCCTTGTTAAGGGTAAAATTTACAAATTTAGGAAAAATTGGGAGGAGCAAGAACAAGAGGTTCCTGCTCATTCTGGAGGTGTTTTGACGCATGCATGAGTAGGCTGGCTAACCTTGAAAGAAAATGCACAGCATTGCATACTTTCAACGATATAGTTGTTTTGAAAACTGTTTTGAGGAAACAGAGCCGCCTACGTGTTTTTATTTACATGTGACGTGCTAGAGCTCAGCTCGCACGATGTTTGATTTGTGTGATGCATGCATTAGTGCTGGAGCGAGAGCTCGCACTAGAGTTTTACATGCATAGGTGCTAGAGTATAACTCGCACCAAATTTCACATGCTTTTTCGAGACAGGGTGCTGGAGTTTAACTCGCACCAGATTTTATAAGATTTTCATGTGATTCATATATAGAGTGCTAGAGCCTAGCTCGCACTAGTTTTACTTGATTTGATGAGAGTGCTGAGCATTGTATAGAGTGCTAGAGCCTAGCTCGCACTAGTTTTACTTGATTTGATGAGAGTGCTGAGCATTGCTCGCACCGATTTTATGAGAACATGCGATAAGCCGTGCTTGGAGCATCGGGTAGACTGTGTGTCACCGATTAAATAGGCCCGCACGTGCGTTTTGAGACATGGCATGTTAAAACAACCTGATGAGCCCGAACGAGGGATAAGGGTTAGAGAAACAACCTGATGAGCCTGAACGAGGGATAAGGGTTGGAGATCCACCTGATGAGCCCGAACGAGGGATAAGGGTTGGAGGTCCAGCTAATGAGCCCGAACGAGGGATAAGGCTGGGGGTCCACGGAGTACGATGTACCGTGCAAGTAGCATGGAGTACGATGTACCGTGTGGTATCTTTGTGATACGTTGGTATCTTTGTGATACGTTGGCATCTTTGGATGCATGGGATCGGATAAGACCGACGAGATGGAGTGACCCACCTCCCAAACGGTTCCCGATCAGGGTGAGACCCCGCACACTAGGATCCGTGTAGCAGAGGGGCTCACGAGGACACATATGGCCATAGTCCTGGTTATTTGTCGATATACAGACGTTGCCTAGTCTCGCATGTTGATCTTGACGATGATTTAAACTGGGTTTTTAATTAAATGTGCATGATGGTTATTTCCATGCTTTTAAACCCATGTGTGATGTAAACCGATTTTCATGATTTTGTGTGAGTCAGGATCACTCGAAGGAGGGGTCGAGTCCTGACTTTACTGTGAAATTTTAAACGAGAAAGATATGATTTTGAATATAATTGCATGTTGAATTTTTCATGCAAATGTGTTTTACATAACATCATAACTCATATCATTTGTTTTAAAATGTGTGGAGAAAGGGTGGTTTATGCATGGCACCACGTTCATGTAGGTAGTATGGTTACCTACTTGTTCGTAGGATTGCCTTACTGAGCTTGATGTGCTCACCCCTTTCATTTTCTCCCACAGATAATCTCCAGTAGACGTTGAGACGACTCAGTACTGCATTCCGGATATCCGCTGCTACCCATCAACATAAGGTATATACACTTGTACATATTGTATCTACATAAGTATAGCACAGTAACATGTTTGTAAGTAACTTTAGGGGATGTATAAATAATGTAAACAATTATAAATGACTGGAGAAGAAATAAGTTAGATGGTAAATGTATGGTGGGAGTGGCATTGACGCACAGCCCAATTTGTTAGTGGAGTGTGGTCACGATCAGAAGACAGGTAAGAATTTAAGTAAGAAAATAATAAAACGCGAAAAATTAACTCTGATTTTGGGTAGTTTGGGTCGTGACAATCTTGTTCTAGTTTTAACCATAAACTCTTTAAATTCGTTCCTTCTAACTCCACCATAACCTTAGGAATTCCCTTGGTTATTGAATCATATATTGCTGTTACTTGCTACTGGTGGGTTTAGAACGTTTTTAGAGTTACTATAAGATAGATTCTCATGATTTCTGAATCCTGGTTGGTAGTAGTTAGGAACTCGATTTCCTTGAAAACCAAAGTTACGATTATTAACATAATTCACCTGCTCCAAATCTGTCCCTATCAAGTTAGGATTTGTGCTGTCATGATGAATCATAGCTTGCGGCCCTTGTATACCTATTGAAGAAATTTGTGTTAAAATCTGCTCAAGTCTTGCTAGGATGGCTGTCTGCGTATCTAGCTCATGCATACCTGCTACTCTTCTGACATTAGCTCTTTCACCTGGCCATTGGCTGCTGTTTATAGTCATCTCCTCAATTAACTGCATAGCTTGATCAGGTGTCTTAGACCACAGTGAACCTCCTGCTGAAGCATCCACAGTAGCTCGTGTCTGCCGAGTCATGCCTTTGTAGAAAACTTGTATCTGGTTTCCTTCATCATATCCATGCTGAGGGCATCTACGCAATAACTCTTTAAATCGCTCCCATGCCTCATGTAATGGTTCTTGATCTAACTGTGTGAACTGGGTAATTTCTAATCTCATCTGCATTGTCTTTCCTAGTGGGAAGTATTTTGCTAAGAATTTTTGTGTCATCACTGCCCATGTCGGAATGCTTCCTGCTGGTAGATTTTGATACCAACTCAAGACTTTATCCCGAAGAGAAAATGAAAACAATCTCAGTCGAATACCATCATCAGAGGCTCCATTAATCTTAATGGTGCTGCAAATCTGCAGAAAACTTGTCAAATGTGTGTTAGGATCCTCTAAGGCCGAACCTCCAAATTGATTTTGCATAACCATGTTGATCAATGTCGGCTTCAACTCAAAGTTATTACAGTTTACAAGAATCTCTCTTATAACGGAAAAATTTTGATTCACAACTGGGGTAAAGTAATCGCGTATAGCTCGCTGCTGCTGATTTTCATCTGCCATGATTAAATTTCGGTCTTTCTCTTCAAATCTGTTTGTTAAATTTGCCTGATGATTCTCTCAATCTTTGGATCTAGCTCTTCTTTTATGTCTGTATTTCCACTTCTGCGGGTTTTTACCATTCACCTAAAATAAAAATTTGTAGATAGTAAATTAAAACAAAAATAAAAATCTAAATTAAAGTAAAGGCTATTGGGGAACAATGTTAACGAAAAACGAAACAACAATTCCCCGGCAACGGTGCCAGAAAACTTGTTGTGCTCAATGGAACACTACTGCAAGTGCACAGGTCAGTTTTCGAGTATAGAGTAAATATAAGTATCGTCCCACAGGGAACTGTGTCTATCGCAAATCACTGTAATCAACAACTTTAAACTTTATTTAGAAAATTAATGAATACTGATTTAAAATCCTATTTATTATTCTAACTATTAATTACGGAACAAATTTAATTAACACAATCACAATTATTACAAATGAAAATATCAATGGCAAAATATTCCTAGAACTCGATTTCACCTAACTATGGTTCATACAATTCCTTTGATAATTGTTCTTTTGATTTCAATTTGTTTATAGCTGAAACTATTTCCTATTTATCTCTCCCGAGTTTTAAACAGTCATACCCAAATTACCTAATCTTAACCTCCCGATTCAGAATTAAATAATAGAGTTCATTATGCGATGGTAATCTGTTTCTCTATGGCTCATAAGAATTGTCAACCTCCCGATTCAGCAATGCCATATGTTAATCTACCCTCGTGCATATAAATAATCCCCTCTCCCGAGTGCCGGATTCCTATACTAATTCATCCAATTGGTGGCCAATCAACTAGAGCATTAAGAACAAGTAGATTAAATAAACATAATTGAAATCATCCAAACAATCTTCACAAAGTAATTGCAATCTGCCCAAAGTTGGCTACATCGACTCTAGGAAAAAGGAGTTTAGTTCCTAGAAATCAAAATAAACATCCAATAATTCCAAAGTATCATCCCTAGAATAAACATTGATCGAAAAAAGATGTAAAAGATGGAGTTTTTATGAAGCTAAATGAATCTTGAAGCCTTCTGCCCAGCCTTCCTCGAAATTCTGATAAAAAGATTATTTATAAGGTTTCCAAGCACTAAAACGCGGAAGGCCACGTGGAAAAACAGTGTTGCCCTAATCAGACTGCTATGCTGCGACAATGGTATTGATTCCCCAGATTTGCTCTGCATTGTCCAGTTTCTTCTATTGTTGCAGCATAAGTCACGATCAGCATCCTGCAACTTCACTTCTTCACAGAATCATCAGAACCAGCTCCAAAAGCTTTAACTTCTCCAAATTGTTCTCTTTTTTTTTTTCTGCAAAAATGCACAAAACACATAAAACATACCAAAATATTGCAAAGAACAAATCAACTAACTAAGTAAAAAGGGTTATAAACATATATAAAATTCAGTGCTAACACCCGTTTTCTATTTTATACGCATTCGCAACTTAAAAACATTCATTCCTTATGATTTATGTCAAATGTGACTTATCCATACATCACAAAATCATAAAGAGTACATCTAAAAATGCGGGTTTTACAATCTCATGATTGCTGACCCATTAACGAAGGGTTTACAACTCAAGTTATTTAAGGAATATGTTCTTAGGATGAGTCTTGATTGTAATGATGTTTTATAGTGACACTTTGAGCTCAATGATATGTTTCTGACACTTTTATGTTTCCTTATTCTATGATGTTATGTATACATTATTGTTTAATATTATTGTTTTAATATTACTTCTCATGTATATTTGTAAACAAGCTAGACGTCGCTTATTCCAAGTATTGTGCAAATAAATGCCACTTTATATCAAGTAACAAGAGAAGATTAATCGTAATTGATCTTAATCGTAGTAAGAAAGGAATATCTACAAGAAATCTATATCGAAATTTAGGTAAGTTTATGTTTATAAATATACATGGCAATATTTTCCTTTCAATATATTAAAAAAATGTGTTTGAATTCAATTTTATTAAATGTTTAGATTTGATTTTTTTATTAATTAAAAAAGCACTTGCGAGGCATGGAACCTGTGAGATAGCACGCCTTGTGCCTCACAGGAAATTCCCACAGCACTGTCAAGCAGCGAGATGCTGCCAGGCAACAGGTTCTTAAAAAAATTAAAAGAAAAAATCGACTCTAGAAATCTAAGATTATATTCTAAGTTTAATTAAAATTTATACTTCAAAACTCAGTTCTTTTTAGTATTATTCACAAGTTGTAAATTATTAATCAAACTTCATAGTTAATTATGTAATAATTTCATAAAAAAAAATTACTCATCAAATTTTAATACATAATTTTCTTATCAATTATTATTTATATAATATTACTTTGCAATACATTATTCCTTACATAATAATTCTACAAAGTTGTACGGCTTATAATACATAATTCTATGTCGATAATTATTTATACAAGCTTGTTTCTCACTTGTTATCAAAATTTTAGGGAAACACCTCTTCTTACTTGTTTCTAAAATTTTAAAAAAAAAAAAAAAAAAAACCTCCTCTTTTTACTTGTTCTAAAATTTTAGAGAAACACTTGTTTTCACTTGTTCCCAAAATTTTGGAAACATTTCTTTTCACTTGTTCCCAATTTTAGGTTAAAATCTCTTCGAACTTGTACCAAAAATTTTAGGAAACACCTCTTCTCACTTGGTTCCAAAACTTTAGAGGATAAACTCTGAAGGAAAACCTTTTTTCACTTGTTCCCAAATTTTTTGATATTAGTCTCTTCTCATTTGCCAGAAAATTTTAGGAATAACTTCTTTTGCATTTGTTCCCAAAGTTTTAGGGAATAATCTCTTCTCACTTGTTCCAAAAAGTTTAAGAAAAAAATTTAAACAACTAATATATTGTTAAAAGGGGTTTCATTATTTTGAGTAAAATTTATTTGTTTTATGCATAGAATATTTCTTCTCTAAAGGAATTTCTATGCAGAGGGTAATATAACATATAAGAAATATATGTGGTAGAATAGTTGCTTGGTAGAAAAGCTGCTAGCAAAACAATTGTTTGTCAAAAAAATTTCTTTCTTTATATTTTATTCTTTACAAATAATATATGTGAACTTCTTCAACTAAGAATTGTAATAGAGGGGGTTAAATGTAGATACTTGATTTTAGAAACAAATGTTTTAATTCTCCACTTTTGCTAAGAATGATTCTTTAATAAAGCAATTTGAAACAGGTATGCTAACCCAAAATTTCTCACTCTTAGAAATTTATATCAAGTATACGGGATAATATAATTTTAAGGAAATGAAAATATATATAAATCTATTTACGCAATATATATATATATATATATATATATATATAAAGTATATATATATAAAGGTATATATATAATATATATATATATATAAAAGAAATTAAAAAATTAAGTAGATGGAGAAATATCCCAACAACTTCCTCTGTTTATGGGAAGCCTATATATATATATATATATATATATATATATATATATATATATATATATATGTAAGTATGTATGTATGTATATATAAAAAAGAAAAGAAAAAGAAAGTAAAGAAGGAAAAAGAGAAAATTTGGTATTTCGGTTTAAGGATAAACATGCAATGATAGACGAACGAGTTCGACGAAGCTCGATGTATATGTGTGTTACGCTTGGAATTTGTAAACTAGGTAAGTGAACCTCACTTGATGCAACTTGTATTAGCATACGATGTAAGTAAATTTTACTTGCTAGAGTAGCTATATCAATTTATTTAATTAAATTGCATGAGTTACGATTAAATTCATAATTAATGAATATAATTATGAAAACGGAGAACCGATTTTCATGTGAGGTAACATATTATGTAATTAAATTGCATATGCTACGAATGAAATTCATAAATAATGAATTTAAGTATGAAATCTGAAATCTGCTAATTGAATTCATAAATAATGAATTTAATTTTGAAGGTAGAAATTAGAAAATGCTTAAAGATTTCATATAATCGGATCGAATGACTTAATGATAAAATATAAAGTGATAAGGAAAAATTGTAAACAAGATATGAGATTAGTAGTTCTCTTTTAGGATATAAAGAAACGCCATGCGAGACAATTTTTGAATTTAGAAATTTTAAGTGAAATTGATAGATGCAAGGTAACATCATATGTAGTAAATTTGAGTCATCGAACAGAAATTAGATAATATTTAAGGACTATAAGTATGAAAGAATACGTAATTGGATTATTGATAATAATATTAAATTGAGCAGTGATCATTGAGATGCGGAGTAGCACTATAAGGTATACGTTGATTCTATAGATGCGTGATAGTATCATATGGAATAAAATGAGTCCTTAAACATAAATCGAAAAATGTTCAAGGACTATGTGTTATAGGTATAAGTGATTGATGAGACAATTGAAATTTCAATTTATGAAAAGATTAATTGATTTGGATTAGAATATCGAATGGATAAGTGATTCTTGCGGTGTAAGTTAGCATCTTAAGATATAAATTAATTCTTTTGATGCGAGGTAACATCGTATGGATTAATCGGATCTTAAAGTAAGAATCAAATGATGTTCAAGGATCCTAAGTATTATGAGTATGTGGAAATATCGTTAATAAGATTATCGGAAAGGATATATTCTTATGTGAGCTTTGTTTTGTATTACAAGATGAGTTTTGTGGGATTTAAAAGCTTGTATTGATTTATATTTGCGTTAAAGAAGTTTTAAAATCTCACTTATGACATGTTTTGAAAATACATGAAACATACGTCTCTATGTTTTGGGTTTAAGCTAATTTGCTTTTATCCACATTGTGATTAGAATTGATTTCAAAACATGCATTCGGATAATTTTTGTTGCTAGATGTTTTGTCTTAGTTAACAAACGATAATAGTTAGTCATGACTATTTTTGGCCCTGCTAGCAGGGTATGAAATAGTTAGCAATGATGTAGCCTACTATTGGCGATATAAATAGCAATGTTTCAGCCTCTACTGATGGAGTATATAATAGTTAGTAATATTTTGACTCCTGCTGAAAGGGTATATAATAGTTAATAGTGTTTTAGCCCCCCACTGACGGGGTATATAATAGTTGATAATTTCGGGCCCTGTTGACGGGTTATAGTAGTTAGCGATGGTCATGTATTTTGAGATTTTGATATTTCCCTGATCACGGGTTAAAATAGTAACCATAGGAAATGTGTTTTGAATTTTGAAATATGTTTTGAAATGTGTTATAATATATGAAATGTGTTTTGAAATATAAAATGTGGTTTGAATTGTTAAATATGTTTTAAGAAATGTTTTACAACATGAATACGATGCACAAAACATAACTTAATAGTATGAAATAAATATCTTGTGGTCCTTGTTAACGGGGATGATAGTAGCTAGTGATGTGGTCCTAGCTGACGGGATATAATAGTCAGTAGTGTCTCTCATAACGGGTTAGAATAGTTAGCAAAGATAAAAAAAATACGTTTCAAATTGTGAAGAGTGTTATAGAATATGAATTACGTTTCGAATTGTGAAAAGTGTTAAGGAATATGAACTATGTTTCGAATTGTGAAGTGTGTTTTGGAATATGAAATACGTTTTGAATTGTGAAGAGTGTTATATAATATGAACTACGTTTCGAATTGTGAAGTGTGTTTTAAAATATGAAATACGTTTCGAATATGAAATATGTTCCATATAAGAAATATGCTACTATATGAATTATGTTTCAAATAAAATATGTTTCGAATATATAAATGTATGTTGATACGTGATATGTTTCGGATTATGTAGTGTGATTTCAGAAAATGAATGTGTTATGAGGATAAATAGGGATGTAAGCAAGTTCAAGAGGAAAGAGTTTATACGTTTGGAGTGCATTAAACTTTGGTTTTTGTATTCAACTATGCTTTCGAATTTTGAACTCCTATTGGTGTATTTAATTCCAATGGTCAAGTTTGATGGTCAATCGAGGTATTTTAAAATACCTCTTTACTTGAAAGACTTGATAACGTCTGGTAATATTCTAGTTCGTAACCCAAGAAAAGTGTAACTTTTGATAAGTTTCAAAATGTGATTCGAATAAGTGATAAAAAAGAACAATGAAAGTCAATGTGTTAGACATGCAATAGAATTCAGTATCTTATATGTTATTACCTCTGTACTTGTGTGGTTTGTTTACTGAACTCCCAAGCTCACCCCTTTATTGTTCCATCATAGGTTTAGATTAGAGGTGCATTGGCATCGACATCAGGGTTTTGCAACTCATATCGATATATGTTTATACCATTTAATTATGAATATTTTCAAACAGTTACCTTTCAGTACATGAGTCAGGACACGTATTGAATTAAAACATAATTATGAAAGTTAATTATCGTGTTATAGGATGTAAATGGAATAATATAGACAATAAGATCATTTGTTATGATTGAGAAAGTAAATATAAAATCAACTGTATATAAACTGTCATACTTCATACCTTACAGGTTAGGTATGACCAAATATAAATCGTTATACTGCTAAAAGTTTATCAGAATCGATAATTGCATCTTGACTCAGTAATGAAAGTTAATAAGAAACCAGACTAGGACCTTAGGTTTAAAACTTTAAACCAAGTTAGGTAGTTTGAGACCTAGAAACATTGTAAGACTGTACTCACATGACAAATAAGTGTTAAAAGAAAAATAAAAAATTTAGTTTAAATTTTCATACTTTCGCAATAAGTTACTAAAAAGTCACATTCTTCGAGTCGTGACAACAAGTAATAAGGTTGTTCTACAAAACTCATTCGCAAAACAACCTTTACTCAGACCAACTTATTTACAGAACAACACTTTTCAAAATAGCTCTCTCACAAAACAACTCATTTACAGAATAGCTTTTCTTAGCACAAGCACAACAACCTCATAAAATAGCTCTTTCATAGAACAACTCTTATAAGAATAGATTTTTCACATAACAACACTTTCATCGAAATAAAGAAGTGGAAATAACACTAGAATATGACAGAATTCTTGGGTTAACTTCATTATTGAGATGTTTCGAAGAGCTTGGCTGGGTGGATTAGATTTGAAAATAGTTAAGAGTTCTTCTATTAATCTTTCTCTGAAACTTGAATGCTTTTTTTTTGTTATTTGTAGAATAGATAGTGAACTTCTTTATGCATTACTCAATATCTTTAAAAGAGTAACTCCAATGGGACAAATATTAACTCTTATATAATTATCAATTTTCGTTAATATGCCTATTAATTATTATATTTTGTAACTCTTATTATTCAAACACTTAAATATAGGAGTTCTCACCATTCTGGATGAGACTTTTCCTGATTCCTTAAAATTCTCTCAAGAACTCTCTCTTCTTTAACTCTTTTCTCAGTCATGTTCTATTTTCTGTAAAGTTTATCTCAACCTTACTCGATCTTTTAACCACCACGTATCACCACACTCATTTGTTAGGATCCACTCGTCTTCTTTTTTCAGTCTCTAATACATCTTGTTCTACAAGTTTACGATGTTTCTCTTGAGACCAAAAAACTTATTTACAAATTTAAAACACTGTCTTCTTGAATATACATAATTTTGATAAAAAATTATCATTTTTGAATTAAATGACCATGTTCAACGAACATATTTTTAAATTCTCAAAATCGCCAAAAGGTATTCTAATACACTATTTACAGGTACATTCAAATGCCATATGAAGAATCTCAAACAAATAACTATTATTGTAGACTCGACTATCTTCCTTTTGATATTCAACTGAGGATGAATTTTTTTTTTTTTCAAACAGAATGTACAATTTTATTGAACAGTCTATTACGTTTCATCGGGGATTCAATTGCTCAAACTCAAATTAAAACGAAATGTAATTTGGTACTGAGCAATCGACTGTCATCCAAAAGCAATCGATTCTTTTGTTGATTCATTACAAATCTTATTTTTATATCTCAAAACTTCATTTATTGAACACCTATGCCAGTAAATGAATCTTAGAAATTTCTTTTAAGTACAATACTTAATAATTTATTAATATGATGATACATTCAACAGTAATACACTGAAATATACGGGAAACTAAACACAATCAGATCCCCCAAATAACACGAAACAGCAACACCATGCGCAGATGCTACAGTCGAACAACGACGATTACCACACTGAAAAACACAGGAAACATAAAAACACAGAAAGATGCCAATCACACCAAAACAACCAAATGCCACGATTTGAAGGCAGCTGCCACAATTGAAATCTTGGTCTTTATTAGAATAACCAACCACCTAAGTCACATAAAATATGGTAGAATTAAAACTAACCAAGTCTCATGTAATATTTTGGGATTTATTATTGAATATTAATTTAAAAAATTTTATCTTATAATTAAATTATTTTTTGTCTTATAAAATATATTTATTTAATCTTCACATTAATTATACCTTTTTGATAACTGTATAACATTTAATTTCTTTAAAATTTTCGTTTTAATTAATAAGTTATTAAAAATTTTCTTGACAAATGTACCCTAATTTGTTTGGTACTTTTCTAGTCATTTAAGTAAAAAGTTTCAAACATAATTATCATTTACAAATTAGCAAATGAGCGTCTTAAAATGTTTTTTTTTTTTTCTCTTGAATGTTTATATTTTATTAAATCATTAATTTATGTAACAATCATAACTACAAATTTACATTATTATTTAGTTTAATTAATTTGAAGAGATCATTAATTTTAAATAGATTCACTGTATGATAAAAATTGGAAAGAGCTCGTCCTCCCTACCCTTTATTTATTTGAACCTGTATCAGCGATTGGTGCCATAATTTTGCATTTTCTGATTCCCTCTGGCTATCAGCTGGCTGTAATAAATAACGAGGAAAGATAAAGTTAATTAGCAAACGGAGTACACAGAGACTGAGTGCAGGGAATATGTAGTCTGAGAAATAGTTGGCGACTACCGGAGAGCAGCAGTGAGTTTGGCTGCCTGGTCGAATTCCTGGTTTTCTCTTGCTTTCAGGATTTGGAACATGAGAGCAAGGCGGATTTGGGTGTTGAAACTCTGCTGCATTATGAGATTGGTCTCCTTCCGGAGTTGCTCACATTCCAATTCAATGGCTTCGAACTTTTCTCTTACTTGCCTTTGCCCTTCTTTGATCTCTTTTTGCTCCTCACTTATTTCTTCCATCTCTGATCGTAGCATTTTGAAGCGTTTGCTTAGATATTTCCACTTCTCCCTTTGTTTCTGGTGCCAAGTCAAATTTCGTGTCAGAGACTTCATTTCTAGGTGACAAGCTGCTAAGAAGTAGGAATGCAATCTGATCTTATCCCGATTAATAATTACAAAATTCGAATCTTATAATTATCCGATTAATTTTTAAAATAATTATCCGAATCCTATCATAATAAATTTTGCATTATCTGTTAATACTCGAACATGTATAATTACCTGATTATTCAATTTATATTTTGACAACTCGTTTATTAATCCGAACCCAAAACCTGACTATAAAAAAAAATTATTCTAACATCAAAAATATAAAATATAAAATTAAATAAAAACATACATGTTTCATCATAATTAAACAAATTTTAATAGTTCAACAAGTAACTTGAAACCATTATGAGTGCATAATATATATCATAGTATTTCTAATTTCAAACATTTGATTTCTTATAAAATTATGATATATTTATGTAATGTAAATTAATTTAATCAATGATAATAATATTAAATGATTATAAAGATGTAGACATTAATTTGATAATTAATATTTTCATTACAATTTGTATCATATACATATTACTATAGTATTCATATATGTAAATGATCATATATTACAATATCATATATTATAATTATACTATAATATCATATACTATAATATGAAGTTATCATTTATCATATACTTAAAATTTTAATTTGTAATTATTGATTTTTTTGAGTAAACAATATTTTATTATAATTGATAATTTCAATTTTAAGTATAATTTGTATCATACACAAATACTATATTAGTGTGATATATATATATATATATCTATATATATATATATATATATATATATATATATATATATATAAGAATTTGATCTTAATTAAATATGAAACTTTTATTATTTCAATTTCAGTACCTTGTATTTAAAATTTTAAGACATATTATTTTGAGCATAATTAACCAAATTTAATTTCATAATTATTTATTTTATTATGATTTTTTATTAATTTTTTTAGTCATCAATGTTTTAATAAAATTAAAAATTATAATTTTAAATACAATTTGTATCATATAAATATATTATGAATTGATATTATATATTCAAATGACTAATCATTAATGTGTAAGAATTGTATTTTAAGTAATTATGAAATTTTTGTTAATTTAATTTTAATAAATTATATTTAAAATTTTAAAACTTATTATTTTAAGTATAATCAATTATTTTAATTTCATAATTATTTTTATTATACTAATTACTAATTTTTTTTAGACACACAAAAATTTATTGTATAAATATTTTTATATCACATTATGTTAAATATAAATTATGACTTACTTGGTAAGTTCATTATATAAAGATTAAAAGATTAATGTTCAAATCCTCACAATCTCAAAAGTTATATTTTACAAGCAAAAAATAAACGGGTATCGGGTTCGAGTACCAAAGTCGGGTACCCTAACCTGGTTACATTAATCGGGTTCGGGTTTAGGGTATCAAGGGGTGCTACCCAAACCCGTCACGGATAATAAAATTACTACGCTAATCCAATTAAAATCCGTTTATCGGTACTCGAATCAGACTTAAATAAAGCGGATAATGTCAGATACCCATTTACATCTCTACTAAAAAATCAATTTTAATTTCTTTTATATATATATATATATATATGTTATATCCGTCGCAATATCTTTCATATACAAAGCTATATAATCCGAAGATCAAAATAAAATTATTTGAATTTAATTCAAATTTTATAATATTTTATAATTATTTTTAATACCTTTCATACTATTATTTTAACCATCTTTTTTAACCGTAAATATATATATATATATATATATATATATATATAAACATTACTTGACAAAGTAAAAAAAAAAAAAACTATATTTGGTAAGATAGATGAAAAATATAAAAAAAAAATATTTTTTATAAAGTTAAAAAGAAAAAAATAAAATTATATTAATTTATCATTATATTATTATTTAATTAAAGTAATAAAATAAATAATATATAATATAATTTTATAATTATATGTATATTATTCACATCTCTCCACTAGAGCTGGTAAAAGTTGGTTTGAGCCCGAAAATCAACCCGAGCCCGCCCGATACCGAACCTAATTATAAAAAAATCAAAGGTTTGAACCCGAGAAAATCTTGACCCGAAAAAACCCAAACCCAATACAACCCGAACTCGAACCCGATCCGAAACCCGAAAAAATCTGAATTTATAAACCGAAAAATCTGAATTATAATTATATAATTATTATATTATAAATAAATAAATAAATAAATAAATATTACATTTTTTCTAATTAAAATTTATAAAATTTTAAAACAATCATTATTTATTTATTACATAATTATATCAATAATTTATCAACAAAATAAATATTGAATATTTAAATTCAATTATTGAATAAAATTATTTTAAAACACAGTATAATATTCAATATCAAATAATTTTCAATATTATACTTATTATATTTGTAATAATAAATAATAAATATATTATTAAATATAACATTCGATTTTATTATAAAAATAATTATTATACTATTTTATTATATTTATTTCATATTAAAAATTTTAATTTTAATACAATAATAAATCAAATATATATAAATCATTATATAATTGTAATATTTATTTAAATTTGATATTTCGTATAAAACATTGAATGCATTATTAACAAAATTTAAATTTAAATTCTGACTCCTATAACTCGTAAACAGGAAAATAGTGATTTGTTTTTAAATGGTAATTATGTTAAAAATAAAAATTGAAAATTTAAATAGGGTAACATATCTTTTTACAAACTGTAATAACTTTTTCACTGCTAAAAAAAAAGATTTAGACTCAACTATGACATGTTTGCATCCAAGTTCCTATGCCATTAACAAGTCAATGATTGTTGTTTTCTAAATTAGTCCAATATAGTAAGAAATAAACCAGTAAAAAAAATATCAAACACCTAAAGTTATGACATGTAACATTACAAGAACAACAAAATAAAAAACATATAATAATTTTCATACACAGCCACCTAGTCATGAAAAAATCAATTTCTAGCCATACATTGCATGAAGAACAAAACAAGAAAAATACGATCATTCCATTCAACGCTAGCGACTTGATGAATAACATGCTCGAAAAAATTGTAAATGCAAGAAACAACCAAATTCTCTAAGAGCGACACTGTCTTTAAATAAGATTAATAAGGTAATGATCAATCACAATTACTTTTATTGTATAAATATATTTTTTTAATATATTATATCAACTACAAAATATCGCCCATATGGTAGTGTATAATTGTATATGATATAATTATATCAAATGTTAAAAATATATAATTTTTTTAATTCAATATTCTAAATTTTTAATGAAACATTTGATTAATTAATGTAAATGATTATATTTAATACAATAATGTTAATTATGATTTATGTACAAATAAAAAACAAATTAAAAATAAAATAAAACTAATTAATTAACCATTTATTTCTATTAAGAATTTTTTTGATAAATGATAATATTAGTTGATACTTTTTTTCCTATAATATATAAAAGTAATATTTTTTTTACATTTAATGAATATAATTATATTTACTATTTTATAATAAATATCGTAAAAAATTAAAAAAGAGTAAATAATTTTTGTCAGATAACAAATATTAAAATATAAAAAATTATTTTATATAAATATTTATTAAAATATAAAATCATATAAAAAATAAATTAATTATCACATTCAATTTTTTTAAAAAAAATCATAATTAATAAAATTTCAAATTATCAAATAGGTTCGTTAAATCCGCCCGACTAAAACTGAGACCAAACTCAAAGAAACCCGAACTCGAAAAAGTTCGAAATCGAAAAATCTCAATATCAAAAAAATTCGAATTCGAAAAAACTTGAACAAAAAAATTTCAAATCCGAAAAGAATCCAAACCGAACCCGTCCGTTTGTTACCTCTACTCTCCACTAATCTTCTTAATCTGAAATGATTTAATTTTGTTAAAAAAAATTAACAATTTTTTTTATTTTTTTAATTTTTTTATTAAATACTAACAATTATTTTTTTACTTTTTTATTTTTTTTTAATTTTTTTTCACTTAAGTGTATTTGATAGTGCCAAAAAGTAAAAAGATAAAAAAAATGTGTAGAAAAATAAAAAATGATTTGTTAATACTAAATAAAAAAAAAATATTAAAAAAATTAGGATTCCAGAGTACCCGGTGATGATTCATAATTGGAATTGGCGGTGCCCCGGGAGACTTCCTCCTACTCAGCGTCAGGACCAGAGGATACTTCATTCTTAAATCTTTTTTTTTTTGGTGTGCAATCTGCCTGCCCTTTTTCCCCGTCTGCCTGACTTTTAAATTGGGCAGCCTGTCGGTACGGCAAGAAGTCGCGCGAGGTCGAAACGTTTCCTTTGCATTAACGCTAGTCAACGCGTTCAATCGACCGATCGCTTAACAGTTTGCACCATATTCCCTTTACCACGTGTAACCTGAAGAATATCCCAACCCATCAACAAATAAAACAATTGACCTGACATCACGTGAACCATGGGCTGTCAGAAGTCGGATTATCCGAATTAAAATTACTTCCTGAACATTTTAAATAAAAAATTATGTTTCATGCATAGTAAAATATTAAGTAAATGGTAATTAAATCATACAGTATTTGAATTTATTTAATAATATTTATTTTTAAAAATGTTTAACTTTTAAAATTCAACGGAATAAAATGGTGTGAAAATATATAAATTATAAATCAAATTCATCCTCCTAACATTAAAAAAGTTTTAGATAATTTAAAACCTAAATTCTTGATAATATTTAATGTAATAATTAAAATTCATAAATATCCCTCATCAAATTTGTAACTACAACCGCGTAAATACAAAAACTCTTTAATATTGTTAAAAAAAAAAAAAGTATTTTGAAAAAAAGGGAAAGCAATCGACGACAAAGAAAGGGGAATAAACTTTGTACTGTAACTGTGTGGTCTTCTGTACTTGAAAATGAAATTACCTTCTGTCATCGGTTCGGACAAAAGAAATCCTTCATCTTTTTTTCTTTATTTTTTATTTTGCCCTTTCACCTCGCCGTCGGTAAAGATTGCTCCATCAATCAAGTGAGGCTAAATCCAGCTTTATAGAAGCTGGATATGGCCTTACAAGGCCAGGTCCGCCGGCACTGTAAGGCCATATCCGCGGGCACTGATTAGGTCGGAAATGGCCTTCAACGGACAGTTTTCGCCCCACCCGACTCGATCCACACTCCGCAGCCTAAAATTATTCTGCCGTAGGTAGCGGACGCTGCTTCGCTATTACAGGAAAAAGGAGAAAATTGTTCAGTTAAAATTTAATATTTACATTTGCAAGTTTACGTAGTTTAATATTTACTTTGGCAAGAAGGACTGAACGGTTTAGTTAACGTCGAACTTTATAAGCTGGTCCGAGACGCGGATTAAATCTTAAACTTATCAAAGAAGCCATAGGAGGGAAGGTGGGACCTACTTTCCACCAATTATCGTGATTTATTCTCATTTCGTAACAAATAAGAGAGGAGGCCAAGGTTGCATATAATAAATTTTAAATATAACATGGTTAATGTAAAAAAATATATATAAAAAAATTTGTATATGAAATTTAGAAGGATAATTATCTAATATATCGTTAATGTAATTTTTTTTAACTTTACAAATAGAGTTAAAATTATGAAACATGTTATTTAAAATAATAAGAAAATAAAAAAAATAAAATAGCATATGCGTTATTATCTTAATCTCACTTATAGTGTCAAAATACACAGGCATATGAAAATTTTAAAGGATAATTATCTAATACACCGTAGAGTTTTTTGACTCGACAAGTGAGTTAAGATGATACCATATGTCTTTTAAAACATTAAGAAAATAAAAATAAATGAAATATGACATTTGTCATCATCCTAACCCTGATTATGGAGTAAAAAAATTCCATTGAAAGTGTATTGGATAATTTTCCAATTAAAAAATGGTCTTTTGTGCTAAGTTATATCAACATGAATTTTAACATTGATATTTGTCATACTAAAGGTTATTTGGCCTAAAGATATATTGGGTCGACAGGAAAGATGACTTAGAATGATTATGAAAAATTCATCATATGATCATTTAAGCTATAAGTTATAACAATAATTACGGGAAAGAATAACTTTTATAAGTAGGTTACAAGTATCTTTTTTTACGATCTAAACTCTATTTGCTTACTAAAACTTTCATGAATTCCCTGTCTAACTTAAATAACAGAGTACAGACAAAAGGGAATGCCTCTGCACCCTCTGATCGTTTTCTTTCTTGCAGAACTCTTGAAAACAAGTTAGCATGAAGATCAAGATTCTTACATTATCAAATTTTATTGTTGTAAACATGCAACAATAATTGCTCTTGTATGTGGGAAACTGATAAAAAAGCCTAGTCGAAATTTTTTTTTTTTTTGGGGGGGGGGGGGGGGGGACTGCTAGAGGCAAAAGACCCTAGTGGGGCAACCTTAGGTGGTAGGGCCCAAGAAACGGTAGCCTTGAGCCATAGAGTCCAAGCACGCGGAAGTCCCTGGCGCAAGATCCAGGAAGTGAAAACCCTGAGCAATGAAGCTCTCGCCCGCGATGTGCGTGACAAGCACTAGCGCAAGGTGCGGGTATGATAGACCCTTGCGTAGGGCGCACATGCGGTTGGCCCCCATGGGCCTAGGCGTGCATATGGCAGGCCTTTTGGGCGCGAGACGCGAGCGGCAGCCTCCTAGGCGAGGCAATTGCATCGTGGCCCCTTGGTGTGATACGTGCGACAACCATCTAAGCGTGAGGCGCATGACAACCCCTAGCGACGGGACCCAATGGTGACATGCGCGAGGTAGCAAACTAGGGTAGGGTGTGACATGTGTTTAGGTGTTGGACCTGATCGTATACCCTACATTGAATCCAAGAACAAGTCAAGAAAGAGACTAGCGTATTGGGGCCTACAGAGGGTCAGTACATGTCTCTTATAATGAAGCAGACTCCACCAGTACCAATTGAGTGAGAAACCATTCCACTTTCTTGACTCAAAAAGAGGCTAACATGGAAAAAATGGTAGAGCAAATTCTGAAAAAAATGAGTTTGTACCTGCAAAGGACAGCCAAAGGAGGCAAATACTTTTTAGTATCACTATAATGGAAAAGCTCTTACCTCCTAACTTTAACATGCCGCAAATAACAACATATTCGATAAAGGCAAATCCATATAATATACAAGGCTTTCTTGCTTACGTTTACCAGCCATGTGATGAAGTGGTTGAATAGTTTGGCAGAACTTCTTTTGATCAGTTGAGGAGTGGGTTTTTGGAGGCCTTTACTATAAACAATCTAAAGAAGAAGGAGGCTACATATATGCTCACCCTCAGGCCAATAGAAAAAGAATCACTAAAGAGCTAGGTAGACCAATTTTGAGACATTACTCTCAAAGTTTAAGAACTAAAAATTGGAGCCACATGGTTGTGATGTTGCAAGGAACTAAGTCTGAAAAGTTACCAAAGTCGCTGTCACTATATCAGCCAACTATGATTTCAAACTTATTTTCTACAGCTAACTAGTACTTCACTCAGGAAGAAGTCATGAAAATGGTTTAGCCCTAAGATTTCGAGGAAGGGAAAAAGCAAGAAAACGATTCTGACGACAACATCATAAAAAGAGCGGGTAAATGAAGCAAGGCTCCTAAGCTGAAGTATAGCAATTACATTTAGCTTATCAAGCCTTTAGCCTCAATTCTCATAGTAATATAGGGAATCGGTCTGCTCCAATTCTTAAAAAAGTTGAAGGTAATTTGAGAAAATACTTGGAATCCCAATGTAGCTTTCAGTCCGTATATGGGCACATGATCGAGAAATGCATAGAACTCATGAATCAGCTCTAGAAATTGGTTTGAAATGGAAAGTTAGACCAATTTGTATGGAAAAATGATCATAAAGATTAGTAGGTGGATAATGAGCTGACGGGTTACGCCATCAACATCATTTTTGTAAGGGATTTGATAGTGGCCAACTAATCCTTATCACCAAAAAAAAAATTATTTATTGGAGAATTCCATCATTTATTTGATAAAGTAATTAAAGAAATTTCCTATTCATGATTATTATTTTCAATATTCGTTACACATGATTATAAATATTGTAATAGGATTATGAGAAACTCAGTAGCCTTAAGCGTGAAATTGGCTCAACATATGTGATTAGAAGCGAAAAGTGCGCGAGTAAGTCACTCTACGAAAATGGGCTTGAAGTAAAGAATGCGCAAAGTAAGCTACATATTAAAAGATGTAAGGGTTTAAAGTGAAAAATGCACGAGATAAGCCACGCATGTCAATAAAAAAAGCTTGAAACAAAAAATGTGCAAGGTAAACTACACATGTCAAAGCAAGGGCTTGAAGCAAAAAATACTCGAGGTATGCTGCACATATGTAAGAAAGGGCTTGAAGCGAAAAATGTGCGAAGTAAGCCACACATTAAAATTATAAATGATTGAACTGAAAAGTGCGCAAGGTAAGCCATCAACATTAAATGCAAGGGCATGAAGTGAAGGGGCTTGAAGTAAAGAATGCGCAAAGTAAGCTACATATTAAAAGATGTAAGGGTTTAAAGTGAAAAATACACAAGATAAGCCACGCATGTCAATAAAAAAACTTGAAACAAAAAATATGCAAGGTAAACTACACATGTCAAAGCAAGGGCTTGAAGCAAAAAATACTCGAGGTATGCTGCACATATGTAAGAAAGGGCTTGAAACGAAAAATGTGCGAAGTAAGCCACACATTAAAATTGTAAATGATTGAAGTGAAAAGTGCGCAAGGTAAGCCATCAACATTAAATGCAAGGGCATTGTAAGACCCGAAAATTCGGTGTCATTTTAAGAAATTGATATTAAAAATATGGATTAGTGTAATCTTGATCAAAAATCGAAGAAATAATTTAATTTCGAGTCCAATTGATCAAGATATAAATTATCAGAATTTATCAGAATTTTTATCTCGAAAAACGAGCCCAAAAATAGTGAAAAATATACCGAAAAGGTAAAATCGGACTGATAAATTCATTTACGGACTAAATAAATTTAATAGAAATTTTTGGGATATTTTTAAGATATTTTAGATATTTTTGGGATATTTTAATATTTTTATTATTATTTTAAGAATAAAATAATAATAAAAATATATTATAAAAAAAATATTAAAAAAAAAAAAAAGAAAACGAATTGGAAAAAAAAAAAAAGGGATATCGGGGAGAGAGAAAGAGGAAACCGACGGTTTCGGTTTCCTCTCACCGGCGAGCCACCGGCGAGGCTGAGGGGCCGGCGAGGGCCGACGAAGGCAGCCCATCACCGGGCGAACTCGCCAGCGGCCATGACGCGCGGTGGAACGCCGGCAAAAGGCAGATCGGAGGGAGGACAGCAGCGGGAGAGAGGGGAAAATCGGACGACCGTCGGCGCCGATTTGGCCCGAGCCAAGCCAGCCGAAGCCTCCCCAGCCCGAGCCCAGTCGATTGGCGGCGGAATCGCGCCGGGAACCGGCCGGCAGCGCCGGCAACGGCGAAATGGCCACTGAACCGGTTCGGACCGGTTCAGTGTGAAAAGGGACTGAACCGGTCCGAACCGGTTCAGGAGGAGAGAGAAAGAAGAGAGAGAGAAAAAAAAAATTTCATCGGACTTCGGGTAAGTCGATACGAGGTCAAAAGTGCCCAATTTAATTTTCGATAAATTTATTTAAATTATATTTAATCGAAAATTGGCCCGAAAATGAAAAATACGAAATTGTGCAGTTCGACGATTTAATTCCGAACGGAAGCCAGATCGAACTCCGATTCGCGCACCATCGCACAATATTGGGTAAGTAAAGCTCATTTACGACAATTTATGTGATTAACGCGTATTTAAAATTTATTTTTACGCATTTCGGATTAAATTTCGGATTTAGTGAATTATAGTCGAAAATTTGAATAAACTGTCGTAAATGATATTCGGGCTATCCAAAGAGTTTGGAACGAAGCCCAATGGGTGTTGATAGACCCAATGAGTCGATAGACCCTGATGAAGGGAAATAATACGTGAAAAACGGGTTTGATACGGATTAAAGCCGATTAAAGTATTTAGGCCCATTTAGAGTAAACGGGCCCAATTAAGTGAAATGAACTGTATTAAATGTGTAATACAGTAGGAAACGTATAATTAATCCAGTGAATGGTTAAATGCAGCTCCAGAGTCATATTGAGAGTTGACCGGACTGCGAGATTTGGACAGCACAGAGGAAGAGAGGTCACACTACGTGATCCGAGGTAAGGGATCTATGCGAGCTATTAGAGATAGCTGTACGTATTTTCATCGTCGTTTACAGTCAATTAAATTTCGTATAGAGTATAGATATGAAATTTTTGGATAATACCCAAATATGGAAAAATTACGAAAATACCCTTAGACTCAGGAATTTTGGAAATGCATAAAGTGCATGCAATCCATGTTTTCTCTGTGAAAAAGAGATTTTTGTGAAGTTGAAATGATAGACTGGCTCATGATTTGACTGTATGCATTAACTTGCACGTTTTTCTAAAAAGTGATTTGATTGACAATTGATTTGATGGGATGTTTCCCTCTCACTCTGTTTGGTACCGTTTTGCATATTGCACTCGGTTTTGAGTACCACAGTGGTGGGAAATAGAGCCAGCTGTCTATTTTGTGTGTGTGAAATCGTGCTGGAGCATGATGAGATCTGTGGATTTATCCAGATCCGCTCCCACTTGATTTTGGTTTTACATCTATACAGAACGTGCTGGAGCACTGCTCGCATTGGATTCTGTTGTGATTTGTGATTGAGATCGTGCTGGAGCCCTTGTGTTGACTGTGTGTCACACTGACTTGCTCGCACTAGATCTGAGACGACAGGCTATGGTTGATAAATTATTAGGTTGGGGTGGTGAGCTGTTGACTCAGGCACCTACAACTGTGTGGTAATTGTACCTGGTTCACGGAGTACGCTGTACCGTGTAGACAACATGGAGTACACTGTACCGTGCAACTATGGGGTGTGAGGATTGCGTCTTTGGACTCGGGCATGCTTTGTCATTGCTCTGTTTTGTGATAGTCCTTAGATAGGAGCCGATGGATAGACTAATCCCCTCCTCGGACTCAGAGACACCATGGCACACCTGATCCGTGATAGCTAGTGGGTCTCGGACTTTGGCCAAATGTTCCATTGGATTTGTGTTGAAATCCCTGCCTAGTCTCACCTGATTTTATTGGTTTCGATGATGAAACTAATTGTGATTTGATTTCTGTGATGAAACCGTGTGAAATGAGAACATGATTTTAAAGTGAGTTTCAATACTGAACACAGAAAGATTTTACTCTGAATGAGTTTTGATATTCGGTTTTGGGCATTAAATTGCTATGTGTTTTATTGTAATGGTTTTGTGAATGCCATGAGTTTTTCGGCATAAACCATGCATCATGAGCATCGTGGATAGTTTGATTATCTACTTGCTTTATAAATTAATGAGAGTGTTTTGAAAAGTAAATGCATTTGTTTTACGAGTTGATAAAACATGCATTATGAGCATCGTAGATAGTGTGGTTATCTACCTGCTTTCATATATTTCTTACTGAGCGCGTTATGCTCATCCCATTATTTTTCCCACCTCTACAGAGCATTTCAGTAGAGAGTATAAGCTGCATCCATCCTGCGATCTTTTACACACAGCTATCCAGCAGCATCGAGGTATGCACACATGTACTTTTGTATCTGAATAATAGTGTACAGTGATGTAGTCATGTTATACGGGGGATGTATATGTTAGGCAATGTAAACGAATTTTAAATTCTAAAATGATAATTTTATAAGCTTCCGCAATATTTGTGCCTGGGACGAAAGCATTGCCTGTTATGCATATATATATAATATATGAAACTGAGTGAGGGATATTGACTCACAGCCCAACAATTGAAATGTGGTAAGTTCGCGAAAAAAAATTTGTAGTGATTTTTGAAAATTTGGGTCGCGACAGAGGTGGTATCAGAGCAGTGTTGGTCTGATGTGAGTCAGTGTCTGTAGTTAGAAAGTATACATCCCCATGTCACTGTACATTATTAGATACAATTGTGTGTACCGAGCTGTGGTTAAACTGAGAAATTAACTGTGTATGCGGGACGATTGAGATGTCTGACAGACATTACAGCAGAGGAGAGAGTTCGCGTTCTCGGGGCCATAGAGAGTAGGTCCGAGAGACGCTGTGATAGGTTTGAGAAACCTTGTGAATCGTCATGTGATTATATTCCATCAGGTCCATTGAGACTATTGATGCTCGTGTTACGAGATTAGAGCGGAGTTGGAACACATTTATGAAGTTGTTCACTCAGGCTAACTTGACTATGGCTAGGTTAGAGAGTAGGTAAGGTCCGGCTGCTCAGACGACTTATACTGAGCCGGCAGATGCTCCTGAGACACTTGCGCCTACATAACCTGCACCTATGCCACGTGTTGGTCAGACCCCTGTACCACCTGTAGTTCCATGACAAACTGGCGTGGATTCAGGATTTGATTGTGAGTTTGACCGATTGAGGCAGTTTCGAAGCTCAAGCCTCCATCGTTCAGTGAGATCAAGAACTTTTTAGTAGCAGAGGATTGGATCAACCGGTTAGAGAAGTTATATGACTTTTGCCGATGTTCGACCAATGAAAGAGTGGCCTTTGTTACATTCATGTTAGAAGGCGAAGTAGAGTATTGGTGAAAATTCACCTGACCCATCATGAAAGCTATGTATATCAGTTGATTGACTGGGAGATCTTTTTGGATGCCTTCAGGAGGCAGTACATCCCAGCCACTGCTCAACGGAGATTACAAATGGAATTTCAGGTCTGATCTAGGGGAATAGATCGATAGACGAGTATGAGTCTCGATTTACTTTTTTGGGAAGATATGACCTGAATACCATGAGCAGTGAGATGCGAAAAGTTCACAAGTTTATGGAAGGATTGAGACCATCCATTAAAGTCAGATTAACCCTATGTGACATCACGACTTACGAGGAGATCGTGTGTGGAGCTCAGTTGTGTGAGCAAGACTATGAGATGCACGTCCTTGAGTTTGGTAAAGTCGTGAAGGGCAAGAATAGAGATCAACAGAGGATTGTAAAGTCCGAGTGGAAAGAGGTCGTTTGTTAGACGACTGAGAGTCGATGAGTCACGGGGTAGGATGATTAAGCCCCTGGTGTATCAAGTCTCGACTCCAGCTAGGGGTATAGTGATTGGAGGACCCCGATCGACTACAAATCAATGTAGAGCATGTGGTAGATACCACGGTAGTAGGTCATGCCACGTATTGATTGGAACATGTTGTAGATGTGGCAAGACGGGACATATGATAAGGGATTGCCTAGAGTTGGCTGAGATAGCCCACAGAAGGGCAAAGAGTCAGAGAAGGATACAGCTAGTACTTCTGCCCCGAAGAGGAGGGCTACAGCTGAAAAGAAGGATGAAAACCTCCAACTATGAATAGATTATCGGTTGTTGAATAAGGCGATCATTAAGAACAAGTACCTTATTCCACGTATTAATGATCTATTGGATCAACTTCAGGAAGCACGGATCTTTTTCAAGATCGATCTGAGGTCTGGGTACCATCAGTTGAGAATCCGGAGTGGAGATGTACCTAAGACAGTTTTTCATACCCGTTATGGATATTATGAGTTCTTTGTTATACCTTTCGGGCTAACGAATGTTCCTATAGATTTTATGGTATTGATGAATGGAGTGTTCAATCCATACTTGGATTGGTTTGTCATAGTGTTTATAGATGACATTCTGGTGTATTGAAGTCTAGGGAAGAGCATGACAAGCATCTGAGCATTATGCTACAGACCCTCAGAGAGAGGAAGCTATATGCGAAGCTCAGTAAGTGTGATTTCTGGTTGGAACAGATATCATTTTTGGGTTTGGCTGGATATTACCGCCAATTTGTAGAAAGTTCTCTAAATTGGCTGCTCCATTGACACGTCTCACTCGAAAGAATGTTGCATTTGAGTGAGGCAATGCATGTGAGAAGAGTTTTCAGGAACTAAAGTAGTGATTGACCACTACGCCGATTATCACCGTTTCGACCAGCTCAGGAGGTTTCTCTGTATATACAGACACCTCGGGCAAGGACTGGGCTGTGTATTGATGCAGAACGGGAAAATAGTTGCTTATGGATCCAGACAACTTAAGGACAATGCGAAGAACTATCTGACCCATGATTTAGAGTTGGCAGTCGTAGTGTTTGCACTGAAGATATGGTGCCACTATTTGTACGGTGAGAAATTTCAGGTATTCACTAATCATAAGAGCCCAAGTATCTGTTTTTAACAGAAAGAATTGAATATGAGGCAAAGATGATGGGTAGAGCTTTTGAAAGACGATGATTGTGAGATACTTTATCATCCGGGTAAAGCGAGTATAGTCGCTGATGCCTTGAGCAGAAAGAGCCTCAGGATGGTATCGTACATGATGGTCAGGGAACATGAACTGTTAGAGCAGTTTATTAGCCTCAGTCTAGATATAGACCCTTCTGACACTGATGCATATTGTGTGATAGCAAGTCTGAGATTGAAACCGGATTTGATAGACCGGACCAGACAAGCTCAGCGTATTGATCGCTTCTGTGTTGATATGCATAGTCAGAAACAGATGGGTAGAGTGACTGAGTGCTCAGTTGTGATGATGGCCTGCTGAGATTCAGAGGTTGAATTTACGTTCCCGATGACCCACAGCTAAAGAGATTGATTTTGACAGAAGCTCATTCATCGAGATATATAGTGCATACTAGGAGTAATAGATGTATCAGAATCTTCGAAAAGCATATTAGTTGTCAGACATGAAGAAAGATGCTGCAGAGTTTGTGGCTAAGTGCCTTACATGTCAACAGGTTAAGGTAGAGCATCAGAAACTTGCAGAATTATTGCAACCTCTACTTATATCGACATGACAATGAGAGCACATCACCATGGATTTCATCATAGGTTTACCAAGGACCCGACGTAACCCTGATGCCATTTGAGTGATTGTGAATCGATTGACGAAGTCAGCTCACTTCTTAGCCGTGAAGGCTACGGATACTCTGAGTGCGTTGGCGAATCTGTGTGTACGGGAAATTGTGAGGCTACATGGTATTCCAGTGAGTATTGTGTCTGACAGGGATTCCCGCTTCACTTTCCACTTTTGGAAACATTTTCAGGAAGCTATGGGAACCCGATTGAGTGTCAGTACAGCTTTCCATTCTCAGTCCGATGGTCAGTGAGAGAACCATCCAGACTTTGGAGTATATGTTGAGAGCTTGTGTGTGGATTTCAGAGACTCCTGGGATGACCATTTGCCATTAGCCGAATTCGCCTATGACAACAGTTATCACTCGAGTATTGGGATGACACCGTATGAGGTGTCATATGGTCTTAGGTGTCGATCTCCAATTGGATGAGAAGAAGTGAGTCACCGAAAGATGTTTACTCCCGATTTAGGGAAGCAAGCCTTTGAGGATGTCCAATTTATATGTGAGAAATTGAGGACAGCTCAGAGTACGCAGAAAAGCTACGTTGAGATGAGGAGAAAGCCTTTGAAATTCACTGTAGGTGAATTAGTATTTTGAAAGTTTTTCCCTCGAAAGGGATAATGAGATACTGAAGCGAGTGAGAGATAAGGCCTATAGGCTAGCCTTGACACCTGAGCTAGCAGGCATTCATAACGTCTCCCACACGTTGATGCTTCGGAAGTATCATCTAGATCAGACACATTCGATTCAGTATGAGCCGTTGGAGCTCACAGAGGAAATGTCATATGTAGAGAAGTTGATTTAGACATTGGATAGGAAAGAGAAAGTGTTACGGACCAGAACGATCTCTCTGGTTAAGGCTTTCGGGCAGTACCAAACTTCGGAGGAAGTTATGTGAGAATTGGAGAGCCTGATGCGAGAGAAATATTCGTAATTATTCGAGAATTGACTTGGTTCTAATTTGGAGGACCAAATTTCTTAAGGTGGGGAGGAATGTAAGACCCGAAAATTCAGTGTCATTTTAAGAAATTGATATTAAAAATATGGATTAGTGTAATCTTGATCAAAAATCGAAGAAATAATTTAATTTCGAGTCCAATTGATCAAGATATAAATTATCAGAATTTATCAGAATTTTTGTCTCGAAAAACGAGCCCAAAAATAGTGAAAAATATACCGAAAAGGTAAAATCGGACTGATAAATTCATTTACGGACTAAATGAATTTAATAGAAATTTTTGGGATATTTTTAAGATATTTTAGATATTTTTGGGATATTTTAATATTTTTATTATTATTTTAAGAATAAAATAATAATAAAAATATATTATAAAAAAAATATTAAAAAAAAAAAGAAAACGAATTGGAAAAAAAAAAAAAAAAAGGGATATCGGGGAGAGAGAAAGAGGAAACCGACGGTTTCGGTTTCCTCTCACCGGCGAGCCACCGGCGAGGCTGAGGGGCCGGCGAGGGCCGACGAAGGCAGCCCATCACCGGGCGAACTCGCCAGCGGCCATGACGCGCGGTGGAACGCCGGCAAACGGCAGATCGGAGGGTGGACAGCCGCGGGAGAGAGGGGAAAATCGGACGGCCGTCGGCGCCGATTTGGCCCGAGCCAAGCCAGCCGAAGCCTCCCCAGCCCGAGCCCAGTCGATTGGCGGCGGAATAGCGCCGGGAACGTGCCGGCAGCGCCGGCAACGGCGAAATGGCCACTGAACCGGTTCGGACCGGTTCAGTGTGAAAAGGGACTGAACCGGTCCGAACCGGTTCAGGAGGAGAGAGAAAGAAGAGAGAGAAAAAAAAATTTCATCGGACTTCGGGTAAGTCGATACGAGGTCAAAAGTGGCCGATTTAATTTTCGATAAATTTATTTAAATTATATTTAATCGAAAATTGGCCCGGAAATGAAAAATACGAAATTGTGCAGTTCGACGATTTAATTCCGAACGGAAGCCAGATCGAACTCCGATTCGCGCACCATCGCACAATATTGGGTAAGTAAAGCTCATTTACGACAATTTATGTGATTAACGCGTATTTAAAATTTATTTTTACGCATTTCGGATTAAATTTCGGATTTAGTGAATTATAGTCGAAAATTCGAATAAACTGTCGTAAATGATATTCGGGCTATCCAAAGAGTTTGGAACGAAGCCCAATGGGTGTTGATAGACCCAATGAGTCGATAGACCCTGATGAAGGGAAATAATACGTGAAAAACGGGTTTGATACGGATTAAAGCCGATTAAAGTATTTAGGCCCATTTAGAGTAAACGGGCCCAATTAAGTGAAATGAACTGTATTAAATGTGTAATACAGTAGGAAACGTATAATTAATCCAGTGAATGGTTAAATGCAGCTCCAGAGTCATATTGAGAGTTGAACGGACTGCGAGATTTGGACAGCACAGAGGAAGAGAGGTCACACTACGTGATCTGAGGTAAGGGATCTATGCGAGCTATTAGAGATAGCTGTACGTATTTTCATCGTCGTTTACAGTCAATTAAATTTCGTATAGAGTATAGATATGAAATTTCTGGATAATACCCAAATATGGAAAAATTACGAAAATACCCTTAGACTCAGGAATTTTGGAAATGCATAAAGTGCATGCAATCCATGTTTTCTCTGTGAAAAAGAGATTTTTGTGAAGTTGAAATGATAGACTGGCTCATGATTTGACTGTATGCATTAACTTACACGTTTTTCTAAAAAGTGATTTGATTGACAACTGATTTGATGGGATGTTTCCCTCTCACTCTGTTTGGTACCGTTTTGCATATTGCACTCGGTTTTGAGTACCACAGTGGTGGGAAATAGAGCCAGCTGTCTATTTTGTGTGTGTGAAATCGTGCTGGAGCATGATGAGATCTGTGGATTTATCCAGATCCGCTCCCACTTGATTTTGGTTTTACATCTGTACAGAACGTGCTGGAGCACTGCTCGCATTGGATTCTGTTGTGATTTGTGATTGAGATCGTGCTGGAGCCCTTGTGTTGACTGTGTGTCACACTGACTTGCTCGCACTAGATCTGAGACGACAGGCTATGGTTGATAAATTATTAGGTTGGGGTGGTGAGCTGTTGACTCAGGCACCTACAACTGTGTGGTAATTGTACCTGGTTCACGGAGTACGCTGTACCGTGTAGACAACATGGAGTACACTGTACCGTGCAACTATGGGGTGTGAGGATTGCGTCTTTGGACTCGGGCATGCTTTGTCATTGCTCTGTTTTGTGATAGTCCTTAGATAGGAGCCGATGGATAGACTAATCCCCTCCTCGGACTCAGAGACACCATGGCACACCTGATCCGTGATAGCTAGTGGGTCTCGGACTTTGGCCAAATGTTCCATTGGATTTGTGTTGAAATCCCTGCCTAGTCTCACCTGATTTTATTGGTTTCGATGATGAAACTAATTGTGATTTGATTTCTGTGATGAAACCGTGTGAAATGAGAACATGATTTTAAAGTGAGTTTCAATACTGAACACAGAAAGATTTTACTCTGAATGAGTTTTGATATTCGATTTTGGGCATTAAATTGCTATGTGTTTTATTGTAATGGTTTTGTGAATGCCATGAGTTTTTCGGCATAAACCATGCATCATGAGCATCGTGGATAGTTTGATTATCTACTTGCTTTATAAATTAATGAGAGTGTTTTGAAAAGTAAATGCATTTGTTTTACGAGTTGATAAAACATGCATTATGAGCATCGTAGATAGTGTGGTTATCTACCTGCTTTCATATATTTCTTACTGAGCGCGTTATGCTCATCCCATTATTTTTCCCACCTCTACAGAGCATTTCAGTAGAGAGTATAAGCTGCATCCATCCTGCGATCTTTTACACACAGCTATCCAGCAGCATCGAGGTATGCACACATGTACTTTTGTATCTGAATAATAGTGTACAGTGATGTAGTCATGTTATACGGGGGATGTATATGTTAGGCAATGTAAACGAATTTTAAATTCTAAAATGATAATTTTATAAGCTTCCGCAATATTTGTGCCTGGGACGAAAGCATTGCCTGTTATGCATATATATATAATATATGAAACTGAGTGAGGGATATTGACTCACAGCCAAACAATTGAAATGTGGTAAGTTCGCGAAAAAAAATTTGTAGTGATTTTTGAAAATTTGGGTCGCGACAGGCATGAAGTGAAAACTACGCGGAGTAGGCCACACATATTAAAGTAAGGGCTTGAAGCGAAAAATGCACGAGGTAAGCCACATATTAAAAGTGCAAGGGCTTGAAGCAAAAAAATCGCTAGGTAAACCACATATTAAAAGTGTAAGGGCTTGAAGCAAAAAATGCATGAAGTAAGTCACACATTAAAAGTGCAAATGCTTGAAGCAAAAAGTGCGTGAGATAAGCCACCAACACAAAATGCAAAGGGTTGAAGCAATAAATGTGCGAGGTAAGTCACATATATGAAAGTAAAAGCTTGAATCGAAAAACACGCGAGGTAGGCCACACATATGAAAAGAAAGGGATTGAAGCGAAAAATGCATAAGGTAATCCACACATAAAAACTACAAAAGCTTGTAGTGAAAAGTGTGCGAAGTAAACCACACAAAATGTAAGAGCCTGAAGCGAAAAATGCATGTGGTAGGTTGCGCTTATGAAAGCAAGGGCTTGAAGCAAAAAATTTGTGAGGTAAGCCATGCATGTTAAAGAAATGCAAAGGCCTAAAATAAAAAATGTATGAGGTGGGCCATGTATGTGAAAAGTTAGGGATTGAAGCGAAAAATGTGCTAAGTAAGCCCCAAAACTAAAGTGCAAGGGCTTGATGCGAAAAGTGCGTGAGGTAAGCCTCACATATGAAAGTAAGGGTTTAAAGTGAAAAATGCGTGGGGTAAGCCACAAAATAAAGTGCAATGGCTTGAAGTGAAAAGTGTGCGAAGTAAGCAACACATATGAAAGTAAGGGCCTTAGCAAAAAGTGAGTAAGGGAAGTCGCGTAAATAAAAATGTACACACTTGAAGCAAAATATGTGTGATGTAAGTCATGTGTGAATGGAAAGACCTTAAGTGAAAAATGCAAAAAATGGTCATAATCATGAAAAACTTGAAGCGAAAAAGGCGTGAAGTTTATAGATTATGAAATAAACATTAGGTAGAAAAAACATGGAGACAAGCTCAAGAAAGTTCTTTATGGAGGACTTAGCTTTTTCAAAAAGAATTGAAAAGCACTATGTACATACATATAAATTAAAGGTCGAGAGCTTCTGTTTCAAGATCAATAGAAGGAGCTAAAGCCTCTTTTCCAGAAAAGGTTCTAAACCTTTAGCGTCTGGTTCAAAATTTGTCTAATCAGAAGTGTGCCCTGTAAAAGCCATATTTGATAAAAACTACTTGAGAATATGTGTTTCCTTTTATGATAATCTTCATACAAGTGGTATTCTTTCACTACCTCAACATGGATAATGACCCTACTCTTGTTGGCTAATAAAAGAAGGCTGCGATTGACTTTGCAGACTTGTAATCTTATCCTCCAACTCCTGATTTCTATCCGCAAGAACTTTATACTCTGCATAAAGAGTTTCATACTCTAATCGGACAGATAGGTGTTCGGATTACAAGGAGTTCAACTTGGCATAAGTTGAATTGAATGTTTCTTTGTATTGCTCCAACGAATTGGTCCTAGCCTTTTCGACAGCCAAATCAACAATTGGCTCTAGATTCAACTTCTCTTTATCTCTCTCTAGATCATCAATCTGGTTCAGGAATTTGGCTCCATCATTTCTTCATGAGCTACTCAACCTTCTCCTTATGCAATTGTTGAAGTTCTTTCTTAACCTTACGCTTTATATGCTAAACGCTGAGCATTGCAGGCGATTACTCTTTGCGCGACTTGCGAGTAAACAAACTCAAGTCAGACATGTTGTAAAACATGCATAAATAAAATAATAAAATGTAAGCTGAGAAGTTAACCTTCATGATTTCCTTATTGGCTTAGTCCTCATTTTCTGAGGAGTTCTTAAATAACCCGACCTCATTATGAGGATATAAAATCTACTACAATTGTATACTTATCTCAAGTTATTTAAATGGAATTACAAAGGAATAACCAAGTGTTCTTTATTAGACTCAAGTGTGGCCTTCGAGCAAAGTGAATAGAAGTTGAAGCTAATTTATGTAGCATGAAGTCCAAGGTAAGGAATCTTATTTAAAGAGAATTTCAAGTATTCATGTTCATACAATTGTGTTAGTATGCATGAAAGTGAAGTTGGCAGTAATCGAAATGAACCAAACTAGCAATTCCCAAAGTTAGAGAAAAACTAAGAAACTAAGTGGGTAAAATTAATTTAATAAAATTGTACAGGTTAATGAAAATTAATCTAACAATTTAATAAATTAATATAGGGTAACATTACTTAGAATAAATTAAATTAGGCTTGAATTATCATGGTTAAGGTCATGGAATTAATTAGAGAAGCAAAACCAAAAACTTAAGGAAAAATCCTGATTGTTGGCAAAAAAATATAAGTGAAAGTAGAAAATTATTTGAACACCAAGATGAACTCCAAATGGTCCCAAATTTTATACACATCTTCCTCAAGGTGTTAATGATTTTTGTATTTTAGGAGACATAATGTAGTATTTGAATATGTTAATTTAGAGTGCCAAAAATGCCATAAAGTTGGCTGCCATTGTGTTGGAAATAGGATTATAAAATCTAAAAATAAGAGCTACCTAATCCCACTTCACCTAACTTGGCACTAAGTGAATTAAATTACATTATCTTAAGCCTATTGATTGCCAACTCTTATGACCATATGTTAGACATATTTTAAGGTGATTTTGAATAGGAGAAAACGTGGGAAAAGGGCTAGAAATAATTAAAATAAAATTTTATATTCAGGCCAGTAAAATTCTACCTACCGCCACTATAGAGTGGACTTCAAATATCATTAAATTTACCTAAGTTATACATCTCATCTGAAGCAGCCGTTATAAGCTTAGTAAGACCACTCATTGAAGGATCTCTCATTCTAAAATCAGACCAAAACAAGTTTTAAAAAAAAAAAAAGGAAACACATTTCCTTCTCTTTCTTGCCGTAGACAGACATTATGCAATATGGGTTTTAGATTTTTTTTCTTTAAAATTTTGGAGGCCGAATGAGGCCTAGCTCAAGAAAGTCATTTGTTCCTCACCTTCCCATGTACTACATATAATTTTTCCAGAGTCATTGAAGGTCATTTGAGTGGGGGAAAGGCCTTTAAAAATTATTGGATAGAATTTGTTCGGTAGAAGAGGTAAGGCCAACTTGTGTTTCTTTGCTTCCTAGTTGATTTTTGAGGTTGTTTCAAGTATTTGAAGACCCCATGAATGCTGTGATATGTAGCCAAGGAAGTCTTGGAGGTTATTTTGAGCTTGGTCAAACTTGGTCAAAGGAGGGTAAGATTTAAAAAAAAAATAGATTTAATATATGTTGAGTTTGATGATGTTTCAATGATTTTGGTTGAAGTGGAATTTTTTAAATAAATTGTGTATAGTAGCTTTAGGGTTTCAGCCATATATGGTAGTGTTGGAATGATGATATTTGATGCTTTATATTGATGCCATGAGGTTTTAATGTTTAATATAAGTTAGCATGTGAAGTTGGATGGAAATAAAAACTATGAAGGGTGTAACTTTCAGCCTTGTTGAGGAATGTATGTGATTGGTTTAATATATTAGTTTTAGCTACCATTTGAGCATAATTATGTGGTATTAAGATGAGTCATGATCTAAATGAAATGAATTTAACAAGGTAGCATTAAGGATACCTTAGATGATGCTTTTGGTTAAATGATGGAGTAAGTGTGAACGACCTAGTTCAATGAAGTTTGTTGCTATTTGATTTGTAATAAGCAAATTAAGATGAATTTAATGTTAATTAGAAGTGTTTGAAATGTGCATGGCAGCAAGGTGTTTCATGGTGTGATTCAACAAGTGGAAAGTTTGCTTGGTGCTTGAGAAGTTTACTTAGTGCGCTTGGTATGCTTAAAGGTAAGTGATGTATTTAAGACCTTAATGGTATCCCTTTACCTTGTTTTCAACATTCAAAAATGTTTGAAGCATAATTTGATTGCTCAAAATTAGCTTTAATGCGATTCTTTAAATAAAAATCATGAAAATGCTAAATTGTAGGAGAAAACTCTATTTTAAGCTCGTTTTCTAGGTTTTTCAAGAAATTAGATTCTACAAACTTGAAAACCTAAGCTTTCAGACCTTGATAGCTTTAAGACGACAACATTAGGTATCCATAAAGCCTTAGGACGTTTTTGAAAAATGCCGGATTCACTCATTGCTTTTGTGAATTTCAAAATTGATTTCTAAAAGTATTTTAGAAAATCATGATTATAAAGATTTAGTAATTAATTAATAGAATCAGAATCATGGTACATGATGTCTTTGGTAAGGAAATAGCGGTGTTTTCAAGAATTTAAAATTGGGATTCTAATGAGTAATGTGAAGATGTATATGTTGAGTGAGGTGAAGCGATAGGAGATCTTAAAGGCTTAATTGATAGTACGCTATGAAACAGTGATTATGGATTTGGATATTGACCTTGAAAAGGTGATTATGTACTTGTAAGTATAATATTAAAGCGCATCATTGAGTTATTGGCAAAATGTTAGAAGAACATAGAAATATGTCTATATATATATACAGTCGTGTATATTTGCAAATTTGGGTTTTTAATGGATTAGGTGATTAATGATCAGAATTTGCGAGTGAAAAGGTTAGTGAATTGATAATGAAAAATGAATGAGCCTAGGAATTGGGGTTGCATGATTTTGCTTATGTTCTGAAATGTGATCAAAGGAAGTTAAGAGTTATGGATATGTGATGATATGGATATGAATGATTGAGTAATGATGAGTTTTTGAATTTGTGAATATGGAAATAGCTATAAAGTAAGTTTTAAGTGATTCCCTTGATATTTGAATGAGTTTGAATTGATTGTGAATTTTTCTAAAAGTATTAATTAAATATCTGTGAGATATTAAAAGGACCCTAAGTGATAGTGAGGGTTTTAAATGTTGATATTTTGATGCAAAAGCGATTGGAATGGCATAATGAGATTGAGTAATGATATTGAGTTATGATTATACACCTCGAAGACTTATGGACAATGAAATTAGAGGACCGAGGATTGTAATTTGCATGAATTGAGTAAAATCATAAAGCTGGGTGACACGATTGCGTAATTAAGATTTAATAGCTAAAGGATTCATGTGGAAACAATATAATAAACAATATGATTATAAATGAATATTTGGGGTGTCCAAAGGACAACTTGGTATTGTAAAGTGATATACCCTTGGCCTTTCATTTGGAGATGTCTTTATGCATTGACTATAAGCTTGCACCTCATATTTGAGTGTTTTGAAATCTATGCACTGTTTTGAATAAGCATGTTTAACCCGAGCTACATTACACATAAGTACATGTTTGCTTTGTATTATATTTTAGCTTAAAAAGCATGATTTTGAAACTAACCTTGTAAGTAAAAGCTTTCATGCATAGCATGTTTTGATTCAAGCTATTTTATATTTGATGTTTTTATAATAAATTAAATTATGTTTATAGCTTGAAAGTACTGATTTTGGGTTGGCTTTTGAGAAACAAATCATGTTTATACAGATTTGAAGCACAAAACTATTTCGAATAAGCATTTTGAGACCGTGGCAGCTACTTCTAGAATCCTAAAGGAGCTACGTGCTACGCGAATACATTTGGGGCTGTGAGAGCCACCTCTACAATCCCAAGGGAGCTAAGTGTTACACAGATGCTCTGTTTTCAAGTAACGACAGATCCGTTTCGCTATAGGTTTTATTACCCGTTTCTCTATGGTTTAGACCTTTTGTATTTGTATCTATATGTGTGCCTGTTAAGCTTCGCTCTAGGCAACCTATGCTAGACTAGAAAACCAGTAGACAAGTTTCACCTCTTGACTTATCAACGGAATTGGAGATCTCTGTGGCCATAAAACTACCATAAGAGCCACCTCTAGAATCTTAAGAGAGCTATATGCTACAAGGACACCTTTGAGACGAGAGAGACACCACTAAAATCCCGACGGAGCTACGTGCTACACGATGCGTCGCTTGCGATACCTGCATCACGAGCTAGGATAGATATTTATATTTGTATTTGTATCTGTAATCTGCTATCTGGGATTCTCGCTTAACTCTATGAGTATCAATTTTTCGTATTTGAGGCTATACGCCTAACTATCAGTGTTAGTTTTTGAATTTAGGGCTTTATGCCTAACTATCAGTATCATTTTTCGTATTCGAGGCATTATGCCTAACTGTTCGTATCAGTTTTCTATATATTGAGGCTTTAGGCCTAACTTCATCAGTTATCAGATTTCATATGATTATCTATTTTGAATCGAATGCATTACAAATCTGTTTTGTTATCAGCATCGATTTTCGTATTTTAAGGCCTACGCCTAAAATTATTCAATAAATCTATTTTGAATAAAGTGCATAGTTAATCTGATTCGAACAAAGTGATCTGTTATCTATTTTGAATGAAGTGTATAACGAATTTGTTTTGAACTAAGTGCATTATGAATCTGTTTTGAACTATGTGCATAAAGAATGGGTTTTGAATGAAGCACATTAACCATCGTAGTGCTGTGTATACAGTTTGCATTTTAGTATTATGACGAGTGACTGTGTCATACGATATCATGTTGAGGTTTGTGGAAATGAGGTATCTAAAGTATCCTTTCGACTAATACCTAGTACAGCCTCAACCTTGAAATGTGAGTCTAGATAGATAGATCTGGTATACAAGCCATGTTATCATGCACACACATCACTCTACCTTCTATACATGCATACACGAGCATCTAGATCGACATGAGTCTAGCATTTATTTACTTAAGCTACTTACTGAGTTTTCAATTGCTCGCCCCATCTTTACTCTCACAGACTGCCTGAGTTAGACACAGACTTCTAAGCTTTTGTTTGGGCCAGCGAAGATAGTACCTAGTCTAGGTACTTACTTGCGTCCTTCGAGCCTTGTTTTGCTAGTTGTGAGGCATATAAATTATATATATATGTATATTATTTTGTTACATGCATAGACATATATAAATTGCTCTGTACATGTTTAATTACAATGTATTAGGATGTAACTTATGACCGTTTAGATTGTTATTGAAAGATATGGTTTTGATGGACATTCTAGGTTTTAAACTGTGTTTTGGTATAATTAAAGTGAAATCTGAATTGGGATGATTGCTACTAAGATTAGGATTATATTAAATACATTTCTTTACAGATGGATTTGCTTTGGGGAAATCTCTTATTTTAAGGGGGGATATTTTCAATTTGTTTTATTAGCGGGAAAATATAATGGGCTAAAAATGATTATTATCTGTTTATAGTTAATTAAATCTTTCTTGGAATAAAATATAAGATAGTAAAGTCAGATTATAATGAAAAAGATGAGTGAAATGGATTTAGAGACTACACAGATCTAGAAAACAAAACTGTAGAGAAAAAAATTAGTTAGTAAATTTGATAAGATTTGATAAGTGAAAATAAGTGACAAAGTGTAAATGTTCAGGATTCGTCACGGCCTTCGGGGTCATGACAGATAGTGCTTCTCTTGGTCGTAGTAAAACATAGTCTATTAATACAAAAAGTCAAATTGCTTTTAAATAAATTTGAATTTATTAATAAATTAAACACTACGTTTAAAACAAATAGCGTAATTATATTATACTAAGGAAGATTACGTTTATTTTAATCAAACGTAATCTATATTATGCTAAATAAGACTATGGTTCTTCCCAAATGTAGTTTGATATCTTAGAAAAGGTTACACTAAAATAGACTATGGTATAATCTTTTGCCATAGGTTATGCTTTTTAAATGTAATCTTGTAACTTTATTGTTGTTGTGGTTGGGGATGGTGATAGTTGTTGTGTTCCAAAGAGGGAAAGTTCATGGTATTCATGTTGGAAGGTAGATTGTTGTTTGTTGTCATTGGTTATTTGTGAGTGTTTTTTCGGTAATAAGTTGTTTGGTTATCTCATGTTAATTGAATAAGTTGATTTAATATCATATTGTTATTGTTCGAGGAGGGTGGCATGAAACCATGTTGAGTGTCGGAATTTGTAATAGTTAGTGGATTGTGCATTTTCCAGACACTTAAGAGATGTAAGTGTAGAAAACCAGGAAAAAGAAGAAAATATTTTTATTAAAATAAGTACATATCTTTTTTTGAAAAGCTTATTAATAGTTTATGCTTTCAAAGATGTTAATTTATTATTTAGGGTAAAAAATGTAATTTTATTAATTATACAACTTATAAATAATTAATAATTGACGCTAGAAGAAGGCTTGAACCTTCAACTTTGTAGTTAACAGCCACACACTCTAATTAATTAAGTTATTCTAGTTATATTAATCTATACATGATTTTATTCTTTGTGTTTTCTTAGAAAAATAAATATATTTATTTTTTATTTTTTATTGTCTTAAAAATTATTTATATTTCTTGATTTCTGTCAAATTTATAAACAAAATACGTTTTCAAAATTAAGAAAATACAAAAGAAAGTGCTAAAAAAATTGAATAAAATGTAAATTAACAAGTACTGTATTTTTATTTTGTTAATTAATTTATAAATATAAACAAAGAGAATTGAGAAAAGCGAGAAGCATCGGAGAAAGACAAAAAGTGGGGCACAAAGGGAACTTAACAATTAAAATGAATCACGAGGCCCTAGCACCTAGACCTCTCTGCAGTCGCGCGACTCAGCCGGATTCTTATGTGAGAAGGAAAGAAAAGCGCGCGAGACAAAAAGTGGGCCACAAAGGGAACTTAACAATTAAAATGAATCACGAGGCCCTAGACCTCTCTGCAGTCGCGCGACTCAGCCGGATTCTTATGTGAGAAGGAAAGAAAACCGCGCGAGCCTTTCGATTGTGTTTTATATAATAGCTAGACTTGGGCTCCAAAGATATACAGATGAGAAACGACTTGTGAGAGCTTGAGTAGCAGTTGTTAGAGTGAGAAAATATATATATATATATATATATATATATATATATATATATATATATATATATAGAAAAATGGAGGGAGAGAGCTGCAATCGCAGGTCGGAGAAGACAAAGCAAATGGTAACCAACATTGAGATTCATAATAGTTTTCTTTATCATCATCATCATTATTATTATTATTATTATTATTATTATTATTATTCTGAAGTGGTTTATTATATTCAGGGAGGAAAGAGGAAGATTAGTATGAGAGAATTGAAAGCGGAGATGGCAATGATATGTGAGGAACAAAAGGGGCTGAGAGAAGGGCAAAGAGAAGTGCGACAAAAATTTAAAGAAATCGAATCCAAAATCTCCTCCATGCGACAACAAGGACGCCCACCCTTCGTTTTATAAATTCATCAGTTTATGCCTGTAACCAACTATTGTTTCCCTTGTGGCACCGGTTGCTTCTCGCAAAGACATTGTACTATTTCATATTGGAAATAATATTTAATTATAATTTATGCTATTAATATATAACTCCTTTAAAATATAAAAACAAATATATAAAAAACCATATCTCATTAATTTTGATAATTAAATTTAAAATTTTAAAATATTATTATTATTATTTTACCCTTAAATTAAGATTTCTTTAATTGGAGAGGGAAAACTCTTAGATAATATAAACAGTTAGATTCTTCGATGATAAATAATGAAATCATATCAAACATATCAAATGATCTATCCCAAATGGAAATAAAACCATAATATATATATTTTTATTTAAGTTGAGACTACAACTCTTCGTGACATTTTTCTCATTGCATAAAAGTAAACGATTACTCATTTTAACTAGTTGAAACCCAAGTAATGCTGCGGGGCATGAAAGAAGAGAGTTTAAAGACAATGATGCGAGGAAAACAGAGATTTTTGGAAAATAAATTCAAACTCTTAAAAGAGGAGCCAAAGATTGTCCCCTTGCAACTTCACTGCCTAACAAATAGAAAACTCATCCTTATCAATCTTCTACACAAAAGAAAATTTACTCAAGAGATGTCCATATGTACAATCCTAAAGCTTTCAAAGGATACTAATCTTTTTAAAAAAACATTACTGCTTCAGTTAAAAATCATAAGCATGGATACTTAAGTTGTTAAATGTTTGACATATACCTCCAGCTAAGCAAGCTTAAGTTCAACCTCTAGTGGAGTGATGATGCCCTCAATAGGCAGCATTTCATCTTCTTTTCCAAGCGGTATGGATCTTACAATGCATAGCTTTTGCAACAAAATTGCAGCCAAAACTGTTTTCATTTCATCATTTATTTTCTTGACCTCAAGGTTCTGCAAATCATAACATACCCATTATGGTAACCATAGAAATTTCTTAATCTCAGTAACAAAAGATCTTAATCTCAGTAACAATAGAACTATTTCTTAATCTCAGTAACGACGTACAACGTGACAACTGCAAATTTTTAACGCTCGGTGAGTAATTTAAATTATTATTGAAACTTTCTGACTTATGTAAATTCTTGAGAATGATGAAACTGATGGTTAAGCAAGAGAATTTATGGTTTTGAGAATTAAATATGATGATCATGAGAACTTAAGATTATGGAAATTGAGTAAGGTGACTTTTAATACTTTATAATTTAAAGATGTAGAATTTATTGGGAGGAAAATTTATGGAATTAAGGTGATGGAAATTTAATTTTGGTTGTTAAGGGGCAGGTCGAAGTAAATTAAATGATTTATTAATTAAATTAAAATATTTTATAAAATGTATGTGATTAATTGGATGTTAAATTAGAAGATTTAATTCTATTAAGAATTTAAGGATTAAATTGCATAAGAGCCATTTAAAATGGGTCATAGTTTAAAAAGAATTCGCAATGGTTTAGTTGTGAAAACATATAAGGAAGATGGGATAGTGTGAAAATAAGAGAAATGGAAGGAGAGAACTACGTAGGGGTGTAAATGATACAGTGGTGCTCGCAAGTTACTTGGACTCGACTCGAGCAAAACTCGAATTCGGCTCGATTTTAGTTGAGTCGAGCTTGAGCTCGAGCTACTCGAGCTATTGAGCGAGTCGAATTCGAGCACTTAGATACCCGACTCGGGTAACTCACGAGCCTCGAGTTTTTATATATTTTAATAATATATATTATTATATAATGATATTTATATAATAAGTGTAAGAGCGAGCTCGAGTTCGACCTCGAGTGGAGCCTTAGAATCGAGCTCGAGTTCAAGCAAAAAATTGAATTTATATAATCGAGCCTAATCGAGCAAGCTCGAGTAGTTCGGACTCAATCTCGAGCCGAGTTCGAGCTTAAAAAATAAAACTTGATCGAGCTCGAGCCGAGTATCGAGCATCGAATTTTCGAGTCGAGCTCGAGCTCGAGCACCTCACTGTATCGGCTCGGCTCGACTCGATTACACCCCTAGAACTACGTTAGGAGGATGGAATTTGAGGAAGTTTAGGGAAAGAAAGTAGAAAAGCCTCCTTTGAAAGCTTATGTCCCACCAAAGCAGTCGGCTACACCAATCAAAGAAGAGAAAAATAGAGAGAAAGAAAGGGAAAAAGGAAAAGAAAAAATAAGAGAAGAAAGGGAAAGAAGGAAAGAGAGCGTGCAGGCCAAACATGAGAGAGAAATGACTGAGGTGTTTGGCTAGGGGCTAAATTGAAGGAAGGAAAAAAGAAAAAAAGAAAGAGAAGAAAAAGAAGAGGGAAGGAGAGTGATCGATGATAGGGGTGAGAGAAGAAGGAAGAGGAAAAGAAAAGAAAAGAAAAGAAAAGAAAAGAAAAGAAGGGAGGAGGAAAGGCTAGACGCCAACCCTTGTTGCTGCTGGACAGAAAACAGGAAATGGAGGTTTAGCCAGGGAGGAAGGAGAGAAGAAAAAGAACAGGGGAAGAGAAAAAAAAGGGAAGAAAATATGAAAATGAAGAAGTGGATTTGGAGATTTTCACCATAGCCAAGGAAGGGTAAAAACATGTTTTATATTTTGCTTAGATAAATTGTTTTGTAATTTGTTTGAATTTTTTAAAGTGTGTGTGTGTTAAATTGTAAAGATTACACAAAGTGGTGATTTGAGTAAGGATTTAAATAGCGACAGGCTATTTAGCGGTAGCGGTAGTGGTCGTTATCGCTACTCATCGAATAGAGGGTGTAAAAAAAATTCACATCTGTAATTGTCGCAATTGATTCGCTATTATCGTTATTGACTGTTATTTCCGCTATCGATGACCGTTATTATTGCTATCGATCGCTATTACCGCTATCGTCCGCTAAAAAAATTGTGCAAAATTAAAAAAAAATTTCACCACTGCGATGACCGTAATGACCGCAATAATCTCCGTTATGTCTAAACCACGATAAACGAAACGCAATCGAAATCGTGACCGCGATCGCAATTTAAATCCCTGGATTTGAGGCTTAACCAAGCTTTTGGATGACTTAGTTTTTAGCCTTGAAGCATTTTAGTAAGATATTTATATAAGGTAGAATTAGTATCATATTACATAGGTTTGATCGTGATTATATGATTCTGTGTCTTGTTGAAGAAAATGATTTAGCTGAGTAGTATCGGTTAAGTGAATAATTGGTATAATTGTGTGATGATGGAATATTGTGGAATATGATTATAATTTTTGTTGGTAATGTGCCTTAATGCTTTAGTTAAATAATTGTTAAATAATTTGTCAATAGACTAAGTCTTTAGGAGACATTTTCTGTTAGGACTTAATGTTAGGAGTTGTGGTATAACATGACATTATGTAAGGAGTAGTGACATAACATAACATTATGTTAGAAGTAGTGGCATAACATGACATTATATTAGGAGTAATGGCATAACATGACATTATGTTAAGAGAAGTGACATAATTTTAAGATTTTTTTTTTATTTCAACTCTATATAAAAAGTAATGATATAAATAACAAATACTTGTAGATACAACAACAATTTTGATAGTATAATTATAAATGATGTTGATATATTATTATGATGATGATGGAACTTTGAGAATAAAAAATGGTATATGTCGGGACATTGTTGATGGAATATCATGAGAATATGATGGAATGTCATTAGCTATGGCAATGAATGTTAGAGCATATGTTTGAGAAGTTGTGAAATAATATTAGATTGCTTTTGAGACTTTGGTGGACATGAGAAATAATAAATGAGGATTATAGTTGCAATTACTGTGTGGAATATGTGTAAATATATATGAGTATATACGACTAAATTGTGATCCTATTGCGTAATGAGGGCATGGTAGCCTATTATGGTGCATGTGACTACTTAATATAATATAAGTGTTATTTAATGTGCCTTGGTATAGGGACGTGATATTAGTGTTGGCATAATACTTGGCACCTTACCTTAGATGATATGAGATGGCTATGTGATAGTTACATTTGATATAATGCGGATTACTATATCAATTATGCTTTAAATTCATGTTTTACGCACATACTTTAAGAATGCATGACACAAAACATGATTATTTGGAAATATGCTGTTAACTTTAAAGTGATACACATATTGATATGTGCGTACAAGAGGATGATTTAGGACGATCAAGGAAATATGTGGATTGAGAATTGAAACAACTAAAAACGTAAGTTGGACGAAAATAATGATGGTAGACTTTGAATGGAAAATAAAATATCAACCTAGACCCGAAGTCTAAAGAGACTTGAACCAAAGGTATTGGACCTCGACCCTACGAATATAAAATTCGAGAACTTAAGGTATAACAATGGTGGTTGGTGAAGAGGGAGGCGCCACAAGGAAGAAGACCTTGATAAGCCTAGTTGAGAGGGAACCCTAGAAAGAGGCACACTCAAATTTTTGAAAATTCAATCTGATTTGTTCTGTTTTATTCAAGAGCGTTTATAAAGTATTTATAATAATATCTAACACTTAAGTCCTTAAACAAGTGGGCTGGAATTAACACCAAATAGAAAATAAGACTAAAACCTAAATTCACGCCTAAACCTAGTTACATAGGATAATTGGTCTAAAACGCTATACGACTCAAATGTGAGCTATTTAAACACTTAACCGAACTTATTACTAAACTAAGACTCATGTCGTTTGGGCTTCCAAACAAATATAGAGGGCTCGGGTAATTGGACCTCCTTGGATGACCCATGGATCCTTGGCATCACGATCATCATGAGCATCATGAGCAAGTGGACCTCCATCATTCCCCCTCTCCTCAAAAGGATTTGCCCTCAAATCGCATGTACCTTGTTTGTACTTGATCACATACAGGAACATCTCAATGAACTCCATCCACTTGGCATGACGCTTGTTCAGCTTACTCTGTCCTTTCAAATGCTTCAAGGACTCGTGATCGGTGTAGATGACGAATTCTTTGGGCCACAAGTAATGTTGCCATGTCTCCAAGGCCCTCACTAACGCGTACTTCTCCTTGTCATATGTGGGATAATTAAGTGCTTTCCCACTTAACTTCTCACTGAAGAAGGCAATTGGGCGTTTTTCCTGCATAAGCACAACTCTAATTCCTACACCTGAGGCATCACACTCAATCTTAAAAGTTTCAGTAAAGTCAGGCAGAGTTAACAAAGGAGCAGAACAAAGTTTATCCTTGAGCAAATTAAAAGCATGCTCTTGTGCAGGACCCCAATGAAATGCAACATTCTTTTTTACCACTTCGGTCAAAGGTACAGCTATAGTGCTAAAGTCTCTAACGAATCGACGATAGAAACTAGCTAAACCATGGAAACTGTGCACTTCAGAAACAGACTTAGGTACAGACCAATCTCTAATTGCCTTTACCTTCTCATCATCAATAGAAATGCCAGGTAAAGAAACTACATACCCAAGGAAAACAACCTTATCAGTGTAAAATGTACGTTTCTTAGAATTGGCATACGAACTTTCATTCCTCAAAACAGTAAGAACATTCCTAAGATGCTCAACATGCTCATGCAGAGTCTTACTGTAAATTAGAATGTCATCGAAGTAAACAACCACATACTTACCAATGAAAGCACGTAAAACATAGTTCATTAAGCGCATGAAAGTACTGGGTGCGTTAGTCAAGCCAAAAGGCATAACTAACCACTCATAAAGATCGTGTTTAGTCTTAAATGCAGTTTTCCATTCATCACCTTCTTTCATACGAATTTGGTGATATCCACTCTTTAAATCAATTTTAGAAAATATGCATACACATGCAACTTATCGAGCATATCATCTAGCCTAGGAATAGGATAACGATAATTTACAGTGATTTTGTTGATGGCTCGGCAGTCAATGCACATCCTCCACGTCCCATCCTTTTTAGGCATAAACAATACGAGCACGGCGCATGGACTCATGCTCTGTCTCACGTAACCTTTCCTCATGAGCTCCTCAACTTACCTTTGAAGCTCCTTCGTCTCCTTTGGATTACTTCTGTAGGCTAGGCGATTAGGTATGGCAACTTCGGGGACAAGGTCAATCTGGTGCTCGATCCCACAAATCGATGGTAGTCCATTTGGGATCTGTTTAGGGAATACATCCTTGAACTCCTGCAATAATGAGACAACATCAGTAGGCAAAGTATCATGGAGGTCAGTATTAATAAAACAAGAGTCTTTAAATAAGAGCAAAAGGATATGAGACTTAGCAATAAATGCAGTCTTCACATCTCGGGGGTTGGCATGGTAGCTCACTACTTTGCTTTCATTGCTTCTCTTCTTTTCTTTAGCTAGCTTCCTTTGCTCGTCATGTTGCTCCTTCAACCTTAATTGATCCTCATAAATCTCCTTGGGGCTAAGGGGAGTAAGAGTGATCTTTTTACCATCCATAAAAAAGGAGTAACAGTTAGTGTAACCGTCATGGATGATTCTCCGATCATACTGCCACGGTTTACCTAGCAACAGGTGGCTAGCTTGCATAGGTACCACGTCACGCATCACTTTATCCTGATACCTCCCAATATGAAAAGGAACCAAGACTTGCTTCACCACGTTCACTTCACCACAGTCATTAATCCACTGCAAATTATATGGGCAGTGATGCTTGGTAGTGGGTAACTTTAGCTTATTAACAAGGTATGTGCTAGCAACATTAGTACAACTCCCACCATCAATGATCACAGAGCATACCTTGTCACTAATATGACATCTTGTATGGAAGATGTTTTCACGCTGTACCTTATCCTCAAACTTTATATGAGTATTAAGAGCACGCCTGGCAATAAGTGCTTCACCATAAGCAGTAAACTCAACAACTTCTTCTTCTTCAGCATCTTCTAACATAGGCATCTCATCCTCAATACCAACATCAGAACCCTCACTCTCAACATCTCCATTCTTAAGCATGAGCATCACTCTACGGTTAGGACACTAAGAGGTAACATGTCCACGACCCAAACACTTAAAACACTTTATGTCACGTGTTCTGCTCTGTGATGCTTAGGCTGGCACAGTCTTGGCCTTTGGAGGGTCCTTAGACTTTGGCTTAACAAAACTTTCTGACTTAGGCTTAAACACAGTCCCTACGAAAGGTGTTAGATTTCCAAACAGGAATTGAACTAGGAGTGAAACGAGATGTACCTTTCCTTTTGAGTTACCTTTTTCACTTTGATGGCCACATGCAACATCTCCTCTAAATCCATGTAATGCTGCAACTCTACAACATTGGAAATCTCACGGTTCAAGCCTTGGAGAAAACGAGTCATAGTAGCTTCTGTATCCTTCTGGATATTGGCTCGGATCATGATTATCTCCATCTCCTTGTAATAATCGTAAACACTTTTTGAAACTTGGGTGAGACCTTGGAGCTTTTGGTATAACTCTCTATAATAATGGTTAGGCACAAATATTTTTCTCATGATGCACTTCATCTCATCCCATGTAGACACTGAAGGATCACCACATCTTCTTCTACTGGAGACCAGCTAATCCCACTATACCATAGCATATTCTGTGAACTCTACTGCAGCAAGTTTAACCTTCTTTACTTCGGAGTAGTGATGACAATCAAATACCATGTCAATCTTCATTTCCCACTCTAAATATGCCTCGGGATCATTCTTACCTTGGAAAGGAGGAATCTTCAATTTTATGCTGCCAAGGTTTCCATCCATCTCTTTGCCTTTATCACGAGCTCTATCAACTCGATCTCTATCTCTATACTCATGACGCCTTCTATGATGTCTATCTGCCTCAAACTCTTCTTTTAAATCATACCCAACATTATCATCATACTCTTCATTCGTGACAATTTTACTTTTCAGACGAGAAGAATCACCTTGTTGGATCCTTGCAAACTGAGCTTCATGTCGATCCAACTTATCATGAATGTCATTGAATTTCACGTCCATCCGTTGGAACTGCTGTTGCACTACCTGGAGCATGAACTCAATTTTTTTAAAGTCTGACTTATTACCTTCAGAAGACATCCTTAACCTGCGTAGTGATAACAGAAAATAAAGAACCTCACAAGTGATAACCTCACGTGTTTACACTCAATTCACTTAAGATGGGGCACTCACACTTGTGTTTCACTCAAGTAATTCGGCTTTTCTCTACTAATGTTTCTCACACGCTCATGCCTTTTTCCCTTACTCTACCTCAACTCTATAGGTTCACAATCGTACTAGAGACTCAGTCAAAGATTCAACCTCGAAGGATTAACCAATTCACCATGTATTTTTTTCTCTTTTTTTTTTGCTCTTTTTTTTTTTTTACAAAGACTAATCTGATTTGAGGCTAGGGTGGTGAGGAAGAGTTTTAGTGTGGCTAAGAGACTGACTTGAAACAAAAATTCAAAAGTCCAACTCAAACACAACAACTAAGTGTAGAGTCCAACTCAAACACAACGACTAAGTGTAGAGTCCAACTCAAATACAACGACTAAGTGTAGAGTCCAACTCAAACACTACAACTAAGTGTAGGATATTTTTTTTCGTTTTTTTTAACAAAAACTAATTTGATTTGCGGCTAGGGTGGTGAGGAAGAGTTTTAGTGTGGCTAAGAGACTGACTTGAAACAAAAATTCAGAAGTCCAACTCAAATACAACAAGAATCTCAAAGAAATAATCACTAGAAAAACAAAAAAAGAGTGGTCGCCTATGAATCGCGACAGTTGAAAGATCATGAGCGGAATTACCCCAAGCATGATTTGGAGTTAACCGTTGTGGTATTTACCTTGAAGATCTGGCGGCACTACTTATATGTGGAAAGATTCCAAATCTTCACTGATCATAAGAGTTTGAGGTATTTGTTTGATAAAAAAGAGTTAAATATGAGACAAAAGAGATGGATGGAACTCCTTAAGGATTTTGACTGCGAGATTATATACCATCCGGGGAAGGCGAACGTAGTTGTTGATGCCCTGAGCAGGATGAGTATGATATCTGCTATAATGATCAGGGAATGAGATTTATTGGAGCAGTTTGCTGAACTCCGGATCATAATTAAAGAGGTATAGTGGATTTCTGGCTAGACTGCAAATAGAGCCCAGGATCATGGATCGGATTAGAACTGGACAGCGTGATGTTCAGAGGGTGATTGATATGGTTAGCCAAGCCGAGCAGACTTCACAGTCGGATCACATAGTCAGTGAGGTGGGCTGTTGAGATTTAGAGGATGAATTTGTGTACCGGATGATGATACCCTAAAGAAACATATACTAAGAGAATCTCACTGTTCGCGATACACCATGCACCAAGGGAGTACTAAGATGTACTGAGATTTGAGAAAGGTATATTAGTAGAGTGGCATGAAGCGGGATGTGGCAGAGTATGTGACCAGATGTTTAGTGTGCCATCAAGTGAAAGCTGAGCATCAGAAGCCTGGAGGATTTTTACAGCCTTTACCTATGCCTACATGGAAATGGGAGCATCTCACCATGGACTTTATTATGGGTTTATCGAGGACCCGAAGAGGTCGTGACGCTATATGGGTCATAGCGGATAGACTGACAAAAAGTGCCCACATCCTTGCTATCAAGAGCACAGATACTGTGGATGCCTTACCGGAGTTATATGTCAGTGAGATAGCTAGATTACATCGGGCTTCAGTGAGTATTACTTCTGACAGAGATTCTCGATTTACCTCTAGATTTTGGACCTATTTTTAGGAGCCATGGGATCTTGATTGAGTTTTAGTACCGCTTATCATCCTCAAACATATGGTCAGTCAGAGAGGACTATTCAGACCCTGGAGGATATGATGAGGGCGTGTACAGTGAATTTTAAGGGATCATGGGATGATCACCCGCCCCTAACAGAGTTTGCGTACAATAATAGCTATCATGTGAGTATTAGAATGGTACCTTGTTGTGATAATATATTTTGAAATGACAAAACAAGTAAATTCAATAATATAACGATGATATAAAAACATGTTTAGAGGTTATCAGTACCAGAACTTGAGTTTCTGTAGTTGAGAGATCGATCTGGGTTATGAGAGATCGATCTCCTGGGATTTCTTGGATGAGAGATCGATCTCATAAAGACATGAGATCGATCTGCTAAGCTGTGAACCTATACAAAGGTATTGAGGCAGATTAAGATCGATCTCTAAGGGTTATGAGATCGATCTGCCTAATACTGGAGTTGAGGAGATCGATCTGATCTAGGAAGAGATCGATCTCCCCTAAAGTAAAGACAGTAGATCGATCTGTAAGATCGATCTATACTCAAACAGAGAGCTCATGAGATCGATCTGGTATAGGAAGAGATCGATCTTCTCAAAGTCAGAGAGCTAAGGAGATCGATCTGGGTAATAAGAGATCGATCTCATCACTACGAGATTACTTGGAAGATCGATCTATAGATCGATCTTGCCTCAAACAGAGAGATTGGAAGATCGATCTGCCTATTCGACAGATCGATCTCCTCTAATATTTTCAAATCATGAGATCGATCTGCTCATATATGAGATCGATCTCCTTGTGTTATTTTGCTTTGATCTTGCAGGATTTATAACTAAGAGATCGATCTGGCCAAGATGGCAGATCGATCTGGCATTCTACTGGAGGTACTCAACGGCTAGTTCTGCAAAAATCTCAACGGAAAAAACAGCATTTAATGCTCCAACTACCAATCCTTCAGTATTTAACCAAGCATTGAAGACAATGAGAAGAGAGACACTATTGCTGCACAATTCTTACATTCTCAAGAGTTTAATACTTTCATTCCTTGTGTCTTCATTGCTTATTTATTGAGTTTGTTGTATAAGCTTAAGTGCAAAAGTTGTAATTGTCCTACCCACATTAAAAGCCTGATTTTGTATTCATCCTTACCTTGAGAGAGAAGAGGATTATTCCTCAGTGAGATAAAAATTGTAAAAGGGTGAATACATCTTTGTATTGCAAAGGGTAGAGAGGTTATTCCTTAACCTGAAAAAGGAACATTGTAACTTCTGTTGAAGGAGAGAAAGTGACGAGCCCTAAGGGTATATGTCCGCAAGTGCACGGGTCGTACAAGTAATAATGAGATTTTGAGTCCCGAGTTATCGTCCCACAGAGAAGTTGACTCGCCTAATTAACTACCGGTTACTTTTCCCTAAGTATATTCTAGCAAATTATGAAATAGCAATGGGTGATCTACTAAGGCTAATTAAAAACACGGGAAAGCATTAAAATAGAGAAAATAAAAGAAATAAAACCGAGCAAGAAGTACTTACAAAACTCCAAGCAATTAAAATCGAAAACCTACAAAAGAAATTAAAACAGTTAAAACTAATTAACGCAATTAAAATAAAATGCAAATATCAAAATATCAAAGCAAGATTAATTAAATTAAAATTAAACTAACCTAAAATATAATTAAAATGCAATTTAAACTAAACTAAAGCTTAATGAAATGAATTTACCCCTAATCTAATTCTAAATGAACATTTAATTAACTATTAACCTAATTAAAACTAAGTTCTACACTATTAAGCAAGAATAATAATTATGCAATTTAATTAACAACTCTAAACTAAGCTAACTAATTAAATTGAAAATAAACTAAACTAAAATGCATGAAAATGAGTTAATGCCCAAAATGCAAAAGCCAAACAAGGCCTTAAGCATTTTTAAACCTTCCCTCCATATACTGTTCATCATTCATTTTGTTTTTTCCATTTCCAGTAAGGCCTCGGGTTGCTCGGTTTCCAGGTGCAGTCTCGGGTTGCTCGGCTTTGCCCGCTGGTCCGCTGCTGTTTTGTCCATGGGTTGGTGCTTGCTGTTTGGTCTGCTGGTCTGCTGCACTCTGTTGTTTCTGGTGTTCCAGGTCACGGGTTGGTAAGGTGCTGCCCATGCCTCGACTGTGCACTGCACTCGGCAGTTGGTGCCTGTCCATTCCTACTCTGCTCCATTCCCTGCCTGTACCACTGCACGTCACTTCCTGCCTTGCTTCTATCATCAGCAAGCCATGCTCCAACACCCAGCGCAGCCTACTCATCCAGCAAACAGCCACGCGCATCAAGCAGATCGACACGCCAGCCCAGCACTGATTCATCACGTCCTGCTCCTGCATCTGTTCCATGCAATCGGTGTACACAGCAGCAGCTCCTGCCTTCAGTTGTCCGATCCCTGCACCAACGCCCTTGCTTCACCTGCCACGCAGCTCAGCACACTCCCGTAACAATGGCTTCCTGCTCCATTCTTGCAAAATAGAAGATGATGAACAGTACAATAACAACATAACAGGGCAGAACAGAGGAGGGCTCTCGGTCTGTCCAGCTTCACTCTCGGTTCATGGCCTGCTGCTAGGATCTCGGGTGGTTTATGAAATCAGCCTAGCTCCCCACATTCTCGAGTAGCAAGGACAGCAAACGAAAAGGAAAAACAAAATTACCAATGGAAGCAACCGAGAATTATAAACATAACAAAAACAAACTTGAAAAATGAAGGAGAAACCGAGAAGAGCAAAGACAAGGAAATGAGATCAAATGCTGTAAAAGAAGATTAGCAACTAGGATTAAACTTTTTCATTTTAAAGAAAATAAAACAAAGCTTGTAAATTGCAACAATGGTGGCTAACTAAGAACTAACCGGAAATCCTTGCAAATGAAAAACAAAATAAATCTAACAACAAAGCTTTTGAAATAAAACTTTAAACTATATTAAAAATACCTCTAAGTTACATTACACTACTCCTAACTACATTACACTACTCCTACTCCTAAAAATTACATAACACTTTCAATTGTCATCCTTTCCTATTTATAAACACACTAGGGGTAAAATGGTAATTTTCACATCCTTGATGAGTTGGCATTTTTTTTGGCCACTTGTCTTCACACCATTGGCTCCTCGAAAAGATATGTCCATGTCATCGGTCTTCTTGTCCAATTGGATGTGCTCGGTGGCATGACTCGTGTTGTCCGCGTGGCTCAATCTCGATTTTAGCCCAATTTCGGTCCATTTTCTACCGAAATATTCAAAATTCATCCGAATTTGATTTATCTGCAAACATGAGAATTTTAATTAAATAAAGGGGATAATTAACAAAATAAATTGGGGATTTAAATAAATAATTAGGAAATTAAGCACAAATAATTCTAAAAATATAGAATTATCAGAAAGAAAGCACTTGACAAGAAGGTCAAGGAGAGAGGACGTAGGCAAGAGATTGGCCGAACCTCTATAAACGATTGTGTTTGTTTCTCTCTTCCCTATCTTGCATTAATTTGATTAATTTCATTATATTGGTCATTTATCATTTGCTGATTAAATTAGGATTAATTTAAAATTTGCCATTAACATTAGAAAACTGATTCACCCCCCTCTCGGTAGAGCCAACAATTGGTATCAGAGCAAGGACTCTTTAATCACATAGGAACAACTTCCTAAGAGTTAGAAACGATCAAATGGCTCACAACAATGTAGCAACTAGTTTAGTAGGAGAGAGGTATTCTACGGTTAGGCCTCCTATGTTTAATGGGGAACATTACGCCTATTGGAAGACTAGGATGATGTTATTCATTCAAGCAAATGATTATGAGGTGTGGAGGATTATAACTAAAGGACCTCAAATCCCCACAAAAAGAATAGAGGGAAGAGATATCCCTAAGGAAGAAGAAGAATGGGACTCAAATGATGTTAAATGTGCCCAACTAAATGCTAAGGCCATGCACACTCTCTTTTGTGCTTTAAGGCCAAATGAATACAATAGAGTCTCTGGATGTGACAATGCCAAACAAATTTGGGACAAATTGGCAATAACTCATGAGGGTACAACCCAAGTAAAGGAGACTAAGGTAGGAATGCTCACACATGACTATGAGCTATTTAGAATGAAGGAAGGAGAATCAATTAGTGATATGTTTACTAGATTCATGGATGTAATTAATGGATTAAAATCCTTAGGAAAAATATACTCTAATATTGAAATGGTCAAGAAAATATTAAATAGCTTACCTAAATCATGGGAAGCTAAAGTGATGTGAGACCATGTATATGTATAATGGTATATATGTACATAGAAATGTAAATAGAGTTGTACTATGAATTCATGAGTGAAATATATGTGATGTAAGTCCATAAGTAATGTACACACTTGTAATGAGAGTGGTAATTGTACATATAAGTTACATTAAGTAAGAATGTGAAGAAATGGACTTAAACATGTGGAGAATGTGTGTAGAATGGATTATGAGTAGTTTGGTAAAATGGAAGTAGAATTGCATAAGATGTGCACTTCCATTTTTGTTTATATTAAGTACCATTGGTCATACAAAGATGCTACACAAGTTTTAATGTGTATGAAGTGTGGATGGCTACCATTTTCAAGTCTCAAAGATGAATAAATGAGAAAAGGATCATGGTAGCAAATTAAGGATGTTTGGTAAGTGTTGCTGCAGAAGAACAGCAGAAAATCTGGAAATTGTGAAGGGCAGATCGATCTCATGGGATGAGAGATCGATCTGGAAGAGCCAGAATGCTCTTATTTGGGCAAAGGAATAGAGCAGATCGATCTCCAATGGAGCCAGATCGATCTCCTAAGCATTCTGTAGTGAAAAGATCGATCCCCAAGCACCCAGATCGATCTCCTTAGCTCTCTATTTGGGAGCAGATCGATCTCATGCTTCGACAGATCGATCTCATGCTTAAAATGCCATGAAAAAAGAGGGATTTAAGGGGACCAGATCGATCTCCTCTTGGACCAGATCGATCTCCTCAAGCTATTTCTATATAAGGAGTGCTGAAAATCAGAAAATTTTGGGAAAAACACAAACCTTCCACTTTCAACCCAAAAACCTAACTTTCTCTCTCTAAAATCAGCCATTTTCAGTGAGGTTTGAAGAGAGACCATTAGAGGAAAAGTTGTTCCTATCAAAGAGAAGAACAACATAGTTGGAAAGCATTTTCCCATTGTTGGTATTAAAGGAGTTAAGGGCATTGCCATTTGGAGCAAGAAGAGAAATCAAATTTGGTAAGATTCTAACACTCCAACTATGGTACATTGTTTATATAATTGATTTTGGAGTTGTTTGGCATGAGTATGGATGGTTAGAAACTATCTAAAATGCATTGGAAAGATTATGACCTAGAAATGGTCTAGAGTGAGAAAGTGAAATGTATGGAGATTAATGATGAATGAGATATGTAGAAGTTATTAATAGTGTTGTGGAATGATTTTAAGATGTGGTTAGTGGATAAATTGTGAGATTTACCTAAAAGAGGTAAAATGTGGAATAAAGCATTGGTAAAATGCATAAGTGAATAATATTGACTAGTGAGGTCAATTATGGGTTAAATACGTTAACTCAATTGATTTAATGAATGAATCGTAGCTTCCGAGGATACGCTGAGGCGAGTTGAGCGAAGAGCGTGAGAAGCTAAAAGGAAAGGAGTCACACCAAGTAAATCGAGGTAAGGGAATTGTGTGGACTCTTAGAGATATCTGTGCGCAATTTGGGCGCTTAAATGTTTTGCTAGAATGCATGAGATTAGGAAATGATGTTGGGTGATTGAAGGGTAAAAGTTAGGAGTTTGAGAAATGTGCATGAAAACAAAAGCATATTGCTTTGAAAATCATGTTTTTATTGCTTTTTAGCAAATGATTGGTAGGTTGGCTGACATTGAAATGATTTGCAAAAGAAATGAGTGTGTTTTGGTTTTGTTAACCATACTTTGCAAAGTTTTAAGCCACCTACATGATTTCGTGAGTATGAAAGCGTGTCAGAGTATGACTCGCATGAGATTTGACGTGTTTTATACACATGAGTGCAAGAGGCACTAGTTTTCACATGGATTTCATAATTGTTTTGGCATTGTGCTTGGAGTTTGTCTCGCACTGGATGCCCACCTTGCATGTTGCCGTGTTTGGAGCTTCGAGTAGACAGGGTGTCACATCGATTAAATAGGCTCACACGTGCATTATTTTGACATGACTAATTAGCCGTGTTAGGAGCTTCGGGTAGACAAGAGGTCGTACCGATTAAATAGGTTCACACGTGCGTTTGAGATGTGGCGTGATATGATGTGTTGATTGGGTCCACGGAGTACGTTGTACGGTGCATGTAGCATGGAGTACACTGTACCGTGTTGAGTTGTGATGTGCCGTCTTCGGACGAGATCTGCTATGGACCGACGGGTAAGATTTGACCCACCTCCCGTGTGGAAGCAGATAGTGGTGATATCCCGCACACCTGATCCGTGTAGCCGGTATCACAGGTTATGTACATAGGCCTTGAGGTTATTACCTGTTGTTGAACTGCCTATCTCACATGTCTACTGCTTTGAGAATAAATCCATGCTTGAAATGATTTGTGGGTCAGGAAGGTCCGAGGATGGGCTGAGACCTGACCAGTGTTGAATTGATTTGTTAATGGTTTTTAAAGTGCACGGATGCATGAGGTTTAATGCCATGCTTTATTGTAAAAATGCATGATGGGTAATGCCATGCTTTTATTGCGAATTATGCATGATGATTTATACCATGCTTTGAGTTAAAATGTGCACTTGATTTTAATAGCATGAATGCTTTACATACCATTAACACAATCATACACTCATGTTTAAGATAAATAATGAATAAAATGCTTTTGAGCATGGCATCACGATCACGTAGATAGTGCAGTATATACCTGTTCGCATGATTGCCTTACTGAGCGTGTGGTTTGCTCACCCCCCTTATTTCCCCCTCTTTACAGAGATTTGAGTATAGAGTGAGCGTGACTGGAGGTGTTTCCCTTTTGGTAATCCGCTGCATCCCATCGCTAAAGGTATACACACTTGGATTATTTTGTATCTAAACTAGACATAGCACAGTAGCATTTTGTATGTAACTATTGGGGATGTAAAACAATGTAAACACATATAACAACTCTGATATATATACATTTATACAAGTGTTTACTCATAAATAATGTTTCAAATTGAATTGGTATGGTGGAGTGAGTTAGACGTCGACACATTGGCCAACTGTTATGAGTGTGGTTGTTCACGATCGAGGAAGGATGATTAAAGATTGATGCATGAAAATGCAAAAAATTTGTACGTATTTTGGTAAGATGAGGGTCGTGACAAGTGACTGCAATTGAGGAATCTAAGGATCCTCACACATTGTCTTTAGATGAATTAATAGGATCACTACTCACTTATGAGATGAAATTAAGAAGAAATGAAGAGCTACCCAAGAAAGTGGGAGTTGCTCTAAAATCCACTGCTCAAGAGGAGATTAAGAATGAGAGTGGTAGTGAAGAGGACCTTGAGATGGCAATGTTTGCCAAAAGATTTAACAAGTTCATGAGAATGAGAGCTAGTGGTAGTAATAGGAGAAACAATAAGAGAGATCAAGAAAAAGTAGGTAGAAAAGATTCAATTGTGTGCCATGAATGTAAAAAACCAGGACACATTAAGTTTAACTGCCCTCTTCTTAAAATGTCCAATGATAGGTTTCACAAAAAGAAGGCAATGGTGGCAACATGGAGCGACAGTGACTGCTCCGGTGATGACTCAAATGTGGAGAATGCCAATTTGTGCTTCATGGCTATTGAGGATGAAAAGGTAACTTCAAACCTCAATGAATATTCTTTTGATGAATTGCAAGATGCCTTTGATGATCTTGCATTAGAATATGAATGCATGAGTATGAAATATAAAAAGATAATATCCAAATTGAGAAAAGAAAATGAGTTAATGCTAAGGGACAAATTAGAATGTGAAAAGAAACTAGAAATTACAAATCTTGAAATTTGTGACCTTAAAGAGAAAAATGGCAATCTACATAATTCCTTTAATAGGTTCCATATGGGTCAACAAAAGTTAGATAGCATGCTAGAGACCCAAAGGGCATTCTTTGACAAAAATGGGTTAGGATATAATGCAAAAAGTAGAGAGACTCATCTTAAAAGCTTTATTGCTAGAAAGAGCATGAATAAACTCTCAACTTCTTGTTCATATTGTAATAGAAAGGGACATGTATCACATAATTGCAATATAAATATGAGGACTCTTAAAGGAAAAATAGTAAAAAGAATATGGGTTCCAAAAGAAGTCATTAACTCAAAGGATTGTAATGCATTAGCAAAATGGATCCCAAAGGGATCAAGAATTTCTTTCACTAACCTCAAAGGACCCAAGAAAATTTGGGTACCTAAAACTTGAGTTGAATTTGTCTATAGGTGATTGAGCATGGTCACAAAGCTAAAACAAAGGAAGCTTGGTACTTGGATAGTGGATGCTCAAGACACATGACGGGTGATAGAAGCCACTTCAACTCTTTTAAATCAAAGGTTAGTGGAGAAGTCACATTTGGGGACAACTCCAAAGGCCAAGTTGAAGGAAATGGCTCAATAGGGAATGGCTATTTATCATTAGAAAAAGTATTGCTTGTTAGGGGTCTAAAGCATAACTTACTAAGCATAAGTCAACTTTGTGACAAAGGTTACAAAGTAATCTTTGATTGCATGAAATGTCATGTTGTAGATCCTAAGTCAAACAAAGTTCTTTTTCTAGGTCATAGGCAAGGTAATATATATATTGTCTATCTTAACGAACTCAAAAATGAAAATATATGCCTAATGGTAGACAATAAAAAGGAATCTTGGTTATGGCATAGAAGACTAGGTCATGCTAGTATGCATGTACTCTCTAAGTTAGCTAGAAAGGATCTAGTTATAGGATTGCCTAAGATGTCCTTTGATTATGAAAAAATATGTGAAGCGTGTGTTAAAGGAAAACATAAAAGGACAACATTTAAGCCTAAGAATAGTGTATCCACCTCTAGGCCTCTTCAATTACTCCACCTAGATTTATTTGGACCAACTAGAACAACAAGCCTCGGTGGGAAACACTATGGATTTGTAATAGTTGATGATTACACTAGGTTCACTTGGGTGTTCTTTTTTAGAGTAAAAAATGAAGCCCTAGAAAAATTCATAGCCTATACAAAAGTGACTCAAAATAAAAAGGGATACATAATAACTAGTATTAGAAGTGATCATGGCAAGGAATTTGAAAATATAGGATTTGATGAGTATTGCAATGATCAAGGAATTAGCCATAATTTTTCAGCCCCTAGGACACCACAACAAAATGGTGTAGTTGAGAGAAGAAATAGAACATTGGAAGAAATGACTAGAACCATGTTGTGTGAGAATAATTTACCAAAGTATTTTTGGGCTGAAGCTATAAACAAATCTTGCTATATAATTAATAGAGCTATGGTTAGACCCATGCTAAAGAAAACTCCTTATGAGCTTTACAAAGGTAAGAAGCCTAACATTAGCTACTTCTATCCTTTTGGCTGCAAATGTTTTGTCTTAAATAATGGTAAAGATAATTTAGGAAAATTTGATGCCAAGAGTGATGAGGGAATTTTTCTGGGATATTCCTTGAATTCAAAGGCTTATAGAGTCTATAACAAAAGAACATTGATGGTTGAAGAATCAATTCATGTAATATTTGATGAGTCAAATGATGTATCTAAAGATTCAACCAATGATGAGGATGTTGGAATATTTGATGAAAACTTGGAGGAAATTCCAAACTTAGAAGATGATTTATTAGATAAACTAGACTTAAATAAAGAAGATGAAGAAGAAATAGAGATATTAGAGAGAGAGTCTAGAGCACCAAGAGAGTTAGGATATGTAAAAGATTGTGAAATAGTAGGAGATCCAACTCTTGGAGTTAGAACTAGATCATCTCTAAGGAATATGTGTCAATATAGCCTTTGTATCTCAAATAGATCCTAGGAATGTCAATGAAGCCTTAGATGACAATAATTGGTTCCTAGCAATGCAAGAAGAATTAAATCAATTTGAGAGAAGCAAAGTATGGAAACTAGTTCCTAGGCATAGTGATCACTCTATAATTAGAACTAAATGGATATTCAAGAACAAGATGGATGAAAATAGTGTGATCATAAGAAACAAGGCTAGGTTAGTTGCACAAGGCTATAGACAAGAAGAAGGTATAGACTATGATGAAACCTATGCACCGGTAGCTAGACTAGAGGCAATAAAAATGTTACTTACCTTTGCATGTTATAAAAACTTCAAATTATATCAAATGGATGTAAAGAGTGCATTCTTAAATGGTTTCATTAATGAAGAAGTCTATGTTGAACAACCTCTCGGCTTTGAAAATCATGAATTTCCTGAACATGTTTTCAAATTATCTAAGGCACTCTATGGCTTGAAACAAGCTCCTAGAGCTTGGTATGAAAGGTTGTCAAAATTCTTGATAGAAAAGGGATTTTCAAGAGGAAAAGTGGATACCACTTTATTCATCAAAAATAAAAATAAAGATTTACTAGTTGTACAAGTGTATGTGGATGATATTATTTTTAGTTCAACTAATGAGTCTTTATGTCAAGAGTTTGCTAAGATCATGCAAGGTGAGTTTGAAATGAGCATGATGGGAGAACTCACTTTCTTTTTGGGACTTCAAGTGAAGCAAACAAAAGATGGAACCTTCATCAATCAAGCAAAGTATACTAAGGATTTGCTCAAGCGATTTGGAATGGACAATTGCAAACCTCAAGCAACTCCAATGGGCACCAACATCAAGCTTAATAAAGATGAAAGTGGTAAGTGTGTAGACACTAAACTCTATAGGTCTATGATTGGCTCATTGCTCTATTTAACTGCGAGTAGACCAGATATTTTGTTTAGTGTATGCCTTTGTGCTAGATTTCAATCCTCTCCTAGGGAATCACACTTATTAGTAACTAAAAGGATCTTTAGATACCTTAAGGACACTCCCTCTCTAGGACTTTGGTACCCCAAGGACTCCACCTTTACACTTCATGCATTTTCAGATGCAGATTTTAGGGGGTGCAAAATAGATAGGAAAAGTACTTCAGGTACTTGCCAATTCTTAGGGAATAGATTAATCTCTTGGTTCTCTAAGAAACAAAACAGTGTGGCTCAGTCCACAACTGAAGCTGAATACATAGCAGCAGGTAGTTGTAGTGCTCAAATGTTGTGGATAAAACAACAAATGAAAGACTATGGTATTGACATGAAACAAGTTTCTATTAAATGTGACAATACCAGTGCTATCAACCTATCTAAAAATCCTATTCAACACTCTAGAACCGAGCACATTGAGATTAGGCATCATTTCCTTAGAGACCATGTTCAAAAGGGGGATATAATTTTAGAGTATATTGACACTCTACATCAAATAGCTGATATATTCACCAAACCTCTTGATAGAGATAGGTTTTGTATCCTTAGAGGTGAATTAGGACTCATGAATATCCCTTAAGATGTATATGCTTCAAAATCTTGGTTTTAAGTTGGTTTTAAAAGAGTTTTTCAAGGATTTTTCTGGGCAACAAGTATGAAAGATCGATCTCCTATCAATATAGATCAATCTCCATACTTCCAACAAGTTTAAAGTATTAAGGTTAAGCTAGGCAGATCGATCTTCTATCCATAAGATCGATCTTCTTAAGCCTCTGTTAAACAGCAGATCGATCTGTGCATACGACAGATCGATCTCTTCAAGCCTCTGTATTCTGAAGATCGATCTATGCATTTGGCAGATCGATCTCCCTAAGCCTCTGTCAAACAACAGATCGATCTGTGCACATGACAGATCGATCTCCTTAAGCTTTTGTATTCTACAGATCGATCTTATGGAACCACAGATCGATCTCTTCGGGCTTCTGGAAATGACAGATCGATCTGTCGTCTCGACAGATCGATCTCCTGTGCCATGGACTATAAAAACTGGCGAAAAATCTTCAAATTTCAAATCTCCAAAATCTCAAATCCCTAACTTCCCTCGCACCTCCTCTCTCGATTCCTCCTCAGATCGATCTCGGTACAGTCATCATCCCATCTCTCCCTCGTTTATTGGTATAGTAACCCACATTCTTGATTTTTTTCTCAAAAATTTCTTAAGTTTTGTGCTCAATTTCTCACTAGGTCAAATCTAGTTACTGTTTCATTGGTTAGTTGTTTAGAGAACTAGTTTTAAGTGTGTCTTATGTCTAGAAAAATGCCTCGTATTAAGAGAACAGCCAATAGAGAATCTAGACCAACCTCCTCTCAACCACCTTCTACCTCTTCAGTCACTACTTTTAACAGGTGTTTTAAAACACCTGCCAAACGAAAGCGTTATGAAGAATATTTCTCCACCATGCCAATTAAACATTGGCAAACAATCGATTTCTCCTTCTTAAACCACATTGATTTTCCCTATCTATCCAAATTTGAAGAATTTGATTGGATGTCGTTCCTCAAAATCAATACTCCCGTACCTCCAAACATCGTTCGAGCATTCTTTTTCAATGCCAAACTCACCTATGATCCTCACGACACTTGTAAAATTCTCGGGTTTACAACATATGTCATGGGCAAATCCATTGCAATAGACCCTGAAGTCCTAGCCCAAGCTTTCAACATACGCGATGAAGGCTTGACAAATGAAGATGAGGAAGTCCCCTTGGAGTTTGACCTTCCCGGGGATAAGGTGAGTGACCTCCCAATGCACCCACGATTACTCCACCTCATCATCTCATGGAACCTTCATCCTTTCGATACCCGTCATTCCACTGTTAGGAGGCTAGATCATTTTTGGATCCACCACATCCACTCCACAAGTCAAAAACCCAACCTTATCCATTTTATCTATGAAGATTGGTTGAAAATCGTACGCGGCCAAGCCACCACGATAGTTTTTTCGCAACCGTTGGCGTACTTTCTACAATGACTTGGAGTAGACTGCAGTTGCGAAATGGGTGAAGTGCCCTCCCAAAAGAGCGTCCTAAACATCGGAACACTTCATCACATGGGATACTACAAAGACTTCCGAGGGGATTGGAAGAAGAAGCGGGAACAGCAGCCTGCAGCAGCCATGGAGGAAGATCCCACAGACGAGCCCCTTGCTCCACCTGCTGCACCGACTGAGGGTCCATCCTCTTCCTCTGCTCAGCCCACTGCACCCACTGGCATGGAGTCCATAGTGACCATGATGAGTGAACTCCACCGGAAGATCGATGAGGGTTTTGCAAACCTTCATGCAACCTAGCAGCGGCTGTTCGTGGAACTGAATCGCAAAGTCGATGAAGGCTTTGCAAATCTTCATGCTACTCAGGAGGCGATGTTTGATGAGCTTCAGGTCGCTCGCACTCACATTGAGGATCTTATGGATCGAGTTCCTCCGCCGTAGGCTGTGCATATTAGGATAACATTAGTTAGTTTTCATGTGTACTTCTTGTTGTTTTTAATACTGCATTTGCTTGAATGAAATGATATATCAGTGATATTATTGTTGAAATATGCTCAAATGAATTACTATTTTGAAATGCACAATGTGTTTACGGTTGGACTGTTTCCTTAATCTTTAGAGTCATTGATATGACAAAAAGGGGGAGAAGAAAAGAGAACATGTGCATGTGGGTTAATTACAAGATGTGTAAATGGTTTTAAGAAACATGTCTAAAGTTTTAAAGGAATGATTAAAATGAGGGGGAGTTAAGAAAGTAACGAGGTCGAAAGCTAAAAGAAAGGGGGAGCTTACAAAAAGGGGGAGCTTGTGCAAATTAACTAAACATGTTGATTGAATAGGTTTTGTCATATCAAAAAGGGGGAGATTGTTGTGATAATATATTTTGAAATGACAAAACAAGTAAATTCAATAATATAACGATGATATAAAAACATGTTTAGAGGTTATCAGTACCAGAACTTGAGTTTCTGTAGTTGAGAGATCGATCTGGGTTATGAGAGATCGATCTCCTGGGATTTCTTGGATGAGAGATCGATCTCATAAAGACATGAGATCGATCTACTAAGCTGTGAACCTATACAAAGGTATTGAGGCAGATTGAGATCGATCTCTAAGGGTTATGAGATCGATCTGCCTAATACTGGAGTTGAGAAGATCGATTTGATCTAGGAAGAGATCGATCTCCCCTAAAGTAAAGACAGTAGATCGATCTGTGAGATCGATCTGTACTCAAACAGAGAGCTCATGAGATCGATCTGGTATAGGAAGAGATCGATCTTCTCAAAGTCAGAGAGCTAAGGAGATCGATCTGGGGTAATAAGAGATTGATCTCATCACTACGAGATTACTGAGCAGATCGATCTATAGATCGATCTATAGATCGATCTTGCCTCAAACAGAGAGATTGGAAGATCGATCTGCCTATTCGACAGATCGATCTCCTCTAATATTTTCAAATCATGAGATCGATCTGCTCATATATGAGATCGATCTCCTTGTGTTATTTTGCTTTGATCTTGCAGGATTTATAACTAAGAGATCGATCTGGCCAAGATGGCAAATCGATCTGGCATTCTACTGGAGGTACCCAACGGCTAGTTCTGCAAAAATCTCAATGAAAAAAACAGCATTTAATGCTCCAACTACCAATCCTTCAGTATTTAACCAAGCATTGAAGACAATGAGAAGAGAGACACTATTGCTGCACAATTCTTACATTCTCAAGAGTTTAATACTTTCATTCCTTGTGTCTTCATTGCTAATTTATTGAGTTTGTTGTATAAGCTTAAGTGCAAAAGTTGTAATTGTCCTACCCACATTAAAAGCCTGATTTTGTATTCATCCTTACCTTGAGAGAGAAGAGGATTGTTCCTCAGTGAGATAAAAATTGTAAAAGGGTGAATACATCTTTGTATTGCAAAGGGTAGAGAGGTTATTCCTTAACCTGAAAAAGGAACATTGTAACTTCTGTTGAAGGAGCGAAAGAAAGCACTTGACAAGAAGGTCAAGGAGAGAGGACGTAGGCAAGAGATTGGTCGAACCTCTATAAATGATTGTGTTTGTTTCTCTCTTCCCTATCTTGCATTAATTTGATTAATTTCATTATATTGGTCATTTATCATTTGCTGATTAAATTAGGATTAATTTAAAATTTACCATTAACATTAGAAAACCGATTCACCCCCCCTCTCGGTAGAGCCAACACACCTTTTGAGACTCTATATGGTAGGAGGTGTAGATCCCCTGTAGCTTGAGAAGAAATGGGTGACAGAAAGATAAATGCTCCTGAGCTTGTTGAACAGGCTGTACAAAGTGTGAAACTTATATATGAAAGATTATGGGCTGCACAGAGTAGACAGAAAAGCTACGCGGATGTGCGTAGATGGCCACTCGAGTTTGATGTTGGTGATGCAATATTTTTGAAGATATCACCGAGTAAGGGTATCATGAGATTTGGAAAGAATGGAAAATTGAGTCCTCGATACATTGGACCATTCGAGATTCTTGAGAGACTGGGAGAGGTAGCCTACAGGTTGGCATTACCCCCACAGATGTCTGGGATACACAACATCTTCCATATATCTATGTTGAGGAAGTACCACCTGGACCCTTCCCATGTAATAAAGTATGAAGAGATAAACATACAAGAGGACATGAACTACACTAAAGAAACCGTCCAAATCCTTGATAGGAAAGAGAAGGTGCTCCGAACTAAAAGCATCCCATTAGTGAAAGTTTTATGGAAGCATAAATCAATGGAAGAGGCAACTTGGGAGTTGGAAAGCCTCATGAAGGAGAAGTACCCCCATCTATTTGACGAGTCGAGTTGAATTTGGGGGACCAAATTCTTTTAAGGTGGGGAGAATATGAGACCTGAGAATTCTGTACTCATCTAATTATGTAATGTGAACAGGAAGTGTAATTGATTGAGCTGAATGTGATGTACTCATAAATTGAAGTGATGAATGAGTATTAAATAAGAAATAATCTATTGAGTAAATTATGGCAATTATATATTGAGATTTATTGCCAAGAGTATAACCATAGTGTGAAACTATGAGGCCAGATCCATCTTGGAGAAGAAGGGATCAATCTGGTAGGCCAAAGTGACAGGGAATGGAAAATCTAAACAAGCAAATCGATCTCTAATGGAGGTAGATCGATCTCCTTGTGATTCTGCCTTAAAGGGATCGATTTCCTACAGGAGCAGATCGATCTCTAAATATATCTGTAAAATGAAAATCTATCTCCTCACAATGAGCAGATCGACCTCCTCAAGATTATAAGCTCAATCTTGCCTCCACAAAGACCCCTGTGTTTTCGCTGGAATTGGTCTTTTCTCTCTCCAAAAATCAAAAACCCCCATTTTGGTTGAATCCCTAGCTTTCTCTCTCTTCCAACACACACATTTTCATTCGAATCAGAGGTTGTGGTAAGAAAGAAAGTTATTCCTCATCAAAAAGAGAACAACATACTTGAAAATCGAAGGATAATTTGAGCTGAGGCGTGAATTGAGCACTCCACCAATTTTGGGTAAATTTCTAAGCTTTAATCTTTGATTTGGAAGTAAATTTCTGCGATTGTGGCTGTAGATGTTGTGATGAGTAGACTAAAAATGGTTAGGGTTGTTAGAATCATTAAGGTATTGAGAAATTATGAGAATGTGAGCAATTATGCTCGATGTTGAGATTAAAGAAAATGTGATGACGTGCTGATGATATTTTTACATCATTTGGACAGCCCAGGAGTTCCAGAGAGGAATCCAAGGCTAGTCCGTCGTTCGAGGGAACGATTACATTATACGAGGTGCAACAAGGTAAGGGAAAACTCAAACTCATTTGTGTATGTGATTTGTGACGATATTGTAGCATGAAATGTTATTCGAGGAAATAAACATGTTTTACGAGTTGTGATTGACTTATTGCACACGGTTTTACAGCTGGTTGGGGCCCAATTTTTATGAGTTATAAATAAAGCATGAAATTGTCTTACAAACAGTTTGAGTTTAAAAGCGAAAAAGGGATTTGGGCTCTACGTTAAGGCGTACTGAGATTTGAGAAAAGTTTGCATGGTTTTGTCGGTTTGAGCTCGGTTATGACATGTTTTCTAATGAGTACAAAAAGGTTTTTAGATGAGTTTTATGAGAGAAACCATCATGAGCTCTACATGAAAGCAAAATGGTTTTATATGATAATGGTTGTTATTGAGACTTAGACGTGTCATGAGATAACACATCGAGCCTTGCTCTGGTAGCATGTAAGTCCGGGTCTTGCTCTGGTAGCATGTAAATCCGATATTCTTCTACTTTGGTAGCGAGAGATGCCTCTGTTCTGGTAACGTGAGATGACCCCCGCTCTGGTAGCGCTGGGTGGCCTTGCTTTAGTAGCATATAAGTCTGGGTCTTTCTTTGGTAGCATGTAAGACCGATAGTGTGCATGAGGAGAGGCCTTTCTCTGGTAGCATGTAAGTTCGAACCTTGTTTTGGTAACACGTAAGACCAATACCCCATCTACACAACCATATTATCGACGTTCCCTCTTTTGAAGATGCCTGAGATATGCACCCAAAGGAGATTATTTTGATGTGCCATGACAGATGTTTTTACCTGAGTTTTTATTTGCCTAGTCTCCATTTTACACATGAGATTGTGTTTTGTAGTTGTGCCACGTGCATTACTACTGAGGTGATTTTATCACGTTTTTATGAGAAAATCCATTATTGCATCCTGATTTTCATATGTTTGTAACTATGGTTTTTATACTGAGCCATTTACTCAAATGTTTCTGCCTGATCTTAGAGAAGTGAAATTATGATGATGTTTTAATGATTTCATGCTACGTTTTCTATTGAGTTTCACCTACATAACAAAATGATTGTGTTGTGTAACTGATGATTTTATTAATGAGTCCCTTGCCCCCTTACTGAGCGATTTAGAAACTCACCCTATTTTTAATATCCCCTAGATTTCTTCAAGTAAAGAGAGTTTCCTGTGACGTACGGAGTAGTGGCTAGTGGAGGACTTGAGCTCCAGGCCGTATATTATATTTGAGGTATACTTTAACATTTCATGTACCCAGACTAAAGTTGTATTTACAGACACTTGATGAACAATGATATAGGGGATGTATTATGATTAATTAATTATGAATTGAGAAATGTATATGGTATGATATATCAATATTAGATAATGAGATCTTGAGGTGAAAATTTTATAATATATATGTCATGATGTATGATACTGCACAGAAATGCACCCAAAATTGTGTATTGAAAAAAAAATAAGTTTTAAATTTGCCCTGTTTTTTCGCGCTTCCGGAGCATCACAGAGTTTATTTGGTATCAAAGCTTAGGGTGTTTAGTATTATCAATGTCGGTTAAGTGAAATAGGATACATTCCAAGTGTCTGTATAAGTCTAGTCATGAACTGAAATTAAGGATTTAAATTTCAATCAAGTTTGATGTGTATGCGCAGGAACGTATTGAGATTGAAAATGAGTAGACGACGCAGTCGTTCGAGGAGGCATGCAGAGCCACTTTCACCACCTGCCCCACAACTGGAGAGTCCTAACTCTCGATTTAACCGGATTGAGCATGATGTGCGGCAGGGTTTTGAACAGATGGCAGTGCTGTTCGCGCAACATTTTGGTGTTAATACCTCGGGTACTACTCCTACACCACCACAAGGACCTCCTGCGCCCCCAGTACAGACGAACCCGGTGCATCCCGCCACTCAGCCCGATGACAAGAATATGGTCCGCTTGAGAGACTTTTTGAAAATGAATCCACTCGCATTCAAGGGAAGAAAGAATCCCGTAGAGGCTGAGGAATGGCTGACTGAGTTGAAAGTCATATTTGACTATTTGGGATGCACTGGTGCTGAAAGGGTCAATATGGGTGCTTATATGTTGAAAAGGAGAGCTCGAGATTGGTGGGATACTACCCAGAGTATTCTGATGTCCCGTCTGGGTGTGATTACCTGGGAAGAGTTTCAGAAAGCCTTTAGAGCCCAGTATCTACCACGAGCTGCCCAGAGAAGGATACTGGCTGAGTTTTTGAGTCTGGTACAGGGCGATATGTCTGTGGATGATTATGAGAGTCGATTTACCACTCCATTGAAATATAATCCAGAGACCTTTAAAGATGAAGAGCTTTACACCGAGAGATTTGTATATGGACTAAAGCCTATCATCAGAGATCGATTGATATGGCTGTGTATTACTGAGTTAGGAGATGCTCTGAGACGAGCACAAGAGATTGAAAGTGGAATTGAAATTGTACAATCCCAGAATGAGTTCAGAGTAGCGACCAGGGATAAGGGCAAAAGGCCAACGATTTCCCAAACAGATGTTCAGAGAGGTTCCTTCAGAAGAGGAAGGATTGAGGTACAAAATGGCAGATTGGAGAGACCCAGAGCTTATCCCATCATTAGGGAGACCCCTCGAGATGTCAGACTTGAGATAAGGGTTTTTAGAGACTGTGACCAACCGCATAGGGGAAGTTGTAGTGGGTTGATCCGTGGATGTTCTAGATGTGGAGACATGGGTCACAGAGTAAAAGATTATCCTCAACCTTAGAGACCACATGCTTCTGAGCCTACTAGACAATAGCCTCAGAGAGTGAATCCCCCGAGACGGGCCACTGTCGCAGAGAAATGAAAGAAGCCCATCACAGTAGGATGTGTGTTTGCTCTGGATAAGGAAACAACAGACACTTCTACAGAAACTATAAGAGGTACATTCTTTGTCTGTAATCATAAGGCTCATGTGTTTATTGATCTGGGATCCACGCATTCTTTTATTTCTGAGCATTTTGCATGTAGTTTAAATTTGAAATTTAAACCTCTAGAGTAAATCCTATATGTAAATACCTATATGCGTGAGTCCCAGAGAATAGATATGATATATAGAGGATGTAAAATAAAGGTGGGAGATAGAGTAATGCTAACAGATCTAATGATGTTAAATATACATGGGTTTGATATAATTTTGGGAATGGATTGACCGGCAACCAATCGAGTGAGTTTAGATTGCTACACTAAGATTATAACTTTCTCTCTACCTGAACCCTACAGTGTACGTTTGAAATATTGAGGAAATAAATATGTGGAATTTTAGTAAGAAAATTAAAATTTATGAAGTTACCTTTTTTGAGTATTAAATTTGCTTTTAATGTGAAGGTTATGAAGCGCTCATTTCAGATGAAAACCGGGAACATCCGAGGATTGAGGATATACCCGTGGTGTGTGAATTTTTGGATGTTTTCCCAAATGAGTTGCCCGGTTTACCACCAAAGAGAGCTGGAGTTTACAATTGATTTGGTACCGGATACTCAGTCTATCTCTAGACCTCCGTATAGGATGGCATTAGTGGAACTAGATGAATTAAATAAATAACTACAGGAGTTATTGAATTAGGGATTTATTAGACCTAATGTCTCACTGTGGGGAGCATCACTGTTATTTGTAAGGAAGAAGGATGGTAGTCTCAAATTATGCATAGACTACCGACTATTGAATAAAGCCATGGTGAAGAATAAATACCCATTGCCTAAGATTGACGATTTGCTTGATCAGCTGAGAGGGGCCTTAGTCTTCTCTAAGATTTATTTAAGATCGGGCTATCACCAATTAAGGATTAAGGAGGAAGATATTCCAAAGACGGCCTTCAGGATAAGGTATGGCCATTATGAATTTCTAGTGATGCCCTTTGGATTGACAAACGCCTCTGCAGCCTTTATGAGGTTAATGAATGAGGTGTTCAGAGACTATCTAGATAAGTTTGTGATAGTCCTTATTGATGATATCTTGGTGTATTCTCGGTCTTATGAGGAGCATGCACAACAATTGTGGTTAGTACTTCAGATACTTCGAGATAAGTAATTATATGGAAAGCTTAGTAAGTATGAGTTTTGGCTGGATCAGATAGCTTTCCTTGGACATATAGTTTCAGCGGAGGGAGTATCATTTGATCCAATTAAAGTGGAGGCTGTGCTTAATTGGGAAAGATCGAGGATGGTTACAGAGGTACGAAGTTTCCTTGGTTTGGCAGGGTATTACAGAAGATTTGTTGAGGGATTTTTCAGGATTGCAGCTCCTTTAACCAAGCTCACACGCAAGGAGACTCCGTTCCTATGGACTGATCAATGTGAGCTCAATTTTTAGGAATTAAAGAGGAGATTAACAACGGCACCTGTGTTGACTATCCCTGAGGGATCAAGAGGGTTTTCAGTGTATAAGGATGCTCCCCACCAAGGATTAGGGTGCATGTTCATGCAACATAGAAGAGTGGTCGCATATGGATCGTGACAGTTGAAAGATCATGAGTAGAATTACCCCACGCATGATTTGGAGTTAGCCGCTGTGGTATTTACCTTGAAGATCTGGCGGCACTACTTATATGGAGAAAGATTCCAGATCTTCATTGACCATAAGAGTTTGAGGTATCTGTTTGATCAGAAAGAGTTAAATATGAGACAAAAGAGATGGATGGAACTCCTTATGGATTATGACTGCGAGATTCTATACTATCCGGGGAAGGCGAATGTAGTTGTTGATGCCCTGAGCAGGAAGAGCATGATATCTACTATGATGATCAGGAAATGGGATTTATTGCTCGCGAAGAAACAGATACTGAGAGAATCTCACTGCTCACTGATACTGAGAGATACCAAATGATGATACCCAGAAGAAACAGATACTGAAAGAATCTCACTGCTCGCGATACACCATGCACTCAGGGAGTACTAAGATGTACCGAGATTTGAGAAAAGTATATTGGTGGAGTGGCATGAAGCGAGACGTGACAGAGTATTTGGCCAGATGTTTAGTGTGCCAGTAAGTGAAAGTTGAGTATCAGAAGCCCGGAGGATTATTACAGCCTTTACCTATGCTTACATGGAAATGAGAGCATGTCACCATGGACTTTATTATGGGTATACCTTGGACCCGAAGAGGTCATGACGCTATATGGGTCATAGTGGATAGACTGACAAAAAGTACCCACTTCCTTGCCATTAAGAGCATAGATACTGTGGATGCCTTAGCAGAGTTATATATCAGTGAGATAGTTAGATTACATGGGGTTCCAGTGAGTATTACTTCTGACAGAGATTCTCAATTTACCTCCTGATTTTATACCCATTTTCAGGAGTCCATGAGATCTCGATTGAGTTTTAGTGCCGCTTATCATCCTCAGACAGATGGTCAGTTAGATATGACTATTCAGACCTTGGAGGATATGTTGAGGGCGTGTACGATGGTTTTAAGGGATCATGGGATGATCACCTTTTGAAATGGCACCTTTTGAGACTCGATATGGTAGGAGGTGTAGATCCCCTATAGCTTGAGAAGAAGTGGGTAACAGAAAGATAAATGCTCTCGAGCTTGTTGAACAGGCTGTACAGAGTGTGAAACTTATATGTGAGAGATTACGAGCTGCACAGAGTAGACAGAAAAGCTACGCGGATGTGCGTAGACAGCCAGTCGATTTTGATGTTGGTGATGCAGTATTTCTGTAGAAATCACCGAGTAAGGGTATCATGAGATTTTGAAAGAAAGGGAAATTGAGTCCTTGATACATTGGACCATTCGAGATTCTTGACAGAGTGGGAGAAGTAGCCTACAGGTTGGCATTACCCCCACAGATGTCTGGGATACACAACGTCTTCCATGTATCTATGTTGAGGAAGTACCACCCGGACCCTTCCCATGTCATAAAGTATGAAGAGATGAACATACAAGAGGACATGAGCTACAATGAAGAACTCGTTCAAATCCTTGATAGGAAAGAGTAGGTGCTTCGAACTAAAAGCATCCCATTAGTGAAAAGTTTTATGGAAGCATCACTCAATGGAAGAGGCAACTTGGGAGTTAGAAAGCCTCATGAAGGAGAAATACCCTCATCTGTTTGACGAGTCGAGTTGAATTTGGGGGACCAAATTCTTTTAAGGTGGGGTGGATGTGAGACCTGAGAATTTTGTATTCATCTAATTATGCAATGTGAACAGGAGGTATAATTGATTGAGCTGAATGTGATGTACTCATAAATTGAAGTGATGAATGAGTATTAAATGAGAAATAATCTATTGAGTAAATTACGACAATTATATATTGAGATTTATTGCCAAGAGTACAACCATAGTGTGAAACTATAATGCCAGATCAATTTTGGAGAAGAAGGGATTCGATCTGGTAGGCCAAAGTGACAGGGAATGGAAAATCTAAATGAGCAAATCGATCTCCAATAGAGGTAGATCGATCTCCTTGTGATTCTGCCTTAAAGGGATCGATCTCCTACAAGAGCAGATCGATCTCCTAATGTTTCTGTAAAATGCATATCGATCTCCTCACCAGGAGCAGATCGATCTCCTCAATATCATAAGCTCAATCTTGCCTCCACGACAGATCGATCTGATAAGCATAAAAATTGCCCAAAATATTTCCAAATTCAAAGGCAGATCGATCTCCCACCTTCGACTTATATAAAGACCCCTGTGTTTTCATTGGAATTGGTCTTTTCTCTCTCCAAAAATCGAAAACCCCCATTTTGGTCGGATCCCTAGCTTTCTCTCTCTTCCAAAACACTCATTTCCATTCGAATCAGAGGTTGTGGCAAGAGGGAAAGTTGTTCCTCATCAAAAGGAGAACAACATACTTGAAAATCGAAGGACGATTTGAGCTGAGGCTTGAATTGAGAATTCCACAAGTTTTGGATAAATTTCTAAGCTTTAATCTTTGATTTGGAAGTAGATTTCTGCGATTGTGGCTGTAGATGTTGCGATGAGTAGACTAAAAATGGTTAGGGTTGTTAGAATCATTGAGGTATTGAGAAATTATGAGAATGTGAGCAATTATGCTTGATGTTGAGATTAGAGAAAATGTGATGATGTGTTGATGATGTTTTTACATCGTTTGGACAGCCCGAGAGTTTCAGAGAGGAATATGAGGCTAGTCCGTTGTTCAGGGGAACGATTGCACTATACAAGGTGCAACGAGTTAAGGGAAAACTCAAACTCATTTGTGTATGTGATTTGTGATGATATTGTAGCATGAAATGTTATTTGAGGAAACAAGCATGTGTTTACGAGTTGTGATTGATTTATTGCACACGGTTTTACAACCGGTTGGGGCCCAATTTTTATGAGTTATAAATAAAGCGTGAAATTGTTTTACAAACTGTTTGAGTTTAAAAGTGAAAAAGTGATTTGGGCTCTATGTTAAGACGTACGAAGATTTTAGAAAAGTGTGTGTGGTTTTGTTGGTTTGAGCTCGGTTTTGACATGTTTTGTAAATAGTACAAAAAGGTTTTTGGATGAGTTTTATGAGAGAAACCATCATGAGCTCTACGTGAAGGCAAAACGGTTTTATATGATAATAGTTGTTATTGAGACTTAGGCGTGTCATGAGATAACACATCGGGCCTTACTCTGGTAGCATGTAAGTTCGGGCCTTGCTCTGGTAGCATGTAAGTCCGATATTCCTCCACTTTGGTAGCAAGAGATGCCTCCGTTCGGGTAACGTGAGATGACCCTCGCTCTGGTAGCGCTGGATGGCCTTGCTTTGGTAGCATATAAGTCCGGGCCTTGCTTTGGTAGCATGTAAGACCAATAGTGTGCATGTGGAGAGGCCTTGCTCTGGTAGCATGTAAGTCTGGGCCTTGTTCTGGTAACACGTAAGACCAATACACCATGTACACGGCCATATTATCGACGTTCCCTCTTTTGAGGATGCCTGGGATGCGCACCTAGAGAAGATTATTTTGATGTGCCATGGCAGATGTTTTTACCTGAGTTTTTATTTGCCTAGTCTATGTTTTACACATGAGATTGTGTTTTATGGTTGTGCCACGTGCATTACTACTGAGGTGATTGTATCACGTTTTTATGAGAAAAGCCATTATCGCATCCTAATTTCCATATGCTTGTAACTATGGTTTTTCAACTGAGCCATTTACTCTCATGTTTCTGCATGATCTTAGAGAAGTGAAATTATGATGATGTTTTAACGATTTCATGCTATGTTTTCTATTGAGTTTCACCTATATAACAAAATGATTGTGTTGTGTAACTGATGATTTTATTAATGAGTCCATTTCTCCCTTATTGAGTGATTTAGAAGCTCACCCTATTTATAATATCCCCGAGATTTCTTCAAGTGAAGAGAGTTTCCTGCGACGTACGGAGTAGTGGCTAGTAGAGGACTTGAGCCCCAAGTCGTATATTATATTTAAGGTATACTTTAACATTTCATGTACCCAAACTAAAGTTGTATTTACAAACACTTGATGAACAATGATATAGGGGATGTATTAGGATTAATTAATTCTGAATTGGGAAATTTATATGGTATGATATATCAATATTAGATGATGAGATCCTGAGGTGAAAATTTTATAATATATATCATGATGTATGATACTGCACAAGAATGCACCCAGAATTATGTATTAAAAAAAATAAGTTTTAAATTTGCTCTGTTTTTTCGCGCTTCCGGGGCGTCACACCATGCATTTAAATTCCATTGCAAATTCATCAAAGTCATCTTGTAACTCATCAAAAGTATAATCATTTGTATCATGAGAGTTAGAATTTACCTTATCATCATCAATGGCCATGAAGCTTAGATTGGAAACCTCATCTTTAATTCATTCTTCATCCGAGCTATTACTATTCCATGTTGCCACCATGACCTTCTTCTTTTGTTTCTTATCAATTTGTTTCTTAAGCATAGGACAATCAAACTTGATATAACCTGGTTTTTTACATTCATACCTTATAATGGAGTCCTTATCTTTTCTACTAGGTTCTTCTCTATTATGTTCTCTTCTATGAGGTTTCCTACTATTTTCACTAGCTTTCATTATCATAAATTTATTGAACCTTTTGGCAAACATCATCATTTCTTAGTCCTCTTCCTCACCACTCACATCTCTATCCTCTCTTATGTCATCTTGAATGGAGGATTTCAATGCTGCACTTACTTTTTCAGGAGTCTTTTGATTTCTCTTGATTTTCATTTCATACATGAGAAGAGAGCCCATGAGCTTATCTATAGAGAGTGTGTGAGGGTCCTTTGACTTCTCAATAGCGGTCGCGTTAGCCTCCCAAGACTTTGGCAAGCTATTTAGTATCTTTTTTACCATCTCTACATTTGAGTAAGTTTTTCCTAATGACTTAGGGCCATTTATAATATTGGTAAACCAAGTGAAGATATCGTTAATAGATTCTTCCAGTTTCATTCTAAATAACTCATAGCTGTGTGTATACATTCCTACTTTAGTTTATTTAACTTGAGTTGTGCCTTCATGAATGATTGCTAATTTTCCCCACACTTGCTTTGCATTTTCACATAGGGACACCCTATTATATTCATTTGGCCTTAATGCTCAAAATAGAGTGTGCATGGCCTTGGCATAAAATTGTGTCATCCCAAATCATTGTTGTCCTACTCGTCTTCTTTCTTAGGGACATATACTCCATCAACTTTCTTAATTGAGACTAATGGTTCCTTCACTATGATCCTTCACACCTCAAAAAATCATTTGTTTGGATGGACAACATCATCCTAGTATTTCAATAGGGATAGTTTTCATCATTAAACAATATAGGCCTTATAGTAGAGTTCCTCTCTCTTACTAGACTAAGAGCTATGCTATTTTAAGCCATAAGGATTGTTAAACTCTTAGGAAATTACTCTTTTTCAATCAAAGAGCCCAAGCTCTTATACTAATTGTTGACTTAACAAAGAGGGGGTGAATCAACTTTAATCAAATTCTTTTAGCTAATTGTCTTTTTAAGCTAATTTCAAATTTTCGTAACAAAACAAATATGAATTTAAAGCATAATAAAGTAAAGAGTTAAGAGACAAGAGAAGCAAATACAAAAGATATAGAGGTTCGTCTAATCACTTGCCTAGGTCTTCTCTTCTTGACCTTTTTGTCAAATAGTTGATTCCATTACAAGTGAATCACTTACACTTTCCTTTTTAAGGTTTTGGAATAACCTTTTACACTTTCTTTTACTTAGGCTTAGAAAGAAACTTTTTCTACCTACTCCACTAAGTGGCTACCCAATGTCTTACGATAAAATCCTCACAAGGGCAACATTCCCCTGATCACAATAATGAGAAAAAGTATTTTGAGTGGAGTAATCAAAGAACCTCACTAGGTAGGTGATTACAATAATTTAGCACAACAAAATAAGATTAAGAATGAGAATAAAAGCTAAAGAGTTGTGTGTTTGAGCTTCAAGGAATTGTTTAAATTGTATCTCTTGCCTCTAACTTCTTAAATGCAGGTATTTATATGGCCATGGGGTTGGTAAAGCGTTAAATATTTTTCTTCTCATTGAAGTTCTTAAAAAAATAGCCATTAGAGCCTCCCAGTACACTAGGGGATCGATCTTGTCTATTCGAGGGATCGACCCTCTCTTCTTTAAAACCTACATTTTTCATCACCAAACACTAGGGGATCGATCTTTATAGCTAGGGGATCGATCCCTCTATATCATTTTGAACTCTAGAGGCTTACTGCCAATAAGGGATCGATCCTCACACCTTAGGGGATTGATCATCTCCTTTGAAAATCTATTTTCTCAACTATTTAATGTTTGAAAATTGTTTTAAAATAAATTTCAATTTCATATAAAATTCCTTTTGGCTTTAAGTGCATGAAAATGAGTCAGAAAATATACCAAGTAATTTTCTACATTATTTTCAGTAAATCAATATGAAAATTACTTAAGCTTTATATCCAAAAATATATTAAGACCAAATTAGGTTTTGCAATGCAATTATGGTCTTATCGAGATGTGAATCTTTTAATATGGTTTGTGAAATGTGAGCAAATTTTCAATATAAAATGTTTAAGGAATCATGCTCAATGTTTTGTCATTTTAAAATAAATTATCAGTTTAAAACTAATATATAACTGCCTAACAGATTTACAGGCTTAATTATCTTAACTGTCTTACATAAGCTGTCTAACTAACTAATGCTTAATATTCCCTCTCAAAATTGAGTGTGAATGTTATGAACACCCGTCTTACTGAGTAAATGGTGAAATGGAGCTGGAAACAGTGGCTTGATAACTAGTTTAGCAACTTGATGTTGAGAAGTAACATACATTGTTTTGAGAACACCAACTTGAATCTTCTCCCTAACCATATGGCAGTCGATCTCAATGTATTTTGTTCTCCCATGGAACACTAGATTGGCAGCAATATGAAGGGTTGCCTGATTATCACAAAACAAAATAGTTGGTGAGGAATGAGGAATGTGCATATCCTTTAAAAAGACTAAGGAATAAAAAAAAGCTCACAAATGGCATTGGTTGTGGATCTATACTTTACCTTGCTAGAAGACTTGGAAATAATATGTTGTTTCTTTGATTTCCAAGAAATGAGTGAATCACCAATAAAAACAGAAAATCCAAAAAATGATCTTTTAATATCTGAATAAGAAACCCAGTCAGAATCAGCAAAGTCTTTGAGTGTTGCTGTTGAAGTGGAACTGGTGAAGAGACCTTAGCAACAATACATTTAATGTATTGAAGAACTCTATAGATAGCTTGTAGATGTGGAGCTCGAGGCTGGATAAAAATCAGTTGAGATAATTACTGGATAGGAAATATCAAGTCGAGTGTCATGTAGAGCAATCTGCCAAACAATCTACGATATTGTGTTGAATCTTCAAGCAAATCACCATGATCCTGTGAAAGCTTGAAATTTGGATCCATTGGAGTTTGTCTTGGTTTACAACCAAGATAACCAGCCTCTGTTAGTAGTTGTAAGGCATAATATTTTTTAGAAATAAAAATACCCTTACTTGACTGAGCCACTTCTAATCTTAAGAGTATTTGAGGTCATTTAGATCTTTCAATTGAAAACAATCACTAAGATATGTTTTGAGCTGAAGTACTGCTGTAGAATCATTATTGGCAATAACAATGTCATCCACGTATACTAAGGGCTAAAAATGAAGTACCAATAGTTTTTGTGAACAAAGAGTGATCAACAGCTAATTGCTTAAAATCATATTGAAGCAAGGCACCTGAAAATTTGGAAAAACATTGTCTAGAGGTTTGCTTCAAGCCATAGAGGGATTTATGAAGTTTACATACAGATGCAGATGGAAGAACCTCCCCTTGTGGAATATAACCAAGTGGCAATGATATGTAGACATCCTCTATGAGTTCACCATGTAAAAAAAGCGTTGTTTACATCAAGTTGGGAAAGACTTCAACCATGGATGGAAGCTAACGCAAGAAGAACCTTAACAATAACCAGCCAAGAGAATAAATCCCAAGGTAATTGACACCTTCTTACTGTGTATAGCCTTTGGCTACTAAGCGAGCTTTGTAGCATTCCAAACTACCATCAGCTCGAGGCTTGACTTTATTAACCCATCTAGAATGAACAACCTTCTTTCCTGGGGGTAATAATGTGATTGACCATGCGCCATTGTCTTCCAAGGCTTTCAATTCTGTAGACAAAGCCTTTTGCCATTTGGGATACTTAGCAGCATGTGCATATGATCTAGGTTCAATGTAGGAAGATATTGCATTGACAAATATTTTGTATAAGCAAGATAACTTATTTTCATAACATGTCAAGACCTAGATCCTAACTCACTAGGCTTAACGTATGGAGTCACCACCAACCATTCAAAATTAGGTGTGATTGGTAACATATTCAAACTATGGATAAGGCAACAATTTATGTTCAAATATCTAGGTTTGGGAGTATGAATACTTGTGAGAAAGGTGTTAGGCACCCTTACAACGTTCATCCTAAAATAGTACCAACTATCCTATATCATTCTAAATTTGCAGTGATTTGAATTAATTTCGATATGCTTAATAATTAAAATTTTATCTATTCACTAATCTGCTTCAAATAATAGATAACTTTTCTCACCTCAAGAGTATTCAAATAATGTCATTTGACTTATTTGAAGAGGTTCCATTGTTGGATCATTTAAATATTTTATGAAAAATCTTATCATTGACTTTATACGCAGTTCTTACCAATTTTATTTTTATTTGCATTCTTATTTTGACTTGATTTTACTTTTATTATTTCTTACTATTTTTATTTGTTTATTTTATTTATTTATTTATTTATTTTATTTATTTATTATTATTTGGAGAATAAATGCTCATTATTAAATATAAAAAATCTTCTCTAGACCTTCTATCAATCTGGTCCAATCTAAAAAAATTTATCATCTAAGAATTTTCAAAGAGTACCATTTTACTTTCTTAGAATCTCATTTTCAGAATAACTTGCCTTTATTTCCTTTTAAATAAGAATTTTTTATTTCCTATATAAGCCAATTTTACCTTTAATTTTTAATATATTTTATATATTTTATATACTTCATTTTATTTTTTGACAATAAACGCTCATTATTAGTATTGAAAATCATCTAATAACCTTTCATCAATCTGGTTCAATCTAAAGAAGTTTTCTCATCTAGAAATTTTCAAAGAGTAACATTCGATTTTTTTGGAATTTCATCATCGGAATAATTCACAATCATCTACTTTATTAATTGTTAAGATTTAATTTTATTTTAATGTTTTTCTAAAACTATTGAACGGTAACAACAATCTAGCAACTCTTATGTTTTCATCTCGGATTTTAATTGTCTCCCATAGTCTTTCGTTTTACCTTGTTTCTTCTTAAAATAATCTTTATTAAGGTTGTGCCTAATTGATAAGTGGCTAAAATGTTAAGTTTTACATGTTTTAATATTATTCTTCTAGTTATATTTTGAGCCTAAATGAGCTATTTAATGTTTATTTTATGTTTTAGGTGATAAAAATAAGCTTATGGAAGAAAATGAACTTTAAATGACACTTTTTACAATTTCTGACTAACTGGGTATTTTGGTAATTTCAACCCCGAAGTGAATTTTTAAGGAAAATGCAATCACCATAAAAGTTGTAAACAACTTCTCAAGCTTTCCAAAATATACAAAATCACTCAAATCGGAATTCGTTTAAGGGGTCAAAAGTCCTTACAAAGTCAGTACTAAAATCTAGGAAATGTTATTCCTAGTATAAGTGGGATTACTTAATAATAATTGATGTATTTAAATGGAAGTCTTTTGTGGAGATAAATACAAAGAGAGAATATCAAAGAGAAGCTGAAAAAGTTACCAACTCTTTAAGCCAATCTACAAGGATAAATAGAGAGATAATTGAAAATAAAATTTAGAGATAAATCATTAGAAATTGTAATTAGAATTTTACTCAAAGACATTCTATCATTCCCTCATTATAAATAGCTACCTAGGGGTTGAATTAAATTACAATCGGCCTATTTTTGGTTTTATAAAGTTGTTAAAATCTCTTGCTTGTTTTATAAAATTGTTTTTTATAATATAAAGGGCGGTGCCGATTTCTTTATTTCTTTTTAATGTTGTTGCTGATTTCCAAGCTTTATATTATAATTGTCTTCAATTTCTTGCTTAGTGTTTGAAATCATCAAGAGATAGAGGAAAATCTAAGTTTAAGTTAAATAAATCGAGCATATGTGTTTATGGCTTAATTTTAATCAATATCTTTCTCATATATTAATGTCGCCACATAAATATATTTAGAGAGCTTGTTCTAGACAATTTAAATAGTTAGAGATTTAATTAAAGAGTTTGTTTTAATTAACGACTAAGTAAAGGAAGATAGTGTTAATAGAGCTTGTTGTTACACTTTAAAATGATAAATTTTTAGAATTCAACAATCAACACTTAAATCCAAGATAATCAAAATGCATGCTAATCAAAGCTTTATTCAAACTTGACAAAATCGATTTTTATATTTAATTCTTTCTACTTTTAGTAATATTTAATATTAAAATCGATTAAAAACCCACTCTTATTGTTTTTCTTTAAAATTTAGAACTTTAATTTTTATAAGTAATTTAATTTCTTCACTATTTGTGAGGATCAACCTCTATTTCGCTAACTACAAATTAGTGAAAAAGAGTTAATTTACTTTTGGTGTATTCGAAACAAATCATTAATGGTGTTTCTTTTCGCAGCATTGGCTTACGCAGTCAAAAGGGCTAAATGAGATCTTTTAGCTTAAAAGATCTCCTTATCTTTGATGGAAATAACATTCATGATATATCTTACACTTCCATCTATATATTATGACTGGGTTTCATAATGTCATCCACAAAAGGACGTAATTCAAGCATCTACGCATCTACCACATAATGACCTATTCCTTTACTTCAACCTTCAACAATCTTAATGAACTAACCAACAAAAGGTAAACGACCTAATTTGTTTTACCTTAGGATTTGGGGAATGCACTTGTTATGTAAAGCATGCACAACTCGACAAGCTAACATCAAGATTGGTATATTACAAATTAATTTGTATGATTTTCAAAAGAAACGGTTTCAAATTGCTTTCACAATCCTAAGCAACTTAAGATATTTGTTTCCAAACATGTCTTTTTAAAGAAAGATTTCATAGTAGAATGAGATAATGGGAGTAAAATTGAACTTGAAAAAATTAAGAAATGCAATCTAACACTTTGATGGAACACGGGCCTACACTAGTGCAGTAGATGCGCAACTAAAAGCTAAGAATATGCAAGAACTTTGAAGTTCAAGTAAAACATGCTAAGATCTCGAGAGATATAAATGGTCAGCTCATAGATGATTAGCCTTTACCTTTGTGGAAGCTATGTTATACATTGATTTCAGAAAAAAAAAGGCTCAAAGCCATGAACTCCGAAATGAACTTCATGTATATTTAGACCTTGGTGGACCTACCTTGAGATGTAAAACCTTAAGGAATCTAATGGCTTTTTGAAAGAAAGACCCACATGGATGACGAATTACACACGTACATAGCTAGGCTATAAGGTTATAAACTAAGATAAGGAGTTGACTTTAATGAAACCTTTTTGCTCTAAACCATGACAAAATCTATTAAGATTATGCTTACAATAGTTGCATACCTTGATTACTAAAAATTGCATTCCATGACGAGAACTTGTAAGAAGGAGTATACATGACGCAACATAGATGTTTTGAATTCAAGAAAATTCTAATGAGGTATGTAAGCTTAAAAGAAGTCCATCTAAAGACTAAAGCAAGCCTCAAGGAGTTGGAACATCCAATTTGACAAAACAATTAAACTATATGATTTCAAAAACGAAGATGATCCTTGTGTATATAAGAAGGTTAGTATGAGTGTAATCATTTTCATGGTGCTATGTGTAGATGATACATTGCTTATTTAAAATAATGCACAAACATGACAGATTTGGAGAGTCAACCAACATACCAAGAATAAATATCTAGAGACAAATATAATTGCTTAGACTCTCACAACGTGCATATAAAAGGTGTTCAGGGAGTTACCATTAAAATATCCAAGAATGGATACTTTCTTACGTTTCATGGCATATATCTTTTCAATTGCATGTGTCCCAAAAGAAAAGATAGTGGATAGAATTCCATCTGCTTTTGAAATTTGATCTTTTATTTATGCAAGGATATGTACCAGATCATGTGTACCTTATTCTTTAAGCTTAACAAGTCGATACCAAGCTAATCCATATGAGTGTCACTGGATTACGATCAAGAATATCTGTCAGTATTTAAGAAAAACTAAAGATGTTTTTCTAATATATGGAGGATTACAACTCCTTGTTAAAAGGTAATCTGATGCTAGTTTCCAAATAGATGAACATGACAACAGATCACAAAGTGGATGTGTATTTACTCTTAATGAAAGAGCATTAGTTTAAAAAGTTTTCGATAAAAAAAATTAATTACAGATTCCACAAGATTCTACAACTAAAGTCGAATACATTTATGGGTTTGAGGCAACAAAAGAGGTTATTTGGATTAAGAAGTTTATATTTGAATTAAATGTAGTTCCAAGCATTTTTGAGTTAATATTTATTGTGACAATTTACATATGCAAAAAAAAATCAAAATTTCATTAAATATCCAAAGATATTTCAAGATTTTACCATCTCATTAAAGAGATCACTGAAGATGATATTAAAATAAAATGAGAACCAAGGATAATATTGTCAATACTCTCATTATATCATTATCTAGATTTAATAAATTTAAACATGATATAAATAAGATGAATTTTCAAATCTGTAAAAGCATGTTCGCCGCATGGAAACATTTGGCAATAGACACACAATCGATTGCCATCAATGCAAGTAAGATGTTTCTAGTGTAGTATACCCCATGGCTAAACAAATTGATGTATGACCATTTATATATTTATATATAATATATATATATATATATATATTATGCATGCATTTTTATGTGAGGGTTTTTCTTTATCTAAAAGTTTATTTACATTTATTATTACTTTTTATATAATGTCCATGAAATATATACTTTTTATAAAAGGAATTGCAAACAAGTTGAAATCATCCTTATGGAATAAAAGTATTATTTCTAAAATTATTTTTAGTCAATACTTAATCAGAAAATGAATATTGATACAAGCTTTTGAGATTGATACATGTTTATACTCTTAGTTGTGAAGGAAGTAACGGATCTTATTTGTTGAATATTGACACAAGCGGTTGAAAACTATACATGTTACAATAACAAGTACATTGAACAAAACTCAATATGACAATGATTTGGTAATCACTTGTATGATAGTATTTCCATGTGATAGTTGCATAGGTGGTTATTTGACTTGAAATCATCATCTATTTTGTATAACAACTGTTATACTTTGATATTATTCCTACATAGTCCAAACCAAGATGCTCAACAGTGTGATAGTTGATATAGCATGAATCATTTAAAGTTAGATAAAAGATCAAGATAAGATTAATCATCACCGATCGAATGAACTTGAGAAATCTTTGGCCGAAAGATTTGGGTGTTGCTACTGATTCTTCCCTTTATAGAAGGAGCCCTTGTCGTCCCTTTTAATGATACAATAGAATTGCTCTCTCATATTCGGAGAAATCACAAAAGCTTAAAACGTAGCTAGCAATAGGTTCAATTTTGGCTCTCCTTCCCTCAACTTGAGATTTTCTCTTCAATTATTCGTACGAATACCATTAAGAGTTAGACAATTGAATAATTGAAGATTTGTTACAATCTAATTAAGAAGTTCTTGGGAGTTTTTTTTAAATAGCATCCTAGCCGAGACCTACATGGAGAATTAGGTAAAATTCTTGTTCTGTTTAATTTAAATGCTAGTTAGGAAAATTAGGTACAATTCTTTTCTCTTTTTTTTTTTTTTTTCAGTGCTAATTACTCATGTTAAACAATAGACATATAATTAAGTGTTAAACAGTATAAATATAATTATGCAATCCCTTCTACTGAGTGCTAGAATTTTGAATTTCAATTGCAGATACGTTAATGTTACATGATCAATTCCAACACCTGCTATAATGGTTATGATGTATGAACTCTTCATTCACCTGGACAAATACCTTGTTTTTTGAGAGCTCAAAAAGGAGATAAAAATATAAAAACACCAAAACATTTTGGCTTTTTTGGCTGATATTGGTTTTAATGAGATCTTCAAATAATGATAGGTTTTAGGCTTTAAAGAGTAATTATGCAAAAGTTTAGGTTAAGAGAATTTCTAGATCTACCATTTTTTTTTTCTGAGTGTACTGCACACTAAATATATCTCACTAAATATATTGGGTAAATTACATTTTAATCTTACTTGATTTTTACTGAGCTTACTGTGCACAAGTGATCCGGTGCTGCAGCAAGCTCCACATGCAAATTAACTTACACAACGGCAAGCTTCCAGGTCACTTTCGCTAACACTTGAACCTGTGCAAATTCACTTGCGTAAATTGTGGGATTTGTAAATTTTTTCCTTCTAATGTTTTTTTTTCCCAAATGATTATCTAAAACATGCATCTTATTCTTTTATGTTTTCATACTCTTTATAACTATATCCTAATAACTATTTTCACTTAAATTTTTCAAAATTTTCATGATATTTTGAGTAAAATTTTAAGTTTAAACCCTAAAATTTTACCCAAAAAATCATGGAGAATTTAACAAATTTAAATGAAGGAAGTTATTATGATACTTATAAAGAGTATAAAAACAGAAGATTTATGTTTTAGAAAATCATTTGAGAAAAAAATAAAAAGAAAATCTACAAATCCTGCAATCTCCACAAGTGAGTTTGCACATATTCAAGTGTTGCATGCAAATAAACTTGTGCGTGGAGCTTACCATAACGCAAGTTCACTTGTACGTAGTGAACTCAGTAAAAATCAGATAAAGTTAAAAATATAATTTATCTGATATGTTTGGTAAAACATGTTTAGTGGATGGTATAATGAGTATAAAAGAAGGGTAAATTTAGAAATTTTCTTAAATTAGTATATTTGATAAAACTATGCCAAACAGATACCTGAATTAATCTACGGTTTAGAACTATTTAGATACTAAAGTTTTGCTTTGTAAGAGAGAGAAAAAAAATAAAAGAACTTCTTATAAATCCAATAACCAAATTTTTTTTATCCCTTATTTATTTCCACATTTCCTAACAAGCAAAAAGCGTAACCGTTACTTACAAAAAGAGACAAGGTAATGACGTTAAAGATAAATGGGAACAAAACATATTTGTTTCAGTTTAAAGCATACTCCATCAGTTGTATTTGTAATGCATATAAGTTAAGCATACTTATTATGTTTGATTATAGGCCTTTAAGATGTACTCAAGGTTTGTTATTTAGTATGAACTCATGTTAGTAAAATATTTTGTTCAATATGATCTCAAGTTCTTACAATGTTATGTTCAAATCCCGCAACATAGCACCGGCCCGACCTAAGTAGAAGAGTTTAAACTCTCAATTTTACACCTTTATTATTCAAGCATGAAATACATAACATAGTTAATAACACGCATATCAGAAGAAGTTAAACATTTCAATACCATATATGTGAGTTGAACCAAACTGCAGGTCTGGGCATTATTGCCAAGTAAAAAGCCAGGCGAGTGAGAGCCACGTGTTTTACAAATTTGCTTTCACATATAATCTTTTACTCAACTCGTTAGCTACAGCATCAATAAATTCTTCAGTACTTAGATACTGAGACCTAGTGACCCTGCACAAAGCAAGAATTCAATTACCTTGGTGCGGCAAAGCTTTTAAAGGACATTAATTTTTAAATTTAGTACAACCTACCTAGGCCCGTAAATGAGAAGCGCAAGATCTTTAGTCATCTTCCCTGATTCAACTGTTCCGATGCAGGCTGCTTCCAGTTTTTCAGTAAAATCTAGCAGTCGATCATTGCCATCCAACCTTGCCCTGAAAATATTACTATGCCTAAGTGTATATGTTAAGTCTCAAGCAGTATTAAAGATTCCCATTCTTAAGGAGTGTACTACGGAATTCCCTACCAAATTCATAGGATTTCTGATTAGCTTTTAAAAAAATACATTTGAAGTTTAAACTGTGGCAATTTAATTTCCCAGCAATCGGATTTGCCCCCAATTTGCAAATCTAAAGTTCCTTTAAGACGTACCCATAGGCTTTCCAGCCTCCAGCAGATGGTGCAAAGTGTAGTTGTCAATCAAAGTCTGGGTGATCTACAATGTTGTTTGGCTTTGAGGCATTTTTCTAAATGGGATTTGAAGTACCTATTGCAAAATTTGTCTTTAAACATTCACTCAATAAATCCAAAGTTGTTAATGAAATTCACCATGCCATCCTAGTAATCTCATTCTGCAGTATATTATTTTCAGCAGCAAGAACTACAAAAAGAGTTGATTTCAAGAAACTGAGATCTTTATCTTCTGTGTTTGACCAGAGAGATTTCATATATATAAAAAATAAAAATAAAAACCTTACAAGAATCTATATTATAGAAGTTCCCCCTTGGAAAATTTCAAAGAAACTCAATTCAAATTCTTATGTTTTGGAGTTACCTTTAACGTAGAAGATCTTACAGCAAATCAATGATCTATGGAGGGCATAACAACTTCTGGAAAAGCTGCATCTTTGCCACAATTAACAGGGAAGCTGACGTTATCAGAGATGTTACAGAACTACCTTACAGCAAATCAATGATCTATGGAGGGCATAACAACTTCTGGAAAAGCTGCATCTTTGCCACAATTAACAGGGAAGCTGACGTTATCAGAGATGTTACAGAACCAAATTATATTTAACAACGAAGGAGGGTTCCAAAAGTTGCTCAGGAGCAATCACAATCGGATTATACATTGATTACTGCAGAGTATTTCAGACACTTGGTCTCGATCCATACACATACACTATGCTTGTGTTGAATACTATACGAAAATGCAGCCGGTCCTAAGCATAGACCAAGGAGGAAAGTTAATGGTAGGTTTGGACAACCAAACATTTTAAACTCATCTGATTTCAATGAAATAAATCAATATAAAAACTTCGTTGAAACGTCCCTTACACAACAATGCGCTACATCGAAGTCAGGTGTAGTGAAAAATATGTAAGAGTTGCTAAATCGTCTCTCGAAAGTGACAAGCCACATCGACAACTGGAAGTAGTGTCAGTTAGAAAAGGGTCCCACATCACAATGGATGGGATAGGTAAAAAAGTTAGTCCATAACCATAAGCTTAGGTTAGGATCTTGAAATATAAGTGCGTTTGATTGTAAGTTAGCTGAGATTTGAGAGATTATGAGTAAGAGGAGGGAAATAGCACCTTGGTGGTATAAACTTTGGTACATGGTAAAAGATAGAGACCAAAATAGTGCAAGTATCATCATACAAAAAGAATATCAAGAGGAAGCGTACAAGTTAGGAGAAAAGGTGACCAGATTATTTTGGTTAAGCTTCTAGGAGGGGAGGTTTTGAATATTATTAGTGCGTATGCACCACAAATAGGACTTAAAGAGGCTAGTAAACAACAATTTTAGGAGGATTTAAACAAGATAGTACAAGAAATGTTTGAAGGAGAAAACTTTTTTATTGGAGGTGAACTTAGTAGTCATTTAAGTGCTAGTATAGAGGGTTTGAGTGTACATGGAAGTTTTAGTTACAGTGTAAGAAAAGAGAATGAGAATGGTATCTTAGATTTGGTTTATCCTATGACCTAGCCCTATTGAACATACTGTTTAAAAAAAAAAAAGAATCTCATAACCTTTAAAAGTAGACCAAACGCGAGTTAAATAAATTTTTTTTTACTAAGAGGAGGGATAGACATAGATGTTTGGATTAAAAAGTTATCCCGGGTTAGAATGCTACCACGCAACAAACTTCTAGTCCTAGACATGATAATTCGTAAACTATTGAGAATTGGATTTGTAGGAATATCTACTTAACGTCAACTATTTAATTAATTTGTTTTCTTTTTTTTGGAAATTCGTTAATATTTGTATCATTAGAATTAAAGTTATAGAATCCCTCGATCATAGATTCTATCAATTAGAATAATATCTAGGATTATGGATGATATACTTTCCTATTTCGTAAAAGTCCTTTGTATATAAATAGGACACCTCTATATAGTTTTATTCAAGTGTTTAAATACAATAGTTTGATTTTCTACATGGTATCAAAGTTCTAGGTTAGAAATTTAGGGATTTTTTCAATCGGCTTTCATCACCGAATTTCTCAACCACAGCTTTTATTGCCGATTTAACCCACTAGCAGTCTTCATAGCCACTCTTCTCTATAATCCAATTTTTGCTCATCACCTAATATGTCTACCACCACAACCGAGGTTAGTTCCCACAGCACAAAGGAAACACCGACGGTTCAAAGGGTTCTACCATTGAGAGAGCTATAAAAATCAATGCCGCCTAACAATTGAAGGGGAAATATTATCTTAAGTAGTTTAAATTGGTCAAGACTATTCTAAAAGGGAAAGAAAAGATTAGCCACATATTAAGGACAAGCTCGAATGAGGGGCACCTCAAGTATATAGCATGGGATGAGCAAGATTCCATGATAATGGCATGGCTTTGAAATTCTATGGCATTTGAAATCAATGAAACTTGTATGTTCTTGACGACATCAAGAGATGTTTGGGAGTCTATCCAACAAACCTACTTAAAAGTTAAAGACGTTGCTCAAATATGAGAGTTTAAGATCAAAATGTCTTCGACCAAACAAGGGAATAAGACGGTAACAAAGTACACTGGAAAGGACTGCGGCAGGAGATGGATCACTACGAAGCTATAAAAATGAAAAATAGTGATGATGTAGCGATGTTAAAGGCTTTTATAGAGAAAGATCGAACCTACAACTTCCTAGCAAGTTTCAATGTGGCAACGTGGAGCATGATCAAGTAAGAGCCTAAATCTTAGGCAAAGATAATTTACCACCGCTAAATGAGGTTGTTTCAATTAAATTAGCTGAAGAGAGTAGACGGTGTGTGATGCTTGAGCCCAAACCGATTGAAGCTTCAACAATGGTGGTTAATGGAGGAGGCCGTATCAAAAAAGGAGTAATCAACTGGAGAAAATGGTAAAACAGTATCCTAATCTACAGGTGGTGATAACCATGATAATATGTGGTGCACCTATTGCAAGAAATCGAGACATACTTGAAAGATTTGTTGGAGGTTGAATGGAAAACCTCCAAGCAAGGAATGGGGAAACAAAAGAAGAGAACAGTAGAAAGGCTAAAGGCAAGCCAAATTTGCAGCACCGTAAGGAGAGGATAAGACCAAAGATCAAAGGAGTTCAACAAAGAAGAGATTGAGAAGCTTAGAAATCTCCCAAGAGCCTTCGAAAAACCTTAAGGAACCTATTCATTGGTACATTTAGGTAAGCTTCCAATCTCTCATGCTTTAAATGCCTTGAATAGATCCTTTAAACATTCATGAATTATCGATTTTGGGAACCATGGATCATATGACTCATTCCTCCTAGAATTTCAATTCATATTCTCCCTGTTCTAGCAGTACAAAAATTGCCACTGTCAATGGCTCTTTAACCATTGTAGCTGGAGTAGGAGAACTAAAAAATAGTCCAAAGCTTACTTTGAAAACTTCCTCCATGTTCCCAAAATTCCCAAATTGTCCACCAATCTTTTATCAATATTTAAACTTTCTCATAACATTAATTGCGAAGCAACCTTTTTCCCATCTTATTGTCTATTTCAAGATCAGGGCTCGAGAATGATTATTGGATGTACTAAGAAAAATGATGGATTATACTATATTGAAGAATCTGAGAAACCGAAGGTTGGTAATTATGAGTGATATAATTTCCTATTTGGTTAGAGTCCTTTTTATATAAACAAGACACTTTGTACAGTTTTATTCAAGTCTTTCATTTAATAGTTTGATTTTCTACATAAAGGCATCAAAAGAACCAATAAAAAAGATCTACAAAGATTCTATAGTAGAAATTAAAAGAAGATTATCATGCAATACGTAGACATAGTTGGCTCCAGTAAGAATTGCATAAGAAAGGAGAACCCAAATATCCTATGGCAGAAGATGAGAAAATATCGAGAGGTAGGCAAAGAGATACTAGGAGTATCAAACGAAAGAGCACTAACTAGAAATAAAGTAACATGGTGGGCGGCATCAATTAAGGAAGCTTTAGATACTAAGCAAGATTGTTACAAGACTTCGAAGAAGAAGAACATCAAAGAGAGCCTCACACAATATAGGTTACCTACGAAGGAGGCAAAGAAGACTGTGGCAGAAGCTAAAGCAAAGATTGTGAATGATATTTATGACAAGTTAGACACAAAAGATAGAGAAAATAAGATATATAGATTGGGTGAGCAAGATATATTGTCTTGTATGCTGATACTAGAGTGGAGGTTAATACGAAGTTAGAACTGTCGAGATAGACGTGAGAGCCAAAAGGATTCCGACTAAGCAGAGTAAAAACTGAATATATAGAATGTAAATTCAATTCAAACAAATAGGAAAATAGAAACATGCCTCTCGAGGATCTAAGCGATGCTTAATGCGCAAAATCAATTCAAACAAAGAGGAAGATAGGAAGGAGGCAAAGAAGGTTGTGGCAAAAGTTAAAGCGAAGATTGTGAATGATATTTATAACAAGTTGGACACAAAAGATAGAGAAAATAAGATATAAAGATTTGGGCAAGCAAGAGATATGAAGAGTCACAACTTAGGAATCATGAAATGTATCAAGGAAGAGTACCCAAAAAACTCTAGTTAAAGACAAATAACTTTAAAAAAAAAAAAAAATGTGACGTGATTATTTCGACAAGAAATGACAAAGGCAAATTTTAGACAATACCTCAATGCCTCCCGAGATATTGTCTTGTGTGCAGATACTAGAATAGAAGTTAATACGAAATTAGAACTGTGGAGACAGACAGTAGAGCCAAAAGGATTTAGACTAAGCAGAGTAAAAACTAAATACATGGAATGTAAATTTAATTCAAACAAAGAGAAAGATAAAAACATGCCTCCTAAGGATCTAAGTGATGCTTAATGCACAAAATCAAAGAGATAGATGTAAAGGAGGCACTACAAAGGATGAAGACAGGAATACTTTATGCGCATCTTGAAGACATGAACCGATACTTTATGGACAAAATCAAAGAGATAGCGATAAAAGATGCACTATAGAAGATGAAGATAGGGAAGGCTATTGAACCTGACGATATTCCCACTGACATTTGGAAATGCTTTGGAGAGGTATAAGTTAGGCGGTTAACAAATCTCTTTAATAAGATTTGGCACACTAGCAAGATAACCAAGGAATGACGAATGAGTGTTTTGGTACCTCTCTGTGCAAGTTTGGCCCAACTTGTGGAAGAGCTTTTCTACGGTAAAATCAGAAGCCTAGTGTTTGGCTCTCAAAATTTTAAAATTTTGAGCTTATGCAGGAAGCAAATTTGTGCTCTTTGATGAAGCTGTAAATCAAAACTTTTTCAAGAAGTAATTATTTTAATAACATACATTTTTACTATACTTTTCAATAATTCACAAAACAATAAAGATGATTATATTATTTCACAACTCTGCTTGCGTTGAATGTAGCCGGTCCCAAGCCTGAATAAAGGAGGGTTAACGGTTGGTTTGGACAACTAACCACTCAAAACTCGTTCAATTTTTATGAGATGAACCATTATATGAAACCTGTTGGGGCATCCCCTACTGAACGACGAGCTGCATTGGAGCCTGAGTGTAGTGAAAAATGTGCAAGGGTTTTTAGGTGGTCGCCGAAAGCGACACGCCACATCGATGCCTGGATGTGGTGCCCAATAGGCAAAGGTTCCCACACTATAATGAACGGAGTGGGTAAAGACGTTAGTCCATAATCATAAGCGTAGGTTAGGATCTTGGGACGTAGGTACGCTTAATTATAAGTTAGTGGAAACTAGTGAGGTTATGTGTAGGAAGGTTAACATTTTGTGTTTCTAGGAGACCAAATGAGTTGGGGAGAAGGCTAGAGAGATAGCACATTGGCAATATAAACTTTGGTATAAAGGAAATAATAGAGACTAAAATGGTGTAGGTATTATCATAGACAAAGAGTATCAAAAAGATGTACATGTTAAGAGACATGGGAATAGAATTATTTTGGTTAAGTTAGTTCTAGGATGGGACATTTTGAATATTATTAACGAATATACACCATAGATAGGACTTGACTATGCTAGTAGAAAATAATTTTGGGAGGATTTTAGATAAGCTAATACAAGAATTGCCTATAGGAGAAAACTTTTGTATTGGCGGTAACCTTAATGGCCATGTAAATTTTAGTAGAGAGGGTTTTGAGAGCATACATGGGGGTTTTAGTTACGGTGTAAGAAATGAAGATAAAGATGCTATCCAAGATTTTGCTTTATCTTATGACCTAACCCTAGTGAATACTCTATTTAGGAAGAGAGAAACTCACCTTATAACCTTTAAGAGTGGATCCAATGCAAGTTAGACTTCGTTTTGACTAAGAAGAGGGTTAGACGCAGTTGTCCAAACTACAAAGATATCCTAGGTGAGAGTGTTACCACCCAACATAGATTGCTAGTCCTAGACACGAAAATTCATAAACGACATCGAAACAATCAACAAGGAGCTACAAGGATTCGATGGTGGAAGTTAAAAGAAGATTGTCATGCAGTATGTAGAAACAGTTGGATCCAAAAAGAAGAATGGACAACAGAGAAGAAGCCAAATACAATATGGAACAAGATGGCAAAACACATTCCGAAGGTGGGCAAGGAGATACTAGGAGCATCAAACGAAAGAGCACGACTGAAAACGATGCAACATGGTGGATTGAATCAGTTATAAAGACTAAGAGATTATTACAAGGCTTTGAAGACAAACAACACCGAAGAGGGCTTCACAAAATACAAGTTAGTTAGGAAGGTGGTAAAAAGGACAGTGGTAGAAGCTAAGGCAAAGGTTGTGAAAGAAAATATATAGCAAGCTGAACACAAAGGAGGGAGAGAGAGATATATAGATTGGGGCAAGTAAGAAAGAGGAGAAATCGAGAGTTAGGAGCTGTGAAATGTATCAAAAATGAACACCAAAGAACTCTAATTAAGGACAATGATATTAAAGAAAGATGACATGATTATCTGAACAAACTATTTAACAACAGACAATCAAATCGTAAACAATATTTCAATGCCTTCCAAGGATTTGGATCGATACTTTATGCGCAGAATCAAAGAAAGAAGACATTAAAAAGATGAAGACAAGAAAAGCTTTTGGGTCTGATGACATTCCTATTGAAGTTTTAAAATGCCTTGGAAAGGTAGGAGTTAGGTGTTTAACAAATCTTGTTAATAAGATTAGGTGCACTAACAAGATGTCTGAAGAATAGAGAGAGTGCATTGATACCTCTTAAAAAAACAAGGGAGATATATAAAGTTACTCCAATTATCGAGGCATAAAACTAATGAGTCACACGATGAAATTAACAAAAGAGTGATAGAATGAAAATTAAGAAAGACAGTAGAAAAATCGAAGAATCAATTTGGTTTTATGTCTAACCGATCAACTATGGAAGTAATGCACTTGCTAATACAACTTATAAAGCGTTTTCAAGCACAAGCTAAAGATACTCATATGGTCTTTACAGACTTGAAAAAAACATATGATAAAGTGTCTAGGGAGGTGTTATGGCCTTTAATGAAAAACATGTATGGAGATGGTAGGACAAATGTGAAGACATGTGAAGGGCAAACAAGTAAATTCCCTATCACAGTAAAGCTACATCAAGGGTTGACGTTAAGCCCATTCTTGTTTGCTACAGTAATGTACGAGTTGACAAAATCCATCCAAGATAATGTAGCTAAGTGTATGATGTTTGCTGACGATATTGTCTTGTGTGCAGAGATTAGAGCAAAGGTTAATATGAAGTTAGAATTTTGAAGAAAGACGTTAGAGTTCAGAGGATTTAGAGTAAGCAAAGTAAAGACTGAATACATGGAATGAAAATTCAGTTCAAACAAAGAGAAAAATAAAAACATAGTGATGCTAGATGGGGTGGAGACCCCTAAGTAGGATTATTTTAGTTATTTGGGATCGATCGTATAGATGGATAGAAAAATTGATATGATATGATCCATAGGACACAGGTTGGTTAAAGCAAGTGGAGAAGTGCTACAGGTGAGTCTTGTGACAAAGGAATCACTATATGATTGAAATGCAAGTTTTACAGGACAGTTGTTAGACCAACATTACTCTGTGACAGTGAATATTGTGCAACTAAACTATTGCATACATAGAAGATGAGTGTAACAGAAATACGAATGTTGTGATGAATGTACAGATATACGAGAAATTTTAAATGAGAAAATATATATTCACAAAAAGGTCGAAGTGACATCTATTGAAGACAAGATGAGTGAAAATCGTTTATATTGGTTTGGACGCATATGATGTAGATCTATGGATGCTCCAGTTAGGAGAGTGGAGACTATGAATGATGCAAAAAGGGTCAAGGTTAGAGGAAGACCAAAAAAGAACAAAGTAATCCGAAAAGATATAACAGAACGAGAGTTGAAAGAACGCATTATTTTAAATAGGAATGACTGGAGGAGAAGAATTAATGTTGATGACTTGGCGTGAGGTCATATATTAGTTCATATAGCCTATCCCAGTATTGGGATAAAATCCCTGATGATGATGATTATAATATTTCACATTAACTTATTTATTTTATGCAATTTTTATATTTATTTCATTTTTTTATTTTTTTGTTTCAATTAAAAAAAATTTTTTACATTTATTAAAAATATACAAAATTCTATTAAATAGCTTTCAATATTTTACAACGCTATATTAAGTTTTCTAAACGCTAATTTAATTTTTATTAACAGCACTTTCCAAAAAACACTACCCGAAAAATACATTTTATAAAAGCTCCAACCAGGTCAAACCGATCCTATAAGAACAAGGGTGATATTCAGAGTTATTCCAACGACCAAAGCATAAACTAATGAGTCACAGGAGGAAATTGTGGAAAATAGTGATATAAAGAAGATTAAGAAAGATTGTATATGTATTGGAAAATCCATTTGGTTTTATGCTTAGCCAAAACTTATGTAGCATTCTCGAGTACAAGGTAAATATATTTGTATAGTCTTTATAGATCAGGATAAAACATATGATAAAATGCCTAAGGAGATGCTATGATGGTCCTTAATGAAGAAAAGAGTTCTCGTGAACATTTGGAAAGCAAACTAGCGAATATACCATCACAGTGGGACTAAATCAAGTGTCGACGTTAAACTCATTCTTGTTTGCTGTAGTAATAAAGAAGCAAACAAAATCCATTCAGGATAATGTGGCTTAATATATATGTTTGCAAATGATAATGTCTAGCTCAGCGCAAAGTTAGAATTGTAAAGGCAAATGCTAGAATCAAGAGGGTTCAAACTAAGTAAAGTGAAGACTGAATATTTGAAATGTAAATTCAATTCAAACAAAGAGGAAGATAGAAAGACAGTGCCGCTAGATGGAGCGGCAATCCCTAAGCGTGATCATTTCAAATATTTGGGATCAATCGTACAGATGGATAGTGATTAATAGCAATGTGACACATAAGATCCAAGCCGGTTGGAACAAGTGAAGAAGCGCTACAAATATGTTGTGCAATATATAAATTCATATATGGTTGAAAGACAAATTCTACAAGACAATTGTTAGACTAACATTGCTTCGTACATTGTGGTGGATGTGCAGATATACGAGAAATGATAAAATAAAGAAGGTTGGAGTGGTACCTATTGAAGACAAGAGGAGTGATCTTTTACATTGATTTAAACACATATGACATAGACTTGTGGAAGCTTCAGTTAGGAGAGTGGAAGCCATGAATGACGAAAAAATGATCAAGGCTAGGCTAAGACCGAAAAATGACGTGAAAAAAAAAAATCATTCGAAAAGATATAACAGAAAGAGTTGGAAGAACACATTGCCTAGATAGGAATGAGTGAAGAGAATTCATACTGACGACTTAATGTGAGTTTATATATCGATTCATATAGTCTACCCCATTATGGAAGAATACATTGCTTAGGATGGGAATGAGTGGAGAAGAATTCATACTGACGACTTAGCGTGAGCTCATATTTCAGTTCATGTAGCCTACCCTAGTATTGGGATAAAGGCTGATGATCATGATAATGAACATAGCCTTGGAGTGAAATGAGTTTAGAATTGATGCTGGCAACTTAGCATGAGTTCATATATCATGTAGCCAATTCCATTATTGGGATGAGTCTCGATCCATAATAAACATATATTGCTTTTCTAGTAATAGGCTCTAGTGTTATATCAAGCTAAGGAGTAATGACAAAGGACCAAACCCTTAAGAGTTTATAAGAGGATGAAGCATCTTCAAGTTTAGAAAATAAGAAAAGTTTTATATGGCAAGCGAATAAAAGGATTTAGATTGGGAACTTGACAAAGCTGCTTATTTTGTAGCATTGACTACACATTTTGGTAACAATTGTCAACCAATAAACTTTCTTTGTAATTCCTAACCCTTGAGAATAATAAGAATGAGGAATACTCTTGGATAACTACATATTTATGCGTAAATAAGGTAACAAATTCTAGCAATCAAAAAGTAGCATGTTAGTTGTCAAATATGAATCACGGACATGCTGAAGCCACATGCATATAGAGTTATCCTTGTTGGATATGGTCAGGCCTACCATATGCCAAAATAGATATCCAAAGCTATTGGGTAAAGTAAAATATAAAAATAAAACAATATTTATACCAGAATAAAAAGTAACTTAAATACTTTCCAATAATTATTATTTTCTTAGACAAAATGAAAGTTGTCTTGAAGCCTGAGTTGGTGTAAAAACTCAATAAGTGTAGAAAGGAAAGACAAAGTTTACTGAACCTACAAAGACAGGATTGACTATGATATTGAAAAGGAAATTTGAAGTAGAAAGTAAAAGAATAAGGTTGTGGATGCCTTGAGGAGAGTGTTCTACGCCTTCAATTCTATGTCTGTCCAAGTAGTTGGATTTCAGCAACAAAAGGGGCTAATCAACATGCAAAGATCTCAGCATTAAATTTGCTGCATTAATGGCTAGACATAAAGGTGAATATCCATACTGCTCCATTCAGGATAGCTACCAATTTAAGGATACACGCCTATGACTTCCTAATACTTCATTAAGAGATGTAGTATGGAATTCCATTCTGTTGGGGCTAATGGACATTTTGGACTTGACAAGACTATAGGCCATGGTGGACGTATTTTATTGGCGAAGTTTGACAACAGATGTAAATTAAAAAAAAAAAAAAATCCAACAATGCCAAACTTGCAAATTTGATGATGTTTGTCAAAAAAAAATTATAGTTACAACGAACAGATTTACATCGAAGTTATGAAGATTTCAGAGAAGGTGAAAAGATTATGGCTCACATTTGACCAAAAAGATTTCCTAGAAGCACTTTCAGGAGACTAAAAATTTGAGGGCTTTAGATTATAAAAAAAAAAAAAAAAGTTCTCAGACCTATTATTGGGAGTTACAACAAGATTTAGAGATTAGTTGATGCAGCAAAAGTAGTAAGTCAAATTAAAGGAATAATAATAAGAGAAAACTTTTGACAGCGATTAGGAACTTTGTGCAATTACACTACGATTAGTACGGAATTTTACCAAAATAGAAAATAATATAGATAAATATTCTGACAAAAATTAAAAAAAAAAAAAAGACTACATCTTCTATATAGGAGTCCTAAGGGCATTAGTTCTTAGTAGGTTACAAAATAAAGAGGGGCTAACTAGACTCCATTTAGTATTCTTAATGATGAAGCAATACAAAACAAAATTCTTCATCCTTAAGTATTCTTAAAAGTGAGGTAACCAAACACAAGTACTTGTCAAACTGTACCTGGACAATACACTCAATAATACAAAACTGTCTAAAGGGTCAAAAAAGCCCTTAAAATTTAATGTGATTATCATCTAAGCCCTTAACATTCTTTTGCAATCAATTAAGCCCTTAAATTTTAATTTCTATCCAATTGAGTCCTTTCATGAACAGATCTAATAATTTTTTGTTCAGCTATAAGGATTCTAAAGGATCATGGGGAAATCTAGTTTAAGACAAAATTTAGAGGAATTTTTAGGTTTTCTTTTTTTAGAAATTTTCCGGCGTCGGCAAACGTCTATGGAAGGACTCAATTGAGTAGAAATTAAAATGTAAAGGCTTAATTGATTGCCAAAAAAAAAAAATGTTAGGGGTTGGATGATAATCACATTAAAGTTCAAGGGCTTTTTTGACTACAAAATTATAATAGTAAGAAACAATTATCAGCTAATCAAGTTCTCAAGTTAAGCATGAAATAAGCATCCTCTATCATTTGCTCAATGTTAAATGCGAAAGACCCTGCTACATATCATGGTCCTAATGATATCCCAAAAGATGCAAAAGGATTACGAACTCGCCACACCTTAAAAGGGAAGCTAAAGACTTGCAAAAGGATCACCAAATTGTCTCCACCCGTCAAGAAGGGTTCCAAAAGTTCCCCATCAAATGGAAGGGACATCCAAAATCAAATTGCACAAGCAACTTAATCCCAACATGTGTAAAAAGTGTATCACCATTAAGTCATATAGAGATGATTAGAGGGCCCAATAAGCTTTTAGGAGTTTATAAAGGACCCAATAATTACTTGGGATGAGAATGAAGAAGGTTTAACTTAGAGATGTGACTAGACGGCTATATTTCTCATTATCATAATTTTGTATTATAAATGGGCAGCGCATAGCTTTTTACATGTAATTATTTTGGAAAGAATAATTCAAGATGAAGAATTCTCTTTTGTATTACTTTATCATGAAGAATACTTAATGAAGAAGTCTAACTAGAACCTCCTTAGTTACAAAGAATTAGCCTCCTTAGCACTCCTATATAAAAGGGTGTAATCTTTCTTTTGGAGTTAGTTTGGAAGAAAATATATTGTGAAGTGTGGTGCGAGGTACAATACTGATTGGGTGTGGCTCCAACAAAGTTTCTACTTATTCTCAAAGTGAAGCATAGTGAGATGCTTTATTAATTGAGGTGTGACTCCACAAAAGTTCCTATACTCTTAATTTTTATTTGTTAATCTGTTATTATTCTCTTAATTTAACTTACTAGTTTGCTGCATCATTGTGCTTCATAGTTACTTTCTTATTCTAGTTAGCCTTCTCGACCCTAGTAAAATACCTATCATAGTGCCTACCCTATTCAATTTCCCTCCCATGTCAAGATTATGCAAGACTTTCGGTTTGGTTCAAGGAATTGAATAGTGCCTACCCTATTCAATTTCCCTACCACATAGTGAATATTCATTCCCCTTTACTTCATGTGGTAGACTGATCAATTTGTTTGGTTCAAGGAATAGCTATTCTGCAAACCATTCCCAAAATTCATGAATAGCTATTCTGACCTTTCCCTCAAATAGCTTTCCCAAGTGCGTTATGGATCCCATTGAATAAGACTGCTGTTTCTATGACTATTTTTGCCTTTAAATGTTTCTTAAAATTTAAACATTGTCTAGGCCAAAAGAGAGAAATTCAACTAGAAAATGTCTGCCACATCAGTTAGATGTCAAAAAAAAAAAAAAAAATCTTCAACGACCATAACCGGCCACTAGTTGGCTATGTCATCATCCCAATGGCCAGATCTGGCCTACGATGGCACCATACAAGCTCGTTGGTAACTAAATATTGCTACTGGAAACATCTCATTCTCATTGAAAACCACGATTTCTAGGTAAAATAGCTAGGACCAGAATGTTGGCAACATGATCTAACCACTGACAGCACTCGATCAGGATGTCCAACAGCCAAATCTAGCTAATGGTTAAACCAAAGAGGGCTGCCACCCTAGCCTCTAGTATGGCCATTACCGTCGCCAATGACATGCCAGCAATCAGTTTCCCTCCATCAATGACTGGTTGGAAGGAAGAAAATAAGAAATAAAAGCAAAAAGAGAAGAGAAAAATTTTTTAAAATAAAGATAAAAGAAAAATAAACGAAATAAAAATAAATAAATCAATAATTTTTTTAGAAATTAATTGTTATTATTTTTTGGCTAAAGGGTAAAATAGTCCATTTTCATAGATTCTTTATACCTTCCTCGATATGGTTTTTGTCAACCATACAACTTAACAGTATTCATCTTCCATTCCATTCTATGAATCAAAATATGAAATAGCTATTTCCTCTATTCTATTCAAATAAAGTAGCCATCGCTTTTTTTCCTTTATCCATTCAACATACCAAATGTGCCAATAGGTTCTCTAAGATGCCAATTGCATCTGGCTCTAATTAAAACATCTAAAAGCTCTCCCTCAAAATCGACTTCAACAAGACTCTTAATGTCCTTGGGAATCTCTAATCACCACAAAAAAAAAAAAAAAAAAAAATCTCTAACAAGTTGAATACAAAATGACTATTCCCAAAAATATTCCTATAGTAAAAATAATGTCATGGAAAATTGACAAAATGCGTTGCATTGTCTATATCATGCATTTTCATCCTCTTAAAAGTTTACTACTTATCACTCATTTGTTAAGGAAAAGAGCTTATTTTAATGCAAAAGGCATTAATTTGAGTTGCACTAATGTTAGGGCAAGAAAGTTTAGGGAAAAGAAAAAACTTTTGCATCAAAAGTTTCTGGATTTTGAGACATCTTGACAAATGCTATACAAACTAAAACAAAGAATATTTTAAACTACTATGATTCATAAATGAAGTTTTACAAATTTAATACTCAAGTAATGCCAAAATACCATTAGGAAGGATTCGGCGCAAGCACACAACTCGTATGAACGAAGGTAAGAATTGATGTTGGGATTCAGCTCAAGCCTCTTGAATATGGATTTCTAGTTTTCCTTTTGGAAGTAATGACTTCATCTTACCTTTGTTGTTCCTACTTGGGATTTTTTTTTCTTCATTATTCTTTTCTTTATTATTATTATCTTTTTTTGGAAGGTCACATTGCCTTGAAGAGGAATGAGTGGAGGAGAAGAATTCATGTTGACGACTTACCGTGAATTCATATATTGGTTCATGTAGTCTACCCCAATTTAATGAGATAAAGACACTGATGATGATGATGATGATTCTTTTCTTTACAAATGTGTAGACTCTTCTCTGTCTTTATTTTTTTTTTCTTTGGCAAGCAAAACAGAATACTGAGCTCTTTTACCAAATTGATACAGAACTGAGGAAAGATCAGTAGCAAAACAGAAAGTAGAGGGAAAGGGAAAGGAAAAGGAAAAAAGGACAAGTAAATTCAACTCCACTAACTCAAATATCATTAGCTGATGATCCAAAAAATGAATGACATAACCAACCACGAATTTACAGATTAAAGCCATACATTGTCATAATCTAAAATATCAAACTATATCTCTAGCTAAAAATAAACCAAGTACAACCTTAATGTAATGCTCCATCAGTGTAATCACTATTCAGACTTAAGAACCAATTTAGATCCTTTGACTAATTTATTATGTCTTATCTGTTTTAATTATGCCATCCAGTATCTGGATTCAAAAGTGAATGCTTAAGGGAGAGTAGTATGGATTAAATTGTGCTTGAATACATAGGTCTTATAGTTTTCGTGTCAGATGCTTGGATGAAATTTCAATTTCAGTTTAACAATATGGATTATTGTACTCTTTTTTGTATTTATACCATATATAATTTATGGAGAGCATCAAACTTCAGGTACTTTTGACCATTTAATATGTTATATTTTAATATTGCTTTTATTATACAGTATAATTTCAAGGGCAAAGAAAAATTTATTCAAGTAAATTTATCTGCCATCCAAGGAATTATAGGAATTTCATTGTAGTGTTGTAATCATCTTATGTTCTACACTGTTACTTAAGAGCCTAGAAAAATCATTTTCCATGGAACATTAAAATTTATTCCAAAAGCAGGGATTTTAATGTATTGTGTGTTTTCCTACACATTGTTGTTCAACAGGAATTCCCAGTTTCCAAGGGAATTTGACCCCGACTTAAAAATACCAACTTAAGGATTCTAACCTTTTAAAATATAGATAACATGCACTCAATCATTAGATTAAGAATAAAAAATACCTATGTGCAAGGCCTCGTGTCCAAGCGAAGATTGACGCTATGCTGTTAGTGCTGGTTTCACCTCCTTTCTGATGAACTCGGTAGTGGCGGGTAACTGTGCCATGGGCTGCTTCAGCTTCAATAGTCTTTCCATCTGGGCAGACCTGAAAACAATGTCCAATTTCTCATATATTCAAAAATAAACTACAAGAATAAAGTTTTCAATCACGATTTGGGATTTGTCATGGTAGCGTGCATTACCAACATACCAACATAATGTAACTTACTGTAGCTAGGAAGTGAACTTTTTCAAAGTTGCACACTGAACACTCAGATACGGACCAATCCTTTTACTGCTTTTGATGCTAGTTCAGAAGTTATAATATTTGTAATGGCCATATAAATTTTGTATGATTTACAAATATTATTTAATTAATTTACAAATTACAATAACAACAAAGTTACGAAAACACCATGTCAACTTCATATTATCCCCCTTCTCTGACTCTTCCCATCCCAACAATTAGGAGCATTTTTCTTCAGTTTTGACTTAGTTTTACTCATAGTCAAAGGAATCAATTACAAGTTTTCATGAAGTCCAATTTGAGAAAGGAAATTAAATTTGGATCAGTTGACTAAAGCCAAAGTCAAAAGAAATCCTACAAGGGCTTAAGCCCAACACTCTCTTTTCGCATGTTTCTTCTTCCACGGTTCAGTAGCCTGAAACCTCCATTAGCCACCTGGAGCACTGCAGCCTCTACCATTTCTCTTTCTCAAATCAAATTACAACTTTTTTTAGACCATGTTTTTCTCCATTTTCAAGTGCTTTTAATGTTAAATTTTTCTTAAAAGCATACTATCCAAAAATGTCACAGATGATATCCAACTCCATAGCAGCTATAACATTGCGGGTGAGCGAGTAGATGGGTGTTGTGTCTGTCTGTTTGTTAGTATGCATTTGTGTGTGTGTGTGTGTGTGTGTGTGTGTGTGTGTGAGAGAGAGAGAGAGAGAGAGAGAGAGAACCAGCACTGATGTCATCAACCCTAGAGATCCAAACCCTGTCCAATGCAAACAAACTTTCAGGAATGAACAAAACAAATCAAGCAAAATATTTAAACCTTTGTTAGAAGTTTCTCAATGAAATGCCTCTTCCTTTCACTTTCAGAAAAGCAATTGATTATAATGATATGTGACGCAGAGATAATTATATTAAATTGCATCAGACCTTGGGCTAAGAAATCACTCTGCACATCTCCATCATAGTTTTTGCACGCCCATACATAACCTCCTTCGCTTTTTAGAGCATAAGCAACCATATCATCAATAAGACGATGCTCAAACCTACAACACAGCAACTTAAGTTAGTCAACTGTAATCACTCCAATAGAGAACCATCACGTGCAAACTACATTGGGTACCGTATCTCACCATATACCTTCAGCCTCAAACTTGGATTTCCATAGAGTTTCATAAACTTCCTGGAATATGTCTTTGAATCTTCATAAAAAGAAAAATATCAGAAGATATCACCAAAAGACTCTGATAAACACGTACGGTTCCAAATATCAAATAAGAATGCAAAATTTGGAAAAAAAAAAAAAAGACAAAAGACCATATAATGCAAATCCAAACCTTCCATCATACTTCTTGAGAATTGTATTTTTTGTGCTAAGATAAAGTGGCCACTTTTTCTGGTAAGCGGTGTTCATTGAAGCCTCAGCAAAAGCATGGATAGACTGTTTTCAATTCAAAATCATAATAATAAAATAGTTAATGGCTTCTAGAACCATGTTGTTTCATACAATCACCAACAAATGTTAAACATGTACCTCATCAGTATTGAACATGGACAAAGCTACACCTCCAGCACCTTTGAAGTTGAAAACCTCCCACTCCATCTCCTCACCACTTGTAGCTGGAACTGAAAAAAATTGAGATTCAAGAGATAAGTACTAGAAATAAAGAGGAATTTGGATTTTCTTCTACAGAAAATCTCCAAGTCTATGTCATGAACAAAACCCACAGAAGGGCGGAATCTCTCTAGTATAAATAGGAGATTACCAAAAACAAGCCTAAGTTTTCCAGATCCTTGTACAACTAAATCAGTTGCTCGGTACTGATCACCAAAAGCATGTCTTCCAATGCAGATTGGCTTGGTCCAACCTGAAAAGCATTTAATAATAATAATAATAATAATAATAATAATAATAATAATAATAATAATGGTGAAACAGAAATCTCAAGATACTGTCACAAACTTGGTACAAGCCGAGGAACATTATTGCAGATTATCGGTTCCCTGAAAACTGTGCCTGGAGTCACAAAAATTGAAATAATTTAGAACCATTCCAAAGCCCTAAAACAAAAACAAAAAAGATTTAAAAGAAAATAATGAAAAAACAAATAAACTGGGAACAAAACAAAACTAAAGGAGGTTTCACCATTTAAAATGTTTCGAATAGTTCCATTTGGACTTTTCCACATTTTCTTTAAGTTGAACTCCTTAACGCGGGCTTCATCTGTCAAAAATAACATAGTAGAATATAAATATATTTTTCGTAGGCTTAAGTCTGAATGTAGCCCCTCTCCTATGGAAAAATGGTCACTTTGAACTCTCTTCATCAATCTGGACGATTGACAGTCCTCTTTCATGGATATACTGTTCTAATGAGTAAAACTACTACGTCCATTAAAAAAAACACCATTACAATGATGGCATGGCATATTTTACAATAAAATGGCAAGACACACAAATTTTTACCTACATGACTCCTTAAAGAAGAAAAAAAAATAGTAGTAATTAGATATAACTAAAAAGTTGAATTTTCTTTTTTTTTCTTTTTTCCCTTTGTATTCTCTCTTGTTTCTTCCTCTCCCTGCCCCTCTCCCTCTCTCCCTTTCACTCCCACTACCAACTGCCACGCTGCCACTACCAGATCTAGTAAAGTAAAAATCAACAAACTTTTACCAGATCTAGTAAAGTAAAAATCAACAAACTTTTAGTGGTTCACTATCATTTGTGCGAGGAGATTTTCAAAAACAAGTAAAAGAAGATATAAACAATTTTTTTTCCATTTTGACAATTTTGAAATGTGATAGTGGGTGGAGACTGCTTGAAGTAGTGATAATAAGTATCAAGTGAAATTAGATTTTTTTTTTTTTTGGGATAAATTATCAAGTCAAGTCAAGTGAGATTCTTATCAGTTATTTCAGAGTCTTTTTTTTTTCCTCCTTTCTTTCTGTCTAAATTTTTTTTCTCATTTTGGATGTGATTGCACATGCATTGACAATTTACTTCTTATGAAATCAAACCAATACAGTTTCAAATACCCTGCAATGACAATTTGATCAATAAGTGCCAGAGATGAGATAAGGGAGAATGAAAAATGCAAAGAGAAAAGAAAGAAAAAGGAGTTAAAAATGTAAATTAATAATGATTCTTTATATGATGAGCCATACCGACAAAACATTTGCCATTTGACTTGCCACATCATCGTATTGATAGCATTTCTCTAACAGTGTCATTTTACTTATTTGAATAATACAAAGTATGAGGAATCAAAAACAAGGGATAATTGTCTCACTGTTGAGGGATTAAATCCAGACATCAATTTTTTTATTATTTTAGAATGGGGAATTTGAGCAGGGCGACCATGCACACTTTTAGCATTTGATGTAAAGGAGCAAGTATCCAAGTAGTAAGCCAAATAGTAAATTCACTAGTTGAAAGATGTAAGCCTATATGTTCAATCTATACCTGGAGTTATAGTTGCACATTTAATAGCAACATTATACCTACAAAAAGAACAAAAGACAAATGACACAACGATTAGGCAAAGCAAAGAAATCAAAGGTTGCTCGTAATTTCTTGCACACAAACATATGATCACTGATTTCAAAGAACAATTAGGACATACTTAAGAGTGGCTTGAGCACTTTCTATGGTAACTTGATCATCGGTGGAATCACGATTATGAATACAAAGGTCAAAATACTTGATATCCAACTCCAAGAAGGGAAATATAAGCTAAAAATAAAAGGGAAAAATTGTGAGAAAGAAAACCCAAAAAGAAAAAGGGAAAGGAAGAGAAAATTACCTTTTCCTTTATAGATTTCCAAATAACCCGAGTCATTTCATCTCCTGCATTACAAAATGAAGGAAGAATTTGCAGCTATGATGAATAAATAATAAGCGCAAAGAGAGAGTGGGGATCTAAATCTCACCGTCCATCTCAACTATGGGATTCATGACCTTTATCTTATGGAATGCCATTCCGATTCAAAGATGATGTTACTTGGAACAGGAAACCAAGGCAAACCCAAAACAGAACTACCGCTACCAACTTGCCCACTCGCCTCGCCTTCTCCCAGGCTAAAGATGACGGACAAGGAGAAATTATGCCGAGCTTTCCACACGCCTGCCAGCCTGCCTTACGTGGCGACTGATTAAGAATGGCAACCGGGTAGTTACCGCTAATTTTGAAGTACTGAACCCAATAATACACTGGCAATGCTCTTTTATTTGTGCATCAAAAATCACTCTTTTTTTTTTCTAAATACACCCACTTTTTTTCTTCTTGCACCCACTTTTATTTGCGTTTTGAACCGTAAATCATGAAGAAAATCCTGGGCGGAGAGGAAAAGGTTGGGTTGATTTAGAAATTCTATTGTTGCTCGAATAATACCTTAATAATATTGATAATATTCTATTATTATTTAAATCTATTTAATTACTTTATTATTAAGTTGTTATTTTGTCTCTTCAACCAATTTAACGAGTGTTAATCACTTAACCAAACTTGAACCAGATTTTAAGAATTAAATAAATTTAATTTGCGTCTAATAATAATCAAAATAATCATACAAAAATTATAATTATAATTCACATAAGATTAATAATAAACAAGTTCTCAAGTTTCAAATATAACAAACAATTTAAACAATAAAAATTCATTGTTTGAGAACTTAATATAAAAATTCATTGTTCAAGAACTTTAATATAAGCACAAGAAAACTTATTCATGATCTTCCTTAAATTTCTCATTAGAACATGATTCTACAAGTTAAAAATTATTCATAATTTATATTATAATATAATTTTTTAATTTCAAACATTTTCATTCCAATCTCTTATCATGCTTTTAAAATATACTTCTTTTTAATTTTAAACGTTTAATATTTTATGATGTATTCATTTAATTTATGTTAATAGGATCAATTAATTACCATAATATTGGACGATTATATAGACTGACCTTCTTAATTCCTTTTTTAGTCCAAAATGCCTTTTTAATTTATTATAAAGAGTATAGAACAATATATAAATACCTATATATGATTTAGATTTTACTAAAGTATCGTATATGTTAAACTATTAAATTGTTAAAAATTGTATCTTAACATTAATACCTTATGTTTAGAATTAAATATTCTTATTATTTTAAGTTTAATTAATTAATTTAATTTCATCATCATCATCATTATCACATCTGTCACGCTCCAAAGAACACGACAAAATCGATAACTTATGTGGAATGTGAAAATGCAGGTTAACTTTTTCTTTTCTTTTACGCTATGTTTGTCTACCGATCAGTGTAGTCTTACGTCATATTGTAGATTACTACTAGACTTTGGCTTAAGGCTAATTGCCTAAGGCCCTAATTAAATACTTACTTGCAATATCATTTCCATTCCAACCATAAATTTAATTTTTGCACTCTACCAATTTATTTATCAATAATGGTAAGTTAGGCAGTATTAACTTATTTACGTCCTAGATTCAATCTTAACCACAATTTTGTGACTTATTAACCTAGTATATATCCCAAACTATAATACTGTTGTAAAACTACCAAAAATAAAAATCATATACAAGATAAAATATTTACCAAGGTGAAGCTGTGAGTGCTACAAAGAATAATGACTACGAAGTTGTTACTGATGAATAAACTTTTAACTTAAGCTCAATTTGAAATGAAGATATTTTAGGGAGTGAGTTAAAGATCGGTAAGCTAACCTTACAAGAGTAAAATCAGAATCGTACTGATACATGTTCTAAATGTCATGCACACATACTTAACATGCATAGGTTTTACAATTCAAATATGAGCATATGTTATTATGTAATGGTTTCACAATCCATATACACAATCATACACATAGCTTATACTCAACATTAGGACTCTACGATGTAGTCAAGGCTATTTTAGGGGTATCAAACAAAAAAATACTTTAAAGTACCTCATTTCCCCATCGACTTGACATCTGCACAAGTAGTCTTATCATTATATCAATCACATAGTTTCTGATATCACATCATATCACAGTTTCTGATATCACATCATATCACCCCGGAACGAATGATACAATGTCATGACATGTATGTTATCAAAATTTTCTAATGTTAACCGTTATGAAATCATGCCCTGAACTACTCATGTCATGAATGATAAGCAACAATGCTGCATGCTAAGGTTTAAATTGAATTTCGAAAAAGCTTTGATAACGTGGTGTCACATCATTCAAACTTACATTGAATAATTTGAAAATCGAATCAAATCGGATAGTTTGGGAAATCAATTCGCATATACAAATTATTGATATCAGATCATATCGAATAGTTTCAACAATCAAATCATATACAGAGGGTTTTTATATGAAACCAAGTTTAGAAAATCCAATGAATCAAATCACATACAAATAACCATATATTCAAATTATAGGCAAATAATCGGATGTTCAAATCCAATACAAATTGTCGGATGTTCGAATCACATATACAGATAGTTGGATACCCAAATCATACACATATAGTCAGATGTTCAAATCACATATACAAATAGGTATGGCATATCCTAGCCAAACGTATCAATAATCTAGCACTCGATTCACATTATAGTTATCAGTGAGCCTAACTACCCTGGACAAAAGGTGTAAACTATGGTAATAGAGTCTTGAACACTAACATCACTGATAAGGTGTGACTAGTTATTATCAATGACCTGTGTACATGACAAGCTCGAATGTACCTGAGGAATAATCCATCACAGGCATGTCCATAGTGTGACAATGATATAGAATAACCTTATTTAGAGAGTCGAAAAATCATATAGTTTTGATAAGTTTAGATAAATTTCTTATATCCTGATAGTTCGAATGAATAAAATGTGCTTCTTTTCAAAAACACTTATGCGTAAAAACTATTTATGTAATTCAAAACATGTTCTGATAGCTTTTAAAGATTCACAAGTATGCATTAAAAGTTAAAGCATAGTTTTCAAATTCATAACTTTGTGCTATGCATAATATGTTTAATGCATTACAGCATGTTTCAAAACATAGTTTCAAATTCACAAACCTCATGATATGCATGTTATGATCACAATGCCAAACTCAAGAGACACAATCACACACTAACTAGGTTTGGTCGAATGCATCATACTAGACATTAAATGTCTTCAAACTCATTTATGCACCATAAAAACCTAATCAATATCAATCCTCAGTTTTACATCCACGTAAGGCATATTTCAATCATATATATATATATATATATATATATATCTATATATATATATATATATATATATATATATCACATGCACCAATATGCGCTATTACGCTTTCACTAGGGCAATATTGGCACATACCATAATGTGTAATCTCATCACACATTCATTTTGCAACTCATTCATACTTACATCATACAAAACCAAACTTGCAACTTTAATTAACTTACCAAAAGCGATCGCAATTACGCAATTTCCTTGCCTAGGTCGAATGCTTACAGACCCGCTAAACACTTTCCTTTACAAACCACAATCCTAACATTTATTATTGGATGTGAGTATTTTGGATATTAATTTTTGAATAATGGTTAGTTAGCAAGAATTTTTATATCATTAAGAACTATAGTAACCTTTAATTTTGGAGACTTGAAATTTTGTAAAATAATTTCTGGAGACTTTGGAGTTTTGGTTTTGGTTTTTTTCAATATTTATTGCCTTGCGTTCCTGTAAGATTTGTCTCAAGAATCGTGGTGTTACTCTTGGTAAAAGAAATGAAAGAAGGTAGAGCCTAGGGCAAAAAGAGACAAAAAATTATAAAAAAAATAGATTTGGATATGCTTAGAAACTTTGCTTTTTGCAATTAGAAAATCTAAATGGAACCAAATTTTTACTCAATAGACCCATTTTACTTTGTATATGTGAGGAGAATGAGTTCTATTGACTAATTCTCGAGTTCCAAATAGAATTTCTCTTTTGTAGTCTTTATGGTACATATATATTTTTATTACAAATTGATATATGTTATTTGTTATTGTCATTTACTATGTTTAATTTCTAATATAATTAAAAAAAAAAGTAAATAAGTTAATATTTTTACTTATTTCAAGCTTTTGAAAAAATGACAGGACGAAGACACTTTTAGTAATCATAATAGGAGATCTTGTAACAAAAAACTTGATTAATTTACTAAGGATACTTAACAAACATTTGTTCTTGGTGTCATACTATCACCTAGAAAGAATGATCATTAAAATTCACACTATGTAGTAGTATTGCTAAAAGTAGTCAAATTCTATGTAATCTGTAGGAGTGGTAACACTATTGTTATCATTCCCAACTCCAAAATGTGGAGTAGGATTGTTCTTCTTAGCATTATTGCTAGCGAAATGTGAAAAGTCTAAAGGTTCAGGTATGTAGGGAGGCATGGCGCTTCTGACCAAAGCCCAATTAACTCCCTTAAAAAATGGATATTGTTTTATTTCTGTTGCCCCCCTTTTGCTAGCAATTCGTTTGCTTGGTTCTTTTACTAGAAGCCCTCTTATAAGATCACGAGCGGCGAAACTCACTTGTGGGGTTTCTGGGAATTTCAGCGGCTGTCCTACAATATTGAGAAGTGTGGCTCAGTTTCCTTGACCCTTGAATGGAGTTGTGCCATGCAAGAGCTCATATAAGAATATTCCGAACGTCTACCAGTCCACTGCACTGCCATGACCCTCTCCTTGGATGATTTCTGGTGCTAAATATTCATGTGTTCCGACGAAGGACATTGAACGAGCATCGGTAGGTTCTACCATCAACTCTGGCTTGGTGCCTCCGACAAAGAGGCTGAAATCCGATTTAGATTTGCGATTCTTTTTACCATGCAAAATGCGGGGGAAAAAAGTTGATGGCAACATAAAGCCATGCATAGCTGCTAACTCGGTATCCAAAATGCCACCAGTGCCAATGCCACCGCTGTTGCTTGTTTGATCTGTAGATGAAGATTTCACCAATGTTGGACTGACGGAGCAACGAAGCGATAAGTCAAAATCCGAGAGCATGATATGACCTTCGTCTCTTATCAGCACATTTTCTGGCTTTAAGTCCCTATACACTATACCTAGCATGTGCAAATACTCTAGTGCCAGTAACACCTCTGATGCAAAGAACCTGTTAAAACCAAATGAGTCATCAACATATCCTTATTGCATAGTGAAAATAAAAGAAGTACAATTCTGCAGCTTCTAATCTCATCTTGACTAAAATACAACATAAGTGAAAATAAACAAATTAAAGAAACCTTGAAGATTGGAGAAAAATAAAAAATAAAAAACTATATCAAAGGATTGGATGGATGAATTCATAACAGGGGTACTAACCGTGCAGCTTCCTCAGTAAAATGCTTGTTGGGTTGCTTTTGGCGAAGAGAATGAAGATTGCCCCCACTGCAGAACTCCATGACCAGACAATATAAGTTATCTGTCTCGAAGTATGAATACAAAGTTGGCAAGAAAGGATGATCAAGAAGGGAAAGAATCTCTCGTTCTGTTTGTGCTCGTAATAGCTTATTTCTACTAGCTATGGATGCCTTATCTATCACTTTCATAGCGAAGAAGGTATTGGTTCCTCTGAGTTCCACAAGATATACACTTCCAATGTCCCCATATCCAAGGCGCTTCAGACGTCGAAAACTTGTGAAATCGATTGGGCCTTTGGCACTGATCGCACTAATGGCATCCCACCGTCCATCACCACCTGTGTGAGGCTTAAGGGGAGAAGTGGTGCTCTCCAAGCTATTATTATAACTGTTGCTTACACTCCCGTGGACATAGATAAGATTCTTATGCCCAGAATCGGCATTTCTTACATCATTTGCTATCACGTTTACTGGTATTGCTGTTGTCCAAGTATTTTGAATTTCAGCATTTGGAATTGGTGGCATCTTGGATTTACTAACAGGATCCATCATTTTAGGACAGCATTGCTGGTTGGAATGCACATTTTCATTCTCTTGGGGAAATATCCAGGTCAACGAGCTAACTTTAGCCGTCTGATACACCTATTTTCTTTGGTCAGGAGGCGACAAATTGCAGGTTAACCACTTCTATAGGTGGAATGTAAAGATATTATTGTGTGGCAGATGGTGCTGCTCCCAAGGAAATATCCATCAACTGTATCATAAAAAATTAAAATCATTATTGGAATTAAATTGAAAAAAAAAAACCTGAATCTAACAATTTGGATGCTTGGTAATGGTATCACAGAGAAAATGGAGTTGCATTTGCATGATTTGGTCAAACACATTTATTAAAGTTATGGCAGGCAAGTGCTGTATGATGAAACTAATTTCAGCTTTGTTAATTCCTTATATTCTGTTCGTCCTCAATTATATCAATACAAAGAAATAAAACAAAACTTAAAACAGGTTGCAAGACCAACCAGGAATAGAACAAAGAAAGCTAGGTCCTTTCTTTCGTTGTTTCTATGAAAAATAAATGTTGTCATGAATTAATGGAATCAGAGATAAAGCAAAAGGAAAATTTAGATCTCAAAAATTAATTAGAAGAGGAGGGAAACCCCAAACAAATAAAAGCAAACACTGGAAAGAGAAAATTTCGAATAAAAAATATTTATAGAAAAAAAAAGAGGGAAAGTAGACGCAGGGAAAGAAAGAAACTGTCATTGGCTCATAACAAATAAGCTAATTGAAGTACTTTGAGGATGAATGGTTCACCGTTTAATCCTCGGTTTCTCAATTAGTGCTTTTTATTAATGGGAAGTAACTCTTTAATTTCTATTCCTTTCCAACGTACCTTGTAATTTAGAATATTTGAATTTGATTATAAAATCAATTCAAGACATTCAATTTGTTAATTTTATATTTTGATTTTATTCTAAAAATAATTATAAAGAATAACTCATATTAAAATTATTGTAAAAACCTTACTTCTTAGGTACCGGTAAAATAACGTCAATTTATATTTTTTAAGCACGTACATTAATTTTCTTATACATTTTCTCACCCAATCAATTTATTAACGGATTAATTTAACTTTATTTAATTTAATTAAAATTGATTACTATATCAAATCAAAATTGAAAATAAAAAATATAAAAATATAATTAAAAAACAAAACAATAATGTTCGTAGCTTACCTTTGGAAAATAAAAGTAATCTTTTTAGTAATTTGTCAAATTCTTGGTTTACAAAATTCTTCACTAAAGCATAATCTTTTTTTTTTGTCTTACTTAATTTTCATTTTTGGCTTTGCAATCAAAATAAAAGCCAAAAGTTTCAGATTAGTTGTTTGAGGTATACCAAGAACTAGAAATATTATTTTTCTAGCTTCCATGTATCCGGATTATTATTATTATTATTATTATTATTATTATTATTATTATTATTATTATTATTATTATTATGTTGTTGTTGTTGTTGTTGTTGTTGTTGTTGTTGTTGTTGTTGTTGTTGCCAAATACAACAGTGATGACGTCTTCGTTTTGATTTTTGTGTCACGTGCTACCGAAAGCTCTGCTAGAAAAAGAATCATCAGAGAGACGCAGAAGTTCTTCCTTGTGTAAGCACTCTAATGCTTAAGTCAGAAAGAGAATTTAGCAGAGTTTTCGTTAAGAAAACAGAGACTTAGACTTCATAAATCATACATGGCCCCTATTTATAGGGATTAATTATATCTCTAATTAAGTATTTATACACTAATTAAGTGTCTCTTATTGTTTTATGGGTCTTACATAATTAAAGATATTTAAGGATAAAATTGTCCGGATAAATTTCAACGCAGAGACTCCTCTCATTTGTGCTTGATATTTATGCACCACGTGGAGCATTGTGGTGGCGCCATGTGGCGTGTCCGCAGTATAGACGGGAGACACCCTTCCGCCTATGCCACAAACAGGCGGGAGAGTCTCCCACCTGTGCTTTAACATTTATGCTCCACGTGACGCACTGTGATGGCACCAAGTGACGTATCACTTTTTCCTTTTTCTCTTATTTTATTTTATTAATAACAATTGCTTCCCACTCTTTCGCTAGTTATCACTTTGCAAAAGAGTAATTTTTATCTACTGTTTTTATTATTTTCTGTGTGTGCGCCTTTTTGTCTGTATATATATACAGTGGGGGCGTTGTCTCGTTCACTTTATTTGCCTATTCCAGAGATCAGATCCTCACGGCATACCCTCACGGCATATCTGCTAGACCCTTGTGGCATATACTCACGGCATAAACCGCTAGACCCTCATAGCATACATTTGACACTTACAACATACTTTAGCAGACCCTCACGGCATTCACTAACCCTCGCGATATATACTGACTTTCGCAAGGCCCTCACGACATTTTAGACCCAGCAGCACACACTGATCCCGCATGAGGCCCCTCATGACATTCATTGACCCTCGCGGCACACGCTGACTTTCGCAAGGCCTTCACGACATTCTTTGACCATCGCAGCATACATTGACCCACGCGAGGCCCTCACGGCATTCTCGACCCTCGCGACACACACTGACCCGCGTGAGGCCCCCACGACATTCTCAACCCTCGTGGCACACATTGACCCGCGCGAGACCCCTCACGGCATTCTCTGACCCTCACGGCATTCCTTGGCAGACCCTCGCGACATACCTGCTGCTGAAGGTATCTCTTTGTTTTCTCATATTCTCTAATCACCAGTTATATTGGTTTACTCCCTAATGACCAAACAAGGTAGTGAAAAACAAATAAATTTAGATCATTTTTTCAGACTTGGGGAGTCCGACCTTGAGTCTATTCGTAATACTTTTCCTCTTCGCGATGATTATTCTTATAGGCTCCCAACTAATGCAGAATGCGCTCCTCAAGTTGTTAGTAGCGACATTCCTATACACCGAGCCTCGTTAGAATTTGGATTTCGTTTTCCATTACCCGACTTTAGAGTTACTTTTCTTCAACACTATAGGATAGTCCCTGCTCAACTTCACTCTAATGGATGGGCACAAGTAGTCAGGTTTACAATTATATGTCATAGATTTAATGTTATGCCCACTATTTCTCTGTTCAACTCCTTTTTTAGAGTCCGTAGTGTCCGTAACTCGACACATTTCTGTATCCAGAAAGTTTTTGGGAGGGGACAAAGAAACAAGCTTTTTGGGAATCCTTCATCCATAATTATTCCTCAGATTGGCTTATTGTTGAAATTCCTTCGACTTTAGGCATCTCTACCCAATGGTGTTGTCACAAACCCTCCAACATTAGCCAACTATCTAATTTAAGAGATATATATGGTCATCTTATTTCTCAGTTGCAAGTAGACGATGAGAGTGCTTTATTATCTTTACTAACTCCAAAGAATATAACTGGCGGTGGCTGGAGATGCGTTCCTGTTGATCCGATTCTCTTACCCAAGCCCATCTTGCCCTCTAGTTTCCCTGAAGGAAGTCAAGGTGTGAAAAATTCCACCGTTCCCTCGGAGGAGGGCTTCGGGGAGAACTTGGATTGGGGCCAGGGCGAGGCTTTTGAGAGTCCTTTTCTAGATTTTCCTTCGGATGAGATCTTGGCTAACTTCCATTATCTTGATGATTATTTGAATTCGGGTGATTTCACATTGCATTTTATCATGCAAATAATCGTTTACTTTCCTAATGGTTGTTCTGACTTTTGTTTTCCTGTTTTTCTTTTAGGAATGGATTCCCTCAGAATAGCTTTTGATCGACGGGAAGGTGACGAAGATGCTACCAGGGCTGCCTGTCCCCATAAGCGTAGATGCCCGAGGGACCCTGCTCGAGAATCTCGAAGCCAAGCTCGTACTTTTGCTCCTCCAACTTCTTAAGGCGAAAGGTCAAGGTCTCCTCTCACTCCTCTCCCATCTTGTACTAAGGGGTCCAGTTCTTAAAATCATGATAGGGGAAACAGCCCATCGTGGAGCGCCAACTTTCAGATCTCGAGCTGGAAGAGTATCATCGGTCTAATTGGGCGAAATGCAACACTGCTTGCACATCTCGCACTAGGAGACGATTTTTGTACATTAAGTTGGCCATGAGGGATAAGCCAACGTTCCCGCCAATTACAGAGCTCAACACTTCTAGGTTCCAGGTAGACGGTGGCAAGATAGTTCATGGATAGAATTTTGTAGTCTATCCAGGCATTAATGACAACGATTCAATCCATGATCCATGACTGGCATCTCACCTAGGTTGGTTGACCATACTCCCTCGAGACAAGGCAGAGTTGTTTAAGGGTTTCCCTCATCCTGAAGATCGAGCTGATTACTTGGCGATGATGGTATCTTTTTTTGTCTTTCCCACCTTACCTTTTTTTAACCTTTTAATCTCTATGCATTTTCAGACAGCTTAACATGTAATTGCTTGCAATGCGTGGTATTAGGCATATAAAACTCAGGCTGATGCTGAGCTCCACCAACTTAAGGCTGAAAAATCCGAGTGGCTCACTGAAAAGAATCAGTATAGGAGTTTTCTTGAGCAACTCGAGCGATTTAAGAAAAAGATGATTTGAATCTCGACTACCTTCGCCTTCAGGAGAATTTTACCAAGGAGTAGGAAAAGTCTGAGCAGTATAAGAAGTCTTATACCGTGACTCATTAGGAGCTTAATTCTTTTAAGTCCAACTACGATTCCCTTTTGTCCAAGCAGTAAGACCTTCAAACCAGTTATGATTAGCTGTAGTTTGACTACAAGAGGTTGGAAGAGGAGGTTTTTAGCCTGCGTATAGAACCTCAATCTTCCTCGGTTAGTCAAGATGTGTGCGATAGGATTCGTTCCGAAGCTGTTAGAGAATATCGCCTATCATAGGACTGTCATGACAGGAAACTTTTATTTTCTACCGACTTTGTGAAATATGGTTGCTATATGATGCGCTCTTGGCTGGAAAAGGAAAGATCAGGTGAGACTTTTCCTGAGCTGCAGTGGTCAAGACAGTTAGAGGGCTATACTAGTGAATTTCAGGGTTGGACAGATTACGAGCCCAACAGTGAGAATTTCGAAACCTATTTGGAGAAGGGGGCCTATGATGATCTCTCTAACCTCTCGGGTCCTTAGAAGCCTCGTCCACAATAGGGAGTGGTTGATGCTCTAGGCGATCTGGATTGTGATGACTTAGACTCCCTCAGTGAAGGTGCTTCTCCCCCGGAAAAAGATTTGTTTAGTTTAATGTTTTCTTTTCATTAATACTTTTAATTTCTTAAAAGAGTTTCAAGTCCTTATCTATACAAATAAGTAAGACTTTTCACTATATATGTATATATATAGGGTTTTGTTTTTGTCAAAATATTTTATGCCTTACCTTGCACATTTTTCACTTCAAGCCCTTTATATGGGTGTGTGGTTTACTTTGCGCATTTTTCGCTTCAAGCCATTGATATGGGTGCGTGGCTTACCTGCGCATTTTTTGCTTGGCATACCTCGCACACTTTTCGCTTTAAGCCCTCACATTGTCTCTTTGTGGCTTACCTCGCACACTTTTCACTTCAAACCCTTTTTTTTTATTTGGATGCGTAGCTTATCTTGCGCATTTTTTGCTTCAAGCCCTTTTTTTATTTGGGTGCATGGCTTATCTCGCGTATTTTTCTCTTCAAGCTCTTTTTTATTTGGGTGCGTGACTTATCTCGTGCATTTTTCGCTTCAAGCCCTTGCACATGGGATAAGTACCACTAAAAACCTCAATAGGCAATAAAATATCAATATGAAATAAATCATAATTCAATAAATGAAATTTCAATCCATAGTTCAACAATAAGAAATGACATTAAATAAATAAATAAAAGTTTCACTGCCAGTATGGTCTCAGATTATTAGTATTCCACGTCTTTGCTATCTTTTTACCTTGTAAGCTTTCCAAGATACAGGTGCCAGGTCCAATCATTCTCCTAACTCTATAAGGTCCTTCCCAATTTACTCTGAACTTTTCATATTCTTTCAAGGCATTGGTGATGACTGGCTTCTGCAACACCAAATCTCCTTCTCGTAAGGGTCTATCTTTTATGCGGGAGTTGTAATAACGAGCGACTCTTTGTTGGTAGGCAGCTAGCAGCAAGATCTCATTGCTCATCGAGTAAATCTAGGTTCTTTTGTAGGCCATGGAAATTTACTTCTTGCACATAAGGAATTACTCTTAGCGAGATGGCTCCAACCTCTACTGGTATTAAATCTTCGGTTTCATATACCAAGCTGAATGGCGTCTCTCCTATCGATACTCGACTCGTGGTCTTATATGCCCATAAAATACTAGGCAATTCGTCTACCCAGGCTCCCTTTGCTTTATCCAGACGAGTCTTAAGACCATGAAGTATGGTCCTATTACTGATTTCGTCTTGGCTGTTAGCTTGTGGGTGCGATACCGAGGATATCTTGAGTTGGATCCCCAATCCTTCACAAAAATTTTGAAAGGCATTACAATCAAATTGCTTCCTATGATCAGCCTTCAAAATTCTCAGAATTCCAAATCGACAAATTATCTCTTTCTAGATCATTGTTTCAACTTTTTTCTCTGTAATCGAGGCTAACGGCTCGACTTCTATCCATTTAGTAAAATAATTTATAGCCAACAACAAGTACTTCCTCTGACCAGTAGCCACTGGGAATGGCCCTACTATATCCAGCCCCCACCGAGCAAACGACGTGGGTTGAAATGTACTTTGGAGGGCTGACAGTGGTGCATTCATTACGGGGGCAAACCATTGACATTTATCACATCTTCGAACTTTATCAAGTGCATCTTACTTAAGTGTGGGCCAGTAGAAACCTGCTCTAAGTACTTTTGTTGTTAAAGCTTGAGCGCCTAAATGCTCTCTACAGATTCCTTCATGCACCTTAGCCAATGTGTAATTGGCTTGTTCTGGGCCCAAGCATTTCAATAATGGCAGGGTATATCCTTTTGTATAAAGTTCTCCATTCATCAGAGTGAATTTAGCACTCTGAATTCTCGTCATTCGAGTGATTTCTTTATCATCAGGAAGAGTTCCTTCCATTAAAAATCGTCCAATAGGTGTCCTCCAATCAGCACCGACTTCAATTTCCAGTACACTTCTTCTTCTTTTATGCTAGGCTTCTCTAACCTCTCCACCTTTACAGACCTTCCAATTGCTTCTGTAGAGGATGCCAACTTAGACAGAGCATCGACATGATTGTTTTCAGATCGATCGATTTGAGTTAGCTGAAAATTATCAAATGATCGAGCCAACCACTGGACCTTTTGCAAGTACGGGATGAGGGCAGATTCTCGAGCCTCATATTGCCCATTAAACTGGTTAAGAACAAGTTACGAGTCACTATGAGCTAACAAGTTTCGAATTTGGAGCTCTCTTGCAAGTTTCATGCCACCAATTAAAGCTTCATATTCGACCACATTGTTGGAATTAGGGAAATTAAAGCATAGAGAATACTCTAACATTTCTCTTTCTGACGATACTAATACAATGCCAGCTCCACTTCCTCTGATGCGTGACGCTCCATCAATAAACAACTTCCACCATTCCAACTCTTCCTCTTCGGGATCTTCTCGACATGTACACTCAACAATAAAATCTGCCAGTGCTTGTGCTTTGATAGCCTGTCGAGGATGAAAAGAGATATCGTACTCTCCGAGTTTGACAGCCCACTTCACTGACCTTATTGAATGCTCAGGCTTTTGGAGTATCTGCCTTAAAGGTTGATTTGTAAATACTGTTATCGAATGTGCCTGAAAGTAAGGGCGGAGTTTTCACGCAGCCATAACAAGCGTTAGAGCAACTTTCTCACTTGCAGATACTTTGTTTCTTCCTCCAGAAGCACTTTACTCACATAGTAAACTGGTCTATCTCCTTCTACGATTTTTCTCAATAAGACTGCACTAACCGTTTTATCGCCTACCCTAAGATACATAAATAGATGCTCCCCAGTTAAAGGCCTTGACAGCAATGTAATGCGTCCTTCCTAGACGTGTATACCGCAAGTGCATGGGTCGCACAAGAAATAAACGGAACTGAGTCCCAAATTATCGTCCCAGAGAGAAACACAGTCAGCCTAAAATAAAGGGAACTGAGTCCCAAATTATCGTCCCAGAGAGAAACACAGTCAGCCTAACTAAGTACAAGTTAATTTTACCCTAAGTATATCTTAGCAAATTATGAATATTAAAAGGGTGATTTACAAAGTTTAATTTGAAAATACTGGAAAGCAAGGAAAATAATAGAAATAATAAAATAAAGCAAAATAGAGTAAAAATTACTCACAGAGCTCCAAGTAAAATAAAAGCGAGAATCTGCAAAAGAAAAAAAATACTAAAATTAGAATTAATTAGTGAAAATGGACTAAAGATGCAAATATAAGAAAATATAGACTAAAATTAAATAGATTAAAACTAGAAAATTCTAATATGAAAATAAAATTTGTATGTGATTAATCTAATTGATAAAAATGCAAAATAATCAAACCTAAGGCCCAATGGAATAAAATTCTAATAAAAATTCTAAAAATTTCTAAGTATAACTTTAAATCTAAATGCCTAAATTGGTGACCCTAAATTATATATAACTCTAAATAATACTAAATTAATAAAATGGCTAAATAAATAATAAAATCTATTCTAAATGATGCATGAGAAATAAAATATTCTTTTTTGGGGTTTTTTTTGGGGCTTTTAAAATTTTAAATGAAAACTATCCTAAATATGTATAAAATGATTCTACCCCTAAACTAACTCAAAATGCAATACATAAGCACTACACTTAAAATTAAATCTTAAATCCTATTGCATTCAAAAATTAAATATCATTACAATTAAAATTAAATCTTAAACTCAAAAGCAAAGAAAATTAAGTTAGCGCGCAAATTAATTCAAGAATCATAATGTAACCACTAATACTATTACCTAAACTAACAAATAGTAATAAAAGAAAAACTAATATCTAACAATTAATATGAAAACATGATAAAGCAAATTTTAAAATCCCAAAAGTGCCAAATACATAACCATGCACTCCTCTCTGCCTGCACCAAGTTCCTGCACTATACTCCCTCCTGCTTCGCTCGCAATAGCCTTAACCCAGTAGCAGCCACTCGTCCAGCTCATGCCTTTCAGCAGCAGTTTCACGCTAGACGCCACTTCCTGCTTCACATCCTGCCATGCGTCCCACAGCTGCTTTAGCACGAACCAGCTTTGCCATCTCCTGCTTCTGATTCGACTGCTGACCACATTCCTGCAACAGACCTGCTCCTCTACCGTGCACCAGCTTTTGTCCTTTCGCCTGGTATCCATGCACCTGCTTCAACCTACTTCAAACGTGTCCTGCTCCTCTGACCAGTCACCAAACTTCAGCACCTGGTCCTTTGTGTTTCGTCTCGAGCAACAACCACGTCCGACTTGTTTTCACGCTGCAACAGCAGTAGCTTAGGGCTATCCTGAAATGCAGTAACACGGTGTCCTGCTCTAAGCAGCAGCGACTTCCAGCAGAGCTCCAAGACGCAGAACCCAATCAGTCAAAAAATCAGCAAATAGAGATGGACCGGAGATGAGAGAAAGCAGAATAGAAAAAAATTAAAAATAAAAATTCTCAAGTGCAAAACGATGAACACATGAAACAGAAAAAGAAAGGCAATCTATACAGAATTAAAGAAACAAAAATGGAATCAGATATAGGAAACCAAAGCAGGAAAGAGCAAATGCTATTCAAATAGTAAATCATCAACAAAGCAGAGCAGTGATTTTAAAACAGGAAGATGGAAACAGTTGATTGTCGAATGGAAAACAAAGCTGCAACGAAATAAAACTAACCTAGCACATTAAGTTTTAATCATATACTTAAAGAAATTAAAACAGAAAATAGAAAGAATGAGATGGACAGTAAACGAATGAGAAACAAAGCATTGAAGGAGATAGAAAAAGAATGTAACTGTATTACATCTAATTCCTAGAATACTTAAGTTTCATTGTAAATTAACTATATTGATCTAACACTAACTAAAATCTGAGAAGAATCTAAAAACAATAAAACCAAAAATGAAGAAACGCAACAATGGATTAGATTGGAGCAATGCAGCTGTTGTCACCGGCCAAGCTTTTTGCACACTTAAACTAGGGAAACAGAAAAGAATGGTGCCCAAAAAAAAATGGTAAAGAAGAAAACTGTTGTCATCGGCCTCTGCACCAGCTTAACAAGCAGATCAGGTTCTCGAATCCACAGCCTAAATCAAAGAGCCATCAACGTCAATGTAACAACCACATTCTTGCTTCCATTCCAGAACATCGTGACAGTAAACCAAGAAAATGCAGAAACGTGAATACAGCACAGAAACTGAAGTGCAAGAAATGAGGAAAACAGTAATGCAAACACTGATTAAATTTTATAAATCCTAACCTAAATTAATTACTTTAAATCTAAACTAATTAAGTAGGGAGCTCAAGAGTGATTAAAAACAATTAAAGAAAACATGAAACATCAAAGAAATTAAAATGTAGCAAGTATATCAAAATTTCCCTAAAATCAACTGGTTAAACAAAACTTAATATAGAAGTTTTCCAAACTAATGTAAAGTATCTCTAAATCAATCTTAAAACATAAAAGAAAATGCTGAAAAGAGAGTTTCAACTTAAAACAGTCACTAAATTGAAGAAACAGAGAAACGTAAAGCCAAAAACGATGACAAAACTTTGAAGACAAGGCTGCTGTCACCAGCCCTCTTCCCCATCGTAGGAACAATAGAGAAAAAGATAAAAGAAATATAAAACTAACCTAAAAGAAACCTAGTAACCAACCTAAAAAAACTCTAAACTAAACAATACCCCTAAAATTGTCTCATCCTTTTCTTTTTATACATATCAAAATGGAGGTACAAATAAGAATTTTAATCCTAGATTAGTTGGCATTATTTGACCACTTGTCTTCACACCATTAGCTTTTAAAGAAGATATTTCCATATCATTTGTCTTCTTGTCCACTTGGATGTGTAAGGTGGCATGACTTCTGTCTTCCATGAGGTGGCCAAGGTGTCCTTTGATCTGATCCTTCAAAGGTGAATAAAATGTGGACATTTAGCATCACATGTGTCAAGAAGAATGGTGACTAATGCTACAAGATGAAATCGTAGTGGTCCAATCTCTTTTTTAACTCATTTTCAGTCCATTTTCTACTGATATGACTGAAATGACTGAAATTCATCTGGATTTAATTTATCTGCAAACATGAGAATTTTAATTAAAATGAGGGGATAATTAATAAAATAATATAGGGATTAAAATAGTAAATTAAGAAATTAAATATAAATAACTCTATTTTCATAGAATTATCACACCTCCAAACTCAAGCTTTTGCTTGTCCTCAAGCAAAACAAAATATATGTAGGAACTAACAAGTACCAAACATATTGATTTTTTCAATATTATCCGCAAAGAAAAAGTACAAACTCTGATATCAAAGATTCACAATTATAAGTTTAACACACAGAATCATTCAATCATAAGTCTTAACCCAAATTGGACTCCTCATATGTGTGTGAAATGTCAAAGCCACTTCACAGTACATTACCCAGATCAGATTATACAAACACAATAATGCAAAGTCAATGACAAGTGATGATTCCCACAAATCGATTTAGGTTTAATTACCCCTCAACATGCGCTACTTCTAGGATCTTTGATGTAAGAGCTCATAATTACTCCTAAACTTATTTATTTTGCTAAACATTTTTATTCTATTTTTGTATTTTTCTTCTTCTTCTTTTTTTTTTTCAATTTCACTATCACCTATAACCCATATGTACATAGCTTAAAATATATCCTAGTGAAATTACACGCTTTCGGGGTATGGGATAGGAAAAGAGTGTTTAAGCTAAGGAAACGTGTGCAGGTGTATATACAGAGAAAAACTTATTTGGCCCAGATGGGTGACTAGGGGTAAAATATGTACAAGGACGACTGGAAAGGCTCAAACGATCCAAAGATGACATAAATCATTTTCCTAATTAAGTGTGATCTAATAATTCGCCTCGAGATAAGATCAAACAAATTCTAGAATATGATGCATAAAATCAACTGAACAAATGCAATCCTATGTCCATATAAGCTTTCTCTAAATAATTTTACATATTCATGATATGACATGTGCATAAAATGAGGAAATCACAATCAGAATAGGGATAAATTCAAGAATTCAACTTCATACTTTTCCTACAATCATGCTTCTTATTCAATCAAAGTCAGACTAAATCATGGGGTTATATCATCGAAATATGGGAAAAATCACATGCTAAGTACTAAATCAAACAATGTAAGCTCATATTTTCGTAAAATTTTACAATTCTGCCAAAATTTTTTCAAAAATGCTCAAGTGAATCCCCTCTCCTAAACTTTAAGTGCACAATGTCCTAAGTGTGCAAATAATATAAGAATTAAAGTTTAAGAATAGAATACTCCCCTATCTGATGATGAAGAACATGTGAAGCTTGATGAGAGCCATTACTGCAAAGGCTATCTATACAAGAAACAAAGACAGAAGCAACAAAAAAGAGAAAAAGAACTGTAAAAAAAGTGAAAAGAAAAATAAAGCAACCTAAAATGAAGTTAAACTAAGTAACAGGATCAGAAGCAAGAGGATCGGCCAAAGTGGTGACGGAATGCTGACGATCAAATCCTTCCCCAAAATAGTGCTTAAGTCTACACCCATTAACTTTAAAAGGTTGCTTTAGGGTCTCATCCATGATCTCAATGCTCATTGAGGGAATACTTGTGTAATGGTCAAGGGTCTTGTCCATCTAGACTTAAGCTTTCATAGAAACAACTTCAAGCGAGAATTGAAAAGCAGTACTTGTTGGCCTGGCTCGAAGTGTCTCTCATTTATTTTCTTATCATGTCATTGCTTAGTCTTTTCCTTGTAGAGCTTGGCATTCTCATATGTCAGTAACCTAAACTCATCTAACTGGTTAAGCTGTAGCAGCCTCTTCTCCCCCACTGCAGCTAAATTGAAATTCAAGTTCTTAAGGGCCCAATAGGCTTTATACTCAAACTCCACTGGCAAATGACAGGCCTTACCATAAATAACCTGATAAGGGGACATCCCTATAGGTGTTTTAAAGGCTGTCCTGTAAGCCCAAAGTGCATCATCTAACCTAATGGACCAATCCTTCCTACTTGGATTCACTATCTTCTCTAATATCCCTTTAATCTCCCTATTGGATAACTCTACCTGACCACTAGTCTGTAGGTGATAAGCAGTGGCTGCCTTATGATTGACCCCATATTTCTTTAAAAGCTTATCAAAACTCTTGTTGCAAAAATGGTATCCCACATCACTAATGATGGCTCTGGGTATGCCAAATCTCGTAAAAATATTCTTCTTCAAAAACCTTATCACCACCTTGGCATTATTAGTTGGTAAAGTCATTACTTCAACCCATTTTGACACATATTCTACGGCCACCAAAATGTAGAGATTGTCATATGAAGGAGCAAAAGGTCCCATGAAGTCTATACCCCAAACATAAAAAAACTCTACTTCCAAAATATTAGTCAGAGGCATCTCACTTCTTTTGGAAATATTACCTACCCTCTGACATCTATCACATTTTATCATAAAGTAGTGAGCATCCTTAAACAATGTGGGCCAATAATATCCAGATTGCAAAACCTTAGCAACTGTCATTTCTCTTCTAAAATGCCCTCCATAATCAGAAGAATGGCAATGTCTAAGTTATATCCTTTACTTATTCCATAGGAACACACATCCTTAAAACCTTATCTTTACATTGCTTATACAGAAAGGGCTCATCCCACACATAATACTTGACATCACTTAAAAACTTCTTCTTTTGTTTGGGCAGTCAAATCTGGTGGCATCACATTGCTCACCAAATAGTTCACAAAATCAGCATACCAGGGCAAACTGAAGTGTCCAAAAGCAAATAACTGCTCATCAAGAAAGGACTCATTAATTACTGTACCATCTTCTTTAAGTCCACTCTCCAATCTAGATAAATGGTTAGCAACCTGATTCTCTATCTCTTTCCTATCCCTAATCTACAAGTCAAACTTCTGCAGTAGGATGATCCATCTAATCAATCTAGGCTTTACATCCTTCTTGAAAACTAAGTACTTAATGGCAGCATGATCAATGTATACTACCACCTAAGTGCCAATAAGATAGGAGCGAAACTTATCAAAAGCAAACACTAAAACCAACAGCTCCTTTTCGGTAGTAGCATAGTTTAACTAGGCTTCATTCATAGTCTTACTTGCATAATAGATAACATAAAAGACTTTTCCTTTTCTTTATCCAAGTACAGCCCCAACTGCATAATCATTTGCATCACACATCAGCTCAAAAGGTAAACTCCAATTCAAAGCTATGATTACAAGGGCTGTAACTAACTTCTCCTTCAAAGTCTTAAATGCTTCTAAGCAATGCTCATCAAAATAGAATGCAGTATCTTTTTCCAGAAGATTACACAAAAACTTTAAGATCTAGGAAAAGTCCTTTATGAACCTTCTGTAAATTCCTACATGGCCCAAAAAACTCCTAATTCCCTTAACAGAGGTAAGGGGAGGTAACTTCTCAATAATTTCCACATTAGCTCTATCCACTTCTATCCCACTAGCAGATATCTTGTGGCCAAGCACTATACCTTCCTTAACCATAAAATGACACTTCTCCCAATTAAGCACTAAATTCGTTTCTTCATATCTCTTCAGAACAAGTGCCAAGTTGTGCAGACAAAGATCAAAGCTATCCCCAAATACGAAAAAATCATCAATGAAAACCTCTAGAAAATCCTCCACCATATCATGAAATATGGCCATCATGTAACGCTGGAAGGTAGCAGGTGCATTGAATAGGTCAAAAGGCATCCTCTTAAAAGCAAATGTCCTGTAAGGACAGGTGAAGGTGGTATTTTCTTGGTTCTCTAGGGCTATAGCTATCTAATTATACCCAGAGTACCCATCCAGCAAGCAGTAGAACTCATGACCAACCAATATATCAACATGGTCAATAAAGGGTAGAGGGAAGTGGTCTTTCCTGGTGGCCTTGTTAAGTTTTTTATAGTCCATACATACTTGCCAACCAGTGATAGTCCTAGTGGGTATGAGCTTATTGTTTTCGTTCTTAATCACAGTCATCCCTCCTTTCTTAGGAACACATTGAACTGGGCTCACCCAAGCACTGTCAGAAATGGGATATATAATCTTAGCATCCAACCACTTAATTATCTCCTTTTTGACCACTTCTTTCATCACAGGATTCAACCTACGCTGGTGATCTACTGACGACCTATACCCTTCCTCCAACAGTATCTTGTGCATACATATTAAGGGACTAATACCCTTGAGATCAGAAATAGACCATCCTATAGCTTTCTGGTGCTCTTTCAAAACTTGTAGTAATTTCTCCTCTTGATCAATGGAGAGAGCAGCAAACACTATCACTGGCCTAATGGAGGACTCACCTAGATAAGCATATCTAAGGTGTGAAGGTAAGGGCTTAAGCTCTAAAGCTAGAGGATCACTGGTGGATGGAGAGACATCTAAAGCTGGAATAGATGAAGTGTCTTAAGTTTCAAACTGGGCAGTCTCCACGAGGGGAGTAACCTCTAACAACTGTAAAGCCTCATAAACATCATCATCATCATCCTTATTGTATTCCTTAAGATTAACTGATCTCACCAAAAAAGCTTCTAAAGGGTTAAATGGGTGTGTCTTAGAGAACTCCTCGGTGATGTCTCTATCTACAATGTCCATCCTAAAACAATCTTGAGAGTCATCAGGGAACCTTAAAGATTTGAAAACATTAAATGTCACCTCCTGATCTTAAACTTTCATTGTCAATTCCCCCTTTTGCACATTAATCAATGTCCTACCAGTAGCTAAGAAGGGTTTGCCTAGAATGATTAAGACTTCCTTGTCTTCCTCCATAACCAACACAATAAAGTCTACAGGAAAAATGAACTTGTCCACCTTAACTAGAACATCCTCGATGATCCCCTTTAGATACTTACTAGATCTGTCAACTAACTAAAGGGTCACTGTGGTAGGCTTTGCATCTCTTACTCCTAACTTCTGGTATATGGACCAAGGTATGAGATTAATACTAGCTCCTAGATCACATAAGGCTTTACCAAAAAACTGATCTCCTATTGTGCAAGGTATGGTAAAACTATCTGGATCTTTGAGCTTAGGGGGTAATCTCCTCTGAATGATGGCACTACACTCCTCAGTAAGTGCCACTGTCTCATAATCCTCTAATCTTCTCTTCCTCGAGAGGATATCCTTCATGAACTTCACATAACTAGGCATTTGCTCTAAAGCATCCACGAAAGGAATGTTAATATGAAGCTTCTTAAACACCTCAAGAAATTTAGCAAATTGCTGATCAAGCTTCTGGTTTTGGAACCTCTGAGGAAAAGGTAATGGGTAGCAAATTGCTGATCAAGCTTCTGGTTTTGGAACCTCTGAGGAAAGGTAATGGGGGTCTAACTGGAGGAAGTGTAGTGGTAGTAGGTGTAGTATCAGATGAAAAGGAAGGTTATGAAGAAGAAGATGATGAAAAAGAAGTGCCTGACTTAGTTTTCGTTTCAGCCAGATCATCATGCTTCTACTCTTTTTGAATTGCATCTTTAGAACCTAGTGGTTCTGCTACTTTGGGCTCAACAAGACTTGACCAAGCATGCGGATCATCTAACTCTCTACCGCTCCTAAGGGTTATGGCCTTAACATGCTCCTTACCTTCCCTCTGTCTGACAGGGTTAGCTTCGGTATTACTGGGGAGGGTCTCTTGTGGACGCTGACTGAGAGCACTAGCTATCTGTCCAACCTGGACTTCTAGATTCTTAATAGAAGGCAACTTGATTCTATAGGATAGTCGTGAACATCTCCTCAAGTGAAAGTTTTTTCTCAACTGCTGGTGCAGGTAAGTACTGGGGTTGCATAGGTGGTGGTGGTGGTGGTGGATGATGTTGGAGCTGATGTGGCTAATGGGAATGATTAGACTGATGCTATGGAAGCTGTTGAGGTGGTGGTACATGAACAGGTGGAACCTGAAAATCAGGGGGTCTCATAGGTCTGGGATTAGAAGATTGCCCTTGATTTTGGTTCCAAGAAAGATTAGGGTGATTCCTCCACCCTGGATTGTAGTTGCTCAAAAATGGATTGTTCTATTGCCTTTGAGGTGGGGCAATGTACTTAATAGACTCTAAGTATAATGGGCACATATCAATTGAGTGTGTACCACCACACAAAGTGCATGAGATGAAGGGACTTTGGACAGCTAAAACAGGATTGGGACTATTGGCAGAACTATTCTGGGTACTAAGAGATTCTACCTTCCTTGTGAGATTGGCAATTTGAGAAGTTAAGGTAGAAAGTGTGTTCAACTCATAAATACCCGTAACTTTCTTAGGTATCTACCTTTGTGATGACCACTGATAATTGTTAGCTGCCATTTTATCCAACAGACTATAAGCTTCTTCCTTCGTCTTACACATCAAAGCTCCTCCCGCAGCAACATCGACTATGGTCCTATTCTGGCTAGTGAGTCCGTTATAGAAGGTTTGGACTTGAAGCCATAAGGGTAGGCCATGATGGGGACACTTCCTAGGAAGGTCTTTGTATCGCTCACATGCCTCATAAAGGGACTCAGAGTCGAATTGAGAAAATAAAGATATATCACTGTGTAGTTTAGCCATTTTGGAAGGAGGAAAGAACTTGGCTAAGAACTAATGGGCTAATTCATCCCATGTGGAGATTGATCCAAGAGGTAAAGAGGTCAATCAGTGTCTGGCTCTGTCTCTAAGAGAGAAAGGAAATAGCTTAAGCCTAAGTGCATCATCCGAGAGTCCATTATGCTTGAAAGTGTTGCACAGATCTAGAAATTGCCCTAAGTGAGCATGTGTGTCATCATGAGGAAGCCCACTGAACTGAAGCGAAGTTTGGATCATTTGGAGGATCGAAGGCTTAATCTCAAAGTTTTTTGTTGGGATAGCTGGTGGCCTAATGCCAATGTAGTAACCTCCTATGGTCGGGACAGCATAGTCTCCCACAGTTCTGATCTCTTTGTTTTCACCCATCTTGCCCTGCAGCGGAGCTACTATTTTCCTAGAGTCCTTCTTAATTTTTCTAAGTGTTTTTTCTATTTCAGGATCTAAAGGAATGCAGTCAAAGCTCTTGGCTCTTCGCATGCAGACATTCAGAAGTCCTAAGGAATGATTTTTTTATTTATTTTGATTTTGATTTTTTTTAAGAAAGGAAATTAACTAATCTAAATTAAGTCTCTAAATATTTGCAACCTAAGTATGTACAAAACTAGAAGTATACCTAAGCATAATTTCACCAATATTAGTCAATGGCTAAGCGTAGTTCCCCGGCAACGGAGCAAAAAACTTGATGCGTCCTTCCTATACGTGTATACCGCAAGTGCACGGGTCGCACAAGTAATAAAGGGAATTGAGTCCCAAATTATCGTTCGACAGAGAAAAATAGTCAGCCTAACTAAGTACCAGTTAATTTTACCCTAAGTATATCCTAGCAAATTATGAATATTAAAAGGGTGATCTACAAGGTTTAATTTGAAAATACTAGAAAGCAAGGAAAATAATAGAAACAATAAAATAAAGCAAAATAGAGCAAAAATTACTCACAGAGCTCCAAGCAAAATAAAAGCGAGAATCTGCAAAAGAAAAAAAAATACTCAAATTAGAATTAATTAGTGAAAATGGACTAAAGATGCAAATATAAGAAAATATAGACTAAAACTAAATAGAGTAAAACTAAAAAATCCTAATATGAAAATAAAATTTATATGTGATTAATCTAATTGATAAAAATGCAAAATAATCTAACCTAAGGCCTAATAGAATAAAATTATAATAAAATTCTAAAAATTTCTAAGTATAACTTCAAATCTAAATGCCTATGTTGGTGATCCTAAATTATATATAACTCTAGATAATACTAAATTAATAAAATGCCTAAATAAATAATAAAATCTATTCTAAATGATGCATGAGAAATAAAATATTCTTTCTTAGGTTTTTTTTTTGGGCTTTTAAAATTTAAAATGAAAACTATCCTAAATATGTATAAAAATGATTCTACCCCTAAACTAACTCAAAATGCAATACATAAGCACTAAACTTAAAATTAAATCTTAAATCGTATTGCATTCAAAAATTAAATATTATTACAATTAAAATTAAATTTTAAACTAAAAAACAAAGAAAATTAAGTTAGCGCACAAATTAATTTAAGAATCATAATGTAACCACTAATACTATTACCTAAATTAACAAATAGTAATAAAAGAAAAACTAACATCTAACAATTAATATGAAAATATGATAAAGCAAATTTTAAAATCCCAAAAGTGCCAAATACACAGCCATGCACTACTCTCTACCATGCACCACGTTCCTGCACTATACTCCCTCCTGCTTGGCTCGCAACAGCCTGAACACAACAGCAGCCACTCATCCAGCTCGTGCCTTTCAGCAACAGTTTCACGCTAGATGCCACTTCCTGCTTCACATCCTGCCATGCGTCCTGCAGCTGCTTCAGCATGAACCAGCTTTACCATCTCCTGCTTCTGATTCAGCTACTGGCCACATGCCCTGCAATAGACCTGTTCCCCTGCCATGCACCAGCTTCTGTCCTTACGCCTGGTATCCACAAACCTGCTTCAACCTGCTTCAAACGTGTCTTGCTCCTCTGACCAGTCACCAAACTTCAACACCTGGTCCTTTATGTTTTAACCTGAGCAACAACCACGTCCAACTTGTTTTCACGCTGCAACAACAGTAGCATGGGGCTGTCCTGAAACGCAGCAACACGGTGTCCTGCTCCAGGTAGCAGCGACTTCCAACAGAGCTCCAAGACGCAGAACCCGATTAGTCCAAAAAATCAGCAAACAGAGATGGACTGAAGATGAGAGAAAGCAGAACAGAAAAAATTAAAAATAAAAATTCTCAAGTGCAAAATGATGAACACATGAAACAGAAAAAGAAAGGCAATCTATACAGAATTAAAGAAACAAAAATGGAATCATATATAGGAAACCAAAGCAGGAAAGAGCAAATGCTATTCAAACAGTAAATCATCAACAAAGCAGAGCAATAATTTTGAAACAGGAAGATGGAAACAGTTGATTGTCGAATGGAAAACAAAGCTGCAACGAAATAAAACTAGCTTAGCACATTAAGTTTTAATTATAGACTTAAAGAAATTAAAATAGAAAATAAAAAGAAGGAGAAGAATAGTAAACGAATGAGAAATAAAGCATTGAAGGAGACGGAAAAAGAATGTAACTGTATTACACCTAATTCCCAGAATACTTGAGTTTCATTGTAAATTAACTGTATTGATCTAACACTAACCAAAATTCGAGAAGAATCTAAAAACAGTAAAACCAAAAATGAAGAAACGCAGCAATGGATTGGATTGGAGCAATGCAGCTGTTGTCACTAGCCAAGCTTTTTGCACACTTAAACTAGGGAAACAGTAAAGAATGGTGCCAAAAAAAATGGTGAAGAAGAAAACTGTTGTCACCGGCCTCTGCACCAACCTAACAAGCAGAACAGGTTCTTGAATCCACAGCCCAAAATCAAACAGTCAGCAACGTCAATGTAAAAACCACATTCTTGCTTCTATTCCAGAACATCGTGACAGTAAACCAAGAAAATGCAGAAACGTGAATACAGGACAGAAACTAAAGTGCAAGAAATGGGGGAAACAGTAATGCAAACACTGATTAAATTTTATAAATCCTAACCTAAATTAATTACATTAAATCTAAACTAATTAAGTAGGGAGCTCAAGAGTGATTAAAAGCAATTAAAAAAGACATGAAGCATCAAAGAAATTAAAATGCAGAAATAAAATTCAAGCAGATGAGAATTTCCCTAAAATAAATTGGTTAAACAAAACTTAATTAAGAAGTTTGCCAAACTAATGTAAAGTATCTCTAAATCAATCTTAAAACATAAAACAAAAGGTTGAAAAGAGAGTTTCAACTTAAAACAGTCACTAAATTGAAGAAACAGAGAAACTTAAAGCCAAAATCAATGACAAAACTTTGAAGACAAGACTGTTGTCATTGGCCCTCTTCCCCACCGTAAGAACAATAGAGAAAAACATAAAAGAAATATAAAACTAACCTAAAAGAAACCTAGCAACCAACCTAAAAAAACTATAGACTAAAAACTACCCTAAAATTGTCTCATTTTTTTCTTTTTATACACATCAAAATGGGGGTACAAATGGGAATTTTAATCCTAGATGAGTTGGCATTGTTTGTCCACTTGTCTTCACACCATTAGCTTCTAGAGAAGATATTTTCATGTCATTTGTCTTCTTATCCACTTGGATGTGCAAGGTGGCATGGCTTGTGTCTTCCATGAGATGGCCAAGGTGTCTTTTGATCTTATCCTTCAAAGGTGAATAAAATGCAGACATTTGGCATCACATGTGTCAAGAAGAATGGTGACTCATGCTATAAGACGAAATGGTAGTGGTCAAATCTCATTTTTAGCTTATTTTCAATCCATTTTCTACTGAAATGACTAAAATTCATCTGGATTTAATTTATCTGCAAACATGAGAATTTTAATTAAAATGAGGGGATAATTAATAAAATATTATGGGGATTAAAATAGTTAATTAAGAAAGTAAATATAAATAACTCTATTTTCATAGAAATATCACAATGAGAGTTCTTTCAAATATTCCTTCAATTCCTTAAAGGCCTTTGACATTCTTCAGTCCATTTAATGTTATTCCCACCTCGGAATGTCTTGAAGAACGGTATGCTTCTTTCAGCAGATTTTGATAAGAAACGATTTAATATAGCTATTCTCCTCGTCAACCTTTGCACCTCTTTAAAAGTAACTGGTGGCTTCATATCCAAAATGGCTTGGACCTTCTCGGGGTTGGCCTCGATCCCACGATTGGTTATCATAAATCCCAAAAACTTTTCGGATTGGACTCCGAACGAACACTTGTTGGGATTTAGCTTCATGTTATACTTCCTTAAAACTTCAAAGACTTTAGACAGTCGCAAAACATGAGATTCCCCCCTTTACTCTTCACGATCATGTCATCCACATAGGCTTCCATTATGTTGCCAAGCAGATCTTTAAATATTTTGTTCACCATGCGCTGATATGTAGCACACGCGTTTTTTAAACCAAACAGCATCTCTCTGTAGCAGTAAGTGCCTTTATTAGTGATAAAAGACGTCTTTTTCTTCGTCTTCAGAGTAATTAAGATCTGATGATAACCGAAAAATGCGTCCAAAAAGCTAAGAAACTCGTAGCCTGAAGTTTCATCCACTAGTTTATCAATCCAAGCCAATGGGTACGAGTCCTTTGGATATGCCTTATTCAAGTCGGTGAAGTCCACACACATTCTCCATTTTCTTGTGGCTTTCTTCACCATTACCATGTTCGCAAGCCAATCCGATACAAGACTTCCCGAATGAATCCAGCCTCAAGCAACTTGTCGATCTCTTCTTCAATGACTTGTTGTCCCTCAAGGGCGAAGTTCCTTTTTTTTGTTTGACAGGTTTTACCCCGGGCAACACATTAAGCTCATGGCAGATGACTTCTGGATCAATTCCAGACTTGTCAAAAGGGGTCCATGCGAAAACATTGGCGTTATCTATTAAGCATTTTACTATCTCCTCCTTCACTTCGGGCCTCAATTGGCCCCCAATGTGCACTTTCTTCTCTTCATCGTTAGTCTTCAATGTTATTTCGTCTATCTCTTCGACAGGTATCGGCTTAGGTGGTTCAATAATAGTAAGAGTTTCTTTCCTCTTAATCCTCTTACATGTAGTCGATGCAACATTACACGTTCTTGCTCTCCTTTGGTCTCCTTTTACCTATCCCACACCTTTGGGAGTTGGGAACTTCATCAACAGATAACACAGGGAGATGACGACTCTCATGTCACTCAACAATGGTCGTCCAAGAATATCGTTGTATGCTAGAGATGTTGATTTGACTACCATAAATAAAGCTTGTCTCGTAACACTTTTAGGGTCTTCTCCGAAAGTAGCTGGCAACTCAATGGACCCTGCCACCTTTACTTTCTCTCCTATGAAGTCAAACAATGGACCTTTAAGCTCATTAAATCACATTTTCCACAATCCACATTATTACAGAATTCCAATTTGCATTCATGCAATATATACATGTATAAATTTACTGTTAGGTAGGCATATGTTTCATCCATATCCATTAAGCATCACAAGCTTATTTTCCTATTCTCATAATCTAGGTCACACTTCTTAGATAGACCATTCATCATGCCCTAATTATATATAGTTCACATGTTAATCAATCATTTTTAAAACATATATTCAATAGATGAATAATTACCATAACACTACCAAACGATATTTTAATGATATTCTATTATTGTTCTGTCATCATCATCATCATCATCATCATCATCATCTCCTCAATACTGGGGTAAGTTATATGAACCAATATATAACCTCACGCTAAGTCATCAGGATGAATTCTCCTATTCCACTCACTACTATCTAAAGCAATGTTTTCTTCTAACTCATGTTCCGCCATATCTTTCTGGATTACTTCTTTCCATGTCTTTTTTTGTCTTCCCCAAGCCTTGACCCTTTTTACTTCATTCATAGCTTATACTTTTCTAATTGGAGCATCCACAGGTCTATTTCGTATGTGTCTAAAACAACCTAAACGATTTTCACTCATCTTGTCTTCGAATTCTATCATTATACTAGAGCATTCCAAAATATTTCCAGTTCATATTAATCACTTTTACATCTCAATGTCAATACTAAGATCGCTACCATCATTGTGGTTCCTTTTAGCATTCCACGAATATTTAAATCTTACCTCAATACTATCTCGTAATAATTCTATAATAACCCAAACATTAATGTGACTATTCAAACTCATTCAAAGGCATATACACTATCATATAGCCATAAGTCGATCATCACATTTTTTTATCACCATTTAATCATCATACCACAATTCATCATTTTCTATTTATTTACTAAGTCATTCTCTAATCATTATTACCATCATATGATTGTAATCTATCATATACAATAAAATTATAACTCTAAATTATATAAATGTTTTATCAACTCTAAGCTTAGCGTTTGTACGTTGAGCTTAGTAAACTCTATGTTTGTCGCCTTAGCATCGCGTTACATATTCAACGATATCAAATGGCTTAGTATCAATAAAATAAATTTCTAAATTATTTTTATAAACATAAATGACATTCCATGACATCTCTTACCGATATTCTAAATTAACTCTAGCTAAAACACAAAATCTCTTTCTCTCTTCTCTTTGTCTTTCTCTATTTTCAACCTTTAAAACATTTGTTTAAGACTTTGATTCAAGCACCTTGAAACACCCTACTTGGCCTGTTTAGATGCCGGGTTCATCACCGAAAAATACTCCAAATTAACACCTATTTCAACACCATCACAACCCCATATAAGTGTCTTTTTAGCCTCAAATCCCTACCTCAATTCAACGCTTTAAAACCCTTGTTTTACCTCTATCACAACAATCGAAAATCATCCCAACTCCGTCTCAAACACTCTTGTTCACCCTCTATTTCGAGTCATGTCATCTTTAAATGGAACACTACTACAAGTGCACAGGTCAGTTTTCGAGTATAGAGTAAATATGAGTATCATCCCACAGGGAACTGTGTCTACCGCTAATCACTGTAATCAACAACCTTGAGCTTTATTTAGAAAATTAATGAATGATGGTTAAAATCTTACTTATTACTTTAACGATTAACTACAAAACAATTTAATTAAAACAAATCCCAATAATTATGAATGAAAATATCAATAGCAGAATATTCCTAGAAACCGATTTCACCTAACTAGGGTTCATGCACTTCCGTTGATCAGTTGTTCTTTTGATTTCAATTTGTTTATAGCCGAAACTATTTCCTGTTTATCTCTCCTGAGTTTTAAACAGTCATACCCAATTTACCTAATCCTAACCTCCCGATTCAAAATTAAATAATAGAGTTCATTAAGCAATAATAATCCGCTTCTCTATGACTCATAAGAATTGTCAACCTCTCAATTCAACAATATCTTATGTTAATCTACCCTTGTGCATATAAATAATCCCCTCTCCTGAGTGCCGAATTTTTATACTAATTCATCTAATTGGTGGCCAATCAACTAGAGCATTAAGAACAAGTAGATTAAATAAACATAATAGAAATCATCCAAACAACATCACAAAGTAATTGCAATCTGCCCAAAGTTGGTTACATCGATTCTAGGAAAATGGAGTTTAATTCCTAGACATCATAATAAACATCCAAGAATTCCAATTTAACATCCCAAGAACAAAATTTGTGGAAAAAGATGTAAAAGATGAAGTCTCTATGGAGCTAAATTAATCTTGAAGTCTTTTGCCGCAGCCTCCCTCGAAATTCTGATAAAAAGACTATTTATAAGGTTTCCAAGCACTAAAACACGAAAGGCCACGTGGCAAAACAGTGTTGCCCTAATCAGATTGCTATACCGCGGGAATGGTATTAATTCCTCAAATCTGCTCTGCACTGTCTAGTTTCTTCTATTGCTGCAGCATAAGTCACGATCAGTACCCTGTATCTTCAATTCTTCATGGAATCATCAGAACCAGCTCCAAAAGCTTTAACTTCTCCAAATTGTTCTTTTTCCTGCACAAGTGCACAAAACACATAAAAACATACCTAATATTGCAAAGAACAAATCAAATAACTAAGTATAAAGGGTTCTAAACATATATAAAATTCAGTGCTAACAAATACCCCAAAACTTAGAAATTTGCTTGTCCTCAAGCAAAGACATACTAGAAACAAAACAATTAAAGACTCTCAACCATACTCAGCTCACATGCTTGTCATACTAAATTGGGCTTTTCCTCAAGAATTCACAAGGTTCTCAACTTAAGACAAATTTCAGATTTATATTGTTCAAGCCAATCAAAGCAAACCAATCCCCCTTTACTCTTCACTTTCCACTTGTGTGTGTGTGTACAATCATTTACTCAAATTCATGCACTCAAATGTTAATGCAAAACCTAAATAAGAATTAAATACAAGACTTCATATGCTTGAATTAACTACTACTCTCCACTAATAGAGACTCATGCATAACCAGGAATCAAAAGGATTTTTTCAAGGGTTGTAACGTAAAGCTCAGGTTTAGGTGGGAGAAAGGATATAATATGAAATTCAATCCACCTAAAGCACTATAATCACCTTTGGATTTAATTTGTTTTGAGCTTATGAACCACTACCTAACTTTATTCATTCTTGAGTTTGATTTCTCTTCTTTTTCTTCTTCTTTTTTTTTTTAGAGCAATAGTAGTGTCATGCCCCTGAACTTAAGATTCTTCATTATTTGTAACTGCATATGACACTCAATTTACATCAAGACCCGAGAACAAACTTTGTCATAATCAAGTTCTCAAACCAACAATTTACAAACCACCCCTGTTTTCTTTTGAGCTCATCCCCTAATCCAAAATTTGATTAATAACACTTCAAGTAAGGGACCAAAAGAAGAAGATAATCAAACAATTAGGCCATGGCTTGTAATATGGTTAAATAACAACAAAATGAAAAAATTAGGCTCAAAGGGTTTTCCAAATGATTAATATAATTGGGTAGGCTTGAAAGACTCAATCTCAAAACAAAAATGGCCTAGATCATTTTCCTAATTATGCATGGTCTATCAATTTCGCCTCAAGTAATAGCTAATCAAGTTCTAGAGTCTTTTTTGGTTTCACAATTCAACACAATAAGTACATAAACTGAATATGATTGGTGCATAAGTTTAAGTGAAAATATTCAAGTGAAGCTTTCTATCCACATACCAATACTCAAACAATAAAATCATCCATTTAAGCAAAAGTTGATCAGTTCTTGCAATATCCATCTTCGGCCACAATCTAGAAAACTAACTTTTAAAACTGAGTATAATTGTCACACAAACATAAAAATTTGAAACAAATAACAACTGCTAAAAATATGGAAACAGACATACAAAGCATAAGGCAGATAAAACACAATCACAACCAATAACTCCCCCAAACTTAAGATTTTCATTGTCCTCAATGAATAGGAAAAAGTATTAAAGAGGACTTCCCTGGGGTAGTTTAGCTGTCTGAATCCTTCTCTGAGCCAACCTCAGCATCAGCTTCCTCTGGGGCATATTCTTCCATGTCATCATCATCATCATCAGCTGCATTTTCCTGTTGTGGCATACACCATTGTGGTGGCAAGGAAAATTCCACCTCTCCTTCTTGACCCCTCAGATTTAGGTATTGCAGCAATGACCTATTGTAATGGGCAACATACGCACAAAAAGTCGGATAATCTCGGTCATTATTGCTCACCTCCATCCACAACTCTTTAATCTCATTAAGCACAGTCTCGATAGAGCCAGAAGTGGAGGAAGGTGCAGCTAATGGGCCAACAGAAGTACCAACAGAAGGTGGTGGTGGTGCAGCGGGAGTTGCAGCTTCTCTCTGAGTCAGAGGTACTCGAGGATTTTTGAAAGTTTGCAGATTTCCTTGCCAATCTTACTTCAAGCTCAGTCCAATAGACTCCATATTTCTTACAAAGTCCACAAACCAATGAAGGGTGAGGTAAACCCCTTCTATTTTCCCTGCGTATGAACTCTTGTATGGATCGAAAAATAATGGCTCCAAAATCAACAATCTTTCCAGTCAGAATACAGTAAAGGAGAGCAGCTCTATCCACATCGACACTACTTTTATGGGTGGTAGGCATGATTCGAGAATAAATAAAGTCATACCATTCATGAAGACCATATTGAAGTCGATTGGAAGGGAATGCCATAGATTTAGCTTCTGGCCTCTTCTGTCAATGGGTGTATGGGACTGTTAGTTCGTTAATGACCCGGACCAGCTCATCATAATCAGTGTGTAGAGCTGCGACATAGCTGATATACTCTTCTTTCACCCCTTATGGAAGGTCCAGATAGAGATTAATGGCATTGACGTTGTAAGGAACAAGAACACCCCTAACTTCAGAAGTCGAATGAGTGCTCTCCATGGCATTGGCATAAAATTCTCGGACCACATCAAGGATGGCATCTTCAGGTTGCCCTGCTAATTTCAACAGCTCGAAGTCCTTCAAAAACTCAAAATATATATCCCAGCCACCAATGTCAGGCCGAAAACTTCATTCGATAATAATGTTTTTACCCATGATTTTCTTGAAATTTTCTGTCGCTTGGCTGTTCACAGATCTAGAGGATCATAATTGGTGATGATTGGTTCTTCCCTCTGTGGAGATGGGGATGAGCTATCAGTGGCTTGACTTAAACTTTTCAGGTTTCGTCTTGTGAGACCCCGTATATGTATAGCTGTATATAGGAACATGGGAATGTAAATAGAGTCATAAGTAAGATGATGTATTGTAATGTGAAGTATATGCAATGTAAGTTTATAAGATTATGTATGCACTTGTAGTAAGAATTGTGATTATACGTACAAGTTGCATTATGAATGAGTAGGAAGAAATAAACTTGAACACGAGAAGAATGTGATCGAAATGGAATATGAGTAGTATAGTAAAATGGAAGGAAAGATTTACATAAGTGTATATTTCCATTCGAGTAATATCGTATGTGTATTTGATCATACAAAGATTCTACACAAGTTTTAATGTGTATGTAGAGAGGATGGATCCCATTTTCAAGTCTCAAAGATGAATGAATGAGAAAATGATCATGGAAGCAAATTAAGGGTGTTTGGTAAGGGTTGTTGCAGAAAAACTGCAGGAAAACTGGAATTTGTGAAGGCCAGATCGATCTCATAGGATGAGAGATCGATCTGGGAGAGCCAGAATGCCCTTATGTGAGAAATGGAAGGGAACAGATCGATATCCAAAGGAAGCAGATCGATCTCCTTAGCTCTCGGGTTGGGAGCAGATCGATCTTCCCTAAGACCAGATCGATCTCTTAGCTCTATGGTTGGAAGCAGATCGATCTCCCCTAAGACCAGATCGATCTCCTTAAGCTTCTGTTTGACAGCAGATCGATCTCCAGCCTCGACAGATCGATCTCCTACCTTTAAAACGTCTTAGAAAAGAGGGATTTCTGGAGGAACAGATCGATCTCCACCCAAGGAAGATCGATCTCATCAAGTCAAACCTATAAATGGGAGCAGTTGGATCATCAGAATTTCGGGACAAACATTTCCATTTCACTTCAACTCAAAGAAATCTAGTTTCTCACTCCTAAATCTAGCCATTTTCAGTGAGATTTAAGGAGAGGCTATTAGAGACAAAGTTGTTCACATCAAAGAGAAGAACAACATAGTCTAGAGGCATTTTCCCATTTGAAGGATTGAAGAAATAGAGGGCAATCCTAATTGGAGCAAGAGGAAATCCAATGAGATAAGATCTAATGCACAAATCCAAGTACATTGAGTTAGTTAATGATTATAAAAATATTTGGGTGTGCATATTGTGAATAGAATTACCTAAAATGGTATGAAATGACTATAGCTTAGAAATAGTCAAGTGTGAGAAAGTGGAGTGTGGGAGTATTTTTGATGAATGGGATATCTTGAGTGGATGAGTATGTTGTGGAAATGGTTTGGAAATGTTGATATTAGGATAAATTGGGAGATTTACCACAAAGGGTAAAAAAATGTGAAATTAAGGCATTGGATAAATGCTTAGTTGAATAAGAGTTAGAAACATTAACTCAAATGTTGGTGGATGAATTTCAGTTTCGGATGATACGCCGGAGCAAGTCGAGATGAGAACGCGAGAAGCATAAAGGCGGATAGTTGCACACAAGTAAAACGAGGTAAGGGACTGTGTGTTAGCTATAGAGATGTTCGTACGTAATTACAGCAATTTCGTAGATATATTGCTAGGACTAGTACAATATTATAAGTTTATGAAATGATGTGGAAGTATGAAAAGTACTATGATGTATATATATGTATTGAGAAATGGGATAGGGTAAGGAAATAGCATGATATGCATGTTTTCAATGAAATTCTCAATTTTACATTGTTATTGATGATTGAGAAATGTTGATGATAGGTTGGCTAATTTTACATGTTTTGGCATGAAAAGGCATGCTATGTGAATAAACGTGTTTTGAGTTTTAAAAAAGAGAAAATAGCCATCTATCAGTTTTGAGATGAGATTTGGTGTTGAAGCGTTAGCTCACACCCGGTTTAAAGCCTTGATGTACCGTGCGGGAGTTTAACTCGCACGGAGGTTTTGAGAAAGTGCGAGAACTATGCTCGTACCTGTTTTGTTGAGTTAAGGTAAACCTGGGGGTCTGGGACCCAAGGGGATACCAGTCGACGGCCAATTGAACTGGCTGGGCCTTAACGATAGATCGTACCGCGCTGGAGCTTTGCGTTGACTGTGTGTCACGCTGCTTGCTCGCCTGGTATATGAGACATGGTTTAAGGATAAAAAGTCCATCGGAGTTGGAGTATGGACTTGGGTCCACGGTTGTACGTAGAATAGTGTAGTCACCCGTTGGTATACTATGTACCGTGCTGGGTGCACGTGAGTACAAGTATCGCGTAGATGACACACGACGTATCTTCACCGTGAGTATACGAGGAGATGAGGTGGATTGAGATGAGCCGGAGGGTAGGACTGACCCATCCCCCTTCAGGCGAAGTGATACCCTGTGCACACCCGATCAGTGAGGCCTGGGATCACTGACTGTGGCCATAAGTCGTGGATATTTGATTGCCTAAAATTCCATGCCTGTCTCAGAGAATCGAGAAACAGAGACAATCTCATAAAAGAAAGAGATTTGCGAGAAAGAATGATTTGAGAAGTGAAAGAGATTTCGTGTTTTAATAAATCTCCGATTTCACATTCGTGCCATGAGGGCACTATTTATGAGCATGTTTTAAATGGAAGTTTGACATTTGATTTACACGAAAATGCTCTTGAGAAATATGTATTTAAATGCATTGTTCGTATAATATTTCCATTTATAACGAAAACATGATTTTGGTTTATGCATGCATGGGCTATGTAGGTAGTACGATATCTACCTGCTAGCATACATTTCCTTACTGAGCTGTGGTTTGCTCATCCCACTATTTTTCCCCCTCCAGGTACTGAGAAGTAGGGGAGTGGTGGTCTCTAAGTCTTTTGTGTTGAACAGCTCCCACAATCCGCAAAGGTATAAGATTTGTGTACACGAGTATTTTGTATCTAATATATTGTATCGCACAGTTATATCTTGGAATTGTAATCAGTATTATGGGGATGATATGTAAACACTTGGTATTTATACAATTAATTTTGTGTATTTACACACACACCTGGGAGTGTGAATTAAAATTTTAAATATTCCGCTGTAAATAAATAAATTTTTAGTAATTGCATCTTCTCACAGCCCAACCGTAGTAGAGAATGTATGGATAGAAGGGTTCCCGAAAGCGGGGCATGACAGGCTTGGTATCAGAGCTTGGTTGGTCTGATGTGAGTTGATGCTTAGGACTAAGAAAACATACATCCCCAAGTTACTGTGCGATATTTAGATACAAATGTGTATACGGAGCTGGTAGTAAATTAAATGTTTGTTATAACGCAGGAAAGTTATCAGGCTAGTGAGTTATGCCTGAGAGACACCGCAAGAGGGGAGAGAGCTCGAGGGCTCGAGGGCAAAATGACAGGACTGAGAGGCACAGTAGATCATCCTCTAGTCATGAGCCCCAGGAACAGATAGAGGCTTCTGATCCTCGAATAACTCGATTGGAGGAAGACATGCGCACGATGATGACCATGATGGGTCAGATCATGGCTAGGTTTGAGGGTACACCTGGTACAGCGGGACAGGCTGCACCGAATCCCCCAGCAGCTGCACCTGAGCCTGAGAATGTTGCACCTGCGCAAGCTGAACCGGCTAGGCCACGGGAACCTCATATTCGACCGGTACCGCCTCCGGTAGCCCCACATCAGCATGATGATGATTTGGGGTATGTATATGATTGCGACATGGAAAGATTGAGGCATTTTATGGACTTTAAGCCTCCTTCGTTTAGCGGGGTAAAGGATCCGACGGTGGCTGAGGACTGGATCAGTCAAATGGAGAAGTTATTCGACTTCTGTAGATGTTCAGCTACGGAGAGAGTAGCACTTGCGGCCTTTGTATTGAGAGGCGAAGCAGAGCACTGGTGGAAGTCCGTCAGGCCGATGTTAAGAGCTCAAGGAATGGTTATCACGTGGGATATGTTCTTGGACGTTTTCAGAGAGCAATACATCCCAGATACTGCTCGACGGAGACTACAGATGGAATTTCTGAATCTGACTCAAGGGAATCGAACAGTTGATGAGTACGAGTCACGATTCACTTCACTGGGTCGATATGATCCGGATTCGATCAGGAGTGAAGCTGTCAGAGTCCGTAGATTTGTAGATGGACTGAGGCCTTCGATCCGAGCGAAGTTGGCCCCATTTGATGTCGCTACATATAGAGAGGCTGTGCGACGGGCCCAGTTATGCCAGCAGGATCATGACTTGCAGATTTCTGAATTTAGTTGGGGTAAGGACAAGGGTCCGAGGAAGCTGGGAGATGGCAAGAGTGCCAAATTTGGTCGAAAATTCATGAGTAAACGTCGGAGAGAAGTAGATGAGTTCCAGAAGAATGTTGTTAGACCTTTTATGCCTCCGACTCAGACACCAGCCAGGGGTATAGTGATTGGTGGGCCCCGACCGACTACAGATCAGTGTAGGCTATGCGGTCGATACCATGGTGGTAGGCCATGTCATCTTCAGGGTACCCGATGTTTCAGATGTGGTAAATTTGGACATTATGCCAGAGAGTGCCCGGAGATAGTTGAGGCAGTTCCACAGAGGGGTAAAGAGCCAGAGAGGGTTCCTACAGTTGCACCTCCTGCAAGAAAGAAAGCCTCGGCTGAAGAGAAAGGAAAACAAGTTGTGGGTCAAGGCAGGGTGTATGCGATAGACCAGGCATCGGCTGATACCTCTTCTGAAGTGATAAAAGGTACAATCTTGATTTTCAATCTAGAGGTTATAGCTTTGTTTGATTCTGGAGCTACGCATTCCTTCATATCACCTGCATGTGCATCTAAGTTAAAAGGTTTTGTAGAACCCACATACTTGAGTAGGACCTTACTAATAAGTACTCCAATGAGAGTTAGCCAATTAGTTGAGCAAGTGTATAAAGATTGTAAAGTGAGGGTGGGAGATAAGTGCATGACAGCCAACTTGATTTTGTTAAATATGTATGACATTGATGTAATTTTGGGAATGGATTGGTTAGCCGCCAATCATGCTGTCATAGACTGTCGTTCTAAGTCCATTAAGTTTTCTCTACCTGAAGAATGTGTTGTAAGATTTTAAGAGAAGAAATGAAATCTTAAATTTTGTGTTAAGTAAAGTACTTTGGTATAAATGGCTTGAGTGTTGTTTTGAAGGTTTTGTTGCTTATGTGGTGGATTTGAACAAAGTACATCCGGATATGGAGGACATCTCAGTGGTCAGAGAATTCCCTGATGTCTTTCCAGACGATCTACCAGGATTGCCACCTGATAGAGAAACGGAATTCGGTATAGACTTGACGCCTGGAACCGAACCAATATCTAAGTCACCATATAGGATGGCCCCAGTTGAGTTAGAGGAATTAAGGAAACAGCTGCAAGAGTTGTTAGAGAAGGGGTTCATAAGACCAAGCGTCTCGCCATGGGGAGCTCCGGTATTATTTGTGAAGAAGAGAGATGGGAGCCTCAGGTTGTGCATTGACTATCGGATGTTAAATAAGGCTACCATCAAGAATAAGTACCCCTTGCCACGCATTGACGATTTATTGGATCAGCTACGGGGAGCACAGATCTTCTCCAAGATAGATCTGAGGTCTGGGTATCATCAATTGAAGATTCGGAAGGAGGATGTGCCCAAGACAGCATTTCGTACCCGTTATGGCCATTACGAATTTTTAGTGATGCCTTTTGGGTTGACCAATGCGCCGGCAGCTTTTATGGCTCTAATGAACGAAGTATTCAAGCCATACCTGGACCATTTCGTGATTATTTTCATTGATGATATATTGGTGTATTCAAGGTCCAGAGAAGGGCATGAGCAGCACTTAAGGATTATTTTGCAAACCCTTCGAGAGAAAAGGTTATATGCCAAGCTTAACAAATGTGACTTTTGGCTAGAACAGATTTCTTTTCTAGGCCATGTTATATCGAAGGATGGGGTGTCAGTAGATCTATCCAAGATTGAGGCAGTCGTTCAATGGGAACAACCTAGGACAGTCACAGAGATCAGAAGTTTTCTAGGTTTGGCTGGTTACTACAGGAGATTTGTAGAAGGTTTCTCTAGATTAGCTGCTCCATTGACACGTCTTACGAGAAAAAGTGTGGAGTTTTTATGGGATGAAGCTTGTGAGAGGAGTTTTCAGGAACTTAAGCGTAGATTAACTACCGCGCCAGTTCTTGTCATCCCTAACAGTTCGGGGAATTACTCGGTGTATACTGATGCTTCGCATCAAGGACTAGGCTGTGTTTTGATGCAAGATGGAAGGGTAGTAGCTTATGGATCTAGACAGCTGAAGGATCATGAGAAGAACTACCCCACTCACGATTTGGAGTTAGCGGCCGTGGTGTTTGCGTTGAAGATATGGCGCCACTACTTATATGGTGAGAGATTTCAGATCTTTACGGATCATAAGAGTCTGAAATATCTATTCTCGCAAAAGGACTTAAACATGAGACAGAGGAGGTGGTTGGAACTCCTCAAGGACTACGATTGTGAGATCTTGTACCACCCGGGGAAGGCAAATGTGGTTGCCGATGCATTGAGTCGGAAGAGTCTCGGGTTGGTATCACATATGATGGTTAGAGAGCACGAGTTGTTGGAACAATTCACGAACCTTAGTCTGGATATGACCCTACCTGAGATTGGCAGCCATGGGATCATTGCTAGCTTGAGATTAGAACCGGAGTTGATTGAGAGAATCCGACAAGCTCAGCAAATCGATCAATGGTGTATTGTCATGATTAGCCAAGTCCGGAAAGGGAAGGGTGCTGATTTTATATTGAGTCCAGATAGAATACTAAGGTTTGGAGATAGAATATGTGTTCCTAAGGATTTAGAGCTGAGAAAGCTGATCTTATCAGAGGCACACTCGTCGAGATACACGATACACCCGGGGAGTGGTAAGATGTATCAAAACCTCCGAAAAGTATATTGGTGGTCTGGAATGAAGAGAGACATAGCTGAGTATGTCGCTAGATGTCTCATTTCTCAGCAAGTAAAAGTCGAACATCAGAAACCAGGCGGATTATTACAACCTCTATCGATACCAACATGGAAGTGGGAACATGTCACCATGGATTTTGTGATGGGGTTACCGAGAACCCGTAAGAACCATGATGCGATATGGGTGATAGTAGATCGGTTAACGAAATCGGCACATTTCTTAGCCATGAGATCTACAGATACATTGAGTGCACTGGCGAATCTGTATGTGCGAGAAATAGTGAGATTGCATGGGGTCCCAGTGAGTGTTGTTTCGGATAGGGATGCCCGCTTCACTTCCCACTTTTGGGGACATTTCCAGGAAGCGATGGGGACCCAGTTGAGTTTTAGCACCGCTTTTCATCCTCAGACAGATGGTCAGTCAGAGAGGACTATACAGACCCTGGAGGATATGTTGAGAGCGTGTGTGCTGGATTTTAGAGGCTCATGGGACGATCACTTGCCATTGATTGAGTTCGTCTACAATAACAGTCATCACTCAAGTATTGGTATGGCCCCTTATGAGGCACTATACGGTCGTAGATGCCGATCGCCCATTGGTTGGGAAGAAGTTGGTGACAGACAATTGCTCGCCCCCGATTTGGTTAAGCAAGCCTCCGAGGATGTTCAGATAATATGCGAGAGGTTGCGAACAGCTCAAAGTCGACAAAAGAGCTACGCTGATAGGAGACGGAGACCACTTGAGTTTGATGTTGGCGAGTCCGTATTTTTGAAAGTATCTCCTTCTAAGGGAATAATGAGGTTTGGAAAGAAAGGAAAATTAAGTCCTCGTTACATTGGTCCCTTCGAGATTTTGGATAGAGTGGGAGAAGGAGCATATAGGCTAGCCTTACCACCTGAGCTAGCAGAAGTCCACAATGTCTTCCACGTTTCTATGCTTCGGAAGTACTACCCGGATCCGACACATGTAATTAGCTATGAGCCGTTGGAGCTCAAGAAAGATATGTCGTATGTCGAGAGACCGATCAGGGTGTTAGACAGGAAAGAGAAGGTGTTGCGGAACAAGACAATTTCATTGGTTAAGATTTTGTGGCAACATCACACTGTGGAAGAGGCCACATGGGAACTGGAAAGTTTGATGCGGGAAAAGTATCCCGAGTTATTCACAGATTGAATTGGTTCTAATTTGGAGGACCAAATTCTTTAAGTGGAGGAGAATGTGAGACCCCGTATATGTATAGCTGTATATAGGAACATGGGAATGTAAATAGAGTCATAAGTAAGATGATGTATTGTAATGTGAAGTATATGCAATGTAAGTTTATAAGATTATGTACGCACTTGTAGTAAGAATTGTGATTATACGTACAAGTTGCATTATGAATGAGTAGGAAGAAATAAACTTGAACACGAGAAGAATGTGATCGAAATGGAATATGAGTAGTATAGTAAAATGGAAGGAAAGATTTACATAAGTGTATATTTCCATTCGAGTAATATCGTATGTGTATTTGATCATACAAAGATTCTACACAAGTTTTAATGTGTATGTAGAGAGGATGGATCCCATTTTCAAGTCTCAAAGATGAATGAATGAGAAAATGATCATGGAAGCAAATTAAGGGTGTTTGGTAAGGGTTGTTGCAGAAAAACTGCAGGAAAACTGGAATTTGTGAAGGCCAGATCGATCTCATAGGATGAGAGATCGATCTGGGAGAGCCAGAATGCCCTTATGTGAGAAATGGAAGGGAACAGATCGATCTCCAAAGGAAGCAGATCGATCTCCTTAGCTCTCGGGTTGGGAGCAGATCGATCTTCCCTAAGACCAGATCGATCTCTTAGCTCTATGGTTGGAAGCAGATCGATCTCCCCTAAGACCAGATCGATCTCCTTAAGCTTCTGTTTGACAGCAGATCGATCTCCAACCTCGACAGATCGATCTCCTACCTTTAAAACGTCTTAGAAAAGAGGGATTTCTGGAGGAACAGATCGATCTCCACCCAAGGAAGATCGATCTCATCAAGTCAAACATATAAATAGGAGCAGTTGGATCATCAGAATTTCGGGACAAACATTTCAATTTCACTTCAACTCAAAGAAATCTAGTTTCCACTCCTAAATCCAGCCATTTTCAGTGAGATTTAAGGAGAGGCTATTAGAGACAAAGTTGTTCACATCAAAGAGAAGAACAACATAGTCTAGAGGCATTTTCCCATTTGAAGGATTGAAGAAATAGAGGGCAATCCTAATTGGAGCAAGAGGAAATCCAATGAGGTAAGATCTAATGCACAAATCCAAGTACATTGAGTTAGTTAATGATTATAAAAATATTTGGGTGTGCATATTGTGAATAGAATTACCTAAAATGGTATGAAATGACTATAGCTTAGAAATAGTCAAGTGTGAGAAAGTGGAGTGTGGGAATATTTTTGATGAATGGGATATCTTGAGTGGATGAGTATGTTGTGGAAATGGTTTGGAAATGTTGATATTAGGATAAATTGGGAGATTTACCACAAAGGGTAAAAAAATGTGAAATTAAGGCATTGGATAAATGCTTAGTTGAATAAGAGTTAGAAACATTAACTCAAATGTTGGTGGATGAATTTCAGTTTCGGATGATACGCCGGAGCAAGTCGAGATGAGAACGCGAGAAGCATAAAGGCGGATAGTTGCACACAAGTAAAACGAGGTAAGGGACTGTGTGTTAGCTATAGAGATGTTCGTACGTAATTACAGCAATTTCGTAGATATATTGCTAGGACTAGTACGATATTATAAGTTTATGAAATGATGTGGAAGTATGAAAAGTACTATGATGTATATATATGTATTGAGAAATGGGATAGGGTAAGGAAATAGCATGATATGCATGTTTTCAATGAAATTCTCAATTTTACATTGTTATTGATGATTGAGAAATGTTGATGATAGGTTGGCTAATTTTACATGTTTTGGCATGAAAAGGCATGCTATGTGAATAAACGTGTTTTGAGTTTTAAAAAAGAGAAAATAGCCATCTATCAGTTTTGAGATGAGATTTGGTGTTGAAGCGTTAGCTCACACCCGGTTTAAAGCCTTGATGTACCGTGCGGGAGTTTAACTCGCACGGAGGTTTTGAGAAAGTGCGAGAACTATGCTCGTACCTGTTTTGTTGAGTTAAGGTAAACCTGGGGGTCTGGGACCCAAGGGGATACCAGCCGACGGCCAATTGAACGGGCTGGGCCTTAACTATAGATCGTACCGCGCTGGAGCTTTGCGTTGACTGTGTGTCACGCTGCTTGCTCGCCTGGTATATGAGACATGGTTTAAGGATAAAAAGTCCATCGGAGTTGGAGTATGGACTTGGGTCCACGGTTGTACGTAGAATAGTGTAGTCACCCGTTGGTATACTATGTACCGTGCTGGGTGCACGTGAGTACAAGTATCGCGTAGATGACACACGACGTATCTTCACCGTGAGTATACGAGGAGATGAGGTGGATTGAGATGAGCCGGAGGGTAGGACTGACCCATCCCCCTTCAGGCGAAGTGATACCCTGTGCACACCTGATCAGTGAGGCCTGGGATCACTGACTGTGGCCATAAGTCGTGGATATTTGATTGCCTAAAATTCCATGTCTGTCTCAGAGAATCGAGAAACAGAGACAATCTCAGAAAAGAAAGAGATTTGCGAGAAAGAATGATTTGAGAAGTGAAAGAGATTTCGTGTTTTAATAAATCTCCGATTTCACATTCGTGCCATGAGGGCACTATTTATGAGCATGTTTTAAATGGAAGTTTGACATTTGATTTACACGAAAATGCTCTTGAGAAATATGTATTTAAATGCATTGTTCGTATAATATTTCCATTTATAACGAAAACATGGTTTTGGTTTATGCATGCATGGGCTATGTAGGTAGTACGATATCTACCTGCTAGCATACATTTCCTTACTGAGCTGTGGTTTGCTCATCCCACTATTTTTCCCCCTCCAGGTACTGAGAAGTAAGGGAGCGGTGGTCTCTAAGTCTTTTGTGTTGAACAGCTCCCACAATCCGCAAAAGTATAAGATTTGTGTACACGAGTATTTTGTATCTAATATATTGTATCGCACAGTTATATCTTGGAATTGTAATCAGTATTATGGGGATGATATGTAAACACTTGGTATTTATACAATTAATTTTGTGTATTTACACACACACCTGGGAGTGTGAATTAAAGTTTTAAATATTCCGCTGTAAATAAATAAATTTTTAGTAATTGCATCTTCTCACAGCCCAACCGTAGTAGAGAATGTATGGATAGAAGGGTTCCCGAAAGCGGGGCATGACAGGCTGGCTTGGGCTTTGGGTGCCATTATCCACAAATGGAATCACAAATTACAAGAACAATTTTTAGCTGAACCCAATTGGACGAGCACACAAAATAGACCCAACATTCTCTTCACAACCAAACTTGCTCCAACAAATATTTATCAAACCGAGAAGGGCTCCAAAAATCCAAGTTATAAAAAAAAAACCAAAAGGATAGCCATTGGAAGATCGAAAACGATTGAAGAAAGAAGGAAAATACCCGGAACTGAAATCATATAAGATTTAGTTGGACCACTTTATGTCTTTATCACAGAAATAATCCGACAAGAAAGCACTTTATTCTTTCCTCAAGGGTTTCGAAACCACAAGAGATCTAACCCACGAAAATTTGTTGGCGAAACTACCAAATCAGCAGAAAACAACAAGATCGAAAGAGAGAAAAATAATGGTAGTGGGATTTGTCGGGGTACTTTCAAGAGACTAAAGAAAGATGCAATAACCAAAAAAAGAGAGAGTCTGAGTAGGTAAAAGGTTCGGCTGCCTCTTTCTAATTAGCTTGGTAGGGTTATAGTCAAAATTTTCTTAGCCGAATAGTAAGTGGAGTTCACTAGATAAGGGAATCCAGCTTCCAATAAAGCATTGACATTTGTATTCCATTCACCCCATCTTTGAAAATTGTAAACATCATCCCCTTTTGACAGAATTTCTTCTCATGCTTTTTCTTACTCCTGACTTTCTTTCTCTTACCATTGCAAACATTATTCAGCCCTCACATCTTCAATCGAAAGAAAAAATAATTTCAGTCTTCCAGCTTAGTTACTATTCACGTATCTCTTCACTTTCTTTCTTAAAAAACTATTTTCTCTTTGTTTCTTTTCTGATCATCCGTTCTGAAGCTACTAAAGCCCTTGCAAAATTTTTCTTTTCCTTTCACCATTCACGCACCCATGCATGCTTTCTTGAAAAATGTATGACAATTACACTTCCAAATGCATATGCCTGCAAAACACAACTCGATCAAAAAAAATATAAAAATAAACATACTACTGAAATCAAATAAATAGAAATTAAAAACTAAAAATCGTAAAAATATAAATTGGGTTGCCTCCCAAAAGCGCTAAATTTTAAGTCTTCAGCCAGACTTCTTCCAGTTTCCTCAATTCGGTTCACCAAGGGGAATGTTTTCTAATTTATGCACCCCCTTTCCATAATAATGCTTTAAACGCTGCTCATTGACCTTGAACAAGCTCCCATCTGATTTCTTCAACTTAATTGCTCTATATGGGAAAACTTGATGTATCACAAATGGTCCTGACCACCTTAACTTCAACTTGCCAAGAAATAATTTGAGCCGTGAATTATACAAGAGAACTTGCTGTCCAGGACTGAATTCTCGTCTCATTATCATCTTGTCATGCCATCTCTTTGTCCTATCCTTATAAATCCTTGCATTGTTATAGGACTCATTTATCAGTTCATCAGACTCATTCAATTGGAGTAACCGATTTGCTCCAGCCTTGTTATAGTCAAAATTGAGCTTCTTAATGGCCCAGTAAGCTCGATGTTCAAGCTCTACAGGTAGATGACATGTCTTACCAAATACCAACCTATAGGGAGACATCCCAATTGGAGTTTTATAGGCTGTTCTGTATGCCTAAAGTGTATCATCTAACTTGTTAGCCCAATCTTTTCTATTCAGATTTACAGTTTTCTCCAATATCGACTTCACTTCTCAGTTTGAAATTTCAGCTTGACCTTGTGTCTGCGGATGATAATCGAGAGCTACTTTATGTCTAATTCCATATTTTGACATCAAACCATTGAAGACTTTGTTACAGAAATGAGTGCCTTCATCACTCAAGATGGCTTTTGGAGTACCGAATCTTGCCAATATATTCTTATGTAAAAATCGAATCACCACTTTTGCATCATTTGTTGGTGTTACTATTGCCTCTACCCACTTAGAGACATAATCAACAGCAAGGAGAATATATAACTTCCCAAAAGATGGAGGAAACGGTCCCATAAAATCGATACCCCATACATCAAAGATTTCCACTTCTAGAATATTTGTCAAAGGTAATTCGTGCCTTCTTGAAATGTTTCCAACCCTTTGACATCTGTCACATGTTTTTACAAACATGTAGCTATCTTTAAACACACTAGGCCAATAAAAGCTTGATTGCAGCACCTTTGCTGTTGTACGTTCTGCACCAAAATGGCCTCCATATGCTGCAGCATGACAGTGACGCAGAATTTCCTGAACTTCATCTTTCGGCACACATCGTCTTATAATCTGGTCTGGACACTTCTTAAACAGCAGAGGGTCATCCCAAAAATACGAGTTGACATCATGGAAGAATTTCTTCATTTGTTGATAAGTTGAACCAATTGGCATTAATCCTCCTACTAAGTAATTCACTATGTCTGCGAACCAGGGTAGATTTGCATCAATCTTCATTATTGTCTCATCTGGAAACTCCTCTTGAATAGGCTGTTCTTGCTGAATTTTAGATTGCTCCAACCTAGACAAATGATCAGTTATAACATTATCAGATCCCTTTTTGTCCCTGATCTCAAAATCAAATTCTTGCAAAAGCAAGATCCATCTAATAAGTATGGGTTTGGCGTCCTTCTTCGCAAATAGATATCGAATGGCTGCATGGTCTGTATAGACAATGACCTTGCCCCCAATTAAGTATGGTCTGAATTTTTCAAATGCATGTACAACTGTAAGCATCTCCTTCTCCATTGTTGTGTAATTTTTCTGAGCATCATCTAAGGTCCTGCTTGAGTAATAGATAGCCCGAAAAATCTTGTCTCTTTTCTACCTAAGGATTGCTCCAATTGCAAAATCACTCGCGTCGCACATCAGTTCAAACGGTTCTGTCCAATAAGGTGCGATCATAATAGGTGCAAAAATAAGCTCCTTCTTGATCTTTTCGAACGCCTGCAAGCAAAAATCATCAAAGACAAAATCATCATCTTTTTTTCAATAAGTTACATAAAGGTTTTGAGATTTTTGAAAAATCCCTGATAAATCTGCGATAGAAGCCTGCATGTCCCAAAAAGCTCCTCACGGCTTTAACTGATTTTGGAGGGGGAAGCTTTTCAATAGCAGCGACTTTAGTTCTATCCACCTCAATGCCGTGAGCTAAAATTTTATATCCAATGACAATTCCTTCTTGCACCATAAAATGACACTTTTCCCAATTTAAGACGAGATTCATCTCTTCACATCTTTGCAAAACAAGTGCCAAATTAAATAAACATTGGTCAAAATTCTTACCAAATACCGAGAAGTCATCCATGAAGACTTCCATTATCTCTTCAACCATGTTAGCGAAGATCGACATCATGCTTCTCTGGAAGGTTACTGGGGCATTACACAAACCGAAAGACATCCTCTTCTATGCAAAGGTTCCATATAGGAAAGTGAAGGTTGTTTTCTCTTGATCTTCTGGGGATATCGCAATTTGGTTATAGCCCGATTAGCCATCTAAAAAGCAATAATAACTATACCCGGCTAGTCTGTCTAACATTTGGTCAATGAACGGAAGCGGGAAGTGGTCTTTCCTAGTAGCTTTATTCAGCTTCCTATAATCGATGCAGACTCTCCAACCTGTTACTATTCTGGTGGATATGATTTCATCATTGGTGTCACGAACTACTGTCATTCCACCCTTTTTAGGCATAACCTGCACAGGACTCACCCAAGAACTATCAGATATAGCATATATAATACCAGCATTTAATAATTTTAAAATCTCAGCTCTAACAACTTCTTTCATTGCTGGATTTAGTCTTCTTTATGGTTCAATAGAGGGTTTATGATTTTTCTCTAACCGAATTTTGTGCATTACAACGGATGGACTAATTCCTTTAATGTCGGCAATGGACCATCCAATTGTCGATTTGTGCTCTCTTAAAATTCTAAGCAACTTATCCTCTTCTGCAGCAGATAAAGATGATAAAATAATCACAGAAAAAGTACTATCATCACCTAAGAAAGCATATCTTAAATGGTTTGGTAATTCTTTTAATTCAGTTTTGCCTTCTTTTTTCTCGCTTACCTACGACTTGTCAATCTTTTCCTTAGTTGTTGTAGTCGCACTTTCTAATGGGTTGGCTTCCAAAGTAACAACACAACTTTTAATTTCATTAGTTAATATTTTATCATCTAAATTAGAAACTGAATTTATCAGACATTGAGCCATAGGATCAGTTGGTGCTTCCTTTGTTTCAATTTCCCGTACATAACTCTGCACCACTTCAATAAACTTATAGGTCTCTGGCTCATCAGTGAATTTCATCGCCTTATAGATGTTGAACATAACTGATTCATCATTCATCCTCAAGGTTAATTACCCTCTCTGAACATCGATTAGTGCTCTCCCAGTGGCAAGGAATGGTCTCCCAAGTATAAGCGAAATTTCCCTGTCCTCTTCGTAATCTAAAACTACAAAATCGGCAGGAAAATTAGCTTATCAACTTTAACAAGTACATCTTCTATTATACCTTTGGGATAAGTAATCGATCTATCCGCTAGTTGCAGTGTTATGGTGGTCGGCTTTACTTCTCCAAGACCTAGGCTCCTGAAAATAGATAAAGGCATTAAATTTATGCTAGCACCTAAATCACACAATGCCTTACCCACTTTCGATCCTCCAATCTCGCATGGAATAGTAAAGCTTCCAGGGTCTTTCAATTTTTGCGGTAAATTCTGCTGCAGAATCGCACTGCATTCCTCTGTCAAATTTACAGTTTCATAATCCTCAAGTCTTCGTTTCTTTGAAAGCACCTCTTTCATGAATTTTGCATAATGTGGCATCTGCTGCAGGGCATCAACAAACGGAATGTTAATGTGTAATTTCTTAAATATATCTAAAAATTTCTTAAACTCAGATTCAATCTTCCTTTTATACAAAGCTTGAGGATAAGGAATAGATGGTTTTAACAAAGGATGATTATCAGGAAAAAGTTTTACTCACTAAGGGACAAAAATCATAATTGTCACATCCTCCCCACCATAAAAGTTTGGTCCTCATAATTAACCTATGTTATCTCCAATAAATGAGGTGTTTTTCTTTATCATACTCTCTATATCCATATAATTTTAAGGACCGATAGATCTTAAGATCAAAATTCTCATATGATCACTTATACTAAAGATCGTATCTGTCCGATACTAACCTTAAGGTTCACCGTTCAATAAATTCCCAACAATGGATATATCTCTTTATTTCACATATGTTGACCATTCATCCTCTTACAAATCAGAAGCCATCAATTGAGATAAGATCATTATCATGATAAGAGATTCAAGATCATAACCCATTAAATTCTATTTTCCACATCAATTGTCATTTTATACGACATGCCCTAACATCTCCAATATTCATTCAAAGATTCTTTTTCTATTACATGTCTTGTTCTATTTTGACTCTACTAATGGAGAGTTTGAAAAGTCTTGTGGCTTTTGAATTCGTATGGTTCAAACTCATAAGGTTCAAATTATTGAACTTCTGAAATCCATGTAATTCAAAGCAGTTTATTGTAAAAAATCAAATGATTTTTAAAATCCATGTACTTTTCAAATCATATGGTGTTCTAAAGTTCATATCATCATCGTCATCATCATCAAAGCCTTTATCCCAATACTGGGGTGGGTTATATGAACCAATATATAAATTCACGCTAAGTCGTCAGTATGAATTTTCCTCCTCCACTCATTTCTATCTAATGCAATATGTTCTTCTAACTCTCATTTCGCCATATTTTTCTAGATTACTTCCTTCTAAGTTTTTTTTTTACTTCCCCAAGTCTTGACCATTTTTACATCATTTATAGCCTTCACTCTTTTAATTGGAGCGACCACAGGTCTACATCGTATGTTTTCAAATCAACATAAATGACTTCCACTCATCTTGTCTTCGATAAGTGTCACTCTAACCTTTTTTGCGAATGCCCTGATTTCGTATTCTATTTTTTCTCGTATATCCACACATCCATTGCAGCATTCGCATTCCCGCTAAACTCATCTTCTGTGTATGCACTCCTTTAGTTGCCCAACATTCATTGTCATAAAGTAATATATGCCAAACAACTGTTTCTAAAGTTCATATACTTTTCAAAATATACAGGACCCAATACATCTTTCAAATTCATAAGGAGGTTAGGCATTTGTTCCTCTTGAGGCATCTCAGTAAAGTCAACTTTCTACCACACATGGTGGACAAGTTATAATAAATTTCCCACCACTATTGTTGTCCACCCCAAAATCCTACTTTTCTACTACAATAGGTCCATTCGAACCATATTTTATTGAAGCTCATTAATGATACGCAATCCCACAAAATCCAATACTTCAGTATTTTGATATAAATATTTGATTCCAACCGTTTTCAAAACAAAGATGAACCCTGCATTCAATCAAATCTTATATTTGTAGACACTTAATTATATTCGGACCTTTTAATATTAGTTGAAATAAATCAAAATTTATTTTCAATTTTGACATATTTAATTTAGGTTCATTTGAATTCAGTGTTTAGCTTAATTTCTATTAGATCATTTTTGTATTTGCTCATGTAAAAAATTCGACAATTAAATCCGACAAACTTGAAAATCCAAAATTCAATTTCAAAAATCCAGAGCCGAATTGAAGATCCAAATGCTTTTTTGCCAAGGCCCAACATTTAATAAGTCCAAATCCTATTTTATTTTAAGATATCTGAGCCTTCCTCCCAACTTTCCCTACCCCTCGAGCTAAGCACACACCCAGGAAGCCAAAGTCAACCCCCAGCTCTCACTTTTTCTGCTACCCGAAGCCACTACTCAATAAGAAAATCAAATTCTCAGAAATTTTTGGGAGATCTCCGTCCTTCTAATCCTAATGCTACAAGGCTAGAACGGAGGATCTCAAGAATAGAGGGGATTCATTCGATTAAACCAACACCACACATCCAAAAAAACAGAGCCCTCAACAGAGCCCCCACTGAGTTCTCAATACACATAGAACCCAAGTCTTTAGCAACCTACTGCCGTTTCAGCCTACCCACTAACCTGAAACCACCAATGTCTCTACGTTCAGCCAAAGACAAACAGCTAGCATACTCAAAACTCCCAGAACCCAAGTAACTGCCCCGTAACTGAAACCAAGCTCCATCATCTTCAACAATCAAAAATCACACAATCATACATAGAAAATTACCAAAACAAAAAAAAAAAAAAAACTTGGAAGATCCTTTTATGGCTTTCGGTATTTGGATTTTCTTGAGACTGGTGGTTCATGGGCTTGGGAAGTGAAGGAGGAGACAGAAATAGCCGATGGAAGGAATGCGGCTTGTGGCTAGTGAAAGGAGTAGCGGCGCACGGCGATTGAAGCAGAGAATCGCGGCTGCGCAAGGGTTGATCGACCGGTCATTGTCGGTTCCGGAAGATCTAATTGAATTATTGAAAATTAAAAGGAATATTTAAGAAAAGACGAAGAAGAGAGGAAAGAGTCCTTACCCGATAACCGTGAGGACCCTTGCTTTACTGTCTCCATATTTCCTTTCTGTTCTTTTGTATTTTATTACTTTACTTTCACATGTTTGAATATAAATATCATCTAAATTTTAAATTTTAAAAGAGTAATTTTAATTTAATTTTAATTTATTAATATAAAAAATAAATATTTTATTTTAAATTTTTTATTTTGTAAGATAAATTAATTTTTTTTGTTAATTAACCATTAAAACAACCATTAAAAATTTAATTTTGAAACAATTTTATCTCTTAAGCTATTTAAAATACTTTTAAATACTCAAATTAATTAATAATGAATAAAAAAAATATTAAGAGTCATAAAATTTTCAAAGGTTAATTTTTTTATTTTTTATTTTTTTGTTTATTATGTATTGTACTAAATAGTATATTTTTGTTGTTTTTGATATTTCTTAACAGTAATAAATAACTTAAAATTAAATTCATCCAACATTATTTGTAAAAAATAACTAATAAAATAATTACGAAAAAAATAACGATCATTGTTTTTAATAAGTTCACAGCATGTTCAATTCTTTTGAAATGCTCCCTTATAGTTTCAATTTCTTTCTTTATTTCTGTCATACAACTTTCAATATCTGAGGCATTTCTTCTCATATCAATATCTTCATTAGTAATAGAACGCACGGTTATCAAATGTCACAATTAAAGAAATCCACAATTCCTCTTTTGACAAGTAAAAGAGAGTTTTGAATAATTGTGTTCAAATTTTGATATTCTTCTAATAGCAGCTATTCCACTACTCTTATAGTATTTGTTTTGAAATTGAATATCATATTTTTTTTGTGCATGACTATTGTTTGAAGAATGCATAATAATATTTTTTAATTTTTTTTCAAATTCTTGGATTATAATTTTTGTCAATGATTAGTCTTGGGGTTTATACTAATAATTTTTACGGAAGCCAGCCTTATAGGAGGCCAAGCAAATTTACAGCAATAACCAATAATATTTTTATGGATATGCTTTGAGGTTACAACTCCTCTGATGTAATATTTATTATAGCAAAACAAAACAAATTGTTCAAGACTATGGATAACATAATATTTCTAATGCAGTCGATGGAAAGTTAGCAATTAAAATCGAGTATTAAAAATAATAATAATGTGCTACTTAGTACGGTACTTAATAAATAAAAATAATAAATAATAAATAAATAAATAAGAAAAAAAAATAATATTTCAAAACTTAGTAACTTTTATTATTTCTTTAGTCATTATTGATTGGTTTGAATATTTAAAGTACTCTAAATGGTTTAAGAGATAAAATAATCTCAAAATTAAGTTTTTAATGATTAATTAATAAAAGGATTAATTTATCCTACGAAATAGAAAATTTTGAGATGAAGTATTTATTTTTTATACTAATAGATTAAAATTAAATTAAAATTAAATTTTAATAACCTAGATGAAATTTATCCCATGTTTATACTTTAATCCCATATGTGTGCTGAATATATTTGTTTGGGCTGGGGTTAAATGATTGATTTGGGGCCTTCACATGTATATTTGTTGAGAGATGGGCTCAGCTCATATGATATGTTAATATTCCCCACATGCATGTATGAATATATGTAAGACCACAATTTTAAAATTCAATTAAATAAAATTTATATGGATAATTAAGTAGTGATAAATTAAAATTCAAGTAATCTAACTAAGTCAAATTAAGTACCAAATGAATTTGATAAGGTAATAGGATAAATCTGAAATTCTTTATCTTTTATATAAATATTTAAACATTATAAAATAAAGGTGGAATAAGAGATAAAACAAAAGAGTTTTAAAAAAAGAATATTTATATATATATATTTTTTCTGGTTTTCCCTCTACCTCCCCCTTTCACGTTTTTCCTCAAAAAACCAAAATATTTCCTTTCTCTTCACCCTCTTCCTCACGCCACCATCACCTCACCTGGACTGAAAACCAGTAGCAGTCACCATTATGTTGTTAGAAATTAGTTAAACACACCTTTCTTACCTACCAAACCCCACAATCCGGTTTGGCACCACCCCACATATAAGAACTCATTGAAACAGCCATGAAAACCTGCACAGCAGCTGGAACAGAGAGTTGTAAGTGTGAGATTAGAGCTTAGGTGAGTTGAATAGGTGGAGAGCTCCTCTCATTTTGTGGCCAACGGGTAGTACAGTAGCAAATCATCAAGAAATTTCAGAAAATTTTAAGAACAATTTGGGGAAATTTCTAGGGAGTTCGGCTAGGGAAATTGGGGTAAGAACACTTTTAATTTCTGAAAATTGTAATGTATTTGCTGTTTGGTTAATGCATAGTTGTAGTTAGTTTGTTTAAATTTCCAGGAATTTAACATGCATGAGGATTTGATTTTGTTAGCTAATGAAATTTAATTTTGAAAATTTAATTGTATAAATTACTGCAACCATGAATGAAATGTAACAATTGAAGAAGAAGAAAATTTCAGTAGGCATAATTGGGGTATTCGGCCACATGTAGATTTATGCAGAAATTGTAAGTGAATAAGCTGTAATAAGGATACATAATTGAAGAATTAAACTATATGAGTGGGTACATTAAGTTGTGATATTCGGCCATGTAGAAGTATGTAAAGAAATTATTGAAATGGCAAGGTAAAATTAGCATATGTAATCTGAAATTTCAATGTACAATGTGAAATTGTATGGATTAAAATTCAACAAGGAAAAATAGGAAAAATAGAACAATATAATTGGCTACATAGAAATGTAAGAAAAGAAAATTATGCATGTGATGAATTTAGTTAAATTGATTTTGCTGAATTGAGGTAATGCATTTGTAGATGTTTATAATTAAAAATTTGAAGAGAAAAACTTGAATTGGATAGGGATAGGCTCGGTTGCAATAGAGAATTAAAGCTAGAATTTATATAATGCATGTAAGTAAGGAGTAAGTTAAATCTAGAATTTTCATGATGCCATGATCAATTGAAATGCAGAAAATGTAAATCCTTGGCTGGAAATTATAAGACATGGTTGGTTAATAAATTAGTTTCGATTAATAGAACGTTGGTAAATTTGATGACTGAAATTGCATAAATTAAATAAAAATATAAGTGAAGAATATTATGTAAAAATAGTTATTGCGTGAATTTAGTATGAAATTAAGATATGCTCAAGGTATTTGGCCACTTTGATTTAGATGGAAAATAATTAACAAGTAGAATGGTGGAAATTATGGCCATGAGAGCATGATTGGAAATGAATAAGCATAAGGCCTAAAATCGATAAACTGCGTTAATAGTAGTTAGTCTAGAATGGTTTTTTTTGCGAATGTGCGTGTGTTGAAATTTAATTCGTTAATGTGCGAATGGTAAATAACGTATACCTTAAATGATATTTCGCAGCAAGCACGTCAGAAGGCGCCAAGGAAGCTTAGACGCATATATGCGCGTCTAAGGCGGTAGGCGAAAAAGGGTAAATCGGGCGCATAGCTTGTGCGGTAAGGGGTTTTATATAGCCGACGTTAGTAAAATACTTAGGATAGACTAAATTTCATCATTTTAAAGTAGGATTATAGGGTAGCCGATTTAATAGAGTAGTCTAGATTAAAATTCCCTTATCTATTGTTTTTATTAAAATGTCTTTATTTAAATTCTGTCATAGCATGGAGTTATTGATTTATGAGCTAATATTTTTACATGATAGTAGCATGTGCGTGTGATGCATTACAATATTTTCGTAACTCCATGATGATTGCTGATTTTTTAAGAAGTTGCATGGGCACCATTTTAACTATATTTTGAATAAGCATGAAGTTGCACGATTTATTCACATGCTGGTTTATTACAGTTGATATATGTTTTATTTTCCACGGGTGGTTTTCCATAATTTTTGATATAATGATTTAGGATGAATTATTGGATTTTTAACGTGCACCCATCGAGGGATTTTTGAGTCTGTTGGCAACCCGATTTATGCCTGTGTGGCAGTTATGTCCGTGAGAGCCATCTCTAGCACCCGGTAGGAGGTTCTGTGTGATTGCCCTACGGTGCCAAGTGCTTCACGGGGATGCCTTTGTGGCATCGAGTTGTTATCGTGAGAGCCATCTCTAGCACCCGGTAGGAGGTTCTGTGTGATTGCCCTACGGTGCCAAGTGCTTCACGGGGATGTCTTCGTGACATCAAGTATTTTATTGCTACCTAATACTGTGAGACCCTGAGCCCGTCTACAGTACCCTAGTCCGGAACCTGCTCAGTTAGGATAGGGCGGTAGTCACTATGGCCATAGGTGTATTTATTTTGCATTGATATTGGTGAGGTTATTGAATATTGGATCCATGACTGGTTTGGGTTATTGCCACTTACTCGTATTATTGTATCGAATGCTTTAAGTATGTCCATGCATGTATTTAAATAAATTGCCCTTTGACTATGGTCTCGGTTTTGTGGACTTATAATTTCTCTTTGAAAAATCTGATTTTTGACTAATGATACATTGATTTATAAATATATAAACTTGTTTAAACCGAAGCATGTTCAGTATTGTTTATTCGATATATGCATGATATTTTACGTAATTATCTCGGTTTACCATTGCATGGCGTGTTGCATGGTGTTTTGCTAGCTTCGGTTATGTAGGCTTCTTACTGAGCGTGTGGTTGCTCACCCCTCTTTTTTCAACATTTTTCAGATTAGTATTTCGGGGCGAGCGTCACACTCTAGCTGTCTCCTTTAGCCTAGTGAGCTGATTTTGGTATTTTCGAGGTATTATGCGACGGACGGTATATATTTATATATATGCATTTTATTCAGATATGTACGCACGGTTGTATTTATGAGATGTACTAGTTGAAAGATGTTTAAGCATGACTATTAAGTATTACTTTAGGTTTCTTCTTTTCGGTATAAAATGGATGAACGACAGGGCATGCTATATGACATTAACTATTATGTCGGATTAGGGGATTATACGATGTATGATTGAAACCCAGGATTAATATATTTGATGTTGAGAACTTGTGATAAATATGTTGTACTGAGTATGAAGGACTAAATTATATATTGTAGTCATTCTGCCTAATTAGAAAAATAAATCGAAATCTTTAATATTATAAGTTAAGATTAGAAATTTATCACGCATAAAAATATAAAAAAGAGTAGAATGACACCTACATCGGGTACAAACGACAAGTAAAACGATCCGCGTAGAAATATTTAAGTTACATTTAAATACGATTCCGCTTAACATTGCGCGACTAGTTTGAGGTTAGGTCACGGGGCGTGACAATATATTTGTTCGGGCTTACTAAAATTTCATTGATGTTTTTGTTTGAGCTCTATGGTTTCCTTTTTTTAATTTGCAAATTTAAGAGTGGTGTGGCATTGTTTTCTTTTCTTGTTTTCTGTTTTCGTTTTCATTTTTTTTTAAACAATCCAAAAATATGTTTTCATTTTTTGTACTGTTCATAAGTAAGTGAATAATGTCTATATATTAATATAATATTAATATATATTCATAATAAAAATATTAAATAAAATTTATTAATTTAAAATTAAAATAATATAATATTAAAATTTAATATAAAATATTATTTAATTAAAAAATAGTTTAACATTAATATATTTATTCAAATATATAAAAGTTGAAAAATGTAAAAACCAATTAAATATTAATTATATTTAGGGTTGTAAACGAACAGAACGTTCGGTGAACCGTTCGGTTATTATTCGTTTATATTCATTTATTAAACTTAACAAACGAACACGAACAATATTTTTTGTATTCGTTTATTAAACGAACGAATATGAACAGAGGTGTGGTTCGTTCGTTTATGTTTGCGAACAAGTTCGTTTATGTTCGTTTAAAGTGTCATTTGTTGTTCGTTCGATTATATTCGTTTGTTGTTCGTTTGTTATTCGTTTGTAATTTATTAAAGTATTAAAATTGCTTATATTATATAATTATATAAGTTATATGTTATATATAATTATAATATATACTAAAATTTTTATTTATTTTATACTTAAAATTTTTATATTTAAAAAATAACTTAATCATTTAATAACTTAATAAGGATCATTGTTCAATTAATTTATCCAAAATATTTTTTTTATTTTTTCCTTCTTTTTTATTTCTTTATTTTCCTTTTTTTTGAATAGAGAAAAACTATAATTTTGATAAAATAATATTTTTTTTGAACAATTCAATTTTTTCAAAAATTACTTTTTGGAAATAATCAAAAAATTTTAAATAATTTGTACAAAACCCTAAACATGACCATTGAAATTAAATTAATAAAAGTTCATAATAAATTAACATACAATTTTTACACTCATAATAATAAATTAACTAAATTCTAATTAAAAAAATATGAAAATAACTTATTAAAAAATAAACTCATAATATAAAATGATATTTATATAATTAATGTGTATGATTTAAACTTTATTTTTTGCATTAAATAATTAATTAACAAAACTTGTCCAAAAAAATAAAACTTTTTCTCCCTACACTCACGTGAGCCACGTTACTTTTTCTTCTTCTTGCACAATTATATTTTTTTTTTCTCCTTACACTTTGCCTAAACCAGACAAAGTCCCTTCCCTTCCTTTCTTCCTCTCTCACGCCACTCACCTCCCAAAACAAAAAAATTTTCCTTCCTCTCACTTGAACCACTAATTCACACCACTTTCTTCCAAGTAAGTCATAGTTAAGGAGAAAGTTTTGAAGAAATTTCTAGAGGCATTTTTCTGTTTGGACAAGTTTGGATTCGGCTACTCAAGATTAAGGTAAAACCGATTCTCTCATAGTTAAATTTCTGTCCAATTTGTGTTATAGAACCATGCTTAGTGATGAAATTTAAGTTAATTTCAGTTTTGAAGAAATTGTATAAAATTAGGGTTTGTAAAATTGGGGTTTGAATAATATTTTCACAAAGTTGCAGCATATTTGGTTTGTTTCGGCCTTGCTCGGTCCCCCTGCTTCAGCCCTCTGTTTCTGCCTTCTTGCTTCTGTTTCGGTAGGTTTCCTCTCGGTTTCTTCTTTTCCTACTCGGTCCATCAGCTTTCTGCTTCTCTCTTCCTGTCGTCTCATGCTTATGCCCCGAAAGTATATAATATATGTATATTCTCATATAGGTTTAGTTCAACACTGCAGCTTCGGTTTCCTCTCTCGTTTCTGCTTCCATCATGCCCCTCCTTATTTCTTCCACTGCATCTCGACTTTTTTTTTCTAGGCAGATCAGCAGCATGCAACAACTTTAGCAAATTTTCGTTTTCCAGTTCCTACGCAAGTCTCTGTTTCGGTTCACTAAATCCTTTCTTTCCTTCCAGCCCCCTGCGTACATGCGCATTTTTGTATTTTAAAAAGCTCCTGAATTGCTCCCCATCGTGGTTTTGTCCACCAAACACGATGAGGTGCAGCAGGCGCCATTCCTGCTTCAGTTGTTCTCATTTCCCGAGTGTACCATCTTTCATTCATTTTTTTTCTCTTCAGTTTAGTTACCTGCCCCTACTAATTCATCTGCATTTTTTTTTTGTTTCATTTCATTGTCCACTACTGCAGCTTTCCACTTTTTATTTATTTATTTATTCTAGTCTTCATGCTTCTCTTCCACACGCAATCTCTACTCCTTCATGTTTCCCCCATTTCATTGCAATTCTCGGTTTGCTCCTTCCTATGTTACCTGCTGCCCTCACATTTTTCTTTTGTCAGATCATCTTTTCCACTAATTTCATGCCTTTGTTAGGTTACTTATGCATATATTTATTTTGCCACAGCATTTCTGCTGTTGTATTCTTAAACCTTTTCAATGCTTTGCTAATTCCCACTACAATTATGTCATTTTCAATACAGCTTTCTCACTGCAGTTTTCTTTTTGGCTACTGACTTTTTAACCCGAGCATAGCTTCAGTGATAAACTATGCTTCAGTGATAATCAAATTTAAAATTATATTCTTCTTAAGTTTATGAAAATCATATCGAAATCTTAAGTATTTCAAAGCTAAGAAAAACTTTTACTTTTGATATAGACTATGATTTTATGAAATAAGCGTGTACTATTTCTTCTATTTTTCCTGTTTTTATAGATAAATAGTACTTTATTTCAAACTAAGTTATTTGCAATAAACATAGTATTTATTTTTCCATTTTACTTGTTTTAACTATGATTTTTTTTAACTGTATTTTTTGTTTCATCCTATTAGGTTTAAATCTCTAGTCTTGTTTACCTTTGTGTTATTTACTATTTTTTCTTTTTAAAATTTAAAGAAAATCATAAAGGATTTGTTTTATTTGAAATTTGTAAGTACTATTTTTATTTTTAAGGTTTATTTTCTACTATATTTTTATTTTTTATCATTATCCTTATAATTAATTTTGTTTATCACTTGTATTTATAAATTTTAAAGAAATTGTATGCCTATCATGTTCTTGCATAAAGAAATTTGCTTATCTCATCTAGTTCTTACGTAAAAAGATTCACTTATCTCATTCGGTTCTTACATAAAGAGGTTTGTTTCCTCCTTATTATTGAAAACCACTTTGAATCAAAACCCTTTTTTCTCTTTCTTAGGATTTATTCTCTATTATTTTTTACTTTATATTTGTTATTCTTCTCTTTCATTCAGTTACTATAAAACAGAAGGGTCACTGCCTAAATAACCCCTCCATTCTATTTCCCCTCTATTAAACAGTTGATCAAAATTTATTTTTGGTGATAATTATTGAATTTTTTTTATGGTGGATTTGTTATAATTTGTACAAATAACATGGTTGATGAAATTCAAATATTGCTCATTGTTATGAATATTTTTATGATTTTTAAATGCTAGGATTTGTGTAAGACATTAAACAATTGAATAATAATTTGAAGTACAAATCATAATTTGATACTTGATAAAAAACTAAGCTCGAATATCGAATAAGTTATGATCCGAAAAACTTAATCATTTACCATAAATTACATTTCTTTTAATTGTAAGTCTTTTAATGTTTTTACATTAGGATAGTCCAAATGACTATCATATTTTATAGATAAAATATATAATTCCACAGATAAGGTATAGATAAAATATGGATAAAATATTAGATTGCATCATATGTAGTATTCTACATTAGGATTACTGGCTTAGGCTAGGATTATTATATACCATGATTATAAGAATCCTAATAACATACAAACTCTACATGGCATATGATAATTCTAGCCTAGGCATGTAATCATGCAAATCTATGCTTACATGAATGTTCGTGGACAGATTGTGTCGCATGCTTGAAAGCCATTATTTATTTATTTATACTTACCATTCTTTTTTTTTCCTTTGTATTTCATTTCTATATTACTGTCTTTATCTGTCATGTTATAAAATTTCATGTGGAAGAATTAATATCGTCGGACAATGTGTCTTTGGAACATCAGTTCAATCCGTTGTTCTAAAATTTATTAGAATTAAAGGGGTATTAACTTTAATACTCATATGTTAAAGGAAAATTTATTAGAATTCATTTGTATTAGTAATTTTTTTATAATTATTAACTTTAATAATTTTTTGTCAATGAAAATGATTTTTTTTTGTTCTTTTTATTAGATTAAATATCATCATATTCAGGTTGGTGGGTGTACAAGAAGTATACATAGGATTAGCCTGTCTCCAGCAGGCGGTGCTTAGCTTCCTGCGTGTGGCTCCCTTCTCTGGTTGAGTTGAGCAAATCTCCAGCAGCAGGTAGCAGTGTCTATTAACCAACTAAACTTCACAATCAACGGTATGTTTAGACTTCTTGTATTTTTCATTTTTTTCTTTGATAGTTAACTTTAATAATATCCACATATCATTTTATTTGTGACTTGTTATACCTATTATCTTCCGACTCTTTTTAACAGTCTCTCCAAAAAAAGATCTCCGGGGAGGCCAGAAAGAGTTCGGGGCAGATACCGTCATATTTAGCTACCTTTATTTTGTGGTATATTTGTTAATTATTAATTATTAATGGATTCTTTTGAAATTTTTTTCATTTTGTATTTTTTTTTGTTGCTCATTGATAATGATTTAACTTTTAATTGTTAGGTATGTCTTTCTACTTGGAACAAAATATACTATTTCATCTCCGATTTCTCAAGTACCAGGTTGGAGTTATAATTATGCTTGTTCTAGTGCTGGTTCATCGTCCATTCCTATGGCTGCTAGTGAGGGAAATGAAGTTGTCAATGTTGAAGGAGATACTCCTAATGAAGAGGAGGAAATTAAAGCTGATAATTATGCGAAGAAAGCAAGGAAGAAGACATCATCTATTTGGCAAGAATTTACATTAGTTAAACTTGCTGATGGGACTGAAAAGGTGCAGCGTAATCATTACAAGATCAAATTTGCTAAGCACAAAGATGGTACGACTACGCAATACAAGAGGCATTTAAATAGTTGTGTGACACGACAATTCATTGAACATGGGCAAACTAATATTTTTCTGCAGCCACAAACACCTAGATCAGATAATGTCAGTTATGTTCAAACTTGGAAGTATGATTAAGCAAAGATAAGAGAAATTGTTTCTCATATGATTATGGTTCATGAGTTGCCATTTGCATTTACTGAGTATGAGCTCTTCACTTTGTTGATGAAGACTGCAAGTCCTCATTATCAAAGGATCTCTCGGGCAACTGCGAAGGCTGATTGTTGGACAAGTTTTGAGGTAGAGAAAAAAAGATTGATGACATTGTTGAAAACAGTTGATAGAATTAGTATCACAACTGATATGTGAAAGTCTGGTCAAAAGATTCAATACATGGTGTTGACCGCTCATTTTGTGGACTCAGATTGGAAGTTGCAGAAAAGGGTGTTGAATTTTGTTGATGTGCCTCCTCCTCATAGTGGACCTGTCATTTATGACGCACTGTTCAAATGCTTGGAAGAGTGGGGTATTGAAGGAAAAATGTGCACAATTAGTGTTGATAATGCTTCTTACAATGATTTAGCAATAAGGACATTGAAAGATAGCCTTTCTTTTCATAGAAGGCTTCCATTGGATGGAAAACTCTTTCATGTTCGATGTTGTGCGCACATTTTAAATATTTTGGTACATGATGGTCTTTCCGATATCGAAGACATAGTTGAAAATGTCAGGGAGAGTGTGAAACACATTACAACATTAACTCAACGTTTGAGTATGTTCTCTGATATTGTCAAACAACTTCAGTTGCCTAATAAGAGGTTGATTCTAGATTGCTGCACACGGTGGAATGCAACATATGCTATGTTGTCTTGTGCATTGGAGTTTAAGCAAGTTTTTCCACGGTATCAAGAAAGAGATCCAAGTTACAGACACTTGCCAAGTGATGAAGATTGGGTGAGAGTTGAAGAAGTTTGTTCGTTCTTGGCAATTTTTAATGAAGTTACCAATATCATCTCAGGTAATAAACATTTAACATTGAAAGTTTTGTAGTTAATTTTATCATTTATGTTATACATTTATGACATTGAGTTTAAATGTTTATTTCTTTTATAATTATTAGGTTCTGAATATCCAACATCAACTTTATTTCTTCCTGAGCTTTGGAGCATAAACAAATTGTTGGATGAAAAATCTTTGAGTGAAGAACCTTGGATGAGATTAATGGCTTTCAAAATGCAAAAGAAATTTGATAAATATTGGGGAGAATGCAATCTGTTGATCTCTATTGCTGCTGTGCTTGATCCTAGGAATAAAATGACATTGATTGACTTTGCTTTTCGTGTTATTTATTCTACAGAGGAAGCTCCTAAGCAGATTAGTATTGTGCGTGACAGCTTATATGAGCTTTATAAGGAATATATAGATGCTTATAAAGCAACTAATGTTGGTAAATCTGTGGAAAATGATATGCAACGAAGTGATAAGACCCCTAATGTTTCTGTTGCTAGTGGAGTTGGAAAAGGAAAAGCTGTTATGACAGAGAGATCAAAGTATGAGAATTATGTTCGGAGTGTGGATACAGTTCACAGTGTTAAGTTTGAACTAGATACGTATTTGGAAGAAGGGGTGTTTATTTGCAATGAAAATTCTGGAGAATTTGATGCCTTAGATTGGTGGAAGACAAATAACATTAAGTTTCGAATTTTGTCAAAAATGGCTTGTGACATCTTGTCAATTCCGATTACTACAGTGGCTTCATAATCAACTTTCAGTGCTGGTGGTAGAGTTATTGATGCATATCGTTCATCTTTGGGAACTGAGACAGTGCAAATGCTTCTTTGTGGAAGTGATTGGTATCGAAACTTCTATGGTATCAAAAGAAAAACAAAAGTAAGTAACTTTAATATTTTATTTCATTTGTTATATATTTCAAACATTGTAATATTTTAATATTAATTTTTTATATAGGCTAAAGCAGAAGTTAAAGAGATTCCTCTACTTTAAATTTTGAAGAGTTTTTGTTTTGGAATTTGATTACTTGGAAGCATTAAGTAAGTTGTGTTTTGTTTGAAATGTCGTGTAGTTAGCTATTTTAATTTCTAAGCCTTTTTTTTTTCCAATTTCTTGGGTTGTATTGTTGAATTTGATTTTTTAAATTTGTTTTTTTAGTTCAACTATTTCGGTAAGATCAATATTACTCTTTTTTGTTGCACCAGAGATTTCGTACAAGTATTATGGATCGGAACAGATTCCCTCAACAAGAACGGGTACGTGTTTCACTTTATCTCATTGTTTAGATCTGTTCCTTAAATTTTATTTATCTCAATATTTATCTCAATATTTATACTTATTTAATTTATTTACTTATTTTGTCAGATGATTCGAAAGATTGTCGGTAGCACCAATTTTTAGTATTAATTTTTGAACTTTTAATGTATTAATTCTTAAACTTCGTTGTGTTATATTTAAGAATTTTAATTGGATGATTTCAAATTGTATTATTGTTTATGTAGGATTTTTAATATTTAATTTTTAATTTGTATTAATATTTAACGTGTTCGTGAACGATTCCTGAACACTTGTTCGCTAACACGTGGCGAATACGTAAACGAACAAGTTCGCGAACACATAAACGAAAAAGTTCGCGAACACGTAAACGAACATGTTCACGAACGAAAACGAACAGTATTAAAAAATAAACGAACGAACACCTTAACGAACACAAACGAACATGAACAACACTAAAAAATAAACGAACGAACATGAACATCAATCGTTCGTTCGTGTTCGGTTCGTTTACGGCTCTAATTATATTAAACTCTAATATTATAATATTATTTAATTTAAATTTGTATAATAATTTGTTTAATATACTATATATTTTTAATAATATCATTTATTATAATTATGATATGTTAATAATTAATATTATTGTTAAGTACTATTTTCTAATAAAATTAATTATTATTTTACTAAATAATATTTTTATTTAATATTATATACTTTTCAATTAAATTTAAAACATATCACTACTAATATTAAATAATTGAATACTTAACATTAAATAATACTATTTATTACATTAAATATAATATATTTCTTAATTATTTGATTTATTATAAATTAATTAGTTGAAAATATATTATTTAATAATTTTGATATTATTACAGTTAAATAAAATAATATTATTAAATATAATTTATAATTTATTAATTCATGTCATTATTTAACTTATAAATTTTAGTATTTTATTAATCTCAATTATTATCCAATAAAAGTTATTTATTTTAAGTGATTATTTTATTTAATACTAAATTTATTTTACAATATTATTTAAATTATATTAAATTTTACTATGATTAAATGAAGATATTTAATATTAGTATTAAATAGTATAAAATAGTATTATTTAATATTTTGTAGATAATATTATTTAATAAAATATATTATTTTTTATTTAAGTTTTAAAATTTTATTTTGTGAATAGAATTATTAGATTTGAATCAATTTAAATATTTATTTTCAATACTTGATAATACTAACCAAATATGCTTTTTTGTTTTTAGAATTTGAAAACAAAATAAATTGTAGCACCTTTGATAGTTACGATTTAGCATTTGAAGCACGGTTTTCAACTAAAGCACAAGACTGACGAAATCAACTAAACCGTTTCAATCCATACATGCACATTATTTGTTCATATAAAAATTGATTAAATCCAGACCCGCCGTTACCGGTGTCTAGTAAAAATTGTCCATATATAAACAAATATATATTTGTTTTTTTATATATATATATATATTTAAAAAAAGAAAAAAAAAAGAAGAGAATTTCTAAACGTATTTAACTTTGACACAAATGGTCGAGGTCAAACTTGGGTTTCCACAGGTCTAGGATTCAACCCCCAGATCCTGTTAAAATTGGGTTTTATCTCCTTTTATCCCCCCAAAAAAAAAGTACGAAATTGAGCCAGGAAAACAGGGAAATTTCAATCTTTGATCTATGCATCATGCCAGAGTTGTTTTTTCTGCAAACATAATGCCTGTGTATAGTGGCAGCGGTCCGGTGGACTGCTAGGACATTCTCTTCAGCCAAAATCCTAGCAAACAGGATATACTAAGTTCAACTTCGGACAGTGTTACCAACTTCTACCTCCTGAAAAGAAAGTCCCTTAAGTGCTAAAATCCTACCCATACTCAACCACTGTACAAGCAGAACCGAGTTCTATCAAAAAACGCTTGGAGAAACTTAAACCCATAATATAAAAAAAAAAGGTTCTCTATCAAAACCACAGAGTTCTACCACACAACTGTCCTTAAAGGTGCACACGGTTACCATTGCTGTACACACCATTTAATGTACCGTTCGAAGATTTGAAATAATTCCCATTTTGTCGGGCCTTGAAAGTTGCATTTCCATTACTTGTCCCATTAGCCATTCCTTTGCTCACATGACCAGATTTGTTTAGAAGTGTATTCAACTTCCCACATGATGCAGCAATAAGTCCTGGAATTGACAAAAAGTACGTACAGAAACTTGATTGTCAAAGTTCAGTAGATGATTTTAGATGTAACTTCATGACACAAAAGAATCATCATAAAATACAAGAATACATTGCTAAGCAACAAGTAAAACCAACATTCCCACATGCTAGAATAGTAAAATTATCACAACCCAAGAATTCCCAAACCATCAGATCCTACAATCTTGTATACAACAAAGTCAAGACAAAGATAGTCATGATTCGATATAATCATCTCCATCACCAAGAGAGTTGATCAGTTCAGCCCATTGATTTCAGCATAGAACTTACAAAGAAATGAAAATGAAGGAGCTGAATGAGCAGAGGAAGCCCTTAAAAGGAATAAGCATTTTAAATTGTCTTGATACCTTCAACCATTGCAGTAGCATAAAAAAATAAAAAAATAAAATAAAAACAATTCCATAGAAATTTTCACTTCAAGGTGATGAAATGAATGCTGTGCCAGGAGATGCCTCGCTCTGCTAACATGAGGTACAATTAAACCCAGAATTAAAAAGCAACATTCTACCAACTTTGGAAGGTCAGATGCCTCACTTATCATTCACTGATTGTCATCTATGTTTCCTAAATTTTAGGTCCATCAGCATTCACAACCAAAGCAGCAACCTTTGTCCTAACCCCATGATGCAGAGTGCTAATAAGCTACTTGAGGGATTAGCTTATGTAAGTCTTTCTGTATTCTTGGAGCTTCATCATAGTGTTTTAAAGAACTGGGGTTATATTTGGTATATTACAATTTACATTGGGGTTTAGTATCTTAACTTTTTTTTTTAACTTATCCTACTAAGCTTTGTTTTTAAGTCAAGTTTATTAGTTTTCTATAAGGAGTCTTAAGTATGTTCTATAAAGTACTATTTGTGATAAGACTGCTAGTTCTTTTAGTATTAAGGTTGGTGTTAGCCTAATATTTCTTTTGGAGACAGATTATTATGATAATATATTTTTCAGAATTTGTGCTGTTGTGATTGTCTGGTGCAATCTTCCTTTGGTTATCTTATAAGCATGCTGCTTCGCATCACCCCAACTTCAACTCCAATGCTCCACCTTAAATTAATTCAGGCAAGCCTTCTTCGCAGATTCAATCAATTAACTCCAGGTAGTGGATTCCAATGCAGTGCCACAAATAGTATTTGCTACCTTCAGCATTCTAAATGAGCTCATTTATGGCAACTAATTAATATGTAATGTTGCCAAAAGTGTTTTTTCTTTTTTTTTTTCATTGAACAAGAACTGGGAACAAAAAGAACAAATACAGCACTGCACCGTCAATTTTTGTACTTGATAAAAATGAGCAAGATGTCCTACATGCAGTATCCTCTTTAAATTTAGCTAACTGTTCTATTGACTTCTAAAGAAATGCATCATTAATCAAGTAGGGGCATAACACCTATAAGGATCAAATAAATTAAATAGCAAAGCAATTATGCTGCAACAAATACAAAACCAATTGCCAGATATGAACAAAACTATGGAAGAGTACCTGAGAAAAGTGCAGAAGGTTTTCCAGGCCTGGACTTGAATTCAGGATGGAACTGAACACCAATAAAATATGGATGGCTTGGTAGTTCAACAATCTGTGCAGCCAATGTGCAAAACTCATAACCATCAGGGACTAAATGTTATATATAGAAGCAACAATCAATAAAAGTATTGAGTACAGAAAGTTGGGCTTTGGTGGAGATAAATTTTGCTGTTTTGTGTGTAAGTTACCTCCATACGGCTACCACTTTCATCTCTGCCAACAAATGATAGACCAGATGCTTCAAGTTCTGTTATCATATCAGGATTAACCTACAGAGGAAAAACATAAATCTTAAGAACTTGAACATAAACCACCTCCCCTCACATATAGCATCCCATGATCCCATGCATGAGTAGACTACCTCATATCTATGCCGATGTCGTTCATCAACAAAGGTTGCACCACCATACCTAGAATATAAACAACTATTAAAGAAAAGGAAATGATGGATGCATAGATTATATGAACCCTATAGGATGTAAGAAGTGTGTATGATCTTATTTAAGCATGTAAGGGAGCCATGTTCTCACAACTGGGCAGATATGCAGTCAGGAACCTTGAAGTAAGTCCTCCTTGATCCCAAACGCATGGTTCCTCCCATATGAGTTTTTGAACCCTGTAAAATAAAACAATACATATCTCTTCACTGAAGGGGAGTAGACGAGGCATTTTTTTCTTTTGACAAAAATAATACAAGTTTATACACCTCGGGCATAAATATGACACAAGGATTTGTTGTTTTAAGATCGAACTCTGTACTGTTTGCATCATGCAAACACAGAACCGAACGTGCAAATTCAATGACAGCTATCTGCATCCCAAGGCAGATGCCCAGGAAAGGAACTTTGCTTTCACGAGCATACTTTGCAGCAAGAATCTTCCCTTGCACTCCCCTATCACCAAAACCTCCAGGAACTAGGATACCATCAGCACCCTGCATTTAGCAGCCATTTAGAGGATCTTCCGAAGGAAATAGCTATATTTCAAGACAAAATGAAGAATATAAACCCAAAAAGGAAAAAAATAAATCACGTCAAGTCAACAATCCATGGACTGAAAAAACCTTCAAACAGTTCCATGCTGCTCTATAAATGTCAGGATCCTGTAATGAGTAAATTACATACATTGTTAGCATATGCTCAGAAAGAAGTGGTAGGGAAATGTATTCTTTAACAGCAAAAAAATTAATATAGAAAGAATACTCCATGAAAATCACTGAAGTAAATATTTACAACCACAACTCACCTCTTTAGCAGTAATATCTTCAAGATGACTTGCTTCAACCCACTCTACAACAAGCTTCCTACGGCAGCCAACAGATGCATGCAAAAGTGCCTATAACAATAAACCTAAAATATTAGAAACCATTTTACTGCGTTCCCATTACCCTTCCACCCTTTATAGCTTCTTTGGCCCAACTAGAGCTACTCTAGGGAAGTGCAGCTGGAGTAGAGTTGTTATAAAGGGATCAGACATCCAGAAAGCAGCCCACAAGGAGTTGTATAAAGAGCAGTTAAATAGTGTTTTGCAAACTTTTGTGGACATGTAAAAGAGTCAACCTTATTATTGGATAATAGTTCAAAAACAAATAAAATAAAACACTCGACCTCATTAAACCAAATCATAAGATTTAAAATGAAATAAGTAAATAAAGGATTATTATACAATACACCACCAATAGAGTTTTTAGACTCTACAAGCAAGGTTAAGATGTTGACACATACCCCCACTTTATTTTTTTATTTTTTACTATTCTTTAAAAGGTATGTGTGACCATCTTAACCCAGCTTGTGGAATTTAAAACTCTATTGGCAACATATTTGACAATAATCCATAAATAAAATCAGATAACTTTTTAATAAGTAGCTATAAAAAATAGATAAAAATAAAAGGCCAACCCAGTGCACGAAGTCCCACTTTGCGGGGTTTGGAGAGGGTCATTGTACGCAGTTTTCTCTCTGCATTAACAGAGAGGTTATTTCCCGATTGAAACAAATAAAAAAAATGAACCAAATTAAAAAGTTGAATAAGTTCTACTACACATTCGTACTTTTTGAATTTGTTTTGATTTATAGCTTCATGTAAAAGCCAAAACAAGCTTTCCAACATAAGCAAAAATTTTAAAAGTTCAAAAGCCCAACACCTTACTTCTACTTTTGCAGTAGAAAAGCTCTTCATTTAGTTGAGCAAAACAACCACTTAATATCTCATAGGAGGAATCATATGACAGTAAGAGAGTATTTTTAGGCGGGTGGAGGCTGGGGCTATCTTGTGCATAAATACCTAATACAAACAAAGTATTAACTTATTGAAATGACCTAGTGAAAGGAGGAGGGATAAAAAGAAATAATAATTAAATAATAAAAGATAAAGCTTTTCATTCTTTTAAAACTAACAAAGCTGTCACCTTTAAAACAGAGAGGTAAGAATCTTTAAGTCCAATGTATTTTCCAACCATGGCAATTTTAACCTGCAATGTATATGAGAGCAAAGAGCATTATGATTTTCACCATATGCAAATAGAGACAAATAACTCATACTTTACTGATGCTTGAGACCCACAGGATCATGAAGCATGTCACAAACTTTAGTCCTGGCAGTCCAATCTGTTAAGTCAGGTTCCCTCGCTATCCTGAAATTCAAAGAAGTGTAAATATGCACACCAGAAAATTACAGCCAAATGCTGCAGCATAAAAAAGTATGCTCATCAGAGACAAAACATTAGGAGATAAGAGGGTGCAGAGATAGATCATGAAATAAAAGAAAAAGAAAAGGAAAGGAAGAAGGGAGGAGGAGGAAGGGATGGGGGTGGAAGAAGAGTTCATAAGGCAAACCCTAGAAGGTTCAGTCCTCTCAAGATTGCTTCATGTGCATTTTGATCCTATTCATGATGAGAAAAAAAAAGAATAAGTAAATAAAAAAAAAAGAAACTTTTAACATTCTAGTTTTTTTGTAAGAAGTTAGACAAAAATAAAATGAAAAAGAGAACTACATACTCTCAATAGTAAAGGAATGTGCCAAATATTTGAAACATCGTAGAGAGTGACGATATTTTCTTCCTGAAAATAATTCAGTGCTTAATGACAGTAATTACTGACTTTAGAAATGCGAAAGAAGCAAACAAATAGCATTCTTGTTGCATTTACCGGCACATGGCAAAATTGAGAAAGTTTTCCCTTGACATTGTCGTCAAGTGCCTGTTGCAAACAATGGGCAAGTGAATGAGTAAGAAATGCAAGAACAGCTTTGGCACATACAATCAAAAAAGAGAAATGAGAATTAAACCTTTGTACTGCGACAAGCAAGAATATTTGGCGTCAAGCCAAGTCCTCTAAGTCCCCGAACACTATGCTGGGTAGGTTTTGTTTTCTGTTACTTGAATTTGTTAGATAATGATAAATAGAAATAATGACGCATCAAGCACAGAAGTTGATTACACACACCAGGCTTCTCTCATTTTCATACACATGAGGTACAATCTACCGCTTACATGTTACGAAAATTGACATTAAGCGATACAAAGTCTTTAGGTATACCTGCTCACCAACAACATTGAGAACAGGCACAAGACTGACATGAACCAAACAGAAATTCCCAGGGCCTAGAAGAAACATAAGTAAAATTATCATCCTACCAAAAGAACATCTCAAGAAACTTCACATTAGCCAATTAGATGAGGAGGCAGAACAGAATATTCTTACCTACACGGTATGAAAATTGACCAAGGGCCTCAATAAATGGCATAGATTCAATGTCCCCTGGATTAAGAAAAGTTGTAACTATGAAACAGAAAGGAAGAACAAATACAGCTAACACACATTATTGAAGTTAATATACCTATAGTTCCACCCAGTTCAATGACACAAATATCGGCAGGACCTTCCTTTCCGTCCACCGGTATCATTGCTGCACGTTCTATCCACTCTTGAATGGCATCTGTAATGTGTGGAACAACCTAGAGCAAAGAAGAGATACAAAATTGTGAAATTACAAGTAACATAACACATTCTGGCAAGCTTTGTTGAGAATTTATGGGAAGCTTAAAACAGACCTGGACAGTCTTTCCAAGATAATCCCCCTTTCTCTCCTTGTTAATAACAGACTGTTAAAATCAAAGACAATACGATTGAAGACAGAGTTTCAATTGCTAGAAATCTTGAACGAACTGAAGAAATATATCTGAACAGACCTGATAAATCTTTCCTGTTGTAATATTATTGTCACCCGTTAAGGTGATGTCTAGGAAGCGCTCGTAGTTTCCGAGGTCTAGGTCTACCTTTAAAAGCAGGACATGGTTAATTACATAACATCATCATCATCATCAAGATTGGTCGGAAAATATGAGAGGATAAAGAGTAAAATACCTCGCCGCCATCATCAAGGACAAACACCTCTCCATGCTCAAAAGGAGACATTGTACCGGCATCAGTGTTGAGATAAGGATCTGCATATAAATAGGTGATTGACTCAAAAGTGAAGGCACTGAAGAAGAAGAAGAAGAAGAAGTACCAATCTTAATGGAAGTGACACGAAGGCCGCATGATTTAAGAAGAAGACCGATGCTGCTGGCGGTTACCCCTTTCCCCAGACCGCTGACAACACCTCCAGTAACCAGCACGTACTTCATTTTTGGAGCTAAAAGAAGAGAAGTAAAAGGGGTTATTTATATTGTATTGTTTGCAGCAGCAAGAGCAAAAGCAAGAGCAGAGGTCTGATAATACCAAAGTAACCTGGCAGCCTCAAAATGAAAATCCAAAGAAAAGAAAAAGAAAACAGAGCTACCTCCCCTCGTTCACAATGACTGACGGTCTTTACAAAGAAGATTTTTATTTTGGCAGAATGAGAATGGGAATGGAAATGTGGAAAACCAAAACACCAACGGTCTCCCTCTCTCTTTGCTCAATGCTCTTCTCTTCCCTTCTCTTCAACTTCGAGGCGGCGGGTGAGGGAAACAAAACCGAAAACCTCAACCTCAACCTCAACTCACCCTTCCTTAGTTTTATATAAAGACTTCTTTTTATCTCTATTTCCAAACAATATCTTTTTTTTCCCTTTAATCTTTTACGCTTTACTTTTACTTTTACTTTTACTTTTTTTTTTCTTTTTTTTTAAATTTATTATTGATAAATGCGTTTTTCCAAAAACTTCACCCACGTCTTGCGATGGGTTTCAAGCATGTATTTTATTACTAAGATTTATTTATTCGATTAAAAAATTAATAACAGTGTCAGTTTTTCAAATAAAATAGCTAATGTAAATTATATAAATAAATGCTTTATTTTTTTCTTACACGTTATACATCATTTCGTTTGCCTTCTTACTTTTTATTTATGTTTTTAGGTTTTCGTAGGGTTTCTTTCTAAAGTTGTTGGGTTTTGCTATGGTTATACACAGTGACACAATATGTCATCAAAACCGCAACAATCTGGGTCGGATGATTGGATGGATTGAACCGAAAATCATTGGTCCTCATGATGGAATTAGAAGAGAAAAGCACCCAATCAAAATTAACTTTTTTCACTTTTAATCTCTATTAAAACCTTTACCTTTCAATCAAAATGTCATTTTTCACCGCCCAACGACCACGTTTAATACGTACTTAGCATCAATTTAAAACTCTAAAATATTAATATTCTAATAAATTAATAAATTAAAATGAAAAATTCAATCAATCGAATTGAATTGATTTTATTAAAACACATGGGTATTAAATTAAAAATTTAAAATATAAATACTCTAATAAATTGAAATAACAGAATGAATCGACCAAATTAAATTAATTGAATCGAAAATAAAATTTTAAATCAATTTAATGATCAATCAAATTATTAAAAGGTTATCGACCATGCTAATTTTTTACTATTATTAGTGGCTAGCTGGATTTTTTTTTTCATTCATGGAATTTAAATGGATTTTTTGACTTTCTCATATTTTATATTTAAATATAAAGAAATGAAATATCTCGTGTTAAGAAAAGAGAAAAATAAATTTTAATTTCAAAATATAAGAGAAAATTAAGAAAATATTACGAGGGAAGAATAATAGTAGTAATAATAAATGCAAATTTTGTTATTATATAGATTTTTAATGATGATAGTGAAAACATGTATGAAAGATACTCTTTGTAATAGTAATGCGTGTATGCAGAGGTGGGAGGTGTGGATAAAGGTGGGGCTCAGGTGGGGAGCTAAGGGATCTTTAAGCCTGCATTTGGTAGTTTCTATAAAAGAAAAACAAAAGATTTTGGACTTTGAACAAGGATCTAGTCCATTCACATTTGTATTTATATTCATTCACACCGGACAAAGCCCACAATTAAGCATAAAAATATAAACATATATATGTATATATATTATGAAGAAAAAGACAAATAGCAAGAGATAAGCCAAAACCCCAAAAGCAATGTTCCTTTGCTTTGTTGATTTTATTATAATATACAATATAATCTTCTACATTATCCCTTACTTAGGTTACATCTTCCCAACGTTTTTCTTACCTTTATGTTGTTGACATCTTCCCACTCGTGGCTTCTTTAAGATGAATTTATACAAACGATGAGATTGGTTCAGTGAAATTAAAAGAAGTAAAATGATCATTAAAAATATTTTTTTTAATAAAATAATAAAAAATGTAAAAGTAAAGATAAAAATATAATTTCACGCTCATACTATTTTATCTTTTAGTGGGTCTTGACCCACTAATCGTGTCGTATCGATGTGCCAAACTCACACTTAGTAGTTGTGGAATGATTAATGAATGTTAGAATCATTGGTTAATTGCTCACAACTATACCCAAATCTTTCTTAACAATTGTTTACTAACATAAATATATGCATTCTTGGTTCTTGTTGAAAGTAATTCAAAAGATAAGTCGAAAAATAATTTTGGATTCACTTGTACAATGATTTGGAAAGAATTGTCTAGTTTTAAGTAAGGGAAATTTGTTATATTTTCATAATTTTTTTTTAAAATTTTTATTTAATGGTAACTTAATTTATATTTTTATATATTGCGGTTTTAGATTAAATTTTTATGATATTGATAGTTAAGACTTTTACTATTGATCAATGATTTTTATGACTTCTTTTTGTAATATGCGCTAAAGATATATAAGAAATTCTCAAAATGTTCTCGTTATTTATTGGATGTGATATGTAATAGGACCTTCATTTATCTAAAAGCTTTTTACTTATATAAATATAAATGCTAATAACAAAATCCTTGGAATAAACATTTCTTGTAACAAAAATATAACAAGTTGTAATAATGAGATCATTGTTGCATTGGAATTATATTTCTTAAATGTTGTTAGATAATGCTTTGTGAAGATAGGACATTAATAATTCAAATTAGCATACAGTTTACACTCTTACTAATAAAGTAAGCAACTAATCTCATAGTTTGAAATTTGGATAAACCTAGATTAGGCTTAAGCTTGCTTGTCAGGAAAGGCCTTGAGCTTGCTTGTGACGATGCTTGTTCAAGCAAGGCTTTATCTTGCTTCTTTAGGCTAGGCTAGAGCTTGCTTGTTCTGATAAGGCCATGAGCCTACTTGTTTAAGCAAGGCCTTGGCTTGTGTTTGATCACGCAAGCTTTATTTGGCTAAATGGCAAGCCTTGACATGTGTTTAATGGGGAAGCTCGACATGTGTTTGATCAGGCATGCTCTGCATGTTTTGATTGAGAAAGCTTAACTTGTGTTTGATTAGGCAAGCCTTAGTTTGTGTTTTATCCAACAAGCCTTAATGTGTGTTTGATCAGGCAAACCTAAGTGTATTTGCACCAACTTGTTCAACGAGTACTTGGTCTCATTTCACTAAGTAAAGTCTTGGTATGCCTTACACCAACTTGTTCGAGTGGTGTTTGTTTAAGATCGATAGGCAAGATTTTACTTAGCCAAATGGCTTCCACACATAGTCGGATGAGTACTATTTTACTTAGTGCTATTTGTGCTTGGTTGAGAAAGGACTTACTTGGTCGAATGGCTTTCGCGCTTAATCTCCATACTTAGTGTTCCACACATGGCTGAATGGCTTACATACTATGCTAGATGAACACTCTTTCTCTCTTATTTGGGATGGTGTTTTCTGTATTTGATCAGGCAAGTAGTTACTTGGTTGAATAACTTCCACATTAGATCTCCATGCTTGATCTCCACACTAAGTTCTTCAGACATGTCCGAATTGCTTTCACACTTAGCTAAGTAAGCACTCTTTCTCTATTAATTTGGATAATGCTACCTGTGCTTGAATGGGCAAGAACTTACTTGGCCAAATAGCTTCCATACTTAATCTCCATACTTAGTTCTTCACACATGGCCGAATGGCTTCCACCCAAATGAACACTCTTTCTCTTTTAATTGGGATGGTGTTATCTGCGCTTAATTAAGTAAGCACTTACATGGCCCAATAGCTTCCACACTTAGTTCTTCATGCTAGTGTATGCCTTAGAGCTTGGTGAGAGGTACGGTATATAGCAAAACATGTTCACTTAGAGAAGTAACATGAAAGGTTTTCCTTACCATCTTAGTCGATTATATTGAAACATAATGAATAAAAATGAGGTGAAGCCCATGGAATAACACAAGCCTTGCGAAGGATATTGTAATGTGGTTACAATTATGAGAATCCTTATACATCAAAGCCTAGTTCCTAAAAACTATTCCTGGTCATTGTATTGTTGAAACAAAGCATTGATGTGCTTAAAGATTGGTACATACTAAGCATCCTTATTTATGAAGTAAGTAATCATTCTTATAGATTGAAACATGAAGATATTTAAAAATAGGATGTGGGTGTTTATTAGGTAATAAGTTCACTGAACATGAGCCGAAGTGGGAGTTCCATTTAATGGTATCACTCGAGTGTCTTTGGAATACACTTCCGCGTGTCAATAGTGTAAGTGATCTTCTGACTTGAAATGTTAGGTCATCTTATATGTGTTCCATTGTAGTTTTATTTCATCTATACGAGTTTGCAAGGACAAATTTTAGGTATGACTTAAAGCATATAAAAATGGATGAATAGTTAAGATGATGATTCGTTACCTTGAGTGACTTTAGAGGATAATATCTCATGTATCTTTATTTGTATTAACTTATAAAGTCTTTGGCCAAAGCACTTCTTGAGAAGAGTTAATATTTGAAGCTTAAGGATAAATATGAGAATATACGTAAGATTATAAACGAACCGAACATGAACGAACGAAATGATGTATTTGTTCGTTCGTTTTTTTTTTGGTCCTCATTCGGGTTTGGTTCGTGTTCATTAAAGATTTTGATTTTTACATTCGAGCTTAATTCATTTGTTTTTTAAAATTTTCACGAACAAGCTTGTTTAACGTTCGTGAACATTTAAACGAACATGTTCACGAACATGAGTTCAAAAAAATTAAACAAACATGTTCATGAACACATATTCAGGAACATGTGTTCATGAACACGAAACAAACAGTAAATTAAAATTAAACAAATTTAAAGAAATCCTCCATAAAGTAAAAAAATCCAACATAAAATACTAATTAAAAGAAAGTTTCCAAGGATTCTAAACCAAATAAAAACTAATCAAAAGCTCACCCCATTACATAACAAAAGACTCGAATCTAAATTGAACCATCTTTTCCTAAATCACATTTAAAATTGTCAGGAGTTAACAAAATCACTTTGTCACCTTCTTCTTAAGGAACACATCAGTAAGCACCTCCTTAGATTGCATTGATGCCCTGTTAAATATCATGTTAGTAATCTTCACACATATTAGTAAGAAAACCATTGTCTAATATCATGTTAACTGATATTGGTAAAAAATCATTGTTCAACAGTCTTCCATGGTGGCTCAAATCATATTTGTGTTCTGCTAAACTTTCAAAATGGAAGGCCATAAGAAAACTTTATCAGAACCAAATATCGATGATTTGGTTGCATTTTAAAACTCAAATATATCTTGACAATAATTTCCATCAAGAATTACTTGAAAAACCAATTGCAATATAATACAATTCAGTTCATTTTGAACACGACAATGATGTAATACAGACATTTGTATAATTCAGTTCATTTTGTATCCAGATAATGATGTAATATAGACATTTGTATCAAGTATTTCGGGATGTAATTAGGATGATATGAGGAAAATGAATCGTGTTTTGTGGATTAATTTCTTTTGGATATTTTGTAATTGGGTTTATGAAATAGAAATCGTGTGATCTTGGGGTTATGATTCATTATAAGCACAAGTGATTAAATGACATTGTACAGGAATGCAACCCGAGTAGGAGGATTAATATAAGAAATTTTTTTTTAAATTAGCCCTAATTTTTCGCATTTTCGGGTTGTCACAGATTTTCTTGGTATCAGAGCAAAGGTTGCCTAGTACTGTCAGTGTCGGGTAATTAGAAATAGATTACATCCCAAATGTCTGTATTGTCTGGTAATGAATTGAATTTAATCGTAGAATTATAATCGATATTTAATGAATACGCCCAGGCACGTAAGATATAGGATATGAGGGGGAGAAAAGGACGTTTTGGGAGGGAGGCACAACCACCTCCACCACCTGCCCCACAGCCGGAGAGTCCTAATTTTTGAATGAATCGGCTAGAGCATGATGTGTGGTAGGGATTTGAGCAGATGGCAGTGCTATTCGCGCAACATTTTAGGGCTAATGCCTCGGGTACTACACCTGTTTCGACTCCTCCGTCACCACAGGGACCACCCGCACCCCCATTACAGACTGACTTGGTGCCTCCTACCACACAGCCTCCGGTGCAGACCCAGCTTGATGACAGAAATAAGGGTTGATTAAGGGATTTTCTGAAGATGAATCCACCGACTTTTAGAGGGGTAAAAGATCTCGTAGAGGCTGAGGAGTGGTTGACAGAGTTGCAAGTCATTTTTGACTATTTGGGATGCACCGATGTCGAGAGGGTCAGCATGGGTGCTCACATGTTAAAGGGACAAGCCCGAGACTGGTGGAGCACTACCCAGAGTATAATGGTGACTAGCCGTGAAGTGATTATCTGGGAGGCTTTCCAGTTGGCATTTAGAACTCAGTATATGCCAAGAGCTGCCTAGAGGAGAATGCAAGCTGAGTTTCTAAACTTGACTCAGGGTAATATGATGGTTGATGATTACGAGAGCCGATTCACCACCTTATTGAAGTATGATCCAAAGACCCTTAAGGATGAAGAGGTCCGTATAGGGCGATTCGTGTATGGACTGAGGCCCGTCATTAGGGACCAGTTGATAGGGCTTTGTATCACTGAGTTCAAAGATGCTCTGAGATGAGTACAAAAGGTATATAGGGGCCTAGAGTTGGTACAATCTCAGACTGAGTCTCGAATTTTGGTCGAGAAAAAGGCAAGGACTCATGACTCCTTACACAGATTTTCGAATAGGTTCTTTTAAGAGGAGACAGTTTAAGGGACCGAGAGGAAGAGTTGATAGACCCAAAGTTCCTCCCATTATTATAGAGACCCCTCGAGGTGCCAAACCAGAGGTTAAAGTCTGCAGAGATTGTGGCAGATCACATGAGGGAAGCTATCCCAGAACCATACAATGATGTTTTAGATGCGGGGACATAGGCCATAGAGTGAGGTATTGCCTGCAGCCATAAAAACCACATTCTCAAGAGCTGCATAAGCAGTAGCCTCAAGGGATGATTCCACCGAGACCGACTACGGCTGCTGATAAGGGCAAGAAGCCGGTCACAGAGGGACGTGTGTTTGCGATGGATAAGGAGATCGTAGACACTTCATCTGAGACCATACGAGGTACACTTCTTGTTTGTAATCATGAGGCTCATGTGTCATTTGACTCGGGATCCACGCATTCTTTTATTAATGTACATTTTGCATGTAAATTGAGTTTAAAGCATGAATCATTAAATTATATTTTACATGTAAATACCCCTATGCGTGAGTCCTAGAGTACTAATATGGTGTGTAGAAGGTGTGAAATCAAGGTGGGAGATAGGGTCATGTTAGCAGATCTAGTGTTGTTAAACATGTGTGGTTTTGATGTGATTTTAGGGATAGATTGGTTAGCCGCCAACCGTGTGAGTCTAGACTGCTACAATAAGATTTTAACTTTCTCCCTACCTGAAAGATTTAGTGTACGTTTGGACATTAAGGAATAAAGATGTATAAAGTTCATTTTGAGAAATTTTAAGATATGGTTATATCACTACTAAGCACTGATTAAATTATTTATGTGAAGGTTACATCGCACTCCTCTCTGATATGAGTCAAGAACATCCGATGATAGAGGACATACCGATAGTATGTGAGTTTTAGGATGTATTCCCAAATGAATTGCCTGGCTTACCACCAGAGAGAGAGCTGGAGTTCACTATCGATTTAGTGCCAGACACCCAGCTGATCTCTAAGCCTCCATATAGGATGACGTTGGTCGAATTGGAAGAATTAAAGAAACAGTTACAAGAATTGCTTGACCAGAGTTTCATTAAGCCTAGTGTGTCACCGTGGGGAGCTCCGGTGTTATTTGTAAAGAAGAATGATGGTAGCCTGAGACTATGTATAAATTACAGATTGCTGAACAAGGCTACGGTGAAGAACAAGTATCCCCTGCCAAGAATAAACGATTTGTTTGACCAGCTAAGCGGTGCTTCTGTCTTTTCTAAGATTGACTTGAGATCAGGCTATCACCAGTTAAGAATCAGGAAGAAGGATGTTTCCAAGATGGCCTTCAAGACTAGATATAGCCACTATGAGTTCTTAGTGATGCCCTTTGGTTTGACGAATGCCCCTGCTGCTTTTATGAGCTTAATGAATGAGGTCTTCAGAGACTATCAGATCAGTTTGTGATAGTCTTCATTGATGATATTTTTGTGTACTCTCAATCTCAAGAGAAACATGCACAACATTTGAGGATTGTGCTGCAAGTACTCTGAGATAAGTAGCTTTATGGAAAGATCAACAAAAGTGAGTTTTGGTTGGACAAAATACCTTTTCTTGGTCATATTGTATCTAAAGACGGGGTGTCAGTTGATCCGTCTAAGATAGAAGCTGTACTTAATTGGGAGAGACCGAGGACAGTTACAAAAATTCAGAGTTTTCTAGGGCTTGCAGGGTATTATAGAAGGTTTGTTGAAGGATTCTCTAAGATTGTCGCTCCTTTGACTAAACTCACATGTAAGGAGACTCCTTTTATATGGTTTGAGTAGTGTGAGCAGAGTTTCCAAGAATTAAAGAGGAGATTAATGACGACACCTATGTTGACTATTCCAGATGGACCTGGAGGCTTCGCAGTATACAATAATGCCTCTCAACAAGGATTGGGGTGTGTGCTCATGCAGCATGGGAGAGTAGTCGCTTATGGTTCGCAATAGCTAAAGGATCATGAGCGAAATTACCCCACACACGATTTGGAACTAGCTGCGGTGGTGTTTGCATTAAAAATCTGGCGGCATTACTTATATGGGGAAAGGTTCTAAATATTTACTGATTACAAGAGTCTGAGATATATATTCGACCAAAAGGAGTTGAACATGAGACAAAGGAGATGAATGGAACTTCTTAAGGACTATAATTATGAGATACTCTACCATCCCGAGAAGGCGAACGTAGTTGCTGATGCCCTAAGCAGGAAGAGTATGATATCTGCTATGATGATTAAGGAATGAGACTTATTGGAACAATTTGCCTGACTCAGAGTCAGAGTTGAGGAAGCGAAAGTCAGGTTTATGGCTAACATCTGATTAGAGCCCGATATTATGGATCAGATTAGAACCGAGCAGAGAAATTATCAGAAGTCATTGGATATGGTTAGCAAAGCTGAACAGACCTCGCAGTCAAATTTCATGATCAGTGATGATGGGTTATTGAGGTTTAATGGTCGAATTTGTGTTTCGAATGATGATACCCTGAAGCAACAAATACTGAGAGAGTCTCATTGCTCATGATACACCATGCACCTGAGAAGTACTAAGATGTACCAAGACTTGAGAAGGGTGTATTGGTGGAGTGGTATGAAGCAAGATGTGGCAGAATATGTGGCCAAATGTTTAGTATGCCAACAAGTGAAAGCTGAGAATTAGAAGCCCGAAGGATTACTTAAACCTTTGCCTGCACTTACATAGAAATGAGAGCATATCACCATGGACTTTATCATGGGATCACCAAGGACCCAAAGAGGTCATGATGCAATATGGGTGATAGTGGAGAGATTAACGAAGAGCGCCCACTTCCTTGCCATCAAGAGTACGGATACCTTGAGTACCTTAGACGAGCTATATGTTAGAGAGATAGCTAGACTGCATGGGGCTCCAGTGAGTATTATATCAGATAGAGATTCTCAGTTCACCTCCAAATTTTGGACTCATTTTCAGGAGGCCATAGGATCTCGGTTGAGTTTTACTACCGCCCATCATCCTCAGATTGATGGTCAGTCCGAACGGACTATACAAACCTTAGATGACATGTTGAGGGCGTGTACGATGGACTTTAAGGGATCATGAGATGATCACCTGCCCCTTGTCGAGTTTGCATATAATAATAGCTATCATGCGAGTATTGGCCTGACACCTTATGAGGCTCTATATGGTAGGAGGTGTAGATCCCCCATAGTTTGAGAAGAAGTGGGTGACAGAAAGGTTATTGCTCCTGACCTAGTTGAACATGCAGTTCAGAATGTGAAGATCATTGTGATAGATTACGGGCTGCTCAGAGTCGATAGAAGAGCTACGCGGATGTGCGTAGACGGCCACTTGAGTTTCAAACTGGAGATTTTGTGTTTCTTAATGTGTCTCTGAGTAAGGGTATCATGCGTTTCAAGAAGAAAGGGAAATTGAATCCTTGATATATATGACCATTTGAGATTTCGAAGAGAGTGGGAGACGTTGCCTATCGGTTGGCCTTACCTCCGCAGTTCTCCAAAATACACAATATTTTCCACGTCTCGATATTGAGGAAGTACAATCCAGATCCCACCTATATCATTGAGTATGAAGCATTGGATATTCAAGGGGATATGAGTTATGTGGAAGAACCCATCCGAATACTTAACAGGAAGGAAAAGGTACTTCGGATGAAAAGGATTCCATTAGTTAAAGTTCTCTGGAAGCACCACTCCGTGGAGGAAGCAACTTGGGAACCAGAGAGCCTTATGAAGGAGAAATACCCTCAACTAATTGATGGATCAGGTTGAATTTGAGGACCAAATTCTCTAAAGGTGGGGAGGATGTGAGAACTGTAAATTTTTATGTACCTAGCTAAGAGATTTGCAATGTAAGAATTTGTAATTGGTGAATGTAATTATGGTATGTTAATGTACATGCAAGTTTTAAATATGATGAAGTGTATGGAGATGAAGTTTCTAAGTTTTAAATGTGTATGGATTGAAATATGGACTATGGAGTAGATTAAGATAAGTTTTACATTGAGTTTACTACAAATGGATGTAGCAGCAGTGGAATTGTGAAGGCCAGATCGATCTTCAAGGGAAGATAGATTGATCTTATGGCTCTAGAATGTAGAAAATGAGCAACAATAGGCAAACAGATCGATCTCATAAGGGAGTAGATCGATCTCATGCTGCCTTTTCCTACCAAGAATCGATCTTGTCACAAGGGCAGATCGATCTCCTTAAGTCTCGGCCTGGAAGAGATCGATCCCTAATTCAATGCCAGATCGATCTCCTCTTAGAAGAATAGATCGATCTTCACCTCGACCAAATCGATCTTGTAGTTGTTAATGGAGCAGTTGGAGCAGTTGAATCACACAGAGATCGATCTCTTTTGAACACCAGATCGATCTCATAGCCTCTGTCTATATAAGGACCACGAGAGTTTTACCTAAAATTGAGCCTTTCTTTCTGAAACACCAACCTTCACCATTTTCACCCAAAACAAGCTTTCTCTCTTTAAGATTCACCCTATTCTAGATAAAATTAGACAAATGGGTAAGAGACAAAGTTGTTCCTCTTGGTAAGGAGAAGAACATACTAGAAAATCAAGGATTGGATTGAACAAAGGCAAGGATAAGCACTCTACAAGTTTGGTCAAGAAGAGACAAGTTAGGTGAGCTCACAAGATTCTTGTTTTTCTTAAGCATTATCATTATATATGTTGGTAAATGGATATATGTGTATATATAGGCATATTTGGTTGGAAATGTCTAAGTCATGGGGAAAACAACAAAAAAAGTATAGTTGAAAAATGGGAGGTAGATATCTTGTGATGGTTAAGAGCAAGCTAAGAGGATGGTAAAGATATAGGATAAGTTTTAACACAATGTGGGTATTTAAGAATGATAACTTGGATATAGTATAGGTATAGGTATAAATGAGGTGAAAAGAGAAATGAGAACGATGAATACTTACAATTTGGTGATTTAATAATGTTTGGATAGCTCAAGACTATGACATGGGAAACGAGGCTAGTCCGGGAGGATAGTGTAACACCCAAGGTGCAAGAGGTAAGAGAAATAAACCATTTGTGCTTGTGAGTTTTCGAATTAATGAAAACGTTTTAAGAGCATGAAAAAGAGTTGATGAATGAGCATGTTTTATGAGAAATGAGATGATTTGATGTGTTGATAAATATATGAGTGTTTTACCGATTTGAGCTCGATTTTGATGAGATTTGTGTAATTGTGAACACATATGGTTTATAACCGAAATGAGTTTTGTGATAACCACTATGAGCTCTACGTGAAGGCAAAATGATTTTTATACAACAATGACATATTTTTACTGAGACTATGGCTTGTCATGAGATGCACATCGGGCCTTGCTCTGGTAGCATGTAAGACTGGGCCTTACTCTAGTAGCATGTAAGACCGATACCACCATTCTGGTAACGTGAGATGACCCCGCTCTGATAGTGATGGGTGGCCTTGCTTTGATAGCATGTAAGACTGGGTTGTGCTTTGATTGCATGTAAGATCGATGACTGTACCACTCTGATGAAGTCTACAACGAACCATGGCCATATGTATATTGTCGATGTATTCCCTTTCTTGGGGATGTCCGCCTAGGGGACGATTTTTACTTGATGTGCCTATGACGATGATTTCACATGAGTTTTATAAATGCCTAGTCTCGATTTCTTGATGATGATGTGATTTTACAACTGTGATTTATATCACGCATTGTGAATTGATGAAATGTGATTTGTGATTTTATCACGTGAGTTATGTTGACGCCATTGTTTACACAGTTATTTCTATAATGATTTACATGCTCAATATTTCCATCATATTGTGTTTGCGATGATGATTTTTATAACTTCCCTTATCCTCCTTACTGAGCGTTTTGAGAGCTCACTCTTTTTCCTTCCCCCATCCAGATTTCTTGCAGTGAGCGTGATAGTGCCTGCCGCGTACGTGATATAGGTTGGTGGACAAGATCTCCCCAGGCTATCGCTTATACGCGCATAAGGTATAATTCAGTTTATTTTGTATCCAGAAAATAATGTAATACAGACATTTGTATTAAGTATTTTGGGATGTAATTAGGATGATATGAGGAAAATGAATCGTGTTTTGTGGATTGATTTCTTTTGGATATTTTGTAATTGGGTTTATGAAATAGAAATCGTGTGATCTTGGGGTTATGATTCATTATAAGCACAAGTGATTAAATGACATTGTACATGAATGCAACCCAAGTAGGAGGATTAATATAAGAAAAAATATATTTTAAATTAGCCTTAATTTTTCGCACTTTCAGGCTGTCACAATTCGTCGAACCAAAGGGTATCACTAAGAATTCGTAGTGGTCATATCTAGTTCTGAAGGCCGTTTTTGGAATATCCTCTTTCCTGATTCTTAACTGGTGATAGCCCGATTTTAAGTCAATCTTAGAAAAGATAGAAGCCCCTCTCAGCTGATCAAACAAGTCGTCTATATCACGACCCAAAAATCAGAGTAAATTTTTCATTTTTCTTTTATACTTACTTGTCCTTGACACGCCCTAAAGGTATTGTCCGCAAGTGCACGGGTCGTACAAGTAATAATGGGGTTTGAGTCCCGGATTATCGTCCCTCAGAGAAGTTGGTTAGCCTAATTAACTACCGATTAATCTTACTCTAAGTATATTCTAGCAAATTATGAATTTTAAGGTGGGTGATCTACTAAGTCTAAAATTAAAAGTACTGGAAAGTAATAAAATAATAAAAACTAAATAAAACCGAGCAAAATTACTTACAGTGCTCCACGCAATTAAAATAAAAAACCTTCAAAAATAATTAAAACAGTTAAAACTAATTAATGCAATTAAAATAAAATGCAATCATGAAAATAACAAAGCAAGATTAATTAAACTAAAATTAACAAACCTAAAATGCAATTAAACTACTTAATCAAAATGCAATTTAAACTAACTTAAGATTTAATGAAATAAATTTACCCCTAATCTAATTCTAAATGAACACTTAATTAACTATCATCCTAATTAAAACTAAGTTTTATTCCACTAAGCAAGAATACTGACATGCAATTTAATTAAAGACTCTAAACTAAGCTAACAAATTAAATTGAAATTAAACTATACTAAAAATGCATGAAAATGAATTAATTAGCTACTATGCACTAGCCAAACAAAGCCTTAACAAATTTTAAATCAGCCAAGAGGTCTCTCCTTCACTGTGCACGTCTTCAATATTGTTTATTTTCATTTTCAGGTGCTCTCGGGTTGTCCTCTGCTCCGGGTTGCTGTCCTCGGTCTGACTCTCAACAACTCTGCTCGATTTCGTGTGTAGCATCCATTCCTGCAACAACCCAGCATAGCACGCCAGCCCCACGTTCCTGCCTGCCCAGACCTGCTCCTTCTTCTTCTTCTCCGTGCCAATGTCCAGCTACTGCTCCTACCAACTCCAGCTGCTGTCCAGGTTTGCTCTCAGTTCCAGCTTTGCTCTCGGTTCATGCTCAGCTCCCATCCTCGGTTCTGTCCTCTGCTATCTGCTGCTACAATCCAAGAGTTTGCATAACTCCTGCTCAGCACCTACTGCCTCGTCCTGCTCTGCTCGGTTCCGTGTAAAATTCTCAGCTGTACTGTCCATGCCCGACTGCTGCTACAATCTGTTCGTGCAGCAGCTGGCCAACTTTGTCTAGCTCAGATTCTGATTGTTGCAACAAGACACGCTTGACTCGACACTCCTGCAAACCTTACCAGCGGAAATCAAGATACATAAACAGAAAATGACAATAAGCAGTAATAATGGCAAATGAAACAGGGGAGAACAGAGAGTGATTGTGGCTCTCGGGTGCTTGCTGCTGCATTTGCTACTCTCGAGTTTCTGGTCTACTCATGAGATCAAATCAACTCCCCACAATCTTGAGTAACAATGACAGCTAACGAAAAGGAAAAAAAATAAAACTAACATGGGAAGCAAACCGAAAATCATTTAACAAAAACAAAACAAAATAAAACTACAAATGGGAAGCAAAAACCGAGAGATACCACTAGGAAAAATATGCTATGTAAATGAAACTTGAAGAATAAAAGAGCTAAGTTTTAACAGAACCGAGAAGCTTGGAATGATGAATTGATTGCCATGAATTAGAAAATATCCAAGAGAAGAACATCAAAATGAAATGAACAGTGAAAAATAAGGAAAATGCTAACATTAACGGGAAAGTTTAAAACAATCAAAATTAAACTAGAAACTACTTTACCTACACTAATCTAACTAGTTCTACACTAAAACTACCTCTACACTAACACTACTCCTAACTTACATTACATTCCCTACTCCTACTTACATTCTTCAATTGCTACCATGTCTTATTTATACACAAACTAAGGGGTATAATTGTAATTTTTCTATCCTAGATGAGTTGACATTGTTTGGCTACTTGTCTTCACACCATTGGCTCATTGAAAAGATATTTCCATGTCATCTGTCTTTTTATCCAACTCGATGTGCTAGGTGGCATGGGTCGTGTTGTCCGCGTGGTCCAATCTCGATTTTAGCCAAATTCCAGTAAATTTTCTACCGAAATATTCAAAATTCATCCGGATTTGATTTATTTACAAACATGAGAATTTATTTAAATAAAAAGGATAATTAACAAAATAAATTGGAGATTTAAATAATTAATTAGGAAATTAAGCACAAATAATTCTAAAAAATATAGAATTATCACACCCCCAAACTTGAACTTTTGTTGTCCTCAAGCAAAACAAAATAATTGTAGGAATGACAAGTACAAAACACAATAATTTTCCCAATGTTATCCTCAAAGAAAAAGTACAGACTATGATCTTAAAGACTCACAATTACAAGTCCAACATTCAGAATCGTTCAATCATAAGTCCTAACCCAAATTGGACTCCTCGTGAGTGTGTGAAAAATGTCAAAGTCGCTTCACAGTACATTATCCGGATCAGATTATGCAAACACAGTGAATGCAAAGTCAATGACATGTGATCATTCACATAAGTTTGCTTTTCACTTCTCTCTCCACTAATGTAGTCACACTTAATCAAAGATCAATAGGACTTCATTAAGCTTGTAATGTAAGGCTAGGGCTAAGGTATGATAAAGTCAATTTAGGTTTAATTACCCCTTAACATGCATTACTTCTAGGATCTTAATGTAAGAGCTCAAATCATTTCCCTCAAACTTATTTATTTCACTAAACTTTTTATTCTATTTTTGTATTTTTCTTCTTTCTTCTTTTTTTTTCTTTTATCACTTTTTTTTTTCAAACTTTCACTGTCACCAGATACCCAATTGTACAAAGCTCACAATATATGTCACGACCCAAATTTTCAAAAATTACTACAAATTTTTCGCGAACTAACCACATTTCAATTGTTGGGCTGTGAGTCAATATCCCTCACTCAGTTTCATATATTATATATATATATATATATATGAATAACAGGCAATGTTTTAGTCCCAGACACTAATATTCGCGAAAGCTCATAAAATTATTATTTCATAATTAGAAACTCGTTTACATTGCCTAACATATACATCCCCCATATAACGTGACTACATCACTGTACACTATTATTCAGATACAAAAAGCACATGTGTGTATACCTTAATGCTGCTGGATAGCTGTGTGTAAAAGATCGCAGGATGGATGCAGCTTATATACTCTACTGAAATGCTCTGTAGAGGTGGAAAAATAATGGGATGAGCATAACGCGCTCAGTAAGAAATATATGAAAGCAGGTAGATAATCACACTATCTACGATGCTCATAATGCATGTTTTATCAACTCGTAAAACAAATGCATTTACTTTTCAAAACACTCTCATTAATTTATAACGCAAGTAGATAATCAAACTATCCACGATGCTCATGATGCATGGTTTATGCCGAAAAACTCATGGCATTCACAAAACCATCATAGTAAAACACATAGCAATTTACTGCCAAAAACCGAATATCAAAACTCATTCAGAGTAAAATATTTCTGTGTTCAGTATTGAAACTCACTTTAAAATCATATTCTCATTTCAAACGGTTTCATCACAGAAATCAAATCACAATTAGTTTCATCACCGAAACCAATAAAACAGATGAGACTAGGCAGGGATTTCAACACAAATCCAAGGGAACATTTGGCCAAAGTCCGAGACCCACAAGCTATCACGGATCAGGTGTGCCATGGTGTCTCTGAGTCCGAGGAGGGGATTAGTCTATCCATCGGCTCCTATCTAAGGACTATCACAAAACAGAGAAATGACAAAGCATGCCCGAGTCCAAAGACGCAATCCTCACACCCCATAGTTGCACGGTACAGTGTACTCCATGTTGTCTACACGGTACAACGTACTCCGTGAACCAGGTACAATTACCACACAGTTGTAGGTGCCTGAGTCAAAAGCTCACCACCCCAACCAAATAAATTATCAACCATAGCCTGTCGTCTCCGATCTAGTACGAGCAAGTCAGTGTGACACACAGTCAACACAAGGCTCCAGCACGATCTCAATCACAAATCACAACAGAATCCAATGCGAGTAGTGCTCCAGCACGGTCTGTACAGATGTAATACCAAAATCAAGTGGGAGCGGATCTGGATAAATCCACATATCTCATCATGCTCCAGTACGATTTCACACACACAAAATAGACAGTTGGCTCTATTTCCCACCACAGTGGTACTCAAAATCGAGTGCAATATGCAAAACAGTACAAAACAGAGTGAGAGGGTAACATCCCATCAATTCACTCGTCAATCAAATCACACTTTAGAAAAACGTGCAAGTTAATGCATACAGTCAAATCATGAGCCAGTCTATCATTTCAACTTCACAAAAATCTCTTTTTCACAGAGAAAACATGGATTGCATGCACTTTATGCATTTCTAAAATTCCTGAGTCTAAGGGTACTTTCGTAATTTTCCCATATTTGGGTACTATCCAGAAATTTCATATCTGTACTCTATACTAAATGTAATTGACTGTAAACGACGATGAAAATACGTACAGCTATCTCTAATAGCTCTCATAAATCCCTTACCTCGGATCACGTAGTGTGACCTCTCTTCATCTGTGCTGTCCAAATCTCGTAGTCCGGTCAACTCTCAATATGACTCTGGAGCTGCATTTAACCATTCACTGGATTAATTATACTTTTCCTACTGTATTACACATTTAATACAGTTCATTTCACTTAAATGAGCCCGTTTACTCTAAATGGGCCTAAATACTTTAATTGGGCCTTAATCTGTATTAAGCCCGTTTTTCACGTATTAATTCCGCTCATCAGGGTCTATCGACTCATTGGGTCTATCAATACCCATTGGGCTTCGTTCCAAACTCTTTGGATATCCCAAATATCATTTACGACAGTTTATTCGAATTTTCGAATATAATTCACTAAATCCGAAATTTAATTTGAAATGCGTAAATTAAATCTTAATTACGCGTTAATCACATAAATTGTCGTAAATGAGCTTTACTTACCCGATATTGTGTGATGGTGTGCGAATCGAAGTTCGATCGGGCTTCCGTTCAGAATTAATCGTCGAACTGCACAATTTCGTATTTTTCATTTTCGGGCCAATTTTCGATTAAATATAATTTAAATAAATTTATCAAAAATTAAATCGGTCACATTTGACCTCATATCGACTTACCCGAAGTCCGATGAAATCCTGAAAATTTTTTTTCTCTCTCTTCTTTCTCTCTCCTCCAGAACCGGTTCGGACCGGTTTGCCCCTTTTCACACTGAACCGGTTCGAACCAGTTCAGTGGTTATTTCACCGTTGCCGGCGCTGCCGGCCGGTTCCCGGCGCGATTCCGCCGCCAATCGGCTGGGCTCGGGCTGGGGAGCCTTCTTTTGGCCTGGGCTGGGGTCGATCGGCGTCGGTGGCGGCCGAAATCCCCTTTCTCCCCCGCGGCTCTCTCTCCTCCGATCTCCTCGCCGGCGGCGATCTGGGGCACGTGGTGGCCGCTGGCGAGTCGCCCGGTGCTGGGCTTCCTTCGTCGGCCCTCGCCGGTCCCTCATCCTGGCCGGTGGCTCGCCAGCGTCGGTTTCCTCTTTCTCTCTCCTCGATATTCTCCTTTTTTTTGTTTCCAATTCATTTTTTTAACAGATTTTTTTTATAATATATTTTTTATTATTATTTTATTCTTAAAATAATAATAAAAATCTTAAAATATCCTAAAATATCTCAAAAATTCTTATTAAATTCATTTATTCCGTAAATGAATTTATCAGTCCGATTTTACCTTTTTCGATATATTTTTCCACTATTTTCGAGCTAGTTTTTCGAGGTAAAAATTTTGATAAATATTAATAACTTCATATATTGACCAATTGGACCTGAAATTTAATTATTTTCCTCGATTTTTTATCAATATTACACTAATCCATATTTTTAAATATCAATTTCTTAAGGAAATGACACCGAATTTTCGGGTCTTACATTCCTCCCCACCTTAAGAAATTTGGTCCTCCAAATTAGAACCAAGTTAATTCTCGAATAGGTACGGATATTTTTCTTGCATCAGGCTCTCTACTTCCCACATAACTTCCTCTGAAGTGTGGTACTGCCCGAAAACCTTAACCAGAGTGATCGTTCTGGTCCGTAACACTTTCTCTTTCCTATTCAATATCTGAATCGACTTCTCTACATATGACATTTCCTCTGTGAGCTCCAACGGCTCATACTGAATCGAATGTGTCTTATCCAGATGATACTTCCGAAGCATCAATGTGTGGAAGACGTTATGAATGCCTGCTAGCTCAGGTGTCTAGGCTAGCCTACATGCCTTATTTCCCACTCGCTTTAGTATCTCATTATCCCTTTCGAGGGAAAAACTTTCAAGAATATTGATTCACCTACAGTGAATTCTAAAGGCTTATGCCTCATTTCAACGTAGCTTTTTCTGTATGCTCCAAGCTGTCCTCAATTTCTCACATATCAATTGGACATCCTCAGAGGTTTGCTTCACTAAATCGGAAGCAAACATTTTTTTTTCAGTGACTCACTTCTTCTCATCCAATCAAAGATTGACACCTACGACCATATAGCGCCTCATACGGTGCCATCCCAATACTCTAGTGATAACTGTTGTTATAGGCGAATTCGGCTAATGGCAAATGGTAATCCCAAGAGTCTCTGAAATCCACACACAAGCTCTCAACATATCCTCTAAAGTCTGGATGGTTCTCTCACTGACCATCGGACTGAGAATGAAAAGCTATACTGACACTCAATCGGGTTCCCATAATTTCCTGAAAATGTTCCCAAAAGTGGGAAGTAAAGCGGGAATCCCTGTCAGACACAATACTCACTGGAACACCATTTAGCCTCACAATCTCCCGTACATACAGATTCGCCAACGCACTCAGAGTATCCGTAGCCTTCACGGCTAAGAAGTGAGTTGACTTCATCACTCTATCCACAATCACCTAAATGGCATCATGGTTTCGTCGGGTCCTCAGTAAACCTATGATGAAATCCACAGTGATGTGCTATCATTTTCATGTCAATATAGGTAGAGGCTGTAATAAACAGATTTCTGATGCTCTACCTTAACCTTTTGACATGTAAGGCATTTAGCCACAAACTCTGCAATATCTCTTTTCATGTCTGACCACCATTACATTCTCCGGAGATTCTTATCATCTTATTACTCCCCGTATGCATTGTATATCTCGATGAATGAGCTTCTGTCAAAATCAATCTCTTTAGCTGTGGGTCATCGGGAATGCAAATTTGACCTTTGAATCTCAGCAGGCCATCATCATTAATTGTGCACTCAGTCACTCTACCCATCTGTATCTGACTATGAATATCAACACAAAAGCGATCAATACGCTGAGCTTGTCTGGTCTGGTCTATCAAATCCGGTTTCAATCTCAGACTTGCTATCACACAATATGCATCAGTGTCAGAAGGGTCTATATCCAAACTAAGGCTAATAAACTGCTCTAACAGTTCATGTTCCCTGACCATCATGTACGATACCATCCTGAGGCTCTTTCTGCTTAAGGTATCAGCGACTAAATTCGCTTTACCCGGATGATAAAGTATCTCACAATCATCGTCTTTCAGAAGATCTACCCATCGTCTATGCCTCATATTTAATTCTTTCTGTTAAAAACAGATACTTGAGGCTCTTAAGATCAGTGAATTCCTGAAATTTCTCACCGTACTAATAGTGGCACCATATCTTCAGTACAAACACTACGACTGCCAACTCTAAATCGTGGGTCAGATAGTTCTTCTCATGGTCCTTAAGTTATCTGGATCCATAAGCAACTATCTTCCCGTTCTGCATCAATACACAGCTCAGTCCTTGTCTCGAGGTGCCTGTATATATAGAGAAACCTCCTGAGCTGGTCAAAATGGTGAGAATCGACGCAATGGTCAGTCACTACTTTAGTTCCTGAAAACTCTTTTCACATGCACTGTCTCACTCAAATGCAACATTCTTTCGAGTGAGACGTGTCAATGAAGCAGCCAATTTAGAGAAACTTTCTACAAATTGACGATAATATCCAGCCAAACCCAAAAATGATATCTGTTCCAACCAGAAATCACACTTACTAAGTTTCGTATATAGCTTCCTCTCTCTGAGGGTTTGTAGCACAATGCTCAGATGTTGTTCATGCTCTTCTCTGGACGTCGAATACAACAGAATGTCATCTATAAACACTATGACAAACTGATCCAGGTATAGATTGAACACTCCATTCATCAATACCATAAAAGCTGTAGGAATATTCGTTACCCGAAAGGCATAACCAAGAGCTCATAATGTCCATAACGGATATGAAAAACTGTCTTAGGTACATCTCCACTCCGGATTCTCAACTGATGGTACCCAGACCTCAGATCGATCTTGGAAAAGATCTGTGCTTCCTGAAGTTGATCCAATAGATCATCAATACGTGGAATAAGGTACTTGTTCTTAATGATCGCCTTATTCAACAATCGGTAATCTATTCACAGTCGGAGGTTTCCATCATTCTTTTCAGCTGTAGCCCTCCTCTTCGGGGCAAAAGTACTAGCTGTATCCTTATCTGATTCTTTGCCCTTTTGTGGGGCTATCTCAACCAACTCTAGGCAATCCCTTATTATATGCCCCGTCTTACCACATCTAAAACATGTTCCAATCAATACGTGGCATGACCTACTACCGTGGTATCTACCACATGCTCTACATTGATTTGTAGTCGATTGGCGTCCTCTAATCACTATACCCCTAGCTGAAGTCGAGACTTGATACACCGGGGGCTTAATCATCCTACCCCGTGACTCATCGACTCTCGGTCGTCTAACAAACGACCTCTTCCCCACTCGGACATTACAATCCTATGTTGATCTCTTCTGATCTCTATTCTTGCCCTTCACGACCTTACCAAACTCAAGGACGTGCATCTCATAGTCTTACACACACACTAAGTTCTACGCACGCTCTCCTCGTAAGTCGTGACATCAAATAAGGCAAATCTGACTCTGATGGAAGGTCTCAATCCTTCCATAAACTTGCGAACTTTTCGCATCTCACTGCTCATGGTATCAGGGTCATATTTTTCCAAGGATATAAATCGAGACTCATACTCGTCTACCGATCTATTCCCCTGGATCAGACCAAGAAATTTCATCTGTAATCTCCGTTGAGTAGTGGCTGAGATATACTGCCTCCTTAAGGCATCAAAAAATATTTCTCAGTCAATTAACTGATTTACATAGCTTTCATGAGGGGTCGAGCCAATTTTCACCAATACTCTGCTTCGCCCTCTAACATGAATATAGAAAATGCCACTCTTTTAGTGGTCGAACATTGAAAAAAAACCAAATAACTTCTCTAACCGGTTGATCCAATCCACTGCTACTAAAGGATTCTTAATCCCACTGAACGATGGAGGCTTGAGCTTCGAAACTGCCTCAATCGGTCAAACTCACAATCAAACTCTGAATCCTCGCCAGTTTATTGTGGAACTACAGGTGGTACAAGGGTCTCACCAACACGTGGCATAGGTACAGGCTATGTAGGCGCAAGTGTCTCAAGAGCAGCTGTCGGCTCAGTATGAGTCGTCTAAGCAGCCGGACCTTGCCTACTCTCTATCTTAGCCATAGTCAAGTTAGCCTGAGTGAACAACTCTATAAACGTGTTCCAACTCCGCTCTAATCTCGTAATGCGGCATCAGTAGTCTCAACTGGACCTGATGGAATATAATCACATTACGATTCAGAAGGTTTCTCAAACCTATCACAGCGTCTCTCGGACCTACTCTCTATGGCCCCGAGAACGCGAACTCTCTCCTCTGCTGCGATGTCTGTCAGACATCTCAATCGTCCCCCATACATAGTCAATTTCTCAGTTTAACCACAGCTCGGTACACACAATTGTATCTAATAATGTACAGTGACATGGGGATGTATACTTTCTAATTACTGACACTGACTCACATCAGACCAACACTGCTCTGATACCATCTCTGTCGCGACCCAAATTTTCAAAAATTACTACAAATTTTTCACAAACTTACCACATTTCAATTGTTGGGCTGTGAGTCAATATCCCTCACTCAGTTTCATATATTATATATATATATATATGAATAACAGGCAATGTTTTAGTCCCAGACACTAATATTCGCGAAAGCTCATAAAATTATTATTTCATAATTAGAAACTCGTTTACATTGCCTAACATATACATCCCCCATATAACGTGACTACATCACTGTACACTATTATTCAGATACAAAAAGCACATGTGTGTATACCTTGATGCTGCTGGATAGCTGTGTGTAAAAGATCGCAGGATGGATGCAGCTTATATACTCTACTGAAATGCTCTGTAGAGGTGGAAAAATAATGGGATGAGCATAACGCGCTCAGTAAGAAATATATGAAAGCAGGTAGATAATCACACTATCTACGATGCTCATAATGCATGTTTTATCAACTCGTAAAACAAATGCATTTACTTTTCAAAACACTCTCATTAATTTATAACGCAAGTAGATAATCAAACTATCCACGATGCTCATGATGCATGGTTTATGCCGAAAAACTCATGGCATTCACAAAACCATCATAGTAAAACACATAGCAATTTACTGCCAAAAATCGAATATCAAAACTCATTCAGAGTAAATATTTCTGTGTTCAGTATTGAAACTCACTTTAAAATCATATTCTCATTTCAAACGGTTTCATCACAGAAATCAAATCACAATTAGTTTCATCACCGAAACCAATAAAACAGATGAGACTAGGCAGGGATTTCAACACAAATCCAAGGGAACATTTGGCCAAAGTCCGAGACCCACAAGCTATCACGGATCAGGTGTGCCATGGTGTCTCTGAGTCCGAGGAGGGGATTAGTCTATCCATCGGCTCCTATCTAAGGACTATCACAAAACAGAGCAATGACAAAGCATGCCCGAGTCCAAAGACGCAATCCTCACACCCCATAGTTGCACGGTACAGTGTACTCCATGTTGTCTACACGGTACAGCGTACTCCGTGAACCAGGTACAATTACCACACAGTTGTAGGCGCCTGAGTCAAAAGCTCACCACCCCAACCAAATAAATTATCAACCATAGCCTGTCGTCTCCGATCTAGTACGAGCAAGTCAGTGTGACACACAGTCAACACAAGGCTCCAGCACGATCTCAATCACAAATCACAACAGAATCCAATGCGAGTAGTGCTCCAGCACGGTCTGTACAGATGTAATACCAAAATCAAGTGGGAGCGGATCTGGATAAATCCACAGATCTCATCATGCTCCAGCATGATTTCACACACACAAAATAGACAGCTGGCTCTATTTTTCACCACAGTGATACTCAAAACCGAGTGCAATATGCAAAACGGTACAAAACAGAGTGAGAGGGTAACATCCCATCAATTCACTCGTCAATCAAATCACACTTTAGAAAAATGTGCAAGTTAATGCAAACAGTCAAATCATGAGCCAGTCTATCATTTCAACTTCACAAAAATCTCTTTTTCACAGAGAAAACATGGATTGCATGCACTTTATGCATTTCTAAAATTCCTGAGTCTAAGGGTATTTTCGTAATTTTCCCATATTTGGGTACTATCCAGAAATTTCATATCTATACTCTATACGAAATTTAATTGACTGTAAACGACGATGAAAATACGTACAGCTATCTCTAATAGCTCCCATAGATCCCTTACCTCGGATCACGTAGTGTGACCTCTCTTCCTCTGTGCTGTCCAAATCTCGCAGTCCGGTCAACTCTCAATATGACTCTGGAGCTGCATTTAACCATTCACTAGATTAATTATACGTTTCCTACTGTATTACACATTTAATACAGTTCATTTCACTTAATTGGGCCCGTTTACTCTAAATGGGCCTAAATACTTTAATTGGGCCTTAATCTGTATTAAGCCCGTTTTTCACGTATTAATTCCCTTCATCAGGGTCTATCGATTCATTGGGTCTATCAATACCCATTGGGCTTCGTTCCAAACTCTTTGGATATCCCGAATATCATTTACGACAGTTTATTCGAATTTTCGAATATAATTCACTAAATCCGAAATTTAATTCGAAATGCGTAAATTAAATCTTAATTACGCGTTAATCACATAAATTGTCGTAAATGAGCTTTACTTACCCAATATTGTGCAATGGTGCGCGAATCGAAGTTCGATCGGGCTTCCGTTCGAAATTAATCGTCGAACTGCACAATTTCGTATAATTCGACTTACCCGAAGTCCGATGAAATCCCAAATTTTTTTTCTCTCTCTTCTTTCTCTCTCCTCCAGAACCGGTTCGGACCGATTTGCCCCTTTTCACACTGAACAGGTCCGAATCGGTCCGAACCGGTTCAGTGGTCATTTCGCCGTTGCTGGCGCTGCCGGCCGGTTCCCGACGTAATTTCGGCTCCAATCGGCTGGGCTCGGGCTTGGGAGCCTTCTTTTGGCCTGGGCTGGGGTCGATCGGCGCCGGTGGAGGCCGAAATCCCCTTTCTCCCCTACGGCTCTCTCTCCTCCGATCTCCTCGCCGGCGACGATCTGGGGTGCGTGGTGGCCGCTGGCGAGTTGCCCGGTGCTGGGCTTCCTTCGCCGACCCTCGTCGGCCCCTCATCCTGGCCGGTGGCTCGCCGGCGGTTTCCTCTTTCTCTCTCCCCAATATTCTCTTTTTTGTTTGTTTCCAATTCGTTTTTTTTAACAGATTTTTTTTATAATATATTTTTTATTATTATTTTATTCTTAAAATAATAATAAAAATCTTAAAATATCCCAAAATATCCCAAAAATTCATATTAAATTCATTTAGTCCGTAAATGAATTTATCAGTTCGATTTTACCTTTTTCGGTATATTTTTCCACTATTTTTGAGCTCATTTTTCGAGGTAAAAATTTTGATAAATATTAATAACTTCATATATTGACCAATTGGACCTGAAATTTAATTATTTTCCTCGATTTTTGATCAATATTACACTAATCCATATTTTTAAATATCAATTTCTTAAGGAAATGACACCGAATTTTCGGGTCTTACAATATATCTCATGACTTTCCATGCTTTCGGGGTAAGGGATAGGAAAAGAGTGGTTAAGCTAAGGAAAATATGTAGGTGTATTTACAGAGAAAAGCTTATTTGGCCCAGATGGGTGACTAGGAGTAGAATATATTCAAGGAAGGCTAGAAAGGCTCAAACGATCCAAAGATGGCCTAAATCATCTCCTTATCAAGTGTGATCTAATATTCACCTCGAGATTAGATCAAACAAATTCTAGAATATGATGCACCAAATCAATTGAACAAATGCAATCCTATGTACATATAAGCTTTCTCTAAATAAATATACCGATTCATGACATGGCATGTGCATAAGATGAGGCAATCACAATCAGAATTAAGACAAATTCAAGAATTCAACTCATGCTTTTCTTATAATCATGATTCTCAGTCAATCAAAGTCAGACTAAATCATGGGGTCATATCATCAGAATATGGGAAAACTACATGCTAAGCACTAAATCATCCAAAATCAAACAATTTAAGCTCATACTATCGAAAAAAAATTTGAAAATTCTTTCTCAGATTTTTGAAAAAATTTTGAAAAGTTTTCCAATATTTCACAAAATTGCTCACGTGATATCCCCTCCCCCAAACTTAAAGTGCATAGTGTCCTCAGTGTGCAGATAATATAAGAATTGAAGTTTAAGAACAGAGTACTCCCCTTTCTGATGATGATGAACAACTGAAGCTTGATTCAAAGCATAATACTAGAAAAGAAATCTGTAACACAAACAAAGAAAGAACCAACAAAAAAGAAAAAGAAAAAGAACTATATACAAAGTGAAAAGAAAAACACAGCCACTTCAAATGCAGCTGAAGAAAACAACACTCAGTAGCAGGGCAAAGAGTAGGAGGGTCATCCAAAGTGGTGACAGAATGTTGACAGTTAACTTCTCCTTAGCTCTATCTACTTCCTTCTTTCTCTCAGATTTCTTATGTTCAAACATTTTATCTTCCTTAACCTCCATCTTAAAACACTCTTGAGAGTTATCAGGGAGCTTCAAAGGTTTGAAAACATTAAACTTTACTTCCTGATCTTAGACTCTGATCATTAACTCCCCATTCTGTACATCAATTAAGGTTCTACCAGTCGCTAGGAAAGGTCTGCCTAGTATAATGGGGACTTCCCCGTCTTCCTCCATATCCAAAACAATAAAATCTGCAGGGAAAATAAACTTGTCCACCTTTACTAAGACATCCTCAATGACCCTTTTCGGATATTTAATAGATTAATCAGCTAGCTGAAGGGTCACTGTGGTAGGCTTGGCATCCCCTATTCCTAACTTATAATAAATAGACAATGGCATTAAATTTATACTAGCTCCTAAATCACACAGGGCTCTACCAAAGAATAAATTTTTAATAGTGTAGGGTATGGTAAAACTCCTGGGATCTTTGAGCTTGAGGGGTAATCTCCACTGGATAATGACACTACATTCCTCAGTTAAGGCCACCGTCTCATACTCTTCCAATCTTCTCTTTCTCAAGAGGATATCCTTCAAAAACTTCACATAACTTGGCATTTGCTCTAAAGCATCTGCGAAAGGAATGTTGATGTGAAGCTTCTTAAAAACCTCAAGGAATTTAGCAAATTGTCGTTCCAGCTTTTGATCTTGAAGCCTCTGAGGAAAAGGTACTGGTGGTATAACTGGAGGGGATGTAATGGAAACATGTGTAGCATCAGAGGATGAGAAAGGCTGTGAAGTAGAAGAAGGGATAGATGAAGAAGCGTCTAGCTTTGATTCCTTTGCAGCCTGATCTTTAAGTTCCTGCTCTTTCTGAGCTGCTTCGTTAGAACCTATGGGTTTATCAACTATGGACTGTTCAGGTCCAAACTTAACTTGTGACTCATCTAGCTATCTGCCATTCCTAAGGGTGATGGATTTGACATATTCCTTACCTTCCCTTTGCTTAACAAGATTAGCTTCAGTGTTACTGGGAAGGGTCCCTTGAGGACATTGGTTAAGAGCATTTGCTATTTGTCCCACTTGAACCTCCAAGTTCTTAATCGAAGCAGCTTGATTTTGCAGGATCGTTGAGAACATTTCCTCAAGTGAGGGCTTCTTCTCAGCTACTAGTGCGTGGTAGGGTTGTGCTGGTGGTGGTGGTGGTGATGGTTGATGGAAGTGGGGTGGATGATGTGGATACTGACGTGGTGGGTATGGAAATGGATGCTGTGGTGGTACCTGAACCGGTGGAGCTTGAAAACTAGGGGGTCCTACAGATCTAGAGTTAGAAGTTTGCCCTTGGTTTTAGCTCCATGAAAAGTTAGGATGGTTCCTCCACCCTGGATTATAGGTGTTTGAAAAAAGGGTTGTTCTGTTGCTTGGGGGGGTAACATATTGAACCGATTCTAGGTTAAGCAGACACCTATCCACAGGGTGTGTACCACTACATAGATCGCATGAAAGGAAAGGACTTTGGACAAAATAAATAGGATTAGGACTGGTAGAAGGATTATGCTGGGTACTAAGCGACTCTACCTTCTTCGTAAGATTAGCGATTTGAGAGGTCAAGGTAGACAGCGTGTCGAGCTCATAAATACCCGCCGACTTCTTTGGCAATTGCCTATCCGAGGACCATAGATAGTTGTTAGCCGCCATCTTGTCTAAGAGCTCGTAAGCTTCCTCCTCTATTTTGCACATCAGGGCTCCACCCGCAGCAGCGTCAACAATGGTCCTATTCTGGCTTGTAAGTCCGTTGTAGAAGGTCTGGACTTGCAGCCACAAAGGTAGGCCATGGTGAGGGCACTTCTTAAGAAGCTCCTTATATCGTTCCCATGCTTTGTAAAGGGTTTCTGAATCGAGCTGGGAAAAGGAAGATATATCACTACGGAGTCTAGCCATTTTAGAGGGAGGGAAAAACTTAGCTAGAAATTAATGGGCTAACTTGTCCCATGTAGAAATGGATCCTAGAGGCAAGGAGGGTAACCAGTGTCGCGCCCTATCCCTAAGTGAGAAAGGGAAATAATCTAAGCCTAAGCGCATCATCAGATAATCTATTATGCTTGAACGTGTTACACAGGTCCAAGAATTGCTCGAAGTGAGCATGTGGGTCGTCATGAGAGAGCCCACTGAACTGCAATGAAGTTTGGATCATCTGGAGCATTGCAGGCTTAATTTCAAAGTTGTTTGCAGGGACAGCTGGTGGCCTAATGCCTGAATAATACCTCCAATCGTCGGCATTGCATAATCTCCAATGGTTCTAATTTCCCCATTTTCTGCCATAGTGTTTTGTAGCGGAGCTATAAATTTTCTAGAATCCTTTTGAATTTTTCTAAGAGTGCGTTCAATTTCAGGATCTAAAGGAAAGCAATCATAACTTCTGGCTCACGCATGCAATCATTAAAAAGTCCTTAGATTTTTTTTAAAATTTTTAAATTTTTTATTTTAATTTTTTAATTAACTAATCTAGATTAAACTTCTAAGTATTTAATACCTAAATATTTAGAAGCTTGAATTACACCTAAGCATAATTTCACCGATATTAACTAATGGCTAATTAAGACTTCCCCGGCAACGGCGCCAAAAACTTGACACGCCCTGAAGGTATTGTCCGCAAGTGCACGGGTCGTACAAGTAATAATGGGGTTTGAGTCCCGGATTATCGTCCCTCAGAGAAGTTGGTTAGCCTAATTAACTGCCGATTAATCTTACCCTAAGTATATTCTAGCAAATTATGAATTTTAAGGTGGGTGATCTACTAAGTTTAAAATTAAAAGTACTGGAAAGTAATAAAATAATAAAAACTAAATAAAACCGAGCAAAATTACTTATAGTGCTCCACGCAATTAAAATAAAAAACCTTTAAAAATAATTAAAACAATTAAAACTAATTAATGCAATTAAAATAAAATGCAATTATGAAAATAACAAAGCAAGATTAATTAAACTAAAATTAATTAACCTAAAATGCAATTAAATTACTTAATCAAAATGCAATTTAAACTAACTTAAGATTTAATGAAATAAATTTACCCCTAATCTAATTCTAAATGAACACTTAATTAACTATCATCCTAATTAAAACTAAGTTTTATACCACTAAGCAAAAATACTAACATGCAATTTAATTAAAGACTCTAAACTAAGCTAACAAATTAAATTGAAATTAAATTATACTAAAAATGCATGAAAATGAATTAATTAGCTACTATGCACTAGCCAAACAAAGCCTTAACAAATTTTAAATCAGCCAAGAGGTCCCTTCATTCACTGTGCACGTCTTCAATATTGTTCATTTTCATTTTCAGGTGCTCTCGGGTTGTCTTCTGCTCCGGGCTGCTATCCTCGGTCTGACTCTCACCAACTCTGCTCGGTTTCATGTGTAGCATCCATTCCTGCAACAACCCAGCACGGCACGCCAGCCCCACGTTCCTGCTTGCCCAGACCTTCTCATTCTTCTTCTTATCTTTGCAAATGTCTAGTTACTGCTCCTACCAACTCCAGCTGCTGTCCAGGTTTACTCTCGGTTCCAGTTTTGCTCTCGATTTATGCTCAGCTCCCATCCTCGGTTCTGTCCTCTGCTATCTGCTGCTACAATCCAAGAGTTCGCACAACTCCTGCTCAGCACCTACTGCCTCATCCTGCTCTGCTCGATTCCGTGTAAAATTCTTCGTTGTACTGTCCATGCCCGATTGCTGCTACAATCTGTTCGTGCAGCTACTTTGTCTAGCTCAGATTCCGATTGTTGCAACAAGACACGCTTGACTCGACGCTCCTGCAAACCTTACCAGCAGAAATCCAGATACATAAACAGAAAATGACAATGAGCAGTAATAATGGCAAATGAAATAGGGGAGAACAGAGAGTGATTGTGGCTCTCGGGTGCTTGCTGCCGCATTTGCTGCTCTTGGGTTTCTGGTTTGCTCATGAGATCAAATCAGCTCCCCACAATCTTGAGTAACAATGACAGCTAACGAAAAGGAAAAAAAATAAAACTAACATGGGAAGCAAACCGAAAATCATTGAACAAAAACAAAACAAAATAAAACTACAAATGGGATGCAAAAATCGAGAGATACCACTAGGAAAAATATGCTATGTAAATGAAACTTGAAGAATAAAAGAGCTAAGTTTTAACAGAACCGAGAAGCTTGAAATGATGAATTGATTGCCATGAATTAGAAAAATATCCAAGAGAAGAACATCAAAATGAAATGAACAGTGAAAAATAAGGAAAATGCTAACATTAATGGGAAAGTTTAAAACAATCAAAATAAAACTAGAGACTATTTTACCTACACTAATCTAACTAGTTCTACACTAAAACTACCTCTACACTAACACTACTCCTAACTTACATTACATTCCCTACTCCTACTTACATTATTCAATTGCTACTGTAAGACACGATTTTATCGTAAGAGCAAATGGAATGAATAAAAATTTTCGAGTGTATTTAAAATTGCAAAAGGACTGAAATGATATTCTCGAAAACATGCAAGGGCAAAACGGTCAAAAGATCAAAAGTCAGTATAAATTCGACACGAAAATTTAATTAAAAAGATTGTTTTAAGGAATCTTGATCAATAACGAAGAAATAATTAAATTTCGGATTAAATTGATTAAGATTTGAATTTATTGGAATAAACCGAAATTTTTGTATCGAAATATAATCTCAAAAATAATCAAAAAATATACCGAAAAGGTAAAATCAGACTGATAAATTCATTTACGGATTAAATGAATTTAATAAAATTTTTTTAGATATTTTTGGGAATTTTATTATTATTTTAATGAATAAAATAATAATAAAATTCAATTATAAATAAATAAATAAAGTTAAAAAAATCTGAAAAACGGAAATTGGAAAAAACGAAACAGAAATGAAACAGAGAGACGCGAAAACAAGCCGAGATCGAGGAAGAGACTCACCGGCGAGCCACCGGCGAGGCTTAGGGGCCGACGAAGACATTCCGACCTTGGGCGACAACACAGCGGTGGTGACGTGTCGTGGATCACGCCTAAAAATGTCGAAAACGGAGGTGTTTGTCGCGGGAGAGAAAGCTTGATCGGCGGCGGCGTCGATTTGAGCCACACCGAGGCCCGATTTTGGAAGCCCAAGCCGTGTCGCGCTGATTGGTGCTGGAATCATGTTGGGAACCGGTCGGATGGCGTCGAAACGACCAAATGATGACTGAACGGGTCGAACCGGATTGAACCGACCGAACTGAATCGGACTGAACCGGCGGTCTGAACCGGGTTGAACCGGACCGGACCGATTCAGCTAAAAAGAAAAGGAAAAAGGAAGAAAAAGGAAAAAAGAAAAAGTGAAAAAATTGGAGAAAATTCCAGTGGTACAATCGAGTTACGGGTAAGTCGGTAAGCAGTCGAATTGACCGATTTAAATTTTGAAATATTTAATTTGATTGATATTCGACTGGAAAGTTACCTGAAAAATTATATTAAATTCTGTAGCTCGACGATTGATGCCAAATGAGAGCTCGAGTTAGCCTCGATTCGCGTACTATCATGAAATCATGGGAAAGTAACTCTTATTTACAAAAATTTTACATCGTTATGCGTGATTGATATTTATCGCATAAATTACGGATTTAATTTCTGAATGAAATGAATTAAATTTTGAAAATTGAGATAAATTGTCGTAAATATTTAATTGAGCTATCCGAGGTTTAGAACGAGGTCCAATAAATACTAATGGGACCAATGAGCCCAATAGGCCTCGATAAAGGGTGGTAAACGGGCTTAAGGCCGATTAAGGTCCATTATGGTACAATTGGGCCCAATATGGGTAAACGAGCCCAATGATTTAAATTAAGCCCAGAAAATATGAAATACAATTAATTGTATTGTAATTGACCTGATGAATATGTATCTGTAGTGCCGGAGATTTGATTTGGATTGAGAGCAAATCGGACTACATGACGAGACATCAGTGGAAAGGTCAGACTGTACAAAAAAATGAGGTAAGGGAATTGTGTGAGTAGTTAGAGGTAGCTACGTGTATTTTAATAGCTTTTCTGTACATTGATTATGTATATATACCCTGATTATGTATAAAGGTCCTAAAAATGGTTTAAAGATTTTAAGGACTCGGAATAGGTAAAAGTCTATTTTACCCCTATTAAGGGAAGTCACCTAAGGATGGTGAAAGCATGACATGCATGAAGTACATGATTTAAGGATTTTCGATTTAAGGCAAAGCAAATCGATAGATTGGCCAATAATTGTATAAATTTCACAAGATAACACTACGTAGGTGTTATTTGTATTTAAATGAAATTATTCGAAAAACGGGCCAACTATCAAGTTTATATGGAAACAGATAGTGCCGACACGTAGTTCACACTATATATGCGTTTGTGAATGTACATAAATGTGCTTGAGCGGTTGCTTGCACCGACTTGTGTGACATCATATGCATGAAATGTGCTAGAGCAGGGTGCTCGCATTGATTTTTATTATTGTGAAATGAGAGGTGCTGGAGCCTAGCTCACACTCTGTTTTGACATGTTTTGACTTGTTTTGACCTGATATGCATAAAATGGTGCTGGAACGATTGCTCGCACTAGTTTTTATGATTTGACATGCATGAGAGATGCTGGAGCTTAGCTCGCATCCTGTTTTGATATGAAATCGCATAAAAGCCGTGCTGGAGTGTAACTCACACGAGATTTGATTTATTGATGCATAAAGTCGTATTGGAGCGTTGCTCGTACGAAGTTTTGATTTACTTGAGCATTCATTCGTGCTGGAGCATTGCTCGCACATGATTTTATATAGATTTATAACTCATTTTAAAGTCGTACTGGAGTGTTACTCGTATGCAGATTTCATTGATTTCTATGAAACCGTGCTAGAGCTTCGCTCGCACGAGATTTTCAGATATCATGAATATGCATGGAGCCGTGCTTGAGCTTCGCTCGCACAGGGATTTATATGACATGCATATAGCCATGTTGGAGCCTCCTGTAGACTGTGTGTCACAGTGAGATGATATGCTCACACGTGCATATTGAGACAGAGATGATATGGGTGGATAAGACCTATTACAGGCACCCCTGATTGAGTTTAGGTTCACGGAGTACGTTGTACCGTGTATATCACGCGGAGTACGCTGTACCGTGGGGATTGTTGGAGTGGAGTGGCATTAGCCACGAGGCAGCAAACCTTGCTCTCGCAATCCTAGTGTTATGCTGTTCTGGCGGGTAGGACGACCCACCTCCCGTTTCAGGTGTGATACCCCGCACACTAGGTACCGTGTTGCCAGGGATCACTAGGATATGGCCATAGTCCTCGATGTTATTGATATAATCACCTGCTTGTCTCACATGATATAACTATTGGTCGATAGACTAGGGTAGACCCGAGGGAGGGGTCAGGCCCTCGATTTTATAATTTTGTACTATGATGATAGAGTTTTTTGAGAATTTTATAACAAATTGTTTTATAAGATGATTGACCCGGAAGGGTTATTTTATACTGCGTTTTTAAATGAAATGATTTAAATGCAGTAGCATGATGAGTTTTTCATGCTTTAATGATAAATTCATGAAATGATTATATCCCACAATTTGTTTTATATCGCTTGAAGTAATGGATGATTTTGATTTAATTCATGCTGAATATTGATTTAATGATGTCACATAAAATGCTATTGATGTATGAATTACATGCTTTTCTATATGCACAAATAGTTTTGGATAAACTATGTCATGATATATGCATGGTTTTGTGCTTGAGATTTTAATGAAAAGAAATGGATTTTAAGGGCATGGCATTATGAGCATGTAGATAGTGGAGCTATCTACTTACTTGCATAATTGCCTTACTGAGCGTGTGGTTTGCTTACCCCCTTATTTTCCTATCTTTTCAGAGCACTCGCAATAGTTATTGAGCGACTGAAGACTTGCATCTTGGTATCCGCTGCTTCCCATCGAGAGATAGGTATACACATTTGTATAGTTTTGTATCTACAAATGTAAATGCACAGTACTGTAAACGTATATGATATCGGGGATGTAGAGTTAAAAATACCATTGTGTATGTATTTAATTAAAGTCAAAAGATAATAAACTCTAATATATGAATGTGAATATGGAAATGGAATGGTAAATAGTGTGAGGTGACTAACATCGAATCGTAGCCCAACTGTGTTGTAGGATGGTCACGATGAGAGAAATGTAAGAATTAAATAATAAACGGAAAAACAAAAAATTTACTTTGATTTTTAGGTAATTTGGGTCGTGATAGCTACCATGTCTTATTTATACACAAACTAAGGGGTATAATTGTAATTTTTTCATCCTAGATGAGTTGGCATTGTTTGGCCAATTGTCTTCACACCATTGGCTCCTTGAAAAGATATTTCCATGTCATCTGTCTTTTTGTCCAATTCGATGTGCTAGGTGGCATGACTCGTGTTGTCCACGTGGTCCAATTTCGATTTTAGCCAAATTCTTGTCCATTTTCTACTGAAATATTCAAAATTCATCTGGATTTGATTTATCTGCAAACATGAGAATTTTAATTAAATAAAGGGGATAATTAACAAAATAAATTAGGGATTTAAATAATTAATTAGGAAATTAAGCACAAATAATTCTAAAAAATATAGAATTATCAGTCCTCTGATTGTGACCACACTCCACTAACAATTGGGCTGTGCGTCAATGTCAGTCCCACCATTCATTCACCATATAACTTAACTCCTTATTAAAAGAGAGGCAAAACATGAGTTTTTAACTAATTCTTTCTCATTGATTTAGAAGTGTTTACAGTGTCTATAAATCCTCGAAAGTTACTTACAAACAGGTTACTGTGCTATTCTTATTTAGATACAATATGTACAAGTGTATATACCTCAAAATGATGGGCAGCAGCGGATATCAGGAATGCAGTACTCAGTCGCCTCAAAGTCTACTGAAAGAAATCTGTGTAGGAAAATGAAAGGGGTGAGCACATCAAGCTCAGTAAGGCAATCCTACGAACAAGTAGGTAACTATACTACCTACATGAACGTGGTGCCGTGCATAAACCACAATTTCTCCACACATTTTAAAATAGATGCTACAATTCATGATGTCATCTAAAATAAGTTCACATATGGATTTCAAAGAGCATGGAAAAACTCAATATGCAAATCAATTTAAATCATTTCATTCTCGTTAAAATTTCACAACATAGCCAGGACTCCACCTATCCCTCGGGTGTTCCTGACTCACACAAAATCATGAAATCAGATGCTTTTCAAAGCAATAATAACATGCGACACAATGAATGTCATGTAAAACCAGTTTACATCACGTCTGGGTTTAAATAGCATGGAAATAACGTCATGCAATTTTCAGTTTAAATCTCAATTTCATTCTTATCAAAATCACATCTCAGTCAAGATTCAACCCCTCCCTCGGGTGATCCAGACTCACATAAAAGTTCACAAACATGATTTTTAAAACATCAAGTAATAACATGCGAGACTTGGTACTATATATATATCTCAGGCAAATAACCAAGAGTATTGGCTATAAACTCGTGATCCCACTGCTACACGGATCCTGTGTGCGGGGTCTCACCACTATCGGGAACAGTCACGAGAGGTGGGTCAGTCCTTCCCGTCGGTCCTGTCCGATATCTCGCATTCGAAGATGCCACTTGCATCCGAAGATGCCACATAATCAATCTCAGCACGGTACAGTGTACACCATGCTACTTGCACGGTACAACGTACTCCGTGGACCCATATCTCATATCCACAATCGTGCTTGTCTTAAAACGCACGTGCGAGCATATTTAATCGGCGTGACACACAGTCTACCCGATGCTCCAAGCACGGCTCATCGCATGTCTCATAAAATCAGTGCGAGCGATGCTCCAGCACTCTCATAAAATCAAGGAAAATCTTGTGCGAGCAAAGCTCCAGCACGCGTTTCATAAAATCTCATCAGATCCAGTGTGAGCTAAGCTCCAGCACTCTGTCAAAATCATGTAAACTAATGCGAGCTAGGCTCTAGCACTGTGTCATAAAAATCAAGTGAAAATCTAGTGGGAGTTATACTCCAACATCCTGTCACGAAAATCATATGAAAATCTGGTGCAAGTTAGACTCCAGCGCCTATGCATGTAAAACTCTAGTGCGAGCCCTTGCTCCAGCACTATTGCATGCATTACACAAATCAAAACTCGTGCGACCGGAGCTCTATCACATCACACTTTCATAAAATCACGTAGACGGCTCTGTTATCTCAAAACAATTTTCACAAGAAATCACATTGTTGAAAATATGCAATGTTGTGCATTTTTATTTAAACGTTAGCCAGCCTACTCATGCATGTGTCAAAACACCTCCAAAACAAGCAGGAACCTCTTATTCTTACTTATCTAAACTTTTCCTAAATTTGAACATTTTACCCTTCACAAGGGTATTTTGGTCATTTGCCCATCCGGGGCACTAAAATTCTTATTTTAAATCTAGACCCTTCAGACAATTTTAGGGAATGTAAATGATGTCGAAATTGCGTAAAGTTACCTCTAGCAGTCCGTAAAATTCCCTTACCTGGAATAACGCTCAAATTTATCCCGTTTCGCCAATACCAGGTCTCTCAGTCCAAATTCGCTCCAACCAAGTCTATAGAACTGCATATAACCACGTATTTGAGTCAATTCTAATATACTTTTCAATTTTTTACTTTTACTGATTGAATCTAAAGTACTGGGCCCGTTTTACTTTATCGGGTCAGATTGCACCTTAATGGGCCTCAACCCATTTTCAGCCCGTTTCCACTTATTAAATCCCTTCTTCGGGTCTACTAAGCTCATTTGACTTACCAATACTCATTGGGCTTCGTTCCAAACTCAATGATAGCCTGTATATCATTTACGATAATTACGTTAAAATTTCGAATACAATGCCTTTTATACAAAATTAATCTGTAAAATAATCTTAACTCTGCATTAAAGACTCAAATTGTCGTAATTAAAATGTACTTACCCAATACAATGCGGGGTATGAAAATTGGAGCTTAATTGGCTCTCATTCGGGCTCTATCGTAGAACTGCACAATTATATTAATCCGGGTTATTTTCCATTAAATATACTTTTAAATAAATTTCTCGAAAATCGATTCGGTCACTTTTAACCTCTTACCGACTTACCCGAAGTCCGGTGCATCCCCGAAAATCTTCCCTTTTTTTCTCTTTTTCTTTCTTTTTCTCCATTTTTCCTCTCTTTCTTGGCTGAACCGATTCAGTTCGATTTAACCCAGTTCAGACCGGTCGGTTCAGCTGGTTCAGTCCGGTCTGATTTTTTTCTTCGCCATTTGGAGCTTCACTGGTCGGTTCTTCGCCAGCTTCCGTCTCCAGCAGGTCCGTCTGGCTGTCCGATGCACAAATTTGGTGGCATCCACGCTCGGATCGACGACGATGAGGCCGGTTCGACCTTTCTCCTTTTAAACGTCGGTGGTGCCTCTCCTTTTCGCCGTTTTCGACCATTTTTATCTTCGAAGGTGGCAGATCGGCCCTCCTTCTGGCTGGTGGCGAGGCCTTCTCCTTTCCTCCGGCCTCCGTCCCCCACCGTTCCCTCTCTTTCTCTCTCTTTCTCACTCATTCTCTCTCAGTTTCTCTCTTTCTCTCTCTTTCTCTCGCCTGTCGTCATTTTTCCTCAACTGTAAGTGCCGGCTAGCTCGAGCTACTCGGCTGTCTCACCTGGTCAGTTCTCCAGTGGCGTCCGGTGGCTGAAGCAGACGGGGGACTGGGTTCGACTTCCTCAATTTTTGTCTTCTGTTGTTTTAGTTTTCAGAATCACTATTTTGCGATTCTGATTTTTTTAAATATATTTTATTATATTATATTATATTATATTATATTATATTATATTATATTATATTTTAATCAAATAAAATATAATAAAATATCCCAAAATATCTTAAAAATTATATTTTATTCCTTAAATTAATTTAATGAATTTATCAGTCTTATTTTATTTTTTCGGTATAATTTTTCTCATATTTTTGGTATAATGTCTCGGGCGAAAATTACGAAAATTCGTAATATTTTCGTATCTTGACCAATTGGTCTCGAAATTCAATAGTTTATCCTCTATTGATCAAGATTTCCTAAATCCATATTTATAACGAAACTTTCTTGTCGCATTTATACCAGATTTTTGGTCTTTTAACCGTTTTACCCTTCTACACGTTCGAGACCAATTTAGGTCGACTTTCCTTCTTAGACCCACTATAATTTCTCATTTAAAATTCTTATCTCTGTCCGGACAATTCAAATCTCATAAATTTAATATGAAATTCCTTAAATGTCCATTTTTGGATTTTACGTACGTTCGATTACTTCATTCATATTTGTAGGATCAAAATCATCTGTCTTATGATTCCATTAACATATAACAATATCCATACAATGTGTGAATCATAAGGAAATACAATAAAAATCGGGTCTTACAGTCTATCCTTGGTAAGGGGTATTTGTTCTTCACCGTAGCCTTGTTCAGTAGTCTGTAATCTATGCACAATCTGAGACTACCATATTTTTTCCTCACAAACAAAATTGGGGCTCCCTATGCACACTGGGTCTAATAAAACCCTGGTCGAGCAGCTCTTGCAACTGTTTCTTTAACTCCTCCAATTCGACCAACGCCATCCTATAGGGAGGTTTAGAGATCGGCTGGGTATCTGGCACTAAATCGATAGTGAACTCTAGCTCTCTCTCTGGTGGTAAACCCGGTAACTCATCTGGAAAAGCATCCGAAAACTCACATACTACAGGTATGTCCTCTATCCTAGAATATTCCAGACTGATATCGGAGATGAGTGCGATGTATCATTCACATCAATAATTTAATCAGTGTTTTTCGAAAATCATAATTATACCTTAAGATTTCTCACAATAAACTTCACACATTTTTATTCCTTAACATTCAAACATACACTAAATTTTTCAGGTAGGGAGAAAGTTACAGTCTTAGTGTAGCAGTTTAGACTCACGCGATTGACCACTAACCAATCCATCCCTAGAATCACATCAAAACCACATATGTTTAATAAAACTAGATCTGCTAATATTACTTTATCTCCCACCTTAATCTCACACCTCCCGCATACCATATTAGTCCTCTACGACTCACGCATAGGTGTACTTACATGTAAAATATGAGCTAGGGATTCAGGCTCTAAATTCAACTTACATGCAAAGTGTACTAAAATAAAAGAATGCGTGGATCCTGGGTTAAACAACACATGAGGCTCATGATTACAGACAAGAAGTGTACCTCGTATAGCCTCAGACGAAGTGTTTGCAGTCTCCTTATCAATAGCAAACACACGTCCCTCTGTGACGGACTTCTTACCCTTATCAGCAGCTGTGGGCCGTCTTTGGGGAATCACTCTTTGAGGTTGTTGTCGAGGGGGCTCTTGAGGATGTGGTCTCTGTGGCTGCAGGCAATCCTTCACCCTGTGACCCATATCCCTGCATCTAAAACATCCTTGTATCATACAGAAACAATTGCCCTCATGTGGCCAACTACAGTCTTTGTAGATCTTAAGGTTCGGTCTGAACTCTTCTTGATTGGTTATGCACAAAATAGTACAATTTACAGATTTTTGGGCATTATAAAAATGATTTAATTACTATTAATATGGTTATTGAATTAAGAGATGCCTTCTTTGATTAACGAAAGATTTAAATCAATTGCTTATCCTAAATGCAACATTGAAAATAGTTCAAAAGAACTTGAGAATAATTCTTCCAAATTTAAAGAATAAAACCTAGTACCTAGAGTAAGTAAAAAAGCATGAAAAGTTTAAACTTACAGTTTGGATTTTCACTCGTTTCTTCTTGAAAAAACAAGATAAAATATAGATAATCATATCGAACATTGAGAATTTAATCCTAAGACATTTAAAGAGGCTATGGAGTCTCTGTAACGACCCTTGACCCTTGAAAATCGGAGAAATTTTTTTTTTGAATCTACTTTACCCACTTATTCCCTTATTCACTTAGGTTGTATTCCTGTGCAGTGTCAAAACACTTTTCCTAATACTTTACTCGTGATTTTAATTAATTTCTATATTTTAGCTTATGTGGCCGATAAAAATTTTGGCAGCACAACGGCTTATATATGAGCCTACCCACCTGCAAATCAATTGTTTTTTTTGGCAATCCTATATATCCACCACTACCAAGCATACTTTCCAAGTTCATCTTTACCACTCAACACATCCATTTCAATTTAATACTAGTCATCTCAAAACATTATACCAAAGTAGTAATGTTTACATCGTTCCTTACAAAATTACATCCCAACTGATATTTCCAATGTGTCTGTGCATACAATTATGTCTGGTACAGGAATGTAAATGTATACCTTTCTGCGTGTACAAAAAGTAGCCTAGGGAGCTCTCCCCACCAGCCTACGTCGTGTACGCGACAGGTAGCGTCTACGAATCACTGCAAGTAATCTAAGAGGTAGAGGGGTGAGCTTTCGGGAAAAAGCCCAGTAAGAAGATGTATTTAAAACGATTCTAGCAATTTAAATATGTATAAAACATAATAATACGTATGATGATACTTTCTGAAACTGATAATAGAATTCAAAGATTAAGGAAAATTAGAAACATCGATATTCAAAACGTAAATCTTTAGGTATTTGAACTTAACAGATATTACGTAAAACTAGTTGTACATTCAGAATTCCAAACAGGAATACATATCAAATCACATACTACAGATTCGGTTCTGAAAACAAAGTTTAAATTTTCAAATTGAGACTACATCGGCCATAAAATTATCATGTGACAATAACGAATTTATCACGCGGCAATAACCAATTTATCACGCGGCAAAATAACCCGATCATCCTCCGTAGAGGGAATTCAGGACCCAAGGGTAATTTCAGACGCCACAAAGGCGGGGTATAGGCGCCACGAAGGTGAAATACAGGCGCCACACAGGCGAAATACAGGCGCCACGAAGGCGAATTTCAGGCGCCACGAAGGCGAAATACAGGCGCCACGAAGGCGAATTACAGGCGCCACGAAGGCGAAATACAGGCGCCACACAGGCGAAATACAGGCGCCACGAAGGCGAAATACAGGCGCCACGAAGGTGAATTTCAGGCGCCACGAAGGCGAAATACAGGCGCCACGAAGGCGAATTACAGGCGCTACGAAGGCGAAATACAGGCGCCACACAGGCGAATTACAGGCGCCACGAAGGCGAAATACAGGCGCCACAAAGGCGAATTACAGGCGCCACACAGGCGAATTACAGGCGCCACACAGGCGAAATACAAGCGCCACACAGGCGAGTTCAAACGCCACACAGGCAAGTCAGACGCCACACAGGCGAAATACAAGCGCCACACAGGCGAGTTCAAACGCCACACAGGCGAGTCAGACGCCACACAGGCGAAATTGACAAACGTAAACATGCAACATAAATGGCCCTTAGTCTCATAACAACTATAGTTTTCATATACGAAAATATCGAAATAAATTCATCTTATTCGAAAAATCATTTTAAAAGACATGCTCATATTCCGAAATTAAATTCAGTTATATACAATTATTCAAAAACATAAACATAGAGAGCATAGTCTTGATCAGAAATATAATTTAGAAACATGCATGAAAAATCATACTTTATGTCTTTGTAAGTATTCTTTAATCACAACTCAGAAAGTAACTATTATCGTTTTAAATTATATCCCCTTACCTCGATCTATCGAAATCTCCGTGCTCGAGTGGTGACGTCTCTTAGTACCTCCCTTAATTCCTTCTCCGATCACCTACACCGAAATCGTATATTTAGCACCCTATTCGTGCGAATTACCCGAATTGCGTTAAACTCGAAATCTAATCGTTACTACTACGTGTGTACGTATTATTGTACGTTCCTAGATCAACACGCACGTTTATATATTTTCTCTACTATTTATATATTTGTACGTATATACATACATGTCATTATTATTTGTCTTCATTTTCCCTATCTCATATGGATACACTCCGTGTAGATATATTTACCAACACAGAGTCATCCTTTATACACATTTCCTAGATACATTTACATGTATATGCACATAAATATGCAAATATATTCATACATATACTCCCATATATATATATATATATATATATATCTTCACTTGTTTTCTTCCCCCCTCTTACCATGTATATATATCCTTGTATGTACATACACTTAACATGCCCATTCATTATATACACTTTTATGTATACACCCAACATATATGTATACACACTTGTATATACATGTATATTTTCCTTAATTTCCATTATCCAATTAGCACAAACATATATATATATATATGTCTACTTCTCACCATTCACTTTTTTGTCTAATTTAATCTATAACTAACATGCTTGTATCTACCACCCATTTATCTACATTTACAATGAATATACATACATGTATATACATATATATACTTTACCTCATCATGCTTATACACAATCACCTATATATACATGTACAATTAGATATACATATCTACATTAGATATTTTTACCTCTTTTCTCTCCTTTCTTCTTTTTTTTTTGGCTTGCTTTTCTTCCTGGGTTTCACGTTTTCCAGCTCTGTTTCTGTTTTCCCCTTCTTCCTCAACCTCTCGGTTCCAGCCTGGTTTCTCGGTTTGCTTCTTCTTCTTCCTCTCTTTCTCCCTCGATTAGCTGCTGTTTCCCAGCTATTTCTGCTCCCTTCACTTGTCTCGGTTCCAGCTCAACTCCTTTGGCCTTCTTCCTCCTCCCGTCAGCCTCCCCTGCTCCTCGGTCAGTCCCAATTGCAGTCTTCTCCACCCCTCGGTTCCACCTCTCTTCAGCTCCTGTCTTCTTCTTCAATTTCCCCTTCTTTTTTTTTTTTCAGTTCTCCATCAGTCTCATCTTCTTTTGGTCCCCCTTCCTTCTTCAATTTCCTGGTTGCTACTACTTCAAGCTGCTCTGTTCAGCTCCTGTTCCCAACAGCTTCGGACCAGTCACTCACCCCTGTTCTGCTCCCAACAGCTTTGGTTTTCAGCTCCCATCCTCCTGGTTCGGTCCTGTAGCAACTCTTTCAGCCTTCTTCTTCCTCTTTTCCTTTCCTTCTTCTCCAGCCGAGCAATCTTTCTCTTCTCCTCTTCTTCTTCCTCTTCTTTCCTTTCCTCTTCTCGACTGGACAGCTTCTCTTTTCTTTCTCTTTTCTTCTTCCTCGCCGACCAGCTCTTCTTCTCCAGCCGATCACCCTTCCTCCCTTCTCTTCCTTTCTTCCCTCTTCTCTTTTCTCCCTTTGGTTTGTTTTCCCGCCCCTGCTAGCTCCTCTCTGTTTGATTTTGTTTCGTTCTTTTTTTTTCAATTAGCAGAGACGGAATTGGCTTTCAAAGAAAGCCAATTCCGTACAACCTATTATATATATTATATTAATATATATATATATTATATTAACATATATATATATATATATATATATATGTTATATTAATAGGTAGATAGATATTTGTTTGTTTAGTTTATTTATTGTTATTATTACTATTCATTTATTTATTTATTTTTTCCATTTCCTTTTATTTCATCTAATCATTTAATCATTTAATACTATTTATTAAATCTACACACTAAATAATATATATGCCATATATATTATTTTTCTTTTATTAAAATATCTAGTATATGTGTGTATATATATATATATATATATACATATTCACCAATGTATATATCTACATATATACATTTTCTCATATAATTTGTCCAAAGACATAATATCATGCCTTCCATGAAACTTTCCTTATTCCGAAAATAAAATAGTATCGGGATTCCATCATTCTTCGTAAATTCTCGATAAAGTGTTTACATCCACAATTTTCCATTTAACAAATTAAAATTTCTCAATCCCTTCATACTTGCATTCGCTTTATCACTTCTTGTATCTTCAAGTTCTCGGTCCTTCACGTGCTTCTCGGCTCCTATATTCTCGAGCCCTACAACGAACATCCACACTTCCATTAAAATATAATATTTTCATTTTTATATAATCTAATTAAACGTAGAAAATTTGTGGGGTTTACAGTCTCTAAATGTAGCTATTTAGAATGAAGCTATAAATGATGAAATAGATTCAATTATGGGAAACATGGATCTTAATAGATTTTTCTTTAGGTTGCAAATAGATTTTCAAGAAGAAAATAAAAGTTGATGGTACTATAGAAAAGTTTAAAGCTAAACTAATTGCTAAGGGATTTATATAAAAACAGGATTTATATAAAAACATTGAATCAATTATTTTGATGCATATGCATCGGTAGTAAGAATTGCTACAATAAGAATGTTTATAGCATAGACCTTTATTTACAAATTAGAAATTTACCAAATGGATGTGAAAACTATATTATTAAAATGTGAATTGGATAAAAAGGTGCGTATTGAACAACTGTAAAGATTTGTATTTGAAGGAAAAGAAAAGAAAGTCTGTAAACTAATCTTTAAAATCTCATAGAAAAATTAGAAACCTTAACGAGCCTCATGGGAAGCGATACTGCTTCATTTGCCATTGAAATAAGTTTGACCTTCGCTAGTGATGTTAGTTTACTTCAAAACTGTAAGACCCACTTTGTATGTATTTATTGCTATATTCCTTATGATTCATGTGATGTACACTTCCATATATTCATTGAATCATAAGAAGAGCATTGACTGAATTAAATTTGTAAAAAAGAATAAAATGGAATATCGGTGAACGCCGGAAGTAATTAGATACGAGCCGAATTGGCCACAGGACAAACGAAAATGATCAAAATGAAGTTAACCGAAAATACGAAATTAAAATAAGAAAAGATGGTGGATGTATGAAGGAAAGTCAGGTTAAATTGGTTTCGAAACAAAAGCAGGGGTAAAATGGTCAAAAATACCGAAATCCGGTATTAATGCGATAAGAAAATTTTAATTAAAAATAAGGATGTAAGATATCTTGATCGATAATGAGAAAATTATACAATTTTGAGTTCAAATTGATCAAGATTCGAAATTTTTAAAAATATCGAAAAGTTACCCGGAACAATATCTCGAAAATACGAAGGAATAATATCGAAAAATGGAGAAAAATGAATTTAATAAATTAAATTAAATTAAATAAATTAAATTAGAATAAAATAATATAAGTTGTAGATATTTTGGAATATTGTAGAGTATTTTAATGAATAGTATGATAATAAAATAATTTATAAAGAATAATAATAATAATAATAATAATAATAATAATAATAATAATAATAATAATAATAAAAGAGGAGAACTCTGAAAATCGGGATAAACCCGAAACAGAAACCCGAAGGAGACCGTGAGGAAGCCGAGACCACCGAGGGAGCACTGGCGATCCTTGACCGTCGACGAGCAGCCGAGGTGCAAGAGGAGAGACCGACGATCTTCAGGACACTGGAGACGCGCTGTGTACTGGCCGGAGGACACCGATCAGAGCGAAGGAAAATTCGAGAGGAAACGGGCTGATTCCCGATGAACCACCGTGACTGGGCTTGAACGAAAGCCACCGACGCGTTCAGGGAGAGGAGCCGGTTCTTTTGAGACCGGTATCGACCGGTAAGACCGTCGGAAACGTCGACGATGGTAAAGTGACAGAACGGCACCGTTTGGCTTGAAGGAAAGGGAAGGAAAAGGAGGGAAAAGGAAGGAAAGAGGAAAGGAAAAGAAAAGAAAAGAAAAGAAAGGAAAAAGGGAAAAGGAAAGAAATTTACTGGGGACGATTCGAGATTCGGGTAAGTTGACCGAGGATCGAAATTGACTTGCGGGTAAATTTCGAAAATTTATTTAATATTTTATTTAATGGAAAATAATCCGGATTTACCTAATTGTGCAGCTTTTCGACAGAGACCAAACGAGAGCCGATTTAACTCTAATTTTTGTACCCCGCATCGTATCGGGTAAGTACATTTTAATTTTGGCAATATGAGTTCTTTAAATACAGAGTTTTAATTATTTTACGGAATTATGGATTAATTTCGCATAGAAAGGAATATTTTTCGGAGTTGTAATATAATTGCCATAAATGACATACGGGTTATCCAATGAGTTTGGAACGAAGCCCGATAATTATTGGTAAGCTGCATGAGCTCGGTATACCCGAAGAAGGGAATTAATAAATATAAAATGGGCCGAGACCCAATAAGGTAGATAGGGCCCAATACTTTAAAGTTGGTCAGTAAATGCGATATACTGATCAAGATAATTGAATTGACCTCAACTGTGTGGTTATATGCAGTTACGTACATTTGGTTGGCGCGCATTTGGGCCGAGAGGTTCGGTATTATCGAGACAGGTTAAGTCTGCGCGCGATTTCAGGTAAGGGAATTTTTCGAACTGCTAGAGATAGCTTTACGAATTTTCGACGCCATTTACAGTCTTTTAAATTGTACGAAGGGTCTAGATTTGAGATAAAAATTTTAGGGCCCTGGATGGGCAAATTACCAAAATACCCTCGTCAAGGGTAAAATTTCAAATTTTAGGAAAAAAGTGTAAGGAGCAAGAACAAAGGGTTCCTGCTCGTTTTTGAAGTATTTTGGTACATGCATAAGTAGGTCGGTTAACTTTTAAATGAAATTGCACAACATTTCATATCTTCAACAAGTGTTGATTTTTGTTGAAATCGATTTGAGAAATGTAGCCGCCTACGTGACTTTTCAGAAATGTGACGTGCTAGAGCTCAGCTCGCACGAGTTTTGATTTGTGCAATGCTTACATTGGTGCTGGAGTCCAACTCGCACCAGATTTTACATATATATATATATGTATATGATTTTCGTGACAGAATGCTAGAGTCTGACTCGCACCATATTTTCCACATGATTTGATGAGAGTGCTAGAGCTTAGCTCGCACTAGTTTTACTTGAATTGACGAGGGTGCTGGAGCATCGCTCGCACCCCCCACTTATTTTTATGAGAACATGCGATGAGCCGTGCTTGGAGCGTCGGGTAGACTGCGTGTCACCGATTGAATAGGCTCGCACGTGCTCTTTTGAGACACGGCATGAGTATAGAGATATGATATGGGTCCACGGAGTACGATGTACCGTGCAAGTAGCATAGAGTACGATGTACCGTGTGGTATTTTCGGATATGGGGTATCTTCGGATACGACATCTTCGGATGCGTGGGATCGGATAAGACTGACGGGTTGGATTGACCCACCTCCCGGGCTGTTCCCGATCAGGGTGAGACCCCGCACACTAGGATCCGTGTAGCAGAGGGGCTCACGAGGACACACGGCCATAGTCCTGGTTATTATCGATATACAGATATTGCCTAGTCTCGTGTCTCATATATTTATGTTTTCGGATATTGATGTTTTAAAGAAACACAATTTTATGGATTTTGTGTGAGTCAGGGCTACCCAAGGGAAGGGTTGAGTCCTGACCTTATTATGAAATTTTAACGGGAAATAAATGATTTAAAAGATATGCATGTTAAGTTTTCATGCTTTTTGGGATTACATGTGAGTTATTTTACATGACATCATAACATAGCATTTGTTTTGGAAATGTGTGGAGAAGGGGTGGTTTATGCATGGCACTACGTTCATGTAGGTTGTATTGTTATCTACTTGTTCGTAGAGTTGGCTTACTGAGCTTGATGTGCTCACCCCTTTCATTTTCTCACACAGATTTCTTCCAGTAGATTGGGAGGCGACTGGGTACGGCATTCTAGTTGTCAGCTGCTGCCTATCTTTTGAGGTATATACACGTTATATATGTTTCTTGTATCTAAATAACATGAGCACAGTATTATATTTTGTATGACACTGGGATGTATAGAGTGGGTATAGATATGTAAAGAAATCGAAGAAGTTTAGTGCAGAATATATGAATTTATATTTAAATTAAATTGTGCACTAATTGTAAATGTATGGAGAGAATATGGGCACTGACATACAGCCCAATTATTGGTTATGGTTGGTCACGATCAGAGGTAAGTATGAAATAATAAAACGCGAAAAATTCACTCTAATTTCGAGTAGTTTTGGGTCGTGACAAAAACTCAACAAGTTCTCTCATTCCTTTGTATTCTCGTCATTATCTGTAGTTGGTTTTCTATGATTCCTTTTTATTTTTTCAGATCTAATTTATTTCCTTTACCAAAGCCCACTCTATTTTGAAATCGTTCACTATGTTTGTGTAAGGCCCGTAAATTCACATGTATTCTTTATGATTTCATGATGTACAGATAAGTTACATTTGATATGAATCATAAGAAATGAATGTTTTTAAGTCCCAAATGTGAATGAAATGCAAAATGAGTAGTTAAGCAAATTAATATGAAGTTAACAATGATTTTCTGGGAAAATTGCAGCAAGAATGCTCCAGATGAAGGGCAGATCGATCTCATAAGTAAGGTGAGATCAATCTCATGGCTTGAAACACAATGCCAAAACATTCTGCAAGGGGGAGATCGATCCCTCATTCAAGGCAGATCGATTTGGGTGCATTCCGGTTGAGATAGATCGATCTCCAAAGGGTTCTAGATAGCACAGATCGATCTCTTCTCAAAGGCCAAATCGATCTCTAAGTGAGTCTGTTTGAGCCAGATCGATCTTATACCAAAGGACATATCGATCTGATACCAAGAGACAGATCGATCCCCTAGCCTAAATGTCGAATTCTGGAAGAGTAATAACACAGAGCAGATCGATCTCATACTAAAGAGCAGATCGATCCTACATTCTCAAAGTTTAATTCTAAAGAGATAAACACAGGGTAGAGCTATCTCTCATGGTTAGCAGATCGATCTCTAAGGGCAATTCTATATATACTGAACTGTCGAACCTTCATTTCCCCGAGAAACAACCAATCCTTCATTAGAACAAAGTGAAACCTAACTTTTCTACTCCAAAAATCTTCACCTTTCAATCAGTTTTTAGTGAGATTTGGTTCAGCAAAGTTGTTCCTTGTGACGAGGAGAACAACATAGTTGAAAACTAGAAGTTGAAACCTTGGATTGAAGGAGCAAAGTGAATTTCTCCCAATTTGGAAAAAAGAGGAAAAAATCAAGCTAGGTAAGATTCAATACACCAACTTCAAATATGTTAATACAGATGTTTTGGTGAGTTGATTGGTGTATGTTTGATTTACTGAAAACACCTTGAACTTGTTAAATCTCCATGACCTAGAATTTGGCTTGGATGTGAGAAAATGAGAGAAAGTTGATTAGGAATGGATTCAATAATGATTTAAGCATGCAGTGATGTTAGTAAGCATGTATATATGATTGTAAGATAGTTTTGTGAAATACATGTGATGGAATGGACTTAAGAAAGAGTAAAGTCCAATGAGATGTAATAAGACCAAATGAGTGTGAAAAAGGCTAAATGCATTGATTTGAGATTCATGCAAGAGAAAATTAAGTATATTAAGGTATACTGAAGTGAATGGTTATCTACAGCTTCAGAGTTTATATTGAAAACTGATCGGACTATGAGATTTAGCAACACCGAGGAAGTGAGGTCACGCGACGTGATTAGAGGTAAGGGAATTTCGTGAGTAGCTAGAGGTAGTGTCACGACCCAAACTACCCAAAAATCAGAGTTAATTTTTCGCGCTTTGTTATTTTTATTACTTAAATTCTTACCTGTCTTCTGATCGTGACCACACTCCTCTAACAAATTGGGCTGTGCGTTAATGCCAGTCCCACCATTCAATTACCATCTAGCTTATTTCTTCTCCAGTCATTTATAATTGTTTACATTATTTATACATCCCCTAAAGTTGCTTACAAACATGTTACTGTGCTATGCTTATGTAGATACAATATGTACAAGTGTATATACCTTATGTTGATGGGCAGCAGCGGATATCTGGAATGCAGTACTGAGTCGCCTCAACTTCAACTGGAGATTATCTGTGGGAGAAAATGAAAGGGGTGAGCACATCAAGCTCAGTAAGGCAATCCTACGAACAAGTAGGTAACCATACTACCTACATGAACGTGGTGCCATGCATAAACCACCCTTTCTCCACACATTTAAAACAGATGATATGAAAGTTATGATGTTATGTAAATCGAGTTTGCACAGAAAATTCAACATGCAATTATTTCAAATCATTTCTTTCTCAATTAAAATTTTCACAATAAAGTCAGGACTCGACCCCTCCTTCGGGTGATCCTGACTCACACAAAACCATGAAAATCGGTATACATCACACATGGGTTTAAAAAGCATGGAAATAACCATCATGCACATTTAATTAAAAACCCAGTTTAAATCATCGAAATCGTCGACATGCGAGACGAGGCAATATCTGTATAACGGCAATAACCAGGACTGGCCATATGTGTCCTCGTGAGTCCCTCTAGCTTCACGGATCCCAGTGTGCGAGGTCTCACCCTGATCGGGAACCGCCCAGGAGGTGGGTCAATCCAACCCGTCAGTCTTATCCGATCTCACGCATCCGAAGATGCCGTATCCGAAGATACCCCGTATCACAAGATACCGTATCCGAAGATACCCCACGGTACATCGTACTCCATGCTACTTGCACGGTACATCGTACTCCATGGACCCATATCACTCTAGGTACTCCAGCCCAAATGGCCTGCTTCCCACAGAGAGGTTTTGTTTCTCAATACTCATGCCACGTCTCAAAACGCACGTGCGAGCCTATTAAATCGGTGACACACAGTCTACCCGATGCTCCAAGCACGGCTCATCGCATGTTCTCATAAAATCAGTGCGAGCGATGCTCAGCACTCTCATCAAATCAAGTAAAATTGGCAGAGCCCGCTTTACATCCCCACAAGGCCGCCAACCTCATCCCTCACTCTCACCCCACCTAAGAGGTCTTTTGAGCCTGTTGGGCCTTTTGGCTGACTCCAAGGGCAGACAGCGCTACTCCACAAATCCAGTAAATCTAGTGCGAGCTAAGCTCAGCACTCTGTATATAAATCACATGAAAATCTTATAAAATCTGGTGCGAGTTAAACTCCAGCACCCTGTCTCGAAAATTATGTAAAAATATGGTGCGAGTTAGACTATAGCACCCTGTCACGAAAATCATGTAAAATCTGGTGCGAGTTAGACTCTAGCACCCATGCATGTAAAACTCTAGTGCAAGCTCTCGCTCCAGCACTAATGCATGCATAACACAAATCAAACATCGTACGAGCTGAGCTCTAGCACGTCACATGTAAATAAAAACACGTAGGCGGCTCGGTTATCTCCAAATAGTTTTCACAGAAATTACATCGTTTAAGGTATGCAATGCTATGCATTTTTCTTTAAAAGTGAGCCAGCCTACTCATGCATGTGTTAAAATACCTCCAGAACGAGCAGGAACCTCTTGTCCTTGCTCCTCCCAATTTTTCCTAAATTTGTAAGTTCTACCCTTAACAAGGGTATTTTAGTAATTTGCCCATTCGGGGCACTAAAATTATTAATTGACCTCTAGACCCTCCAGAACATTTTTAAAAGACTGTATATGAATTCAAAATTGTGTAAAGCTACCTCTAGTAGCCCGTAAAATTCCCTTACCTTATTTTCCTGTAGAGTCTGACCTTTCCACTGATGTCACGTCGCGCAGTCCGATCTGCTCTCAATCCAATGCCCGAAACTGCGTATCAATATTCCTCAGGTCAGATAACATACAATTTAATTATATTTCCTATTTTCTGGGCTTAATTTAAATCATTGGGCCTATTTACCCCTATTGGGCCCGATTGCACCTTAATGGGCCTTAATCGACCTTAAGCCCGTTTTCCACTTAATTTTCACTTTATCGAGGCCTATTGGGCTCACTGGGCCCACCAACAATTTATTGGACCTCGTTCTAACTCTCGAATAGCTAAATTTATTATTTACGACAATTTATCTAAATTTTCATAATTTAATTCAATTTATGCGGAATTTAAATTTATATCACGCATAACGATGTAAATTGTCGTAAATAAGGGTCACTTACCCGAGATTCCATGCTAGTCCATAAATCGAGGCTATCTCGAGCTCTCGTTGGATGCCAATTGTTGAGCTACACAATTCCACAATTTTTCGGGTAAGTTTTCAGCCCAAAATTAATTAAATTAAATACTCCAAAATTTAAATAGGGTCACTTTCGACCACTACTGACTTACCCGAAGCTCGATTGCATCATAGAAATTTTCCCCAACTTTTTCTCTTTTTCTTTTTCTCTTTTTTCTTCCTTTTTTCCTCTCTTTTTGGCTGAACCGGTTCAGTCCGGTTCGGACCGGTTCAGACCCGCCGGTTCACCCCGGTTCACTCCGGTTCACCGCCTTGCCGGTCGATTCTTCGCCGGCTTCCACCGCCAGTGGCTCCGCAAGGTCGTCCGCAGCTCGAATCTGGCCTCAGCTTCATTCGAGATCGCCGGAAGGTCGCCGGTCCGGCCTGTTCTCTCTCGGCCGTTGGTACCGTTTCCTTTTTTCGTCGTTTCTGGCTTTTGCCGACAGTTTCGCCGGTCGTTTTCAGTGTCAATCGGCTCGGCTGCACCTTGGGAAGCCTCGGTTGGGGTCGATCGGGCCTGAATCAGCGTCGATCGCCGGTGATTCCTCTTTTCTCCCCGTCGGTTTCTCTCCCTCGATCCGTCGGATTTCGGCGATTTCGTCGACCAATACCGGTCTCAAAAGAACCGGCTCCTCCTCCTGAACTCGTCGGTACCCACCGTTCACGTCCAGTCGCCGTGGATCGCCGGGATCAACCCCGTTTTCCCCGCGATCTTCTCTTTCTCCGTTCGCCAGACACGGCCATCGTCGGCGCGCGTCACCGGTGCCCAGAGCTTCGTCGGCCTCTCCTCTTCCTCCTCGGCCCTTCGTCGGAGTGGTTCGGTCGCCGGTGGCCGTGGATCGGTCGGCCACGCGCGGGTCTCCTTCTCCGTTTTCCATTCTTCTTCTCTCTCCCCAATTGTTTCAGATTTCTCTTTTTTTTTTCAGATTTATTTATTATTTATCTTTTATTATTTTAATCATTCAAATACCTTAAAAATACCCAAATATCCCTTAAAATTATTATTTTATTCCAAATTAATTAATTTAATTTTATTTAATTTATTTATTATATTTTAACCCTTTTTCGGGTATAATTTCTCCGTATTTTCGGGATATTGTCCCGAATGACTTTTCGGTATATTTTTTGATTATTTTCTGGATTATTTTTTCGAACTAAAAATCCCGATTAATTCCCATAAATTAATATCTTGATCAATTTAACCCAAAATAAATTTATTTCACCTTTATTGATCAAGATTTCTCAAATCCATATTTTTAATTAAATTTCCTTATCGAATTATACCGACTTTCGGTCTTTTGACCATTTTGCCCTTACACGTGTTCGGGATTAATTTAACCCGACTTCCCTTCACGAATAATCATTCATTTCGTATTTTAAATAATTTCGGGTCTTACAAATCTCCCCCACTTAAGGAATTTGGTACTCCAAATTAGAACCAATTCATATGAGTCTATAGACTACTCCGGGTACATCAATCGTAGCATACTTCTTTAATTCTCATGTGACCTTTTTCCGAAGTGTATTACTACCAAAGGACTTTAATTAGGGAGATCATCTTAAACCTCAATACTTTCTCTTTCCTGTTTAATGCCCGAATCAACTTATCAATATACTTATATTTTCATTAAACTGAACTTTTGGAGTTCATATTCGATTACCTATGCTGGATCTGGATAGTATTGCCGAAGCATCAAAAACTGAAACACATTGTGGGTGCCTGTTAATTCAGGTGATAACACCAACTTACAGGTCTTATCTCCCACTTGTCCAATCTCTCAAAATATTCCATCCAGCGCAACTCAATTTACCTTCTTCCAAAAGTTCGCTATGTCCTTATTCTCTTAGGACAAGTAACTTTCAACCATACTAATTCACCAAGGGTGAATTCCAATACTTTTCTACCTGCTCTGAGGTGTTCTTAATCTCTCACTCTTAACTAAAACATCCTCAGAGACTTATTATCCATAGTCAAAAATAATTCTATCTGTCACCCACTTTTTCTCATCCAATTTGGGGAACAACCCCTACAGCCATACACTGCTTCGTATCTTGTTATCCCGATACTCAAGTGACAACTGTCGCTATTGGCGAATTCAATTAGAAATCAACTGATCATTCCAGGAGCTTATAAAAATCAATGCACACACTCTCATCATATCCTCCAGAACTTGTACAGTCCTCTTGGACTGACCATCGGTCTGAGGACGGAAAGCTGTGCTAATACTCAGTCGGGTTCCCATAGCTTCCTGAAAAATATTCCCCGAAATGTGAAGTGAAGCGGGAATCCCTATATGATACCATGCTCACTGGAACGCTACATAATGTTCCACGATCTTCCTTACACATAAATCCTCATACACACTCTGAGTATCTGGGGAGTTCAATCCAGAAGGTGGGTAGACTTAGTCACTCTATCGACTATCATCTAAATAGTCTCGTGATTCACCTGGGTTCTCTGTAACCCATCACGACATTCATGGAGACTTGCTCCCATTTCCCGTGCCATGTCGACATAGGTAGAGGCTGCAATAACTCTGCAGACTTTTAATACTCTACCTTATCCTGCTGACATACTAGGCACTTTTCCACAATCTCTACCATATCTCTTTTCACATCTGACCACCAATACCCTTTTCAGAGATTTCATATATATATATATTCATTACTTTCCGTATGCACTGTATATCCCGAAGAGTGAGCTTCTGACAATATCACTGTCCCATCAACTGTGGCCCTGGGGAGCACTTATACTGTCTCTGAACCTCTCTGTAAATCATTATCATACTCTGTGAACTTTATCACTGTACCCTTCTGAATCTGACCCAAACCATCGACATCCTGCCGATCATCATGCTAAGCCTGTCAAATTCGGGCACTCTCATCCGGTTCTAGTCTCAGGCTAGCTGTCACACAATCACTGTCATCATCAGAAGGGATCACATCACTACTGAGGTCCACAACTGCTCAAGCAGCCCACGCTCCCTGACCATCATATGGAATACCATCCCAAGGTTCTTTCTACTCGAGGCATCAGCCATCACATTAGCCTTTCCTGGGTGGCATAATTTTCACAATCAAAATCTCTCAGAAGCTCTAACCCACTATGTATTCTCATATTCGCCTCTTTCTGTGAAAACAGATACTTGGGCTTTATGATCAGTGGATATCTATAATTCCTCATCATGTACATAATAGTACCATATCCTCGGTACAAATACTGTTGCCAACTTTAAAATCATGAGTCAAATAGTTTATTTCGTGATCAAGGAGTTGTCTGACTCCATAATTGACTATCTTCCCATTATACATCAATACACAGCTCCTTCATAATTTCGAGGTATCTATACTCACTGTGAACCTCTTGAGTTGTTGGGTATGGTGAAATTAATCACGGTGGTCAGTTCATACTTCACTACATCGAAATTCACGTCACATCTATCATCTCACTCAAAGACCATGTTTTCTTAGTTAAACGAGTAAACCAAGTAGACCATATTGAGAACTCGCAACAACCCATTTGTAAAAGCAATTTTCCAATTATTGCTTACAATTTGCCCTAGACTTTAAATACACCCAACATATCATCGATAATGATGATTACAAATCGGTCCAATCCTTGACTTATTTACGCATAAGCGTATAAGATCCTTCAAAATCGTTTACGTTTTCAGGTACTAACCTGCGTAATTTCCTTTTCTTATCTTAACGGCTCTTATTAAATTTTACTATGTTAACCTTTATGATTTGTCGAATTTTAATATTCTTATCGTCTTAGTAAAGGTATCCTAACGCTAAAGGTATTTATTACAACGATCGATTTCACGTTATAGGTTATATATATATATACTTTTAGACGCTATCAAGTCTTCAGGCGGGGAGGTATTTTGAAATACCTTTATTAACCCTTAGACTTAACCACAATTACTTTACATATATGTCCTTGTGGTCACAATTTGTATTCGCTACTAATTGCTTTAATCCTAATGACTTCATATCGTAAGGATGTTCTCACCTTGCATACGCCTCTTACTCCAATACATCTTGTATTCAGAATTAAGCATATCTCATCTTAAAGATTATCTCCTTTCGTATATCCCTCATGACAAAACTCTTTCATTATTCATTTCGTGAGTACAATCCTTTACTCCTTTAATTTCAACTGTTGTACCCCTTTTTATCACTTGTCAACACTTACAGTATACTTTTTAGTGATGTTTTCACCCCTGTTCTCAACTTAAAATCTCTATATCCATATTCCGTTGATTAATCCTCCTCTATTGGGGTACTCATTTATCAGTATTGTGCCCAATGATGTAGGCATTCATGCCTTTTACTCACTTATATGCGAATGAAGGCGGTATGAATAAATGTGTGGCACCAGGATCAATGAACATATGTACTTCATTATTCATAACAAGTGTGGTATCTTACACCACATCCATGAAACATCAATAGTGTCCTAGTCCAAGACATCCTCTCGCCTTCGTCCAACAGCCTACTTTCCTTTTTTTTTCTTTTCTTTTCGGCTATTGCCTCCCTTTTCATTGCAGCTATACCGACGAAGTTTTTCTGTCTCTTTACTTTTCTGTGGGGCGATCTCGCCCAACTTGTGCAACCAAAATCAATGGTCCGTCTTACCACACTTAACAACCATTTTCATCAATACAGTGTAGGTATAGACCCTCCTTTTGTGGTATCCACCAGACATCCTACAGTGATCACACTGCTACTCTGCTTCGTAGCAGGTCGGGGTCCTCTAATCACAATGCCCCTCAAGAGTGTCAAAATTGGATGCACTGGGGCCTTACCAATTATCTTACTCCATGACTCGTCAAATTAAATCTTTTACCAATTACCATTTTCCCATTTTAACATCTTTGTCATTTCTCGATTCTCTTTTCTGTCTCTATTTCAACCTTCACTACCTTTCCTAATCTCAGAGTCGTGCAATTCATGTTCTTATTTACCCAACTGTAAATCTGCGCACTTACTCGGTATAGGTAATATCTCACGGGACCAATTGGACTCTAATTGAAAAGTTGAGTCATTTCATGAACTTTTAGACATCTCGACTGTCACTTGTTCATAGTGTCGAGGTAATATCTGCCCAAGAATACAACTGAGTTTCATACTCATAATTCATACTCATCAATAAATCAATTCCTTTTAAACAGTGTCCGGGATACTCTATCACCGGAATACATCTAAAATATTTCTCTTGTCAACTCCGGATGTCTAACTCTTTAAATTGGGTCGAGCGAACTTCCACCAATGCTCCGCTGCGCCCTCATAACTCATACATAATCTGAGCAATTAGCTCCTCACAATAATCTCCACACTCCGCTCCAATCTCGCGAAGCGTGTCTCAATACTATCCGATCACTCTGTCGGACTCTGAGAGGCATGCTCAACATTAACCTCTATTTCAATCTCATCCTGATTCTCACAGGTCAACTCAGCACGACTTAGCAGACTCAGGTCTACCTCTACGACCTCTGCCTCGTGCACTATCTCATCTAACGCGACTCATATTAGGCATTCCTGCATTGTCAACCATTTCTTAGTCAAAACCCATCTCGATATACACTATTGTATCTAACCAAGCACAGTAACACGGGGATGTAATTCCTAATTACTGACACTGACACACATCAGACCAATTTCTGCTCTGATACCAAACAATATCACGACCCAAACTACCCAAAAATCAGAGTTAATTTTTTACGCTTTGTTATTTTTATTACTTAAATTCTTACCTGTCTTCTGATCGTGACCACACTCCTCTAACAAATTGGGCTGTGCGTCAATGCCATTCCCACCATTCAATTACCATCTAACTTATTTCTTCTCCAGTCATTTATAATTGTTTACATTATTTATACATCCCCTAAAGTTGCTTACAAATATGTTACTGTGCTATGCTTATGTAGATACAATATGTACAAGTGTATATACCTTATGTTGATGGGCAGCAGCGGATATCTGGAATGCAGTACTGAGTCGCCTCAACTTCAACTGGAGATTATCTGTGGGAGAAAATGAAAGGGGTGAGCACATCAAGCTCAGTAAGGCAATCCTACGAACAAGTAGGTAACCATACTACCTACATGAACGTGGTGCCATGCATAAACCACCCTTTCTCCACACATTTAAAACAGATGATATGAAAGTTATGATGTTATGTAAATCGAGTTTGCACAGAAAATTCATCATGCAATTATTTCAAATCATTTCTTTCTCAATTAAAATTTTCACAATAAAGTTAGGACTCGACCCCTCCTTCGGGTGATCCTGACTCACACAAAACCATGAAAATCGGTATACATCACACATGGGTTTAAAAAGCATGGAAATAACCATCATGCACATTTAATTAAAAACCCAGTTTAAATCATCGAAATCATCGACATGCGAGACGAGGCAATATCTGTATAACGGCAATAACCAGGACTGGTCATATGTGTCCTCGTGAGTCCCTCTAGCTTCACGGATCCCAGTGTGCGAGGTCTCACCCTGATCGGGAACCGCCCGAGAGGTGGGTCAATCCAACCCGTCAGTCTTATCCGATCTCACGCATCCGAAGATGCCGTATCCGAAGATACCCCGTATCACAAGATACCGTATCCGAAGATACCCCACGGTACCTCGTACTCCATGCTACTTGCACGGTACATCGTACTCCATGGACCCATATCACTCTAGGTACTCCAGCCCAAATGGCCTGCTTCCCACAGAGAGGTTTTGTTTCTCAATACTCATGCCACGTCTCAAAACGCACGTGCGAGCCTATTAAATCGGTGACACACAGTCTACCCGATGCTCCAAGCACGGCTCATCGCATGTTCTCATAAAATCAGTGCGAGCGATGCTCAGCACTCTCATCAAATCAAGTAAAATTGGCAGAGCCCGCTTTACATCCCCACAAGGTCGCCAACCTCATCCCTCACTCTCACCCCACCTAAGAGGTCTTTTGAGCCTGTTGGGCCTTTTGGCTGACTCCAAGGGCAGACAGCGCTACTCCACAAATCCAGTAAATCTAGTGCGAGCTAAGCTCAGCACTCTGTATATAAATCACATGAAAATCTTATAAAATCTGGTGCGAGTTAAACTCCAGCACCCTGTCTTGAAAATCATGTAAAAATATGGTGCGAGTTAGACTCTAGCACCCTGTCACGAAAATCATGTAAAATCTGGTGCGAGTTAGACTCTAGCACCCATGCATGTAAAACTCTAGTGCGAGCTCTCGCTCCAGCACTAATGCATGCATAACACAAATCAAACATCGTGCGAGCTGAGCTCTAGCACGTCACATGTAAATAAAAACATGTAGGCGGCTCGGTTATCTCCAAATAGTTTTCATAGAAATTACATCGTTTAAGGTATGCAATGCTATGCATTTTTCTTTAAAAGTGATCCAGCCTACTCATGCATGTGTTAAAATACCTTCAGAACGAGCAGGAACCTCTTGTCCTTGCTCCTCCCAATTTTTCCTAAATTTGTAAGTTCTACCCTTAACAAGGGTATTTTAGTAATTTACCCATTCGGGGCACTAAAATTATTAATTGACCTCTAGACCCTCCAGAACATTTTTAAAAGACTGTATATGAATTCAAAATTGCGTAAAGCTACCTCTAGTAGCCCGTAAAATTCCCTTACCTTATTTTCCTGTAGAGTCTGACCTTTCCACTGATGTCACGTCGCGCAGTCCGATCTGCTCTCAATCCAATGCCCGAAACTGCGTATCAATATTCCTCAGGTCAGATAACATACAATTTAATTGTATTTCCTATTTTCTGGGCTTAATTTAAATCATTGGGCCTATTTACCCCTATTGGGCCCGATTGCACCTTAATGGGCCTTAATCGGCCTTAAGCCCGTTTTCCACTTAATTTTTACTTTATCGAGGCCTATTGGGCTCACTGGGCCCACCAACAATTTATTGGACCTCGTTCTAACTCTCGAATAGCTAAATTTATTATTTACGACAATTTATCTAAATTTTCTTAATTTAATTCAATTTATGCAGAATTTAAATTCATATCACGCATAACGATGTAAATTATCGTAAATAAGGGTCACTTACCCGAGATTCCATGCTAGTCCGTAAATCGAGGCTATCTCGAGCTCTCGTTGGATGCCAATTGTTGAGCTACACAATTCCACAATTTTCCGAGTAAGTTTTCAGCCCAAAATTAATTAAATTAAATACTCCAAAATTTAAATAGGGTCACTTTCGACCACTACTAACTTACCCGAAGCTCGATTGCATCACAGGAATTTTCCCCAACTTTTTCTCTTTTTCTTTTTCCCTTTTTTCTTCCTTTTTTCCTCTCTTTTTGGCTGAACCGGTTCAGTCCGGTTCGGACCGGTTCAGACCCGCCGGTTCACCCCGGTTCACTCCGGTTCACTCCGGTTCACAGCCTTGCCAGTCGGTTCTCCGCCGGCTTCCACCCCCAGTGGCTCCGCAAGGTCGTCCGCAGCTCGAATCTGGCCTCAGCTTCGGTCGAGATCGCCGAAAGGTCGTCGATCCGGCTTGTTCTCTCTCGTCCGTCGGTACCGTTTCCCTTTTTTGTCATTTTTGGCGTTTGTCGGCAGTTTCACCGGTCGTTTTCGGTGTCAATCGGCTCGGCTGCACCTCGGGAAGCCTCGGCTGGGGTCGATCGGGCCTGAATCAGCGTCGATCACCGGCGATTCCTCTTCTCTCCCCGTCGGTTTCTCTCCCTCGATCCGTCGGATTCCGGCGGTTTCGTCGACCAATACCGATCTCAAAAGAACCGGCTCCTCCTCCTGAACTCGTCGGTACCCACCGTTCACGTCCAGTCGCTGTGGATAGCCGGGATCAACCCCGTTTTCCCCGCGATCTTCTCTTTCTCCGTTCGCCAGACACGGCCATCGTCGGCGCGCGTCACCGGTGCCCAGAGCTTCGTCGGCCTCTCCTCTTCCTCCTCGGCCCTTCGTCGGAGTCGCTCGGTCGCCGGTGGCCGTGGATCGGTCGGCCACGCGCGGGTCTCCTTCTCCGTTTTCCATTCTTCTTCTCTCTCCCCGATAGTTTCAGATTTCTCTCTTTTATTTTTCAGATTTATTTATTATTTATCTTTTATTATTTTAATCATTCAAATACCTTAAAAATACCCAAATATCGCTTAAAATTATTATTTTATTTCAAATTAATTAATTAATTTAATTTTATTTAATTTATTTATTATATTTTAACCCTTTTTCGGGTATAATTTCTCCGTATTTTCGGGATATTGTCCCGAATGACTTTTCGGTATATTTTTCGATTATTTTCGGGATTATTTTTCTGAACTAAAAATCCCGATTAATTCCCATAAATTAATATCTTGATCAATTTAACCCAAAATAAATTTATTTCACCTTTATTGACCAAGATTTCTCAAATCCATATTTTGAATTAAATTTCCTTATCGAATTATACTGACTTTCGATCTTTTAACCATTTTACCCTTACACGTGTTTGGGATTAATTTAACCCGACTTCCCTTCACGAATACTCATTCATTTCGTATTTTAAATAATTTTGGGTCTTACAGGTAGCTACACGTATTTCGAATAGAATTTCAAGTATGTATATTGTATATAGATTTCCGAGTATAGAAAAGTTTCGGTAGGAATCGATAAGGTAAAATTAGGATTTTCCCCCAATTAAGGGTAAAAAGCTTAGGAAGCATGTTTGTGACTAGTTTTAAAGTTGCTTAACAGTTGCATAGATAGATTGGCTAATGTTTTCATGATATATGCAAAAACAACACGTTATAGTGCCGATTTGATTTAATTGAGTGAATTTCAATTGAAATAAACTATCTATTGGTTTATGTGAAAACCATTAGTGTTAAAGTGATACTCGCACTATATTTTATAAGATATGCATCACATAATACTTGAGTATATCTCGTACTAGATTTTAATGCGATTTGTGCATGATAGAGTACTAGAGCGTTACTCGTACTCAGTTTTATTAATTGATGCATGATAGAGTATTGGAGCATTGCTCATACTCAGTTTTACATGACATAGTAATGAAAGCATTGCTCGCATTGGATTTATATGACCATATGCATGAGTTCGTGTTAGAGTTTACTCGCACGTACCAGTTTTGAAAGAGATAGCATAAAACAACCGTGCTGGGAGCCTGTGCAGACTGTGTGTCGTACCGATTATATGCTTGCACGTGCCAATTTTTGAGATATGGCTGAGGGCTATCGAAACTATTATCTATGATATGATGGCTAAGACCTATGGCATACACCCCGACTATGAGGATTGGGTCCATGGAGTACTTTGTATCGTGCATGTCACATGGAGTACGCTGTACCGTGAGTACATATAGAATTGTGGCTGACAGTTGAGGATGTGACCCACCTCCCTGTACAACAACTGTGAGGCCCCGCACACCAAGTATTCTGTAGCCCGAAATCACGAAAAATTTGTTATGATCATAATCTCAGAACAAGTAGTCGCCTATCTCACCTTACCGATATTTCTTATTTGAATTGTCACATGAATTTTTATAAATTGGGTAGACCCGAGGGATAGGTTGAGCCTCGACATGTGACCTTGTGTGTGAAAGGGTAACTCAAGGGATGAGTGAGGCCCATATTTTCATGTTTTAACATAATGATATGCCATCTTTGTTTTGATTTAATTGATATGGCATAATGAAATGCGATTTATATTAATTACATGAGAAATGCAATGTTTTGCATAAATTACTGAGATTATTAAACCAGCATGTTTTCAGCTCATGCTGATGATTTGTATCTATATATATTGCATAAATGTTTTAAGAAGATACATGCTTTAGATGTGAATCGAAAAGGAAATGATTTAATGGCACGAGCATTATATTTTGTAGATAGTGTAGTTATCTACTTGTTTGCCTTATTTCCTTACTGAGCTGTGAGCTCACCTCTTTTTTATTTCCTCCACTCTACAGAGCGTCCGCAGTAGTTGAGCACGATTGAGGACAGATATTCCTTTATCCGTTGCATACTCATCTTACGAAAGGTATACATATTCGAACGTTTTTACTGAACAATGTAAAAGCATAGTTATATAAACGAATGTACGGTCGAGGATGTATATTTACAAGTATTTGTATTAATGTATATGAGTTTACTTTTAAGAAAAGAGTACTTATAGTCAATAGATAATTGCATTGCCATGTATGCATATTATTGAATGAATGTGGTTGAGGTGACTAGTATCGAATCACAGCCCAACGGTTTGATGTTGAGTTATGACAAAAGGAAAGGTAAGTAAAATGAGAAAAAATTGTAGTGGTTTTTGGTAAGTCACGGATTGTCGTGACAGTTTGTTCTCTAAAATCCCCGAATGTTCTTTTTCCCTTTCACTCCAATCCTCTTAAATAGTTTCTTATCGCCCTGACTGCCACTTCAAATTTGAACTTCTTTCAATCTCGTACAGTAAGTAAAGTTTTTGTCACGCTGTTATACTCTGTTAATCTGTCATGCCCTGTTTCATTCTTTTGCTCTATTTTCCCCATTTGTAGCTCGTTATGTATCCCTGTTATGGCTCTTAGTTTGAGTGGCTTCACATTCTAGGTTTCTGAATATGACTCTTAGTATCTAGTAATGATGATAAAGAGAGAAATAAGGACTCCTCTTGGATTGGAAGCTCGTGTCATCATCTTGGCTTTCAAAATGTTCATCATTCCCACCTTAAATAGGAGAGATCTTATAAGTATAATGGTAGTCCTGATTCTGAAGCTTGTTGGGAATATGTAGGCAGGCAAATAGGGAGAGTTTCGACCTTTACAGTGTTTATGAATAATATTCCCCCCAATATTCTTTAGAGATGGCTCTGGAATATTTTCCAACATCATGGTGATGTTACTAATGTTTTTATACCTAGAAGGAGAAGTAAAATTGGGAGACTTCTTGGCTTTGTGAGATTCATTGAGTTGAAAAGTGCTAAGAGAGCTATTTCTAGATTGAATGGGACATAGCTTTTGGATCACAGGATTGGTACTAATCTTGCAAGATTTAAATGAAGATATGACTATCAAAAAGAAAGTTTATCAAACCCGTTACTCTTGTTGACCAAATTTGGCGAACTCTAAGGTAACTACACGCAAACGCACATCGTCAATATGTAATATAGGATTGTGAGTCTAGTTTATTATCCTGCAGAGATTACTTAGCCTTAATTAATTACTGAATATTAACACCTGGAGTATATTCTAGAGAATTATGGAAGTGTGATCTATAACTCTACTAAAACAAATCAAAACAACAACAACAACAACAACAACAACAACAACAATAATAATAATAATAATAATAATAATAAGAATAATAATAATAATAAAACAAAATAATAAATTGAAATTAAAATGCGAATGGTGAAAACTCACAGTGACATGGGTGAAAACAGAAAGACTAAAAAATAAAAGATGCAAAAACACAAGTTAGTAAAGAATTGGTTAAAAATGCAAATACCTACAAATATGAATCTAAAATGCAAATAATAAAAATATGACTAAGAATCCTAAAATAAAAATTCACGAAACTATTTTAAAATCAAATTAAAACTAATGAACATGCAAAGAAATGAAAACTAATGCATGAAATAGCTAAAAATAACCAAAATGTAATCATAGAGAAATACAAATTGAAGTAATTAAGTTAAGTATGCATATGGAAAATTAAATTGAGGTTACTATGAATATATTATGGTAAATCAAATGATTGATTAGGTATATTAAAAATATTTTTAACACCTTTCAAGAGATTAATTATTTAATTTGTTGTTGAGTTATAAGAATTGATTCAATTAGAAATTGAAGATTAAATTACATTGGAACTATAAGAATTTGGGACTTTGAGTGATATAATTAAATTTGCAAGGGTAAGGTTATAACCAAATTAAATTCCCATGGCCCAAAGAGTAAATAACTCAAAATAGCGATGAAAGAAAATGTTAAATTTTAAAACTTGAGGGACATGGAAGCAAAGGCTTCCTTTGAAAGCTTGGCTAATTAAGGCCTGGGCAAGGGAGACGCCAACATGAAAAAAAAAAGATACGAAAAGGAAGAGAAAAAAAGGGAAAAAAGATAGGAAAGAAGAGAAGAGGGGAAAGAGAAAGTGCCATGGGTAAAAGTGTAGGCTGACCAAATAGTGGTTAGGGGAGGTTGTGACCAGCTATAATGAGGAAAGAAAGAAAGGAAGAAATGAGAAAGGAAGGGGAAGAAAAGAAAGGGAAGAAGAAGAAGAAGAAGAGGAAGAAGATGAGAGAAAGGAAAAGAAAAAAATAAAGAATATGAGGAATGCAAACCAGTCAACTGTAGTAGAGGGGTTCACCCAAGGGGCTAAATCGAGAAAGAGAGAAAAGGAAGAAAGAGAAGAAGAAAGAAGAAAAGAAAAGAAAAAGAAAAAAGATGAGGAAAGAAAATATTTCGGTAAAGTTTTCTAGAATTTTAGCTTGAAAATTCTAAAGAAAATTATTGTTGTTATTTGATAATTTTCTAAATTTGATTAGTATATTACTCTAAGTTGTTAGGTGTTGTTGAAATTGTAGCAAAAACATAAGAAGCGTATTTTGGTGTTCGGCGAAGCTTAGAGCTTGTCAAAACGTTAAGCTGCGACGTTAGGTAAGATATTTATATATTGAGATGATGATTATATGATTACGGATAAAAAATGGGTTATCTAGCAGTAATTAAATTGTCAAGAGCTTGATGTGATTAAGTATTAATGGAAGAATGTTTATGTAACTATGGAAATGAGCAAGTAATGATGATATTGTAATTATATGGTTATGGATAGGTCCTTAGAATGTGTCTTGAATGGTGGCGTCGATATTTACATGATTTTGGAATTATTGTGAAATATTACTAAAGTAATAGTTATATATTCGTGGTGTACTAAAAGGACCCATATTGATGGTGGGTGTCTTTGTATTGATATTGAGATGTAAAAGTGATTGATATGGTTTGAAAATATTGTGGGATGATATCAAAATTGTGGATGGGCACTTAGAGAATTTGAGGATTTATGAGTATTGAAATTGAGAATTGATGATTGTGAATTGTGTGGATTGGGTATAATTATTTATCTAATAGTATATATGACTCATGTGTGATCTTATTGCGTAATGGGGGTATAGTAGCTCATGTGGTGCATGTGATTGATGTAATGAAATTGTGATATATAGTGACAAGCCTCGAGGCTAGTGTGATGATAGTGATTTATAAGATGATATTTGGCACCATTATTGATAAGATATGAGATTGCTACGAAGTAGTTGTGTTGCATAATGCTTGATTATATCGTTATGTTGGGGATTCATGCATTATGCATTAGCTTTAAGCATGCATGACATGTAACATGAGTTTTTTTTATCGAAATACATTGATTTAAATGCATAAGTGGACATTAATGATTTTATTTAGGTTCAGTATTGAAATTGAGAAAAACATGTGACATACTTACATGTGCATAAAAGTGGATTTATGATTGAAATCATAGTTGATTTTCATGTTTTCTTAAGCGATTGAACTACAAAGATTTTGTTGAACCTGTTTGAGATTATGGCATTGACTTATAAAAATCAACAAAGTATAATGGAAACACTTATTTGAGCGATGCTACTAGGCTTACATGCGGACTCGTCAGACAAATAGTCTGGTGAGGTTATTTGGATTTGCCAGGAAGAGATTCTAGTGAGGTTACAGGCAGACTAATCAAATAAGATTCTAATAAGGTTATTGGACGTGTCGAGCATATTTCGGCATAAGTTCAGATCTTCACCTGATCAGTAGGATCAGAGCTTTTATCATGGCCGTAGGTACTACCCTTTTTTCCATTAGGGCCCTTATCAATCCACTGATAGCTATAGTGGGAGCAAAACTTTATTGATTTGTTGATTTAGATGTATACAATATGATATGATTATATAGATGTATATGAGACGATATTGTTATTGAGAATGCCATAACTTTATTGACATGAATTGATTTGTAATTATGTTTGATAACTCTATGAAAATAAAGTTATTTTTGCGCTTAATTGCCTTAATTTTTTTTAATCCTCTTATGAATTATGTAACTTATCCTTCTAATTTGATTACTTTCCTCTAATTATGCATATAAATAAATTCCAGATGAATTCTGGTATATTAGTGGAATTTGGGTTGAAATAATGCAAGAATTGGATTGAATTTACTACTGGATGAAATTCCAGCACTACAAGCCAAAATAGCAAGGCAGTTTGTCCTGTAGTGTACCTCACCTCTTCCTGCCACCTATCACTCCACATATCATTGTCTTGTCCACCATGGGAAGATAAGATCAAAGGCACACACGCCTACCAAATGCCAACACATGGAAACCGCATGTCTTTTCCACATGGATGTTTAAATGGACAAAAGGATAAATAGATGGTACTGGAAGGTATGAGTTATGCATGGGCTGATGTGTAGCACTAAATGACATAAAAATACCTCCCAAAAAGAACTAAGCAATTGAAGACAAGTGGCAAGGGTGCCAACTCATCTACAATGTTAATTTACCCTTATACCTCTAGTTTTAGTGACTACATAAGCAAAATGTTAGGAAACTTTGTAATTGTTAGCTACCTTAGGGGTTTTAGGATTATTTTCAATGCTTTTCAATGTTCTTTACTAGTTTAGAGTAGCCACCAACTTTATTTTCCAAGTATTTTTACATTTCCATTTTTATTTCCATTATTATCTTGTCATTTCTTTTGTTACAATCACTTTTCTTTAAAGTTTTTAATTTAATCAACGGTGTGTTCTTAAAATTCCAGCAATGAAAGCTTCATCTACTCTCTTTTTTCCTTCCATTTATGGTTTTGATTGAGTTCTAAGAGCATGGGAAGCTAAGGAGGTTGAAAAACTATCTTAATAACTTTTATGTATGAGCTTGGTCTACATTTCTTTCTACTAATTTTTTGTACTACTGATTTAATTTTTGTCTCTATTATGGTTAATTCATTATTTATTTTAAGTTGCTTTTCAAACTATGGCTTCACTTCATAAAAAAATTGAAAAAAATAGAAGCAAAGTTTAGGTTGCATTGATTTACTTGATTTTCTTTTTAGGCATTTCAATTGTTCACAGGTCATGGGGTTGTTGATCATGAAAAAGATGCCATTTCTATCATTTAGTGCATCTTTTGCTAGTAGTATTTTAACATTTCTCTTGTTGGTTTTTAGTAGTTTTAGACAAATAAATGTTTTAGGAAAATTATAGCTAAAAGATAGTTCCATTTCCTATGCAAAATCATGTTAGTTAGTATAGTTTTAGGAAGCTAAGCGTAGACTCCAACATACTGGTTCGGTGCAATTTCAGTTATGTTTTGATTTATTTTTTTATTGGTTTAGTGTACAATTAATATATGCATTACTAGTATAAGCATAGTAAGTGTGTAAGTTAATTCCCTTATTTTTTTTAGCATATAAATTTAGTTGTTTACAATTTTATTAAATTTGTCTAGCAATATTTTTCGATTCTGTCCTAAGTATTTGGTTGCTATTTTGATGTTTTTCATGTGGTTTTAGGTAGCCCAAATATATGTTATAGTTTAGACAGTGTTTGGTTAACGTCCTAGGTTAATTACATTTCCTTTCATGCATTAATGAGTCGCATTTAAACCTTGCATTTCACCTTTTTTTTTTCTGCTTGATTTAGTGGCTGATTGTTCACTGTTTTGAGGCTTTAAAATGTTTTAAGAAGTGTCTTTAAAATTCATTTAGGGCTAATCTCATTTTAGGGTAATGTCATGCACACTTAGCTTACATTTTATGTTCATTTGAAAAATACAAAAATTTTCAAGATTTACATACATTTTCTTATGCTAGCATTTTCAATTTTCACTCACCATGCACTAATTTTGGTTAGTCATTTAATTTAGAGATAAAAATTAGTTTTAGGGTTTACATTTTAGGTCTTTAGAGTTACATTAGGGTTAAGGTTTCACTTAGGCATATTTTGGGTTTTTCATGCATTAGTTTTCATTCCGTTGCATTTTTCTTACTTTAATTTCAATTTTTAAAAATAGTTTCATGCAATTTTTATTTTCTTTATATGATTTTGTCATATTTTTCTTATTTGCATTTTAGATGTATATTTTTAGGTATTTGAATTTTTAGCACATTTATTTATTGATTTTGATTTTTGCATTTTTTCTTTTACAGTTTCTATTAATTTACATATTTATCATTGTAAGTATTTCTATTTAGGAATTTAATTTAATTTTCTTATCTTATTATATTAGTTTTTAATTGTTTTATTAGCCTTGTAGATTACCCACTTCATAATTTATTAGAATACACTTAGTATGTTAATATTCGATAATTAATTAAGGTTAGCTAATCTTTGAGCGATGATAATTCGCGACTTAAATCCTACATTACTTGTGCGACCTATGCGCTTCCGGTAGACGTTTAGGATGCGACAAGTTTTTGGAGTTATTGTCGGGGATTTGGCTTAGCCTTAATTGATATTGGATTACACATGCTTAGATATGCTTTAACTTGTTTATACTTAAAACCTTTAGGTTAGATTAGGGCTACTATAGTTAGATTTTCCCTTTTAATATATATTTTATATATATATATATATATATATATATATATAAAAGAATTTTTAGAGCTTTCTAGATGCTTATTTGCGTAAAGCTAAGAGTTGTGAATTCTTTCCCCTAGACCTTAAAATTGAAAATACTTTTAAGAAAAATAGAAGGGAAACTAGGAAAGTAGTTACTCAGCTACAAGACATACTGGGTCCATCTCTATCTACACATGGGATGAGTTAGCCCAACAATTCTTAGCCAAAATTTTCCCTCCATCCAACACAGCCAAGCTCCGAAATGATATATCCTCCTTCATTTAGTTTAACATTGAGTCATTATATAAAGCTTGGTATAGATATAAAAACCTCCTCTCAGGAAATGTCCCTATCATGGCTTGCCTTTTTGGCTTCAAGTTCAAACCTTCTACAATTGGGCTTACTAGTTAGAATAAAACTATCATAGATGTCCCTGCTAAAGGAGCCTTGTTGTGCAAAATGGAGAAGGAAGCATATAGGTTGCTGGACAAGATGGCCATAAATACCTACCTGTGATCATCGAGAGACAGACACCTAAAAAAGTTGTTGGTATATACAAGCTTGATAGATTAACTACCTTGACATCTCAGATAGCCATTTTGACTAAAAAAGTAGAATCCCAAAGTACCCAGCCTAGCTCTAATTCTAACCCAATATGGCCGTACAAAGCTTATTTTCATCTTGCGATTTTTGTGGTGGTACACATTCAGTTGATAAGTGTCCCATTATGGTTAAGTCAGTTCAATATGTTGCTCCACCCCCTCCGAGAAAGCAGAACAACCTTTACTCTGACACTTAAAACCTTAGGTGGAGGAATCACCTAACTTCTCATGGAGTCAAAACCATGGGCAGTCATCCAATCTCAAGCCTTTAAGTCCTCTTGGTTTTCAGCCTCCACCCACTTAGGTACCACCACCATAGTAGTACTATCCACTATTATAGCAATACCAACAATATCAACCACCCCACCTGTTTCCTCCAATTTGTACCTGCACTTTAAAAGAAGCCTTCACTTGAAGACATGTTCTGTAAGACCTGATTTTATCGTAATTTATTATGATTCAAATGGAATAAAAGTGAAGGATTGAAATGGTATTTTCGAACACGTTGAAGGGTAAAACGGTCAAAAGACTGAAACTCGGTATTAATTAGACAAGAAAATTTCATTAAAAATAATGGATTTGAGAATCTTGATCAATAACGAAGAAATAATTAAATTTCGGGTTAAATGGATCAAGATATGAATTTATTGGAATAAACCGAAATTTTCACCTCGAGAAATTATCCCGAAAATAATCGAAAAATATACTGGGAATATGAAATAAGACTGATAAATTCATTTAATTGGTTAAATGAATAAAATATAATTTTTTAGATATTTTTAGATTTTTAATAATATTTTAATTGATTAAAATAATAATAAAAATAAATTATAAATAAATAAATAAAATAAAATTAAAAAAACAAAAATCGAAACAGAATCTCGAGTCGCGATTCTGGAAAACCTCCTCGTGCGAACCTCGCCTCTGCCTCATCGACGGACGACCACCGGGAAGAGACGTCGAGTAAAGCCAAACGAGAGTTGAGCCACCACCGGCACCAACAAGCCGACGAATGGCGAGAAAACGCCGACGAGAGAGAAACCGAGAGAACTGAGAGGAGAAATGGAGGAATCCGGTGACCGGCGCCGATTCAGGCCCGACCACAGCCAACAGAAGGAAGCCCACGCGAAGATTGACCGATCAACGGGTGAATCGGTCAGTGGGACGACGGCTAGCGCCGAAAAACGACGAGAAAAGGAAAGTCACCGACGCCGGAAAGGAGTAGAGCCGGATCGACCACTTTCAAGCCAGCCATGGCGAAACCAAGGGCAAATCCGTGCACCGGACGACCCCACGGAGCTGCTGGCGGTGGAAGCCGGTGGAGAACCGGTCAGCAAAACCCTGAATCGACTGAACCGACTGAACCAAATCGGTCTGAATCGGGCTAAACTGGACTGAATTGGTTCAGCCAAAAAAGAAGGAAAAGAAAGAGCAAAAGGGAAAAAGAAAAAGAGGAAAAATTGAGGAAAAATTCCAGTGATGCAATCGAACTACGGGTAAGACGGTAAGCGGTCGAAATTGACCGATTTAAATTTTGGAATATTTAATTTGATTAATATTCGACTGGAAATTTAGCCAAAAAATTATGTAATTGTGTAGCTCGACAATTGACGTCAAACGAGAGCTCGAGATAGTCTCAATTTGCATACTATCATAGAATCTCGGGTAAGTAACCCTTATTTACGATAATTTACATCGTTATGCGTGTTTGATAAATTACGAATTTAATTTCCGTATAAAATGAATTATAATATGGAATTAGAGATAATGTAATTGTGTAGCTCGACAATTGACGTCAAACGAGAGCTCGAGATAGTCTCAATTTGCATACTATCATAGAATCTCGGGTAAGTAACCCTTATTTACGACAATTTACATCGTTATGCGTGTTTGATAAATTACGAATTTAATTTTCGTATAAAATGAATTATAATATGGAATTAGAGATAAATTGTCATAAATAATTAATTGAGCTATCCGAGAGTTTAGAATATGATTCAATAAATACTGGTGGGCCCAATGAGCCCAATAGGCCTCGATGATGTGAATAGTAAGTGAAAAACGGGCTTAAGGTCGATTAAGGCCCATTATGGTACAATCGGGCCCTATATGGGTAAACAAGCCCAATGATTTAAATTAAGCCCAGAAAATATGAAATACAATTAATTGTATTGTATTTGACCTGATGAATATTTATCCGCAGTTTCGGAGATTGGATTCGGAGCAAATCGGACTGCGTGATGAGACATCAGTGTAAAGGTCAGATTGTATAGAAAAATGAGGTATGGGAATTGTGTGAGTAGCTAGAGGTAGCTACGCGTATTTTAATAGCTTTTCTATACACAGAATATGTATAAAGATCCTAGAAATAAATTAAAGATTTTAAGGACTCGAAATAGGTAAAAGGCTATTTTACCCCTACTGAGGGAAAATTCACCTAAGGAGGGTGAAAGCATGACATGCATGATTTAAGGAATTTTCTGATTTAAGAAATTTTCTTGGTTTTTAAGCAAAGTAAATCGATAAATTGGCTAGTATTTGCATAAATTTCACAATATAACACTACGTAAGTATTATTAAGATTTAAATGAAAATTATTTGGAAAATGAGCCAAATATCAAGTTTAAATGGAAACAGATAGTGCTGGCGCATAGCTCGTACTATATCTGAGTTTGTGAGTGTTCATAAAATATGCTAGAGCGGTTGTTCGCACCGACTTGTGTGATATCATATTCATGAAATGTACTAGAGCGGTTGCTCGCACTGATTTTTATTATTGTGAAATGCATAAGAGGTGCTGGAGCATAGCTCGCACCCTGTTTTAACTTGTTTTGACTTGATATGCATAAAAAGGTACTGGAGCCATTGCTCGCACTAGTTTTTATGATTTGAAATGCATGAGAGATGCTGGAGCTTAGCTCGCACCTTGTTTTGATATGATAATTGCATAAAAGCCGTACTAGAGCCTTGCTCATATGTAATTTAATCGATTTAATTGTATAAAGCCGTGCTGGAGTGTAACTCGCACGAGATTTGATTTACTTGAGCATTCATTCGTGCTGGAGCGTTGCTCGCACGAAGTTTTATATTAATTTATAACTCATTTAAAAGTTGTACTGGAGAGTTACTCGTACGCAGATTTTACTGATTTTTTTATGAAACCGTGCTAGAGCTTCGTTCGCATGAGAATTTTAGATATCATGAATATGCATGGAGCCGTGCTTGAGCTTCGCTCGCAGAGAGATTTATATGACATGCATATAGCCGTGTTGGAGCCTCCTGTAGACTGTGTGTCACATTGAGATGATATGCCACACATGCGTACTAAGACAGAGATGGTATGGGTGGATAAGACCTATTGCAAGCACCCCCTAACTGAGATCGGGTTCACGGAGTACGTTGTACCGTGTATGTCATGCGGAGTACGCTGTACCGTGGGGATTGTTTGAGTGGAGTGGCATTAGCCACTAGGTAGCAAGCCTTACCGTCGCAATCTTGATGTTATGTTGTTTTGGCGGCAGGATTGACCCACCTCCATTTCAGGTTTGATACCCCGCACACTAGGTACTGTGTAGCCAGGGATCACTAGGCTATGGCCGTAGTCCTCGTTGTTACTTATATAGTCACCTACTTGTCTCACATGATATAACTTATGAACTTGATAGACTAGGGTAGACCCGAGGGAGGGGTCAGACCCCTGATTTTATGATTTTCTACTGTGATGCTAGATTTCAGGTGATTTTATGACATGTGACCCTAAAAGACGGATGATTTTTATAACAAAATTTTATAACGAATTGTTTTATGAGTTTGAGATTTATTTTATGAGATGATTAACCCGGAGGGGTTATTTTATATTGCAGCTTTAATAAAGTGATTTAAATGCAGTAGCATGATGAGTTTTCCATGTGTTAATGATAAATTCATGAAAAGAATTGTTTCTCATTATTTGATTTACATGGCATGAACTAATTTATGATCCTGATTTAATTCATGCTAATTATGATTTTATGATGTTACATAAAATGCCATTGATGCATAAGTTGCACGATTTTTATATGTACGAATAGTTTTTATAACTATGGCATTGAAATATGCATGATTTTGTGTGTAAGCTTTTAACGAAAAGAAATAGATTTTAAGGGCATGGCATTATGAGCATGTAGATAGTGAAGCTATCTACTTACTTGCATAATTGCCTTACTGAGCGTGTGGTTTGCACACCCCCATTATTTTCCCATCTTTTCAGAGCACTCGTAGTAGTTAGTGAGCGGCTAAGGACTTGCAATCTTGGTATCCGTTGTTTCCCATCGAGAGTCAGGTATACACATTTGTATAGTTTTGTATCTAAACATGTAATGCACAGTTCTGTAAACGTATATGATGTCGGGGATGTAAGGTGATGTAATACCATTGTATATGTATTTAGTTAAAGTCAAAGGATAGTAAATCCTGATATAGGAATGTGATTATAAGAAATGGAATGGTAAGTAGGTGAGAAGGGACTAACACCGAATCATAACCCAATTGTTTGTAGGATGGTCACGATGAGAGAAAGATAAGAATTAAATAATAAACGGAAAAAGCAAAAAATTTGTAGTGATTTTAGGAAATTTGGGTCGTGACATATTCATTCAAATCCTACAAAATCAAGCAGCTTCTATAAAGAACTTGGAGACTTAAGTGAAAGGCAATTGATTAAGGATGAGGTAGAATTAGGCCTTGAGGTAAAAGCTTAACCTTTCTACTATTGTGAGTTTAATTGAGCCTAGCTCCTGCTCACTTGCTAGTCATGATTTTCGGGTTCAGTTCCTTCGAAATCTCTAAATCCTATTCATGTTGAACCATTGAAGACAGTTAAGCCCAACTCTTGTCAACTTACTACATATAGGCCCATCGTACCCTTTTCTTAGAGATTTTGTAAAAGCCTAGTGAACATCTCCATACTTTTGAGCTAGTATACTTACGAAGAAGTGTAAAGCCATTATTGAGAGATGGGTCTACCTAAGAAAGGTGACAATTGTAGCTTTACTCTCCTTTGCACTAAACTGATTAGATTTTTCCTAATGCCTTTTGTAACCTAGGATCTAGTGTCAATTTGATGCCTTTAGTGGTTTTTTGGGAGAAGTTAAGCTTATTGAGACCACCCTTCAATGGATGATCTGTTAGGTATCTTAGAGGAGTGGTAGAGGATGTTCCTGTCTAGGTGGATAATTTTTTAATTCTAGTAAATTTTTTGATTTGGGATATGAATGAGGATAAGAGTGTCCAAATTATCTTAAGAAGACCATTCTTAGCTTTAAGGAGAGCTCTTATAGATGTGGATCAGGGAAAACTTATCTTTAGGCTTAATGGTACGAAGGTTAATTTTGTGATGAGAAAGAAAATAAATGGTCACTTCGAGGGAGTTAGGAAGGACTTGGCTGTAGAGAAGGATGTTAATGAGTTGTTTTTAAAGGATGATTATGTCAAATCTTATATGGTGACCACTATTTCTCACGAGGTTTCTGATGATGGGATTTTGAGGCTATTGGATAGTAATGGTGATGCAAATGGATTTATCTTGGATGTGGCTAATGAGAAGAATGTTAATATGAGGTTTTGTAGAGGTCATCTTGTGAGGTCTACTTCACCCTACGAGGCACTGCTTGAAAGAGCACCATATACTGTGAAAAGTGCCTTATTGAAAAAGGATTTTGCTAATCCCATCGAGCTTAAGCCCAATTGACTTCTACTTTACAGCTTCATTGAGAATCTTACTAAGGAATATAAAACTCAACCCAACTTCATTCTTTTTGCATTCTTTTCTTTTCTTTTCTTCTTTCCCTTTTTGTATAATCTTTTTTCCCATTTTATGCTTGCATTTTTTGTTTTGCTTTTGTAGGGTACCCTTGGTAGCAGTACTCCCTTGTGAGTTTCATAGTATTCTTTTTTAGGATGTTAGAGGATTTTTATGATGCTAAACTTTAATTAATGTTTGTTTGCACATTAAAGATATTATGCACTTTAAGTGTAGGAGAGGAGATTAGCTAGAGCAATTTTCAAAATTTTGTGCGAAATTGATTTTTTTTTCAAAATTTCTAAAACTTTGGGCTAAAAATGTTTTAAGTTGAAGTGAGTTTGTGTCACAACCCCCTTTCTAACGAAATTCACTACAAATTTTTTGCTTTATTCATTAACTTTTCCGTCGTGAACAATTTCAACACCAATTAGTTGAGCTATGACCCGATGTTAGTTACCTCTTACCATAGACCACATCATTTGACATTTATTCAAAACAGTTGTAAATACTTAAGCTATTTAAATTGTAATTCTATTAGTTCGTACGTGTCTACAAATATTCACATCCCCCAATTTACATTCCAAAATTTGTACTGTGCTGTACTTGTTTTGTAAGACCCGAATTTTTGATGTAGCTTATTCCTTATGATTCCTATAAGTACGAGCATTTTGTTATGTTAGTTGAATCATAAGAAGAATATTTACTTGATTTATAGTGTAAGTAAAGTGATTAACCACAAATAAGCTACATAAAGGCCAAATAGGGGCAATAAGAGCCACAGGCTAAACCGAGTGGATCTAAATCATTCTGACTAAAGATAAGAACTTATAATGTGAGAATATAGAGAGCTCACGAAGGAAAATCGGTTTGATTTAGTCCTGAACACATTGAAGTAAACACTAAAAAGGGGCTAAATGAGCTCAAAATGGTCCGTTTGAGGTGTTTTTGGCACATTCACCTACCCGAAGCGGCCAAAACGCAAATATGAGGGTGTAAACCATGGAAATGGACACTTTTGGATTTTTGAGAAAAAGTCAAACGTAGTCAATGGTCAAGAAAAGTCAATGGTAGTTAAGAAAAGTGGACTTTGACCATAGTTGACTAACCATGGTTAAAATTTAACCTAAGTATGGTTAAAAAGTGGGGAAGAAATATTTTTGGTTAAAACACAAGATATTCATCCCCTGATGTAAGGAAAATTGATTTAATCAAAATTTGGATTAAATTTAACGGGTAAAACGCAATGGGCCAAAGTTGGAAATTTAATGCCCATTAAGGTATCTCAAGTGTAGGCCGAATTTTTTAGGCCCATTGGGTCGAATTATTGGGCCATTTGGTGGGCCCAATGTGAAGTTAATTTAAGGCCCAAATTGTAGAAAAATTTTCAGCCCAAAAGCCCAAAGGTTAAGCCAAAAACTTAAGCCCAAAGTTACCAAGCCCAAATCTAATTGACAAGCCCAATCCATGGGCCGATTTTTAGGATATTTATGGCTGATATTTAGGAAGCAAAAGCAAAATTGGCTATGTTATAATTTTCTTTTCATTAAGTAAGAGTGAAACTACCGTGGAAACATAAACTCTTAAGCTTTCTCTATTTAGAAATGACCTACTTAGAGACATATTTAGAACAAGTGATCTTTATGAAAGTTGTTCCATATTGAGAGAGGAATAACATATCTTGGAATCAGCCATCAAGGAGCCATATTGAGCAACCCAAAAATCAAGGAAGTTTTGGCCAAGAAGAGAAGTATAAGCTAGGTGAGTTTTCAAGCTTCCAACTTCATATATATTGATCTATGAGTTATATGGAGTTGATTTGTATATGTTTTATGGATTGAAACATATGAAAACACCATGAACACAAGTTGGTCGAAAATGGGTATATAAGTTTTGATGAATATCCATGTGATTTTAAAACATGTATAGGTTGATATGCATGTATACATGATTATGACATGGTTAGTTTGAATCAATTTGTTGATATGGATGATTGTATGATGTTGGCATATTATGTGTTTGATAAAATGTCAACATGAACTATAGGAAAGGATTAAGACATGCCAACCAAGTGTTTGATAAAATGCCTAAGTGAATGGCTAGGCAAGTTGGTGTGGTGTAGCATGGTCTCGGCCATGGGCGGCATGCATGGCTCTCGGCCATTTTAGCCCTTATTTACCCTTTACGCGATTTTTACTTGCGTGTAACTATCTCATAATCATTTTCATGATTCCAAAATCGTCTGTCTTATGATTTCATTAACATATAATAATGTCATACAATGAGTAAATCATATGGAATGTCATGTATACATAGGGTCTCACAAATCTCCCCCTCTAAAGAAATTTGGTCCTCCAAATTAGAACCAAATCAGTCTAAGAACAACTTCGGGTACTTCTCCCGCATCATACTTTCTAACTCCTATGTAGCTTCCTCCGGAGTGTGGTACTGCTAAAGAACTTTCATAAGAGAGATCATCTTAGACCGCAATACCTTCTTCTTCCTATCCAATATCTGAATCGGTCTCTTGACATATGACATGCTCTAACTGAGCTCCAACGGCTCATAGCTAATAACATGTATCGGATCCGGATGGTACTTTCGAAGCATAAAGTCGTGGAAGACATTATAGACACCTGCTAACTCTGGTGGCAACGCCAACCTGTAGGTCTTATCTCTCACTCGCTCCAAAATCTCAAAGGGTCTAATATAACGAGGACTCAGCTTACCTTTCTTCTCGAACCTCGGAATACCCTCTAGAATGAGAAACCTTCAAAAATACTGGCTCACCCTTGATGAACTCAGTGGTCTTCGTCTCTTGTCAGCATAACTCTTTTGTCTACTCTGAGCTGTCCTCAATCTCTCACAAATTAACTGAACATCTTCAGATTCTTGTCTCACCAAATCAGGAGTAAAAATCTGTCTATCACTAACCTCTTCCCATCCAATAGGGGAACGACATCTACGGCCATCAAAGCCTCATATGGTGCCATCCTGATACTCGTATGATAGCTATTATTATAGGCAAACTTGGCTAGTAGTAAATGATCATCACAAGAGCCTCTAAAATCCAGCACACACGCTCTCAACATACCCTCCAAAGTCTGTATAGTTCTCTCTGACTGATCATCTATCTGATGATGGAAAGCAGTGCTAAAACTCAACTAGGTCCCTATCACTTTCTGAAAATGTTCCTAGAAGTGGGAAGTGAAGCGGGCATCTCGATCAGAAACAATGCTCACTAGAACACCATGTAACCTGACTATCTCTCGAGCATACAAGTTTGTCAACTGAATCAAAGTATCGGTAGCTCACACAGCTAAGAAGTGGGCTGACTTCGTCAACCAATCCACAATCACCCAGATGACATCATGACCTCTGCGCGTCCTCGGTAAACCCATCACAAAGTCCATGGTGACGTGCTCTCACTTTCATGTTGGTATCAGTAGAGGTTGTAATAACCCTACAGGCTTCTAATGCTCTACCTTCACTTGCTAAAAGACGAGACATCTAGCGACATACTGAGCAATGTCTTTCTTCATCCCAGACCACCAATAAACCATCCAAAGATTCTAATACATCTTGGTACTCCCTGGATGTATCGTATATCTCGCTGAGTGTGCCTCTGATAAGATCGATCTCTTGAACTCTGTATCCTCGGGAACACATATCCTGCCCCTAAACCTCAGAATCCATTTGTATTTATCTCAAAATCTATATCTGCATTTGTTTGCATCTGACTCCTCCAGTCAATGCACTACTGATCATTCTGCTGAGCTTGCCAGATTCGGCCAATCAACTCTGGCTCCAATATCAAATCTATCTGTATTTGGTGGGGCTATGACTAAACTGAGGTTCGTGAACTACTCTAACAACTCGTGTTCTCGAACCATCATATACGACACCATCCAGACATTCTTCCTGCTCAAGGCATCGGCAACTACATTCACCTTACCCAGGTGGTACAAGATCTTACAATCATAATTTTTCAGAAGCTTGAGCCATCTTCTCTATCTCATATTCAGCTCCTTCTTTGAGAACAAATACTTAAGGCTTTTGCGGTCCGTATATACCTGAAATTTCTCACCATAGAGATAGTGGCACCATATCTTTAATGCAAACACTACAACCGCCAACTCTAAATCCTGAGTCAGATAGTTCCTCTCATAATCCTTCAACTGTCTGGATCCATAGGCAACTACATCCTGCATAAGTACATAGCCTAGTCCCTGATGCGAGGCATCTGTATACACAGAGAAACCTCCTAAGTTGGTAGGAATAATGAGAATCAGAGTACTGGTCAACCAACGTTTAAACTCCTGAAAACTCTTCTCACATGCCTCGTCCCACACAAACTCAACGTCCTTCTGCGTGAGATGTGTCAACGGAGCAGCTATTTTGAAGAAACCCTCTATGAATCTTCGATAATACCCTGTCAATCCTAAAAAACTTCTGATCTCGGTGGCTGTCATAGACTATTCCCAGTGAAAAATTGCCTCAATCTTGGATGGATCTACTGCCCATCCCTTGATACAACATGGCCCAGAAATGAAATATGCTCTAACCAAAAGTCACACTTACTGAGTTTGTCATATAAGTCCTTCTCTCAGAGAGTCTGCAGAATTATCCTCAAGTGCTGCTCATGATCTTCCCTTAACTTGGAATAAACTAATATATCATCGATAAACACAATCACAAATTGGTCCAGGTATGGCTTGAACACATCATTCATCAAAGCCATAAATGCTGCGGGGGCATTCGTCAATCCGAATGGCATAACCAAGAACTTGTAGTGACCATATCGGGTACAAAATGCTGTATTGGGTACATCTCCACTCTGTATCCTCAACTGATGGTACCCAGACCGAAGATCTATCTTAGAAAAGACATGTGCTCCCCGAAGCTGATCCAACAGATCGTCAATGCGTGGAAGGGAATATTTGTTCTTAATTGTAGCCTTATTCAATAACCGGTAATCTATGCACAGTTGAAAGCTCCCATCATTCTTCCTCACAAACAAGATCGGAGCTCCTCAGGGTGAGACGCTCGATCTAATAAACCCCTTCTCTAGTAACTCTTGCAACTGGTTCTTTAGCTCCTCCAACTTAACCGGAGCCATTCTATATGGTGGTCTAGATATCGATTCAGTACCAGGTACCAACTCTATACAAAACTCTATCTCCTGATCTGGTGGTAACCTTGGTAGATCATCCGGAAAGACATTAGAAAACTCTGCAACCACTGGAATGTCTCTAATTTTTAGACGGACCTTATCTGTGTCAACCATCTATGCAATGAACCCTTCACATTATTATTTCCACCGTTAGTAACATAATTCATTACGCAAATATTCATCATTAATAATTTATTTTATCTAAAAAATATGATGAATTATAATTATACTTTTTCCAATGGCAATAATCATATTCCTTTATTTCTTTTCAACAAAACTTGTAGTAAAATTATCTATCCCTGAAAACATTACTATCTTAGCACAACAATCTAAAACACCATGATTCACAGCCAACCAATCCATTCCTAAAATTACATCAAAATCACATATTCAATAGAATAAGATTGGCTGCCATATCCTTTCCCCCTATTTTTAGTCTAAAATCTCTATATACATATTCAATCAACTGACTATCGTTCATAGGTGTAGAAATCAGTAACATTCTATCTAATGATGTAGGCTTGACATACTTCGATAATTTACATGCAAATGAAGGCGATATGAAGGAATGCGTGGCACCAAGATTAAATAGTACAAGTGTTTCTAAATTAAAAATTAGGATGGTACCTTTTATCACATCTATTGATGCGTCTGCGATGTCCTGGTCCAGTGTATGTACTGGCCCTCTGGCAACAACTTGCTTCCCCTTCTCCTTGACCGTGGCTCTCTTCCTCGGAGCAGAAGTCTCAACAGGAGCTCTCTCAGACTCCTTGCCCTTTTGTGGGGCAGTCTCAGTCATCTCGGGGTAATTCTTTATGATATGCCTTGGCTTTCCATAATGAAAGCCTACTACCGTAGTCATCAGACAAGGCCTATTACCATGATATCTGCCACTTCTCCTATACTGCTCGGTAGTCGGTCGTGGTCCTCCACTGGCTATACCCCTCGGTAGTGCTAAGGCCAGATATACAGGAGGCATAACTATCCTCTCATGTACCTCTTTAATCTGAGGTCTCTTCGCAAACAATCTTCGACCTCCCCTCCTGACCACTCTATCAACTCTAGATCTCTTTTGGTCTCTGTCTTTACCCCAACTGACCTTTCCAAACTTAGAGGCATTATGCTCAATGTCCTGCTCACATAACTGCACACTGCCTTCTCATATGTCGGGATATCCAATGGGACTAATCTAGATCTGATGGTTGGTCTCAATCCATTAATGAACTTCCTAACCTTTTTTGTATCATTGCTCATCGTATCTGGGTCGTACCTTCCCAAGGATATAAACCTCGTCTTATACTCATCTACAGATCTGTTTCGCTGAGCCAACCCCATAAACTCCATCTGCAACTTCCTTTGAGCAGTGTTCGAAACATACTGCCTCTGAAAAACCTACAAAAATACCTCTTAACTGATCTCCGTGTGTCAGGCTCTCAAAATAGATCTGGTGGACTTCCACCAATGCTTTGTCACTCCCTTCAGCATGAACACAGCGAAAGCAACCATCTCTGTTATCATACACTTAAAGAACCCCGTACAACTTCTCGATCTCACTCACCCAGTCCTCAACAACTACTGGATCCTTTATCCCACTGAATGACGACGGTCTAAACTTCTGAAACTGCCATAATCTATCCAAATCACAACCATATCCCCTACCTCTGCTACCCTGCTGCAGAACAACAGGTGATGTTGTATCCTAAACTAGTGGGGTGTAGGTGTATCTGTAGCCTGTGGCATGTGTGCTAGCTGTGTAGGCATATCAAAAATAGCTGCCTATCCAGCATCAGCAGCCTGGGTAGTTGGGCCCTGTCTCTCCCCAACTCCCTGCATAGACTGAGCGACTAGCTCTATAATAGTCTTAAACTCCGCTCTAACCTAGTGAAGTGTGCCTCCATATCCCCTGGCCTCTCGTTAGGCTCTTGTGGGATCTGACCAGTCTGCAGCTCTGCATGACTCTCAGGCCTCCCTCTACAGCCCCTAGCACGCGCACTCGCCCCTCTACTACTGCGTGTGACAAATTTTTCACTTTAGTCATTAGCTTTCCATGTATTGAACAGTTTCAACACCAACTAGTTGAGCTATGACCCGATGTTAGTTACCTCTTATCATATACCACATCATTCGACATTTATTCAAAATAGCTGTAAATACTTAAGCTATTTAAATTGTAATTCTATTAGTTCGTACGTGTCTATAAATATTCACATCCCCCAATTTACATTCCAAAATTTGTACTGTGTTATACTTGTTTAGATACAAGCAATACTAATGTGTATACCTCTCAGTGATGGGCAGCAGTGGACACTGGGACTGCAAGTCTCCACTCGCTCTCAACTGCTATGGATGGTCTGTAGAGATGGAAAGTGAAAGGGTGACCACAACTTGATTTGTAAAGAAATAATGTAAGCAGGTAGATAGTTATACTATCTACGTGCTTATAATGCCATGATATAAGAATCATTTAGATCGAGAGTTTGAGGTAAAATAAAATCATGCCACGTGAATATGTATAGAATATAGGAAAACTCATAAAATTAGGCATGATAACACATGGAACACCATCATGTAAAACATCTCATGCTCATCAAATTAAAACTCATAAATTCTTCAATAATTAAACTAAATCAAGGTTAAACTCGCCCTTCGGGAATACCCTGATGTATAAAACCACATTTCTTTTAAAATATCAGTATGGGTGTAACCGCTCCTTCGGGTCTACCCTGGTCTATCAATATAGTATGATATCACGTGAGGCATGTAGGTAATTGTATAGAAACAAATTAAGAACTATGGCCATATATAAATCCATGTGATCCCAGGCTACGCGGATCCCAGCATGCGGGGCATCACAATTGCGACGGAAGGTGAGGTCAATCCTACCCGTGCGAATAACAACTCAACCAGCTAGTCATCATAACTATACGATATAACGTACTCCGTGTGACGTATATTATACAACGTACTTCATGGACCACATGGTCTAGGGTACCTGTCATAGGTCTTATCCCACATCACGGTCCGGGGGTGCCTGCCTTAGGTATTATCCACCCTATACCACATCCGTAACTAGTCCATGTCTCAAAATACGCGTGTTGGTATATCATCTCATTGTGACACACAGTCTACAGGAGGCTACGACACGACTTATGCTTGTCATGATATCTAAGCATCTCTTGCGAGCTAGGCTTTAGCACGGTCTTCTATAAAACACATAAAATCCTCATACGAGCAACGCTCCAATATGACTTTCATGCGTAGTAATTCAATGTAAAATCACGTACAAGTAAGGTTCTAGTATGACTTTCATGCATATCATCAGAAAAATCTAGTACGAGTAGAGCTTCAACACTATCTATATGAGCCAAAACATCAAAATCCAGTGCAAACGAAGCTCTAGCACTAGCTGTATGCATAAAAATACGATAGGTGGCTCCATTTAAAAAAAAAATTATTTCAAAATTCAATCTTAGCACCTAACCTGTGCCGTTTCATGCAATAGTTGAAAGCAATAGCCAACTTATCCTCATCTTATTCACATCAAGACGTTACATCATGAGAAAAATAGCAAAATCATGAAATTCATGCATTTTAGGATCCTTACTACCTTTTTCATAAATTTCCTTACCAGGGGCAAAATCATCATTTTTCCTTATTTTCAAAATTTTCTCAAAGAATTATTATTTTGTAAATCCCCTTAAAAATACGTATAGCTACCTCTAAGCACTTATAAAATCCCCTTACCTCGAATCACGTCGAGCGAAGTACAAGTTCTATCGCTGGAAGCTCGTCCAGTCCTATTTGCTCCTAATTCAATCTTTGGAGCTACATTTAACCATTATCAGGTTAACTACTGTATTTCTATCTCAATGAAGTTAAATAAAAATACTGGCCTAATTATATTATAACAGTCTTCATAAAGTTCTCGAGCCCCTTTTCATTCAAATTTTTCTTCATCGGAGTCTATCAAGCTTATCGGGTTTATTAACCCTTATTGGGCCTCGTACTGAGTCCTTAAACTTCTTAATGGGCTTTCTACAATTAGGTTAGGCCTATTGGACTATTCGGCCATGGCATGGTGGCCGAATGCCATGGCAAGTTCACGCTAACATGCCTAGTTTCTAGCCAATCTTATTTCATGCATTTTATCAAATACTTGGCATGCCTAATTTAGCTTAGTTTTATCCTTGACTCACACATTTCATCAAACACCTTGTTTCCCTAACTTAATTCATCCACCAATTCATCAATTTGATTGAAATAAACCTTATCAACATCATGTACACATGTTACATAACCTATCCCTGCATCTAATTTAACCATACATGCATGAATCATCAAATACCCATTTTTGGCCATGATCAATTCATCATGAAATCAGCTATTTTAGCCCTTAATTAATACACCAATCATCTTATAAAAATCCCTAGATACATATACTAGGAGTTGGAAGCTTGTAAACATGTCTAGCTTGCTTACCTTGTCAAAACCGTGACTTTGCCTTAATTTCGGGAGCACCAAATCAGCTCATCAGGTGCTGAGTTTAAATATGTTGTTCCTCATTCAATTTGGAGCAACTTTGCTGAAAATCACTTGTTCTAATTGTCACGACCCTTTTTATCCATTTCGTCTAAAAATCACTATAAATTTTTCGCTTTAACCGTTAACTTACTCGGTCGTGAACAACCCTCACAAATACAGTTGGGCTGTGAGTCAGTAATAATCACCATTTCCATACATCTTTCAATTAGTCAAAACAATTCCATACATTTGAAAGTTAAGTCATGTACTTATGCATGACATGTTTACTACCATTTACATCCCCTATATTACATTTCAAAATGATTATTGTGCTATCACATGTTGTGAGATCTGAGAATTTTAGATATATTTTAATGATGTAATAAGAATTTAAAGTGTAATTTATTGAGCTAAGTGAATTGTGGGAATGATAATTGGAGATTTATATGTTAAGTGTGTAAAATAAGCATGAGGTATGAGGACAGATCGATCTGGGAGAAGGAGAGATTGATCTGGTGAGTTAAAAACGACAAGGAAGGAAGAATTTGAGGAGCAGATCGATCTCCAATGGAAGAGGATCGATCTCCTTATGATTCTGTTTGAGAGGAGATCGATCTCAGGAGGAAGAGATCGATCTCCAAATGATTCTGTTTGGGAGAAGATCGATCTCCTTAGGAGCAGATCGATCTCATAAAGCCATAAAGAGATCGATCTCACCCCTCGACAGATCGATCTCCTAGGTATAAAATTGCCCAGATCGTCCCCAAAATTCAAACGCAGATCGATCTCACCCCTCGACAGATCGATCTCCTACCCTCAACCTATATAAGGAACCCCTGTTTTTCTCCTGCAAACTCACTTTCTCTCTCTTCCAACCCCATTTTCACCGAAAACCTAGCTTTCTCACTCATCCAAAACACCCATTTCTGGCCAAATCAAGAGTTGTGGCAAAAAGGAAAGTTGTTCCTCATCAAAGGGAGAACAACATACTTGGAAATCGAAGGACGAATCGGATCGAGGCGTGGGTTGTGAGTCTCACAAGCTTTGGGTAATTTCTAAACCTCGATCTTGATATTTGAGCTGATTTTGATGATATTGGTGGTTGTCATTGCGTTGAAATAGCTGAGAAATGATTAGGGATTGATGAAATTACAATGTAGTTGGAGTAATGTTGATATTTGGCAATTTTGGTAATTTTGGGAATTTTCAGCTATAAATGGAAATTTAGACAATGTGGTGAATTAGCGTAGATGATTTGACATGAGAAATGTAGGACGTTGAGATATTGTGAATGAGGTTGTAGTTTAGGGTAGAGTTATGAGAATCGAGAGATTTGAGGTGTTATGAGCAATTATGCTCGATTTTGAGAATTGAGGTTTATGAGATAATCGAGTATTGATGTTTTAACATCGTTTGGACAGCTCGGGAGTTCCAGAGTGGAATGCGAGACTAGTCCGTGATACGGGGGAAACGATTGCACTATACGAGGTGCAAAGAGGTAAGGGAAATCTAAACCATTTGTGTATGTGATTTGTAAACTATTATAGCATGATTTGTGGTTTATAAAACAAGCATGTTGAGTGTTGAGTTGAGTTATAATTGCACACGATTTTTATAGCCGGTTGGAGCCCAAATTTTATGAGTTTATAAGCTGTGTGAAATTGCTTTATAAACCGTTGAATTTTGTGTGAGTAATGAATTGGGCTCTACGTTAAGGCAATATCGAGATTTGAGAAATGTGTGCGTTTTACCGGTTGGAACTCGGTTTTATTACGTTTTGTGTTGAGTACAAAACGGTTTTCAATTGAGTTTTATGAGTGAAAAACCCCTATGAGTTCTACGCGAAGGCAAACCAGTCTTATGTGATAAGACTTAGGTGTGTAGTTGTGAGTACACACCGGGCATTGCTCTGGCAGCATGTAAGCCCGATTTCTTCTCTGTTATGGTAACGTGAGAATAACCCATCCTGTGGCTATGCCACGTATACTTGGTGGCCGTTGCCACGTGAGAAACCCCATTGGTGGCCGTTGCCACGTGATACCCCATTGGTGGCCGTTGCCACGTGATACCCCATTAGTGGCTGTTGCCATGTGATACCCCATTGGTGGCCGTTGCCACGTGATACCCAATTTGGTGGCCGTTGCCACGTGAGAAACCCAATTTGGTGGCCGTTGCCACGTGAAACCCTATTCTGTGGCTGTGCCACATGTGAATTTAAATCAGTGGCTTTTCCACGTGAGATAGTGGCTATGCCACGAGTGAATTTAAATCAGTGGCCATGCCACGTGTGTTTTGTGGCTATGCCACGTGTGAATTTAAATCAGTGGCTATGCCACGTGTGTTTAGTGGCTGCGCCACGTGCATTACTATTTCAGTGATTTTATTCACGTGCATTGAGAAAGCGTTTATCGCATTATTTTCACATGCTTTGTTATTGCTCTAGAGTGAGCCTTTTTACTTCATGTTTTCACATGACTTGAGACATGAGAATGTCGTTTTGAGTACTTTCATGCTATGGTTTTCAAATGAGTTTCACATACAAATAAACATTTTGTGATGTGCATTTTGGTTTATGAAATGAGTTCCTTACCCCCTTTACTGAGCGATTTAGAAGCTCACCCTGTTTTCTTTTCCCCCCAGATTTCTTCAAGTGAAAAGGGTTTCCCTGCGACGTACGGAGTAGTGGCTAGTGGAGGACTTGAGCTCCAGGCCATATATTGTATTTTAAGGTATCTTTTATCTTTTCATGTACCCAGACAATTACTGTAATTGCAGACACTTGATGTATAACATTATATGGGATGTATTAGGATTAATTAACTTGAGATGGATTAATGTATTTGATATGATATATAAATTCTATTGATGAGATCCTGAGGAATGATGATTATGATGATGTATGGCACTGCACAGGAATGCACCTTTAATTGTGAATTAACGAGTAAAAAGTTTTAAATTAGCCCTATTTTCCGCACTTCCGGGGCGTGACACATGTTTAAGATACAAAAAGAATTCCTCTGTCTATACCTCTGGGCGATGGAGAGCAGCAGATATGCAAAAATAACGCTTCAGTCCTTCACTAGGCTACTGTGCACGCTCTGTAGAGGGGGAAAATGAAGGGATGAGCAACCACATGCTCAGTAAAGCAATAATGCAAGCATGGTAGATAACTATACTATCTACATGCTTATAATGTCCTGGCATAAATCGTTTATATGTAGAGCATGAGGAAATAATGAAACTATACCACATGTATATACATATATTATGTACTGAAAACATGGAAATATGCATAAATGGGCATGTTAAAAACAAGGAAAAGTCATCACGTAAAACATCTCATGCTCATAATAGTAAACACTTAACAATTTCATCACAAATCATAAATCATTTCTTTAAGCCATACCACAAGGTTCGACCCCTCCCTCGGGTATACCCTGGACAACATAAATTATACTCAACATAGAAAGCCATGTGATATCATGTGAGCCAGGCGGTCACTACAAATCAAAGACTCTGTTGGACAACTATGTCGTAAATCATCCCAGATCACACGGATCCCGGGGCATCATGTTGGAACGAAGGTGGGTTAGTTCTACGCCAGACTTTTAAATCAATGTCACAACCACGCGGTACAACATACTCCATGTGATATACATGGTACAACATATTTCGCGGACCCATATCATGTTTAGGAGTGCCTGCCATAGGACTTATCTACCCCATACATGTGTAACCTATATAGTCTCACGTGCATGTGGGAGCATTTCATTTTAATGTAAGAGAGCCTCCCTGCCTCAATGGGCTTAAGGATGTTGGGCTTAAGGATCTTACCAATCTCGTTTTAACATAAGAGAGCCTCCCCACCAAACAGAGCTTCCCCGCCTTTATGGGCTTAAGGATGTTGGGCTTAAGGATCTTACCAATTTCGTTTTAACGTAAGAGAGCCTCCCCGCCTCAATGGGCTTAAGGATGTTGGGCTTAAGGATCTTACCAATTTCGTTTTAACGTAAGAGAGCCTCCCCACCGAACAGAGACTCCCCGCCTCAATGGGCTTAAGGATGTTGGGCTTAAGAATCTTACCAATTTCATTTTAACGTAAGAGAGCCTCCCCACCGAACAGAGCCTCCTCGCCTCAATGGGCTTAAGGATGTTAGGCTTAAGAATCTTACCAGCTCCACGGCTCATACATACCGCATTGTGAAAATCCCATGCGAGCGAAGCTCTAGCACGATTTCATGTATCATCAGTAAATGTCCTCGTACGAGCAATGCTCCAGTACGGTTTTATGCATAACAATTAATAAAGAAATAACGTATGAGCAAAGCTCCATTACGGTTATATGCATAAGTAAGTCAAGGAAAACCCACTTACGAGCTAGCAGCTCCAGTACGGCTTATAAAACATCATTGACTCAAAATATGGTGAGAGCTAGGCTCCAGCACGATTCAACTCACGTAAGTACGACAGGCGGCTCTATTTCGACAAAACACTCTCAAAACAAAGTTGGCACCTCACTTGTGCTACTTCATAAATCATTATTTCACTAGCCAGCCTATCCGTCAATTTTACTTAAAACAAAGTGATATGTTTTGTAAAAACATCAAGACATGCGATTTATGCAATTATTAGCCTTACTATCCCCTTTGTAAGAATCGCTTCAAAAACCAATCATATACGTATATACTTGTAGTCATTCACATACACCATCAATCATTTTTCTAAATAATCATGCATTTTACAAAGCCTTATATTCACCCACAAAATACGAGCAGCTATCTCTATATACTCATAAAATTGCCTAACCTAAAATCGCGTCGAGTGATTCCAATTCCTTAGAGCTGCTCGATTGCGCAGTTTGATTCACCTCCAACGAACTCTCCTTGACTGTACGAGATCATATTTCACATCAATTTGGTCCGATATAACACAACTCTTGCATTTACTATAGTTGATTCGACCTATAGTTTTCATTACCCTTTATAAGGTCTCACTTCCTCTTAAGTCCATTTTGATCGCTTCATTAATTCTCTAGAGTTTATTAAACTCTTTTAGGCCCATTAACTCACACTTAATCGATTTTAAGCTAATAGTGTCTCTACTCCATCATTTACTTCAATATGACAATTTATCAAACACCTTATATACTTATTTTCACAACTTGCCTAATCTAACAATGTCGCTTCATTCTACATCTCAAGGTCATTTATATCACCTCACTAACACTTTAATTCAAGCCATTCATCATCAACTCAACCATATCACACTTTCTCACACTAAACTCATTCTAGGTCATACTTGTTCCATTACATTCTAGGTAGTTTCTATCATTAGTATACACACCAATCAACTCAAAATCAATAACTAGATAAATGTACTTTGGGTTGGTGTATTAGAAACTCACCTAGCTTGACTTTCTTCTTACTCCAAATAAGAATGCTCTTTTGCTCCTTCAATCCAACCAATGAAGTGTTGGTTCCAAACTATGTTGTTCTTCCAAACTATGTTGTTCTTCTCTTTATAATGAACAACTTTGCTCTAATAGCTTTTTCTTGAATCTTTATGGAAATGGGATGGTTATAGAGAGAGAAAGCTAGGTCTAAGGTTAAAAATGGAGGAATGAACTTGTTTCCCATGAAATTACAGATCTAACTGCTCACTTTTATAGAAATGGCACTAGGAGATCGATCTGCATAAGGTGGAGATCGATTTGGCCTTACTAGAAACCTCAAAATTGTGTCCATTTAGCAGGTAGGAGATCGATCTGTTGGGTGTATGAGATCGATTTGCACAATGGAATATGATCAATTTCTTTCAGGCTGAGAGTTTAGGAGGTCAATCTAGCCACTAAGAGGAGATCGATCAGGTCTAACCCGAGGCTAATGAAGATCAATCTGCTTGAGTGAGGGATCGATCTCCCTCTTGCAGAATGCTTGGCATTATGTTTTCTAGGCCATAAGATTGATCTCTCCTTACATAGGATCAATTTGACCTTCATCCTATAGGAGAACTATAAATTTTATGCACCTTAGTTATGAGATTTACAATGTGAGAATTTGTAATTGGTGAATGTAATTATGATATGTTGATGTACACGCAAGTTTTAAATCTAATGAAGTATAAGGAGATGAGTTTTGAAGTCTTAAATGTGTATGGATTGAAATATGGCCTATGGGGCAAATTAAGATAAGTTTTACATTGAGTTTCCTGTAAATGGATACAGCAGCAGCAGGATTTGTGAGGGCCAAATAGATCTCCAATGGAAGAGAGATCGATCTCAGGCTACCTCTGCCTAGCAAAGAATTGATCCTGTCACAAGGGCAGATCGATCTCCTTAAGTCTCAGCCTGGAAGAGATCGATCTCCACCCTCGATCAGATCAATCTTGTACTTGTTGATGGAGCAGTTGAAATCAAGTAGAGATTGATCTCCATCGATGCCAGATCGATCTCATATGCCCTACCTATATAAGAATCACGATATTTTGCTTGAAAATCGAGCATTTCTCACCTACAAACCCCAACACTCACCATTTTCACCCAAACCAAGCTTTCTCTCTCTAAGATTCACCATATTCTGGATAGAATTAGACAAAGGGGTAAGAGATAAAGTTGTTCCTCTTGGTAAGGAGAATAACATACTAGAAAATCAAGGATTGAATTTAATAAGGGAAAGGGCAAGCATTCTACAAGTTGGTCAAGAGGAGATAAGCTAGGTGAGCTCACAAGATCCTTGTTTTTCTGGAGCATTATCATTATATATGTTGGTAAATGGATATATGTGTATATATAGGTATATTTAGTTGGAAATATCTAAGTCATGGGGAAACAACCAATGAGTATAGTTGAGAAATGAAATGTGAATATCTTGTGATGATTATGAGCTAGCTAAAGTGATGATAAAGATGTAAGAGAAGTTTTAAGACAATGTGAGTATTTAGGAGTAGTAATCCGGATATAGTATAAGTTTAGGTATAAATGAGGTGAAGAGACAAATGAGAGTGATGAATATTGACAATTTAATGATGTTTGGACAGCTCGAGAATCCAACATTAGAAACGAGGCTGGTCCGAGAGCCGAAGGATATTGTACCACTCAAGGTGAAAGAGGTAAGGGAAATAAACCGTTTGTGCTTGTGAGTTTTCGAATGATTGAAAACATTTTGATAGCATGAAAATGTTTGATAAATGAACATGTTATGAGAAATGAGATGAATTGATGTTTTGATGAACGAGTTAGTGTTTTGCCAGTTTGAGCTCGGTTTTGATGAGTTTTGTGTAATTGTGAAATGATGTTTTATAACCAAAATAAGTTTTGTAATAACCACTATGAGCTCTACGTGAAGGCAAAACGATTTTTAATACAACAAGGACACATTTTACTGAGACTATGGCTTGTCATGAGATGTATATCGATACTCCACTTGAGAGCATTGAGTGGCCTTGCTCTGGTAGCATGTAAGATCGGGCCTTGCTCCAGTAGCATGTAAGACTGATACCTCCGTTCTGGTAACGAGAGATGACCTCGCTTTGGTAGCGATGGGTGGCCTTGCTTTAATAGCATGTAAGACCGGGCCTTGCTTTAAGTAGCATGTAAGACTGCAATTGTACGACTCTGATCAAGTCTACAGTGAATCATGGCCATGTATTTATGTCGACGTTTCCCTCTTTTGAGGATGTCCGCCTAGGGGACGATGTGATTTAATTTGATGTGATGTGCCTTTGACGATGGTTTTATCTGAGTTTTATTAAATGCCTAGTCTCGATTTCCTTGATGAATGATGTGTTTTACAACTGTGATTTCTATCACGTAATGATGGTTTGACGTTATGATGATTTGTGATCTTTATCACGTGAATTATGTCGATGTCATTGTTTCTACCGTTATTTCTGTAAAGTTTTATATGCTCTAACATTTCTATCATATTGTGTTGTGATGATGATTTTATAACTTTCCCTTATCCTCCTTACTGAGCGTTTTGAGAGCTCACCCTTTTTCCTTCCCCCTACAGATTTCTTGCAGTGAGCGTGATAGTGCCTGCCGCGTACGTGATATAGGCTGGTAGACAAGATCTCCCCAGGCTATCGCTTGTACATGCACAAGGTATAATTCAATTCATTTTGTATCCAGACAATGATGTAATACAAACATTTGTATTAAGTATTATGGGATGTAATTAGGATGATATGAGGAAAATGAATCGTGTTTTGTGGATTGATTTCCTTTGGATATTTGTAATTGGGTTTATGAAATAGAAATCGTGTGATCTTGAGGTTATGATTTATTATAAACACAAGTGATTAAATGACATTGCACAGGAATGCAACCTGAGTAAGAGGATTAATATAAGAAAAATTTCAAATTGGCCTTAATTTTTCGCACTTTCGGGCTGTCATAGATTTTCTTGGTATCAGAGCAAAGGTTGCCTAGTACTGTCAGTGTCGAGTAATTGAAAATAGATTACATCCCAAGTGTCTATATAGTCTGGTAATGAATTGAATTTAACGGGTAGAATTATAATCGATGTTTAATGAATACGCGCAGGCACGTAGGAGATAGGATATGAGGGGGAGAAGAGGACGTTCTGGGAGGCAGGCACAACCACCTCCACCACCTGCCCCATAGCCGGAGAGTCCTAACGCTCGAATGAATCGGCTAGAGCATGATGTACGGTAGGGATTTGAGTAGATGGCAGCGCTATTCACGCAGCATTTTGGGGCTAATGCCTCGGGTGCTACACCAGTTTCGACTCCTTCACCCCCACAAGGACCACCCGTACCCCCATTACAGATTGACCTGGTACCCCCTGCCACACAACCTCCGGTGCAGACCCAGCTTGATGACAAGAATAAGGGTCAATTGAGGGACTTTCTGAAGATAAACCCACCGACTTTTAGAAGGTAAAAGATCCCGCATTGGCTAAGGAGTGGCTAACAGAGTTGCGAGTCTTTTTTGACTATTTGGGATGCACCGATGCCGAGAGGGTCAGTATGGGTACTTACATGTTAAAGGGACAAGCTCGAGACTGGTGGAGCATACTCAGAGTATAATGGCGACTAGCCATGAGGTGATTAGTTGGGAGGCGTTTCAGTTAGCATTTAGAACTCAGTATGTGCCAAGAGCTGCCCAGAGGAGAATGCAAGCTGAGTTTCTAAACTTGACTCAGGGCAATATGACAGTTGATGATTACGATACCCGATTTACCACCCTACTGAAGTATGATCCGGAGACCTTTAAGGATGAGGAGCTCCGTACAGAGTGATTCGTGTATGGACTGAGGCCTGTCATGAGAGACCGATTGATAAGGCTCTGTATCACTAAGTTTAAGGATGCATTGAGACGAGCACAAGAAGTAGAGAGGGGACTAGAGTTGGTACAGTCCTAGACTGAGTCCCGAATTTTGACTAGGGATAAGAGTAAGCAACTCATGACCTCACACACAGACTTTCAGAGAGGTTCTTTTAAGAGGAGACAGTTTGAGGGACCGAGAGAAAAAGTTGATAGACCCAGGGTTCCTCTCATTGTTATGGAAACCCCTAGAAGTGCCAGACCAGAGGTTAGAGCTTACAGAGATTGTGGCCGACCACATGACGGAAGTTATTCCAAGACCATTCAAGGATGTTTCAAATGTGGGGACATGGGTCATAGAGTAAGAAGTTGCCCGCAGCCGTAGAAGCCACATTCTCAAGAACCTCCTAAACAGCAGCCTTAGAGGACGATTCCCCAGAGATGGGCTACAGCTGCTGATAAGGGTAAGAAGTCGATCAAAGAAGGACATGTGTTTGCCTTGGATAAGGAGACCGCAGACACTTTGTCCGAGACTATACGAGGTACACTTCTTGTCTGTAATCATGAGGCTCATGTGTTGTTTGATTCGAGATCCATGCATTCTTTTGTTGATGTACATTTTACATGTAAACTAAGTTTAAAGCATGAATTCTTAGATTATATTTTACATGTAAATACCCTTATGCATGAGTCCCAAAGGACTGATATAGTATGTAGAAGGTGTGAAATTAAGGTGGGAGATAGAGTGATGTTAGCAGATCTGCTGTTGTTAAACATATGTGGTATTGATGTGATTTTAGGGATGGATTAGTTTGCGACCAACCATGTGAGTCTAGACTGCTACACTAAGACTGTAACTTTCTCCTTACTTAAAAAGTTTAGTGTACGTTTGAAAGCTATGGAATGAAAATGTATGAAGTTCATTATGAGAAATTTAAAGATATAGTTATATCACTATAAAATAATGATTAAATTATTGATGTGAAGGTTACATCGCACTCATCTCTGATGTGAGTCGAGAACATCCGAGAATAGAGGACATACCGGTAGTATGTGAGTTTTCAGATGTATTTCTTGATGAATTGCCTGGTTTACCACTAGAGAGAGCTGGAGTTCACTATCGATTTAGTGTCAGATACTAAGTCGATCTCTAAACCTCCCTATAGGATGGTGTTGGTCTAGTTAGAAGAGTTAAAGAAACAGTTGCAAGAACTGCTTGACCAGGGTTTTATTAGGCCTAACGTGTCGCCATAGGGAGCTCTGGTGTTGTTTGTAAGGAAGAAGGATAGTAGCCTGAAACTATGTATAGATTATAGATTGCTGAACAAGGCTAAGGTGAAGAACAAATATCCCCTGCCAAGAATAGACGATTTGCTTGACCAGCTGAGCGAGGCTTCCGTCTTCTCCAAAATTGACTTAAGATCGGGCTATCACCAGTTAAGAATCAGGAAGAACGATGTTCCGAAGACGACCTTTAGGACTAGATACAGCTACTCTGAGTTCTCAGTGATGCCCTTTGGTTTGACAAATGCCCCTACTGCTTTTATGAGCTTGATGAATGAGGTATTTAGAGACTATTTAGATCAGTTTGTGATAGTCTTCATTGATGACATCCTTGTGTATTCTCGGTCTCACGAAAAACATGCACAACATTTAAGGATTGTGTTGTAGATACTCAGAGATAAGCAGAGTGAGTTTTGGCTAGATCAAATAGCTTTTCTTGGGCAAATTATATCTAAGGACGGGGTGTCAGTTGATTTGTCTAAGATAGAAGCTATACTTAATTAGGGGAGACCGATGACAGTTACAGAGATTCGGAGTTGTTTAGGACTTGCATGGTATTATAGAAGGTTTATTGAAGGATTTTCTAGGATTTCCACTCCTTTAACTAAGCTCACATGTAAGGAGACTCCTTTTGTATGGTCCGAGATGTGTGAGCAGAGTTTCCAAGAATCAAAGAGGAGATTACCGACGACACCTATGTTGACTATTCCAAATGAACCTGGAGGCTTCGCAGTATATAGTGATGCCTCTCAACAAGGATTAGGGTGTGTGCTCATGCAGCATGGGAGAGTGGTCGCCTATGGTTCGCGACAGCTGAAGGATCCTGAGAGAGATTACCCCACACATGATTTGGAGTTAGACGTAATAGTGTTTGCATTGAAGATCTGGCAACATTACTTATATGGGGAAAGGTTTCGAATATTTACTGATCACAAGAGCCTGAGATATATATTCGACCAAAAGGAGTTAAACATGAGACAAAGGAGATGGATGGAACTCCTCAAAGATTATGATTGCGAGATACTCTACCATCTCGGGAAGGCGAACGTGGTCGCTGATGCTTTAAGCAGGAAGAGTGTGATATCTACTATGATGATCAAGGAATGGGATTTGTTAGAACAGTTCACTGAACACAGGATCAGAGTTGAGGAAGCGAAAGTTGGGTTTATGGCTAGCTTGCGGTTAGAGTCTGAGATTATGGATCAGATTAGAACCAGGCACAAAAATGATCAGAGGTTATTGGACATGGTTAGCCAAGCTGAACAGACCTCGCAGTCAGATTTAATGGTTAGCGATGATGGGTTATTGAGGTTTAAGGTCAAATTTGTGTTCCGAACGAGGATACCCTGAAGCAGCAAATACTGAGAGAGTCTCATTGCGCACGATACACCATGCACCTAGGAAGTACCAAGATGTATCAAGATTTGAGAAGGGTGTATTAGTGGAGTGGTATGAAGCGGGACGTGGCAGAATATGTGACCAGATGTTTGGTATGCCAACAAGTGAAAGCTAAGCACCAAAAGCCCAGAGGATTACTTAAGCCCTTGCCTGTGCCTACATGGAAATGGGAGCATATCACCATGGACTTTATCATGGGACTACTGAGGACCCGAAGAGGTCATGATGCAATATGGGTGATAGTGGATCGATTGACGAAGAGTGCCCACTTCCTTGCCATCAAGAGCACGAATACCTTGAGTACCTTAGCCGAGCTGTATGTTAGAGAGATAGCTAGACTGCATGGGGCTCCGGTGAGTATTACATTAGATAGAGATTCCCAGTTCACCTCTAGATTTTGGACTCATTTTCAGGAAGCCATAGGATCTCGGTTGAATTTTAGTACGGCCTATCATCCTCAGACTGATGGTCAGTTCGAGCCGACTATACAGACCTTGGAGGACATGTTGAAGGCATGTACAATGGATTTTAAGGGATCATGGGATGATCACCTGCCCTTTGCCGAGTTTGCATATAATAAGAGCTATCATACGAGTATTGATATGGCACCATATGAGGCTCTATACAGTAGGAGGTGTAGATCCCTTATAGCTTGGGAAGAAGTGGGTGACAGGAAAGTAATTGCTCTCGAACTTGTTGGCCAGGTAGTTGAGAGTGTTAAAATCATATGTGAAAGGTTACGGGCTGCTCAGAGTCGACAGAAAAGTTACGCGGATGTATGTAGACGACTACTTGAGTTTCAAATTGGAGATTTTGTGTTTCTTAAAGTGTCTCCCAGTAAGGGTATCATGCGTTACGGGAAGAAGGGAAAATTGAGCCCCCGATACATAAAATCGTTTGAGATTCTGGAGAGAGTGAAAGACGTTGGCTATCGATTGGTCTTACCTCCGTAGTTCTCCGGGATACACAATGTTTTTCACGTATCCATGTTGAGGAAATATAACCCAGATCCCACCCATGTCATTGAGTATGAAGCATTGGATATTCAGGGGGATATGAGTTATGTGGAAAAACCTATCCGAATACTTGACAGGAAGGAAAATGTACTTTGGACAAAAAGGATTCCATTGGTTAAGGTTCTTTGGAAGCACCACTTCGAGGAGGAATCAACTTGGGAACTAGAGAGCCTTATAAAGGAGAAGTACCCTCAACTATTTTATGGATCGGGTTGAATTTGGAGAACCAAATTCTCTAAAGGTGGGAAGGATGTGAGAAGTGTAAATTTTATACACCTTAGCTATGAGATTTGCAATGTGAGAATTTGTAATTGGTGAATGTAATTATGATATGTTGATGTACACGTAAGTTTTAAATCTAATGAAGTATATGGAGATGACTTTTTAAGTCTTAAATGTGTATGGATTGAAATATGACCTATGAGGTAGATTAAGATAAGTTTTACATTGAGTTTTCTGCAAATAGATGCAGCAGCAGTAGGATTTGTGAAGGCAAGATCGATCTCCAATGGAAGAAAGATCGATCTCATGGCTCAAGAATGCAGAAAATGTGCAAAAATAGGTAAGCAGATCGATCTTATAAGGGAGCAAATCGATCTCAGGCTGCCTCTGCTTAGCAAGAATCGATCCTGTCACAAGGGCAGATCGATCTCCTTAAGTCTCGGCCTGGAAGAGATCGATCTCCACCCTCGACCAGATCGATCTTATAGTTGTTAATGGAGCAGTTGGAGCAGTTGAAATCAAGTAGAGATCGATCTCCATCGATGCTAGATCGATCTCATATGCCCTGCCTATATAAGAATCACAGGATTTTGCCTGGAAACTGAGCCTCTCTCACCTACAAACCATAACACTCACCATTTTCACCCAAACCAAGCTTTCTCTCTCTAAGATTCACCATATTCTGGACAGAATTGAAAAAGGGTAAGAGACAAAGTTGTTCCTCTTAGTAAGGAGAACAACATACTAGAAAATCAAGGATTGGATTTAACAAGGGAAAGGGCAAGCATTTTACAAGTTGGTCAAGAGAAGACAAGCTAGGTGAGCTCACAAGATCCTTGTTTTTCTGGAGCATTATCATTATATATGTTGGTAAATGGATATATGTGTATATATAGGTATATTTAGTTGGAAATGTCTAAGTCATGGGGAAACAACCAATGAGTATAATTGAGAAATGAAATGTGAATATCTTGTGATGATTATGATCTAGCTAAAGTGATGATAAAGATGTAGGAGAAGTTTTAAGACAATGTGAGTATTTAGGAGTAGTAATCTGGATATAGTATAAGTTTAGGTATAAATGAGGTGAAGAGACGAATGAGAGTGATGAATATTGACAATTTAATAATGTTTGGATAGCTCGAGAATCCAACATAGGAAACGAGGCTGGTCCGAGAGCCGGAGGATATTGTACCACTCAAGGTGAAAGAGGTAAGGGAAATAAACCGTTTGTGCTTGTGAGTTTTTGAATGATTGAAAACTTTTTGATAGTATGAAAATGGTTTGATAAATGAGAATGTTATGAGAAATGAGATGAATTGATGTTTTGATGAACGAGTGAGTGTTTTGTCGGTTTGAGCTCGGTTTTGATGAGTTTTGTGTAATTGTGAAATAATGTTTTATAACTAAAATGAGTTTTGTAATAACCACTATGAGCTCTACGTGAAGGCAAAATGATTTTTAATACAACAATGACACATTTATTGAGACTATGGCTTGTCATGAGATGCACATCGATACTCCGCTTGATAGCGTTGAGTGGCCTTGCTCTGGTAGCATGTAAGACCAGGCCATGCTCTATTAGCATGTAAGACCAATACCTCCGTTCTGGTAACGAGAGATGACCCCGCTCTGGTAGCGATGGGTGGCCTTGCTTTAATAGCATGTAAGACCGGGCCTTGCTTTGAGTAGCATGTAAGACCGCAACTGTATGACTCTAATCAAGTCTACAGTGAATCATGGCCATGTATTTATGTCGACGTTTCCCTCTTTTGAGGATGTCCGCCTAGGGGACGATGTGATTTGATTTGATGTGATGTGCCTATGACGATGGTTTTATCTGAGTTTTATTAAATGCCTAGTCTCGATTTCCTTAATGAATGATGTGTTTTACAACTATGATTTCTATCATGTAATGATGATTTGATGTTATGATAATTTGTTATCTTTATCACGTGAATTATGCTGATCCCATTGTTTCTACCGTTATTTCTATAACGTTTTACATGCTCGAACATTTCTATCATATTGTGTTGTGATGATGATTTTATAACTTTCCCTTATCCTTCTTACTGAGCGTTTTGAGAGCTCACCCTTTTTCCTTCCCCCCTCCAGATTTCTTACAGTGAGCGTGATAGTGCCTATCGCGTACGTGACAGAGGTTGGTGGACAAGATCTCCCCAGGCTCTCGCTTGTACATGCACAAGGTATAATTCAATTCATTTTGTATCCAGACAATGATGTAATACATACATTTGCATTAAGTATTATGGGATGTAATTAGGATGATATGAGGAAAATGAATCGTGCTTTATGGATTGATTTCCTTTGGATATTTGTAATTGGGTTTATGAAGTAGAAATAGTGTGATCTTGGGGTTATGATTTATTATAAACACAAGTGATTAAATGACATTGTGCAGGAATGCAACCTGAGTAAGAGGATTAATATAAGAAAAATTTCAAATTATCCCTAATTTTTCGCACTTACGGGCTGTCACATCCTGCACCTTTTTGCTGCAAAATTTTCCCTTTTAAACTCATACTCAATCACTTCCACACTTATTTATCAATCCATTCATCCATAGGACTTAAAAATGTTTATTTCTTGTATTTCATATGTAATGTAACTTGTCTATACATTAATAAATCATATACATTACATAGAAATTTACAGGTCTTACACTAATTTTGTCTCTAGGGTAGTGATTTTTTTAGAGAGAGAAAGCTTGCTCAATTTGGTCTTTAATGGTGTCACTCTCGGTTTGGTGAAGATGACAATGTCCGGCCAATTTTTCCTTAGTCTTTAAGGCTTATAGTTGACTAATTACACATTAAATGTTCAGTTTATAAAATGGGTTAATGGGTTTGGGTCATAATCCTTGGGTTTTGGGCTTGGTTTATTTAAATGGGCTTAAGATATCACTTGAAATGGGCTTGTCTTATGGGCTTTCAGTTTGGGCTTTTCTTTAGGCTTCTTGGGCTGTAATTTTCAGCACACTTGGGGCCTTAAGTCTACTTCAGATTGGACTCATAAAATGGCCCACTCATTTGGCCAAATGGGCCTACACAATTCGGCCCAATTTAACTTACTTGAAATGGGCTTTAAAGTTCATCTCTTGGCCCATCATGGTTTTCTCCTTGATTTCAGTCTTTTAAATCCTATCAAATAATTTGTATTAGTCCCTTAGACATATCTTGATCGAAACCCCAAACACCAATGTCCCATTTGGTCATTTTCAAGGCTCAATCCATCAATTATTCACTCTACCCGATTTAATCCTTAACTTTCAAGGTAATTTTTCCTATCTTTACTTTTCCTTAAACTTGTCTTCTTATTTTTGTCCATTTCTAATATCTTACTCATTTGTATGAGTTCTCATCATTGAACCACTTATCTCTAGGGTTTTAGTGCACTTTCTAACCCCAAAAGTACTAAAATCGCTTAACCACCAAAATAGGACTTGTTTTGGGCCTTTTTGGCACTTTACACTACACCAATGAGTTCGGGACCAAATCAAACCGAATTCCCTTCTTGAACCCTCTATCTTTTCTTATTTTAAGTTCTTCTCTTCAGTCAGAATGATTTAAGCATTTTTAGTTTAACATCTGGTCCCTTTAGCCCATATTTACCCTTTACGCGATTTTTACGTATGTGTAACTATCTCATTCTCATTTTCATGATTCCAAAATTGTTCACCTTATGATTCCATTAACATATAATAATGTCATACAACAGGTGAATCATAAGGAATGTCATGCAGACATAGGGCCTCACAGTTTGGTGCTACACTTATTGTTTTCTCATGGTCCTATGATATTACCCCTTGATTAGGTCTTCTGCTAATTGATTGAGATGCATGATTGTTGTGAAAATCATGAAGTTAATTCCTTGAATTTATCTTAATTCTAATTAGTAATTCCTCATTTCTATACACATATCCTGATCATGGATTTGTATGCTCATTTAGAGAAGCTTATGTGGACATAGGATTGCATTTGTTAAATTGATCTTGTGTATCTTATTCTAGAATTTGTCTGATCTTCTCTCGAGGTCAAATTATTAGATCACATTTGAATAGAAAAGTGATTTAGGCCATCTTGGATTCTTTTAGCCTTTCAAGCTAACCTTGTGAATATTTTCCCTTAGTCACCTCCTCTATGAAATAGGTATTTCTTTGTATATACATCTATATAGTTATATTTCCTTAGCCCTGAATAATTTTTTCTATCCCTTACCCCGAAAACATGTGATTTACTAAGATATATTCAAAGCTATGTACATATTAGGTATAGAGATAAAGAAAAAGAAAAAGAAAAATGAAAGAAGAAAAAGAAAAAATGGAAAGAAAAATAAAAATGTGAAAAAGAGAGAAATACAAAAACATAGAATAAAGTAAAGTAAAGAAAAGAAGAAATTAAGTTATGGGTGGGGGATAATTAGAGTTCTAAACATCATAGATCATAGAAAGTAATGTATGATTAGGGGTTATTGAGCCTAAAGTATCCTTTAGCATTCCTTAACCCTGGCTTGACATTACAAGTTTAATCAAGTCCTATTGATTTCAGAATTAAGTGTGACTACATTAGCGGAAAAAGAAGTGAAAAGCAAACTTATGGGAGTAATCACTTATCATTGACTTTTTATATTTCTGTTTGCATAATCTAATCTGAGTGGTGTACTTTGAAGTGATTTTGACATTTCACATGCACACACAAGGGCTTCAATTTGGGTTAAGACGTATAATTGGATGACGCCTAATGTTTGATCAGTGATTGTAATTATCTAAGATTAGGATTTCTACTTTTCTTTGAGGATATTTTAGAAAAATAAATTTGTTTTCTACTTGCTCATCTCCTGTCTATTTCTAACTGCTCTTTATTTTGCTTGAGGACAAGCAAAAGTTTAAGTTTGGAGATGTGATAACTTTATGAAAATAAAGTTATTTCTGCACTTAATTGCTTTAATTTTGGTTAATCCTCTTGTGAATTGTGTTAATTATCCTCTTAATTTTATTAATTTCCTTTAATTATAAAGATAAATAAATTCCAAATAAATTCTAGTAGATTTGGTAGAAATTAGGCTGAAACAGTGCAAGAATTGGGTTAGATCCATTACAGGACGAACTTCCAACACTATAAGCCAAAATAGTAAAACAGTTTGTCTTGTAGTGCACCTCCTTCTCCTTGCCACCTAGCACTCCACATGTCACTGTCTTATTCACGATAAGAAGATCTGATCAAACGAACATATGCCCACCACTTGCCAATACATGGAAACCACATACCTTTGCCACATGGATGCTTAAGTGGACAAAAGTACAAATGTATGGTACTAGAAGGTGGGAATTGTCCATAGGCTGATGTGGAGCACTAAATGACATGGAAATATCTCCCAAGAAGAGCCAAACAGTTGAAGACAAGTGGCAAGGGGTGCCAACTCATCTATAATGCTAATTTACCCTCACACCCCAGTTTTAGTGATTATATAAGCAAAATGTTAGGGAATTTTGTACTGGTCGGCTAGCTTATAGATTTTATGATTATTTTTAATGTTTTTCAATGTTCTTTAGTAGTTTAGTATCCACTGACTTTATTTTTCCAAGTATTTTTACATTTCCATTTTTTTTTACATTGTTGTCTTGTTATTTCTTTTGTTACAATCACTTTTCTTTCAAATTTTTATTTTAATCAATGGTGCTTTAAAGTTTTTATTTTAATCAATGGTGTTTTCTTAAAATTCTAGCAATGAAATCTTCGTCTACTCTATTTTCTTCTTCCATTCTTGGTTTTGATTGTGTTTTTAGAGCATGGGAAGATAAGGAGGTCGAAAAACTACCTTAATAGCACTTGTGTGTGAGCTTGGTCTACATTTCTTTCTTCTAATTTTTCTTTACTGCTGGTTCAATTTTTATCTTTCTTTTGGTTAATTCATTACTGATTTTAAGGTTGCTTTTCAAAGTATAGCTTTGTTTCATAAAAATATCAACAAAAAAAATAATAGAAGCAAGGTTTAGGTTGCGTTAATTTATTTGATTTTCTTTTTAGGCATTTCGATTGTTCACAGGTCAAGCTGTTGCTGATCAAGAAAATGATGTTATTTCTATGATTTAGTTCACTTTTGGCTAGTAGTATTTTCACATTACTCTTGTCGGTTTTAGGTAGGTTTAGACAAATATATGTTTTAGGAAATTTATAGCTAAAAGATGGTTTCATTTTCTATGCAAAATCACGTTAGTTCGAATAGTCTCAAGAAGTTAGGCGTAGACTCTAGCATATTGATTCAGTGAAATTTCGATTTTTTTTTTTATTGTTGTAGTGTACAATTAATACATGCATTAGTAGTATAAACATAGTAAATATGTGAGCTAATTCTCTTAGTTTTTCTTAGCATATAAATTCAGTTGTGCATCATTTTATTAAATCTATCTCATAATATTTTTTAGTTTTGCCCTGAGTATTTGGTTGCTATTTTAATGTTTTTCATGTGGTTTTAGGTAGCTCAAAAATATGTTATAGGTTAAATAGTGTTTGATTGATAGGGTGCAAATTAAACATGTTAATTGTCTTATTTTCCCATGATTTAGATTCTTTTATGTGCTTAATTTTTGGATTTGACTTATACTTTTTATTTTGTATTATTGGATCAAGGGATAAGAGCAAAATGGACTAAAGTTGCAAATTTTTTTTGGTGCAAATCAAGTCTTAAAACCAAAGGATATCGTGGTGTTAGGCGTGGGAACGTCTAAGGCAATGACGGGAAATACAACATAAATATGTGAATTCAAGTCAAACTCCATCGTTTGTAAGTAAATTTGACTTAACCAGTCTGAGGATGCCAAGTGGAGGATTTCAATTATTGATGAAGTGACATGGCATGGCTTTCTTGGGGCAAAAAGCAATTAATGGTCAAAGAAGGAAAGAAGTTGACTTGTAATTAAACTCAAAGAAGTTTTTTTTTTGGATACAAAACTAGGGTTAGGCTATTTAGAATATATATATATATATATATAATAGAGGGAGATGACTACATACATTCTATTATTCTCTTTCTTTGAGCAATGGACAACTTTCTCTTTTTCTTTGGTGTTTTTCGCTTAACTCCATGGCTTGCTAAATTATTTAGTCCAACCAAAGGACAATTAAAGATTTGGATTCTTCAAGAATTATGAGACCTAATTAGTTTTTATTTTGTTCTTTTATATCTTTGCTATTTATATATCTTCTATACTTGTTGAAATTATTATTTTGATTGATTGTGCAAAAGGGGCCCTTTGTTCAATTGTCAAGATAATATATCACCAATTAGAAACTTGAATCCATAATTGTTTGGGTATTCTAATATTAGTGGTAAATAACATGATTGATTACAAAGATGGTTTTCAATTCTATGTTATGATGATATATAATCTAGCTTAAATAAACCTACATGTGTGTTTGTTGATTAGAATTTATAGTTTCTCTAGTTTTTAATGTTGTTGGTAAATTAAATCTTAAGATCGTGTCTAAGGTTGTTTACTGGCAAGAGAAATAATTAGAGATCATATCCTAATTATCGAAGAGGTAAGGAGAGATAGGTTGTTAGGTCGTACCAATAATCATAACTAATTTGGTAAAGATTAAAAGAATCCATCTTTGCATCAATGATTAATTCTGTGAACCCATTCTAAAATTGTTCATTTGGTTGGACGTCTTAACATATTGATTTTCATCGTTTCAACATATTGATTTTTCTTTTCATTCTTTTCATTTGCATAGAAATAAATCTATCAATTTTTCTTTTCATTCTTTTCAATTGCAGCTAAATAAATCTAATCAATCACTATAGGAACGACCTTGCTCATATATACTATAGTTTTAATTTATTTTTTAGCAGGAATTTAATTTGTTGGTCTCAATAGCCACCAATCATTAAAGTACTAGGTTAATTGCATTTCCATTCATGCATTAAGGAGTCAAATTTAAACGTTGCATTTCACATTTTTCTCTGTGTGATTTAGCTGCTGATTGTTTACTGTCTTGAGGCTTTAAAATGTCTTAAGAAGTGTCTTAAAAATTCATTTAGGGTTAGTCTCATTTCAGGGTTATGTTATGCACATTTAGCTTACATTTTATTCGAAAAAATACAAAAATTTCAAGATTTATATACATTTTCATAGGCTAGCATTTTGGTTTTCATTCACCATGTGCTCATTTTGGTTAGTCGTTTAATTTAGGGGTAGGAATTAGTTTTTAGGGTTTACATTTTGGGTCTTGAGCATTACATTAGGGTTAGGGTTTCACTTGTCATTTTTAAGGTTTTCATGCATTAGTTTCCATTCCATTGCCTTTTTCTTTATTTTATTTTTCAATTTTTTAAAAATAGTTTCCATGGATTATTAATTTCTTTATAGGATTTTAGTCATTTTTTCTTATTTGCATTTTAGAACATTTTTTTAGGCATTTGCATTTTTAGCCCATTTATTTACTGATTTTGATTTTTGCATTTTTTTCTTTTGTAATTTTTTTTTTAATTTGCATCTTTATCACTGCAAGTATTTATATTTAGTATTTTAATTTCATTTTCTTATCTTATTTTATTATTTTTAATTGTTTTATTAGCCTTGTAAGTCTCTCACTTCATAATTTGCTAGAATATACTTAGAGTGTTAACATCCGATATTTAATTAAGGTTAACTGATCTCTGAGGGACGATAATTCGGGACTTAAATCCTATATTACTTGTGCAACTCGTGCGCTTGCGGTAGACGTTTAGGAAATGTCTTGATTTTGAATTGGTGATTGAAAGATGATTTATGCACATTGGGCCTTGAGCTTGACAACGGTCTCAACCTTGATGATTGAGTTTGATGATTTATGCATAATGAACTTTGAACTTGAGCATAGTCTAAGCCCTGGTATATGTTTTTGAAACCTTTGACAATATTGATGGTTTATAAGATGGTTTTCATACTGTTTGAGCATGTGGAATATAATATGATGAGATTCTATAACTATCATGTTTTTACTCATTCAGTATGATTTTACTCACTGCATAAAGTTTGAAATCATTATGTGTTTGCTGCATTGGATTTGGGATAAGTGATGGATATTAAGGATTGATATTAGGATAAGTGATAAATATTATGGATTGATGTCCTTGTTGATAGGTGTCGAGGACTTAGATAATGAGGTACTTCAAAGTGTCCTTTCATTTGCACACTTAAACCCTGGCACACCTAGAGTTTTTTTGTAAGACCAAAAATTCAGTGTCTTTTCTTTATGGATTTATCGATGTAAACATGGATTCATGCAATCTTGGTCAATAAAGAAGACTCATTGCAATTTCAAGTTCAATTGACTTAAGTAACAACCCCAAATGCCTTAAAGTACAAAATATGACCAATGGTGAGCTTGGGGTGAACCAGATGAAATCTAACCAATCCAACAAAATATATTGACTAAGAACATCAAAATACGGATAGGTCACAAAGGAAAGTTGGTTTGGTTTGGTCCCGATAATGTTGAAGAGATGAAAATGCCAAAATAGGCTCAAACGAGCTCAAAATCAATCGTTTGAGTTGTTTTTAGCATTTTCAGCTACCAAAGGTAGCCAAAACACAAAGATGAACAAATCAAGCATTGAAATTTGTATATTTTGGTTTTTCAATATTGGTCAAATGTGGTCAATGGTTAAAGCTAAGAAAAAAGTCAGAATTGAAGAATAAGTTTTGAGTAATTAACCAAAGTATGGTTAATTTAACCCAACCATGGTTAAGGCATGGGAAGATTATTTTGGGCAAAAATACTTAATTTCCAGCCAATAATACTTATGAAATTAATTAAATTAAATTTGGTTAAAATTAAAATGGGCTGAAATGAAAATTTCTAATGGGCAACTAGTTAAATTGATATGGTCCATTATGCATGGATTAAGTGGGCTGAAATTTTGCAAGCTTAATGGGTTGAATATTCAGCCCAAAATGGAGAGAAATTCCAGCCTAGTAAATCTAAAATTGAGGCCTAAACCGAAAGCCCAAAGTCCAATTGAAATAGTTAAGCCCAAAATCAAAGCCCAATAAATTGCCAAGACCAAAACCTTTTGAAGCCCAACAATATGGGCTAAGGAAAATGGATAATGAAAATTCACATCTTCTTCCTTGAAAATTCGGCCACCATAGTTCCATAAGCTACCAAGCTTTCTTTCACTAGAAATCACCTACCTACAAGCATATTTGGAACAATCTTCCTACATTAAAGCTGTTCCATAATGTAAGGAGAATAACTTATCCAAAAACTAGCACCCAACAAGCTTAATTGGAGGGTAATAATGCTCCCTTCAAATTTGGCCAAAGTGGAAAAGATAAGCTAGGTGAGTTTTCTTTCCACTAATCTTATATATGTTAATCTAGTGAATTTATGGAGTAGATTGGTTTATGAATTGAATGGTAAAACATCACCTAAGGTAGAAGACTAGGTTAGGCCAAATGGGTATGGAGAATTTATGATGAACATGTTAATGCTTTGATGATGTATATGTGTTGGTAATTACATGTACATAATGATGGTGTAATTGGATGCCATCAATTTGTAAAGATGGATGATTTATCATGCATGCATATAAGGTGTTTGATAAAATACATGAATGAATCATATGAATGCCTTAAGACAAGCATGCCAAGTGTCTATGAAAATGCCACAATAAGCTAGGAAACCATAAATGGCATGATTGGTGATGACAAGTCGGCATTGGTGGGCATAATGGCTTATGCACACCAAGTGTTCGGCATAATGCCAAAATGAAACCGAACTTGAATGGTCGGCCACCATAGGCTGAACACAAGCCATGGATAGCCCAAGATATGTAAATGGGCTTAACAAGCTAAATGGGCCTTAATGGAAAGAATAGGAAGGTTGAAATGGGCTTAAGATAAAGTTGGGCCCATTAAGGGACAACAAGGCCTAATAAGAGTAATTGAGCCCGAAACTTTAAATTGACCGTAGTGAAAGTGAGATACGAATTTATAAGATTTAATTGATATGGTTGGTAATTATCTGCAGCTCTAGAAGACATAATTGGAGCCGGATAGATCGATTGATTGGAAGTGAAAAAATAAAAGTGCAAACGATTGATATCGAGGTAATGGATTTATGTAAGCTATTAAATATTGTACGTATATTTTGACCTCCAGTATGCAAATAAATACTGTAGAGAATATAGATATCAAAATATCTAGGTAAAGACCTTCAGGGTAGGAAATTTCTATATTGACCCAATTTACAGACCAAAATGTATTGAAACTGCATCGATACAACATTAATGCATAAATTGCATGTTTTTAGTTTTTTCATCGTTAAATGCTGTTTATAACGAAATATGGATATGTTGGCTATTGTTTTTACTGTCTGCATTAAATAGCACATTTTTCAAAGTTAAGCGTGCTTGGGTGGGAGAAATTCCATGATGGGTGACCACTCGGGAAGTCTCCACTCACACATCGTTTATACACCGTTTTCTGTATAAAATGTCGACTTTAGTACCGAATTTATGGAATTGAGCCACCTATCAGATTTTCGAGTGAAATCGTGCTGGAGCCCTCGTGTAGACTGTGTGTCACATTGAATTGCTCGTACTGAATTTTGAGAAAAGGCGATGGTTGATTATTTATGCTGAAGTGGTAAATCCTTGAGATTACTCAATTCCCTTAGTCATATCTTAGTGTAGTGGAGTCCACGGAGTACGCTGTACCGTGTGAATATACATGGAGTACGTTGTACTGTGCTTAAGTCTTCGGACTAGTGTATCGATCAACGGGTTGGATTAACTCACCTCTCTAGGCACATGATACCCTTGCACACATGATTCGTGATGCTTGGGATCATTGACTATGGCCATATGTCCACTGTTATTGTTATTGAATCCCAGCCTAGTCTCCAGTGTTATCGAATATTGTTTATCAAATCGTTTAATGATTGTTTTATTAAATCGTTTATCGAATCGTTTATTGATTGAATTGAAATTGAAATGAAAATCGTTTATTGATCTTTTTTAAATTGAAGTGAAAATTGTTCAATTCAGTACAGTAAATTCATTCAGTTCAGTATAGTAAATCAATTCAGTTCAACAAAGTAAATCAATTTAGCTTTCAGTACAGTAAATTAGTTCAGTTTTCAGTACAGTTAATCAGTTGAACAATAGATCAAGGCTCCAACCTGTGCTTAGGGTTTAACCTGACTCAGTATAAACCATGTTCAGTTTTATCAATACGATAAGCATATGAGATCATGTGAGAATAGGCAGGGATCGGTAAACAGTAGGAAGTATGATCATATCTTGTGGATTCCATGCATCATGGATCAAGTGTGCGAGATATCCAATCACCTAGGGAGGTGGGTCAATCCAACCCGTCTACCAGTCAGTTCAGTACAGTTCAATAGTTTGAATACTTAAGCACGGTACAGCGTACTCCGTGTTACTTACACTGTGCAATGTACTCCATGGATCCTAGTATCCAGTATCCAGTGCCATGTCTTAAAATCCAGTATGAGAAAGTCAGTGTGACACACAGTCTATAGAGGGTTCTAGCACAGTTTTACTCATCTCATCATATCAAAATCCAGTGCGAGCAGGTCTATGTAACCTCCGGTTAATACGACGGCTTCAACACGATTTCATATCATAAACACGACATATGGCTCAATTTCAGTGAAACAGTACTCAAAACCGAGTTCTGCATGAAAAATGATACAAAACAGTGCAAGAGAGGAAACTTCCCGAATGGTCACCCATCCATGAAATTTCTCCCACTCAAGCATGCTTAACTTTGAAAATGTGTAATTTAATGTAGACAGTAACATGTTGAGTCAGTCTATCATTGTACTCTTACAAATCCACTTTTCACGAAGAAAACACTCAAATATGTCATTTTATGCATTTATGATTTTCGATAATTTCCTAGTGGCATTTTGGTAATTTTTCCATAATTGGATGTCATCTAGATAATTTCATATCTAGACTCTTTACGATATTTAAGTGCATGCAGGAAGCGAGAAAAATACGTATAGTTATCTCTAATAGCTCGTATAGATCCCTTACCTGGATTTCAGTCGATATGCATTTATTTCCCAATAATGAAATTCACTCGGTCTGTTTAGCTCCAAATTACGTATCCAGAGCTGCGGAATATTACCATTCATGTAAATTAGACCTTATACACTCCTGTATAATCTAATTACGATAATTTAACATTTTGAGTCCAATTACTCTTGTTAGGCCTCGTTGTCCCTTAATGGACCCAACTCTATCTTAAGCTCATTTTGACTTTTCCATTAAGGCACATTTGGCATTTTAGGCCCATTAGCACTTATTGGGTTAGCCATAAGGCCCATTAAGTATTTTGGGCCGATTGCACCATAAGCTTAGCCCATGAACTATCTCGGCCCAAGGCATTGTAGCCATGTACCATAACGCCTCGCCATCATCACCATCACGCCTAGCCATGACCGAGATGCCATCATCTTTGCATGCCTTCCATGCCTAGTTCACTTAGGCATTTCGACAAACAGATGGTGTGCTTGCCTTAGGCCTTTCATATGGTTTATTAAGGCATTTTATCAAACACTTGGAATGCTTGTCTTAAGACATTAACTAGTTTATTCATGCATTTCATCAAACACCTTATATGCATGCCTTATAAACCTATCCTATCTTACAAATTGATGGTACCCAACTACACCATCATCATGTACACATCATAACTAACCTATACATGCCATTAAACGTCATGCATGTTCATCATAAAATTAATACCCATTTTCGACCAACACTTGTTCTATACCTTAGGTGATGTTTTTCCATACAATTCATACACCAATCAACTCCATAAAATCCCTAGATTAACATATGTAAGATTGGTGGATTGAAAACTCACTTAGCTCAATGAACTCAACTTGGTCGAAACTTGTGGGGTTGGTGTGCCTCTCCAACTCAACTTATTAGGTGCTGGTTTCGAATTATGTTATTCTCTTCTTAATATGGAACAACTTTCATGAAGAGCACTTGTTCCAAATATGCTTGTAGATGGGTGAAATCTAGTGAGAGAAAGCTTAGTGGTTTTTGTGTTTATGGTGGCCGATTGTTTCAATGAGGAAGATGAAGTTTTCCTTAGTTAATTTTCTGATTTTAAAGCCATATAATTTAGCCAATATTTCTTAAAAATTGTCCCATGAATTGGGCTTGCAAATTGGTTTGGGCTTGGTTAAGTTTGGGTTTGAAAATTAGGCTTGAACAATTCATATTGGACTTGTCTTGAAATTCCTATTGGGCTTTCGGTTTGGGCCTAGATTTTTCAGATTTTGAGCTTTAATTTTCTTGGTAATTCGGCCTATATTTATGCATTTAAATGAGCCCACTTTCAGCCCAATTGCTTGGCCTAATTTTCGGCCCACTTCATCCATGTTTAATGGTCTTTAACCATTTAACTTGTTGGCCTATTAGTATTTTTCATTTTTAGCCCATATAGTTTTAACCCAATTAAATTTAATAATTTCCTAAGTATTATTGGCTGGAAATTAGGTGTTTTACCCTGGGATAGCTTTTCTCAATCCTTAACCATGGTTGAGTTAAGTTAACCATGTTTGATTAACTAGTCAAAGGTTATTCTTAAATTCTTGACTTTTCTCTTAGTTTTGACCATTGACCACATTTGACTAAAGTCAACTAACTCAAATTTATGCATTGCAATGCTTGGTTAGTCCATCTTGACATTTTAGACACCCTTGGTAGGTGAATGTGTTAAAAACACCTCAAACGATCGATTTCGAGCTCGTTTGGGCCTTTTTTGGCATTTTCACCACTTCAACATTATCGGAACCAAACCAAACCAACTTTTCGTCTGAACCTCTTCTTGTTTCATTATTTTAAGTTCTTATCTTCAGTCAGAATGGTTGGAATCCCTTCGGTTTAGCCTGAGCTCACTTTAGCTCACAATTGGCACTTTAATGTATTCATGGAATTTTTTTACTTTCACTTAGACTTGGAATTGAAATACAACCTTTCTTTTGATTCCAATAACATATATAAATGTTTACATTGATGGATCATAAGTAATACAAGTGAAATTTTAGGGTTTTACACCAAGTGATAAAGCATGCATTATAAGCATGTAGATAATGTGGTTATCTACTTGCTTACATATTGACCTTACTGAGCGTGTTAGCTCACCCCTTTCCTTTCTCTACTCTACAAAGCACTTTCAGTATAGAGTGATCACTATGATAGTCTTGCAATCCTTTTGCTCACTGTTTCCCAACAGCGCAAAGGTATACACCTTTGTGATCTTTTGTATCAGAATAATTAATGCACACTGATGTAGTTATGTATATATCGAGGATGTAAGTCAATGTAAACGAATGTGAATGAGTGTAATGACAGTTTTGTGAATTTTCATTTTGATATGGCACAAAATGAATATAGAATAAGAAATCGAGTGGCTGATATTGACTTATAGTCCAACCATTTAAAGTGTGTGTGAGAAGAAAAAGTGAAAAATTTATATGGATTTTGAGAAAAACGGGTCGTTACAAAGGTGGTATCAGAGCAGGATTGGTCTGATATGAGTCAGTGTCAGTAATTAGAAAAGTGTACATCCTCATGTTACTGTGCATTGTTTAGATACAATTTCGTAGATTGGGCTGTGATTAGACTGAAAATTAATTGTGTATATAGGATATAATCAAGATGTTTGACAGACATTGTAGTAGATGAGAGATTTCACGTTCTCGAGGCTGTAGAGATGGGCCCAAGAGACATAGTGAATCGTCACGTCGCAGTAGAGGAGAGAGTTCACATTCTCGAGGCCGTAGAGATAGGCCTGAGAGACATAGTGAATCATCATCTAACCATGCCCCATCAAGTATAGTAGAGACTACCGAGGTGTGACAGCCCGAAAGAGCGAAAAATATGGCTAATTTAAAATTTTCTTACACTAAACTCTCACTCGGGTTGCATTCCTGTATAGTGTCATTTAATCACTTACGTTTATAACAAATCATTATCCCCAAGATCACACAAATTTTCTATTTCATAAAGTTAAATACATAATATCCAAAAAAGGATCAGCCCACAAAACTCAATTCATTTTCCTCATATCGTCCTAATTACATCCCAATAATACTTAACACAAATGTCTGTATTACATCATTGTCTGGGTACAAAATGAACTGAATTTATACCTTGTGCGTGTATAAGCGATAGCCTGAAGAGATCTTGTCCACCTGCCTATATCACATACGCAGCAGACACTAGCTCGCTCACTGCAAGTAATCTGGAGGGGAGGAAGGAAAAAGGGTGAGCTCTCAAATCGCTCAGTAAGGAGGATAAGGGAGATTTTATAAAATCATCATCACATCACAAACTCATCATTTGGGCATGTAAAAACATGATAGAAGTATTTGAGCATGTAAAACGTTATGGTAATAATGATAACAATAATGGCATCAGTTTGCATCAGCATAATTTACGTGATAAAATCACAAATCGTAATAACATCAAATCTCAATACGTGATAGAAATCACAGTCATCAAAACACCTCATTCATCAAAATAGTCGAGACTAGGCATTTAAGAAAACTCATATAAAAACACGTCATAAGCACATCACATCAAATCATCCTCAAAGAGGGCATCCTCAAAAGAGGGAAAACGTCGACATCTATCCATGGCCATGATATTGTTGTAGACTTGATAAGAGTCGTACAGCCTCGATCTTACATGCTATCAAAGCAAGGCTCAATCTTACATGCTATCAAAGCAAGGCTCGGTCTTACATGTTATCAAAGCAAGGCCCAATCTTACATGCTATCAAAGAAAGGCCACCCATCGCTACCAGAGCGGGGTCATCTCACATTACCAAAACGGAGGCATCAGTCTTACATGGTACTAGAGCAAGGCCCAATCTTACATGCTATTAGAGTAAGGCCACTCAACGCTACCAAACCGGAGTATCGATGTACATCTCATGACAAGACTTAGTCTTAGTAAAATATTTCATTACAGTATTAAAATTATTTTGCCTTCACGTAGAGCTCATAGTGGCTATCTCAAAAAACTCATTTCTATTATAAAACATTGTGTTCACAATTGCACAAAGTTCATCAAAATCGAGCTCAAACCGGTAAAACACTCACACATTCATCAAAACATCAAATCAACTCGTTTCTCATAAACATGCTCTTTCATAAAACCTTTTTCATACTAAAAAGTTATTTTCATCATTTAGAAATTCACATGCACAAACATTTTATTTCCCTTACCTCTTGCACCCTGAGTGGTGCAATATCCCTCGGGTCTTGGATTAGCCTCGTTTTTCGTGTCAAATTCTCGAGCTGTCCAAAGAACACCAATTCGTCAATACACTTCATTCTCATTATCGATTTCTTTCTCTTACTCATTCTAACTCAACATTTCCCTTTTTATCCTATTTACATCCATACACCCTAAACTACATTCAAGCTAGCTCATGACCATCGCAAGACATCCACATTCCATCTTCTAACTAAACCCATTGGTTGGTTCTTCTTGACTTAAACATTTCCAACTAAATATATATATTTACCAATGAATGTATATATATATATATAATGATAGTACTTAAAAAAAACAAGGGTCTTGTGAGCTCACCTAGCTTGTCCTCTCTTGACCAAACTTGTAGAATGCTTGTCTCTTCCCTTTATTCAAACCAACCCTTGATTTTTTAGTATGTTGTTTTCTTTACCAAGAGGAACAACTTTGCCTCTTACCTCTCTTTCTAACTCTGTCCAGAACGTGGTGAATCTTAGAGGGAGAAAGCTTGGTTTGGGTGAAAATGGTGAGTGTAGGTGTTTACAAGTGAGAGGGACTTGGCTTAGGCAAAAATCATGTGACCCTTATATAGACAAAGTGTGTGTGATCGATCTGGTATTAGATGGAGATCGATCTCTGCTTGTTTTCAACTACTCCAACTGCTCAATTACCAACTACAGGATCGATCTTGTAAAGGGTAGGGATCAATCTGTTCTTCACAAAACCAAATGGAGATCGATCTGTTTTATAAGCGGGATCAATCTCTTCCAGGTCGAGGCAATTGAAGATCGATTTGCTCTTGTGATAGGATCGATTCTTACTAGGTAAAGGTAGTACGCGATCGATCTGTCTGTCTGCTATCTTATGAGATCGATCTGTCTGTCTGGCCTTCATAAATTTCATTACTGCTGCATAAATTTATAGGAAACTCAAGGCAAAACTTACCACAATCTACTCCATAGACCATATTTCAATCTATACACATTTAAGACTTAAACACTTCATCCTTTTATACTTCATTGGATTTAAACTTATGTGTAAATCGAAATATCATAACTACATTCACCAAATTGTAAATCTCATATTATAACCTCATAGTTAAAGTACGTAGAATTCACAGGTCTCACACGAAGCAAGCTTCGTGAGGTTAGAGCGGAGTGTGGATACTATTATGACATTATTTAGTCAGGATATGGCTAGATTTGAGGGAATGCAATGTCTAGGTGCTTAGACGACTCCTAAAGATCAGATAGTTGCTTTTAACACACCTGCACTTGCACAGTCTACACTTATGCCTCAGACCACAGAGACTCTTATACCTCCTCCTATAGCTCAACAGCATACTAGTGATGAATCGGGGTATGATTGTGAGTTAGAGCGATTGAGGTAGTTTCAAAACTTGAAGCCTCCATCGTTCAGTGGGGTTAAGAACCAATGGTAGCAGAGGACTGAATTAACAGAATAGAGAAGTTGTATGGGTTTTTTCGATGTTCTGCCACAGAGAGAGTGGCCTTTGCTACCTTTATGTTAGAGGAAGAGGCGAAACATTAGTGGAAGTCCGTCAGACTTATTCTGAGAGCTAAGCATTAGGTGATTACATGAGAGATCTTTCTGGATGCCTTCCAGAGGCAGTATATATCGGACACTGCTCAACGATGGTTACAAATGGAGTTTTTCAGTTTGATCCAGGGAAACCGATCGATAGATGAGTATGAGTCTCGATTCACATCCCTGGGTAGGTATACCCCTAACTCCATGAGCAGTGAAGTGAGAAAGGTCAGAAAGTTCATGGATGGGATGAGACCAACTATTAGGTCCTGATTGGTCTTTTTGGATATCACGACCTACGAAAAGGCAATGTGCAGAGCCCAGTTATGTGAGCAAGACTATGAGTTGCATGCCTCTAAGTTTGGTAATAGTGTTAAGGATAGAGATAGGAAGAGAACAGTTGAGGACCAAGGTGTCAGAGAGGGGAAGAGGCAATTTGGTAAGTGATCAAAGATTGATGAGTCACGGGGTAAGATTGTTAAGCCTCAATGTATCCGACCTCAGCTCTAGATAGGTGTATCGTGATTGGTCGACCCCTGCCTACTACCGAATAGTGTAAGACCACGAAGGTAGACCGTGTTATCTATTGACTAAAGCATGTTTTAAGTGTGGCAAGATATGACATTTAGTAAAGGATTACCTAGAATTAACGGAGTCAGCCCCACAGAAGGGCAAGGAATTAGAGAGAGCCATAGCTGATACCTCTGCCCCATAAAGGAAAGCCACAGCTGAAAAAAAAAGGGAAACAAGCTGTTGTTCGTGGTCGAGTGTATGCCTTGGATCAGGATACCGCAGATACTTCATCCGATGTGATTAAAGGTACCATTTTAGTCTTCAATCTTGAAACATTTGTTTTATTTGATCCTAGTGCCACGCATTCATTCATATCGCCTTTATTTGCATATAAATTGTCTCTATATGTAAAGCTTGTACCTTTAGATAGAATGTTACTTATTAGCACACCAATGAAAGATAGTCAATTAACTGAAGATGTGTATAAAAATTGTAAGTTAAGAGTAAGAAACAAGGATAAGTCAGTCGACCTTATCATGTCAAATATGCATGATTTCGAAGCAATACTGGAATGAATTGGTTAGCTGCAACCTATGCTATCTTAGATTGTTACTCTAAAATAGTAATGTTTTCCTCACCTGAAAAGTGTATTCTAAAATTTTCTAAGAAGTAATCAAAGAGTGTAGTTATTGTGATTGAAAGAGTAATTTTTTGTACTAACTATATGGATGATACTGTGAAGGTTTCATTGCATATGTGGTTGATACAAATAAGGCACACCCAGAACTGACAAACATTCTAGTGGTCAGGAAGTTTTCTAATGTTTTTTCAGATGATCTACCAGGGTTACCACTAGATAGGGAAATTGAATTTTGTATCGATTTGGTGCCTGGTACTAAGTCTATATCTAAATCACCATATCGAATGGCTCCAATTAAATTGGAAGAGCTAAATAAGTAATTGTAGGAGTTATTGGATAATGGGTTCATTAGACCAAGTGTTTCGTCTTGGGGAGCACTGGTTTTGTTCGTTAAGAAGAAGGATGGAAGTCTCCGACTATGCATTGACTACCGGTTGTTGAAGAAAGCGACTATCAAGAATAAGTACCCCCTTCCATGTATTGATGATATGTTGGATCAGCTTCAAGGAGTGCAGATTGTTGGCTCAACCGAGAGGGGGGGTGAATTGGTTTTTCTAGTCTAAATGCTAAATTTAAACTCTTTAAAATTGAATTGCAAATAATCAAATAAATGATAATATTAAGCAATAGAGAATAGTGCAGTAAAATAAAGGAGATAAGGAAGAGAAATAGCAAACTCAGCAATTTATAAAGATTTGGCCAATCGCTTGCCTACGTCCTCTCTTCTTGACCTTCTTGTCAAGAGTTCTCTTTCACTAACACAATAGTTGATACAATTTCCTTTTTAAGGTTAAGGAATAACCTCTCTACCCCTTATACAAGGATATCTATTCAACTCTTACACAATTCTCTCATAGAGGAACTCTCCCCTTTTCTTTTGGATTAAGAGTGAATACAAATAAGAACTCTCTTTTATGGGTAGGAAGAATAACTTCAACTCAAGCTATTAAAGACAATACAATGAATAAGATGTTGAAGGCAAAAAGAATATTGAAGAATGATCTCTCAAGAATGTTCAGATTTTTTTAGCTCTATTTCTTGTCTCCCCAATGTCTTCGATGCTTGGTTTTATACAGCAGAATGATAGGTGAAGCATTTAATGCAATTTTTTCCATTGAAGATTTTACAGAGAGAGCCGTTGGGAACCTCTAGTAGAAAACCAGATCGATCTTCTAATTCAAATTCCTGCATTTACAAAGCAATTCAAAGCAAGGAGATCGATCTCATTATTAGAGAGATCGATCTTATAATCCATAAAATGATAGTGCAGATCGATCTGTCAAACCATCAAATCGATCTCTTAAACTCTCTGTTTGAGCAAGATCGATCTTGCAAGTATTCTCGTAAGTGGAAGATCGATCTCTAATCACCCCAAATCGATCTCATAAACACACTATCTTGAGGAGATCAATCTCTATCCATATGAGATCGATCTCATAAACTCTCTATTTGAACATAGATCGATTTATAGATTGATCTATGACTTTTAACTTTTGCCTTAGAGGAGACCAACTCTAACTTGACCAGCTCGATCTCATAAACATTCTGTTTGAACACAAATCGATCTCATAACCCTTAGAGATCGATCTCTTCTTCCTTAACATCCAATACATGTTCTTTAAGTCTTTAACCCTTAATCAGAGCAATCTCATATCCTCATGAGATCGATCTCTCATCCTTGAAAACCCAGGAGATCGATCTCTCATATCATGAGATCGATCTCTCATCCTTTAAAACTCAGTTTCTGGTAAAGACTTGTATCTCAAAATGTTCTAGTTAAATTCTTAACATGTTTTAAACATTCCTTGAATTATCATAACCATTATTGAATCACTGTTTTATCATTTTAAAATATATCAACCTAACAATCTCCTCATTTTTGATATGACTAAACTTATTCAATAAACTAAGTTTAAAAACATGTTTAGTCTCCCCCTTAACATATGCATCCAGTTTTCCAGTTTCAAAACTCCCCCTTAGTTTCAAAAACTCCCCCTTAATTGATGCTCCCCTTAACATGTTATCTTCTCCCCCTTTTTGTCATATCAATATCACCAAAGCATAAAACCATTTATCACAAAGCATATATCAACAAACTATGAAGCATAAAACTGAATCATAATTCTGTCATTTCAAAATATATAAAGATATATGTTCATACAACACAAAACATAATTCAAGACACAACAAAGAGAATAAAAAAATCATTTCCTAAGAGGATGGTGAAGGAAAACGATCAGCAAGGTCCTCAACTCGAATGCGAGTCGTTTAAAGCTCATTGAGCATAACTTGCTGCGTTGCCTCAATTGTGTCAAGACGGTTCTCAAAACGTGTGAAGCATTGTGCAAATGTCTCCATCATTGTATCAAAGTGTTACCAAAAATCCATAATCATGGACGTAACGGCATCAGCTGGTGCAGTAGACTGAGCAGTAGACGTAGGAGGAACCTCAGTGAACGATGCTGTAGGCTCAGCTGGAATGTCCTCTTCCATGGCTACCTCGTGAGGGATTTCGCTTTTCTTTCGCCACTGACCATGGATGTCTTTATAGTACCCCATATGATGAAGAGTGCCGATATTCAGAACGTTTTTCGCATATGGCACTTCACCAGTTTCACAAGAATAGTCAACCTCGAGTTTTTGTAGCAAGAATGCAAGGGGTTGAGGGAAGACGATAGTTGAGGCTTGACCCCACACGATCTTCAGCCAATCCTCATAAATGAAGTGGACAAGGTTAGGTTTTTGGCCCTGAAAGGAGTGAAGATGATGGAGCTAAAAGCGGTCGAGTTTACGAATTGTAGAGTGTCGGGTACCATAAGGTCGGAGGTTCCAGGAGATTATTAGATGAAGTAACCTCGGGTGCATGGGTAGGTCACTAGCCTTATCTCTGGAAAGGTTGAATTCAAGTGGTACCTCATCTTCCTCATCAGACAGACTAGCGTCTTTAATTTCAAAAACTTAGGCTAAAAGATTTGTATTGACATTGATGGTTTTGGCCATGACAAAGGTTTTAAAACCAAGAATTTTACATGTGTCATCAGGGTCATAGATAAGCTCAGCGTTTGAGAAAAATGCCCTAATAATATTCGGTGGAGCAGGGGTATTTATTTTGAGAAAGGGAAGCCAACCAAATTCTTGCATTTTTGTCAAGTAAGGAAAGTCAATGCGTGCCAGAAATGAAAAGTCAATGGTTCTCCAGTGTTTAATGGGCATATTAGAGAAGTATTCTTCATATCTTTTTTCTTTTTACAGGTGTTTGAAAACACCTGCTGAAAGTTGTGACAGAGGATGTAGTGACATTGGGTGGCTGTGAAGAGGAGGGTCTGGATTCTTTGTATGCAATTCTCTTAAGGTGAGGCATTATGTTTACTACAAAATCAGTCAAAGACAGCTTAATAGTGTTCTAGAAAGTTCTCTAACAGAGTCCTGATCAATGGAACAGTTCACTAGAAACCCTATCAAAGTTTAATCTACGAAACTAAGAAATTTTTGAAAGAAAATCAACAATGTAGGTTCTAAGATGAAGAATAATGGAGTAGATTTGACGAAAACCTTACCAGAGATCGATCTGTAAGAGAAATCGAAAGAAGAGGTGCGACGTAGGTTAGGGATTTTGAATTTAGGGTTTCTAAAATTTGGGGATTTTTAAAGTAGTATATATAGCCCAGGGCTGAGGAGATCGATCTGTCGAAGTACCAGATCGATCTGTCATTTCTAGAAACTTAATGAGATCGATCTGTTGTTTTATGAGATTGATATACAAAATACAGAAGCTCAAGAAGATCGATCTACCAAATGTAGAGATCGATCTGTAAAATACAGAGGATGAAGAAGATCGATCTGCAAACTGTAGGGATCGATTTATAAAATACAAAAGCTTAAAGAGACCGATCTTATGGGATTGAAGATCGATCTGCTTAGCAGAACCTTACTGCTTTAGGCTAATTTGGAGCATGTTAGATCGATCTATATTATGAAGAGATCGATCCCTCATACCATTTTCCCAGAAAATGAGTTGAAAAACCAGTTGAAAATGAGTTTGAAATTAAAGTTTTGAAGGCTATAATCCTTAAAGAGCATACATAAGTCCTAATTCACGTCTAAGAACACAAAATCTATCTCTATCAAGAGGTTTGGTGAAAATATCAGCTAATTGATGCAATGTATCAATATATTCTAGAACTATATCTCCTTTTTGTTCATGATCTCTAAGGAAATGATGCCTAATCTCAATATGCTTAGTTCTAAAGTGTTGGATTGGATTTTTGGAGAGATTAATGGCACTGGTATTATCACACTTTATGGAAACTTGTTTCATGTCTACACCATAGTCTCTCATTTGTTGCTTAATCTACAACACTTGAGCACTACAACTACCAGCTGCTATATATTCTGTCTCAAATATGGATTGTGCTACATTATTTTGTTTCTTAGAGAACCATGATATTAATATATTCCCTAAGAATTGGCAGGTTCCTGAAGTGCTTTTTCTATCTATTTTACACCCTTCAAAATCTGCATCAGAATATGTATGAAGAGCAAAGGTGGAATCTCTAGGGTACCATAGTCCTAGTGAAGGTGTGTCTTTAAGGTACCTAAAAATTCTTTTTGTAGCTAGTAAGTGTGATTCTTTAGGTGAGGATTGAAATCTAGCACATAAACACACACTAAACAAAATATCAGGTCTACTTGTAGTAAGATAAAGCAATGAACCAATCATAGACCTATATAGCTTAGTGTCTACACACTTACCACTTTCATCTTTATCAAGCTTGATGTTGGTGCCCATTGGAGTTGCTTGAGATTTGCAGTTATCCATTCCAAATCATTTGAGCAAATCATTGGTGTACTTAGCTTGATTGATGAAGATTTCATCCTTAGTTTGCTTTACTTGAAGTCCCAAGAAATAGGTGAGCTCTCCCATCATGCTCATTTTAAATTCACCTTGCATGATCTTAGCAAACTCTTGACATAAAGATTCATTAGTTGATCCAAAAATGATGTCATCTACATATACTTGAACAACTAGTAAATCTTTATTCTTAGTTTTGATAAACAAGGTCATATCTACTTTTCCTCTTGAAAATCCCTTTTCTATCAAGAACTTTGAAAATCTTTCATACCAAGCTTTAAGAGCTTATTTCAAACCGTAAAGTGCTTTAGAAAGTTTGTAAACATGTTCAGGAAATTTTGGACTTTCAAAACCGGGGGGTTGCTCTACATAAACTTCCTCATTGATGTAACCATTTAGAAATGCACTTTTTACATCCATTTGATACAACTTGAAATTTTTGTAGCATGCAAAAGCAAGTAGCGTCCTTATTGCTTCTAATCTTGCTACCGGTGCATAGGTTTCATCATAGTCTATCCCTTCCTCTTGCCTATAACCTTGTGCAACTAGCCTAGCCTTGTTTCTTATGATCACACTATTTTCATCCATCTTGTTCTTGAAAATCCATTTAGTTCCAATTATAGAATGATCACTAGGTCTAGGAACTAAATTCCACACTTTACTTCTTTCAAATTGATTTAGTTCCTCTTGCATAGCTAAAAACCAATTGTTATCATCTAAAGCTTCATTGACATTTTTTTGTTCAATTTGAGATACAAAGGCTATATATTGACATACATTTCTTAGTGAGGACCTTGTTCTAACTCCTAGATTTGTATCACCTATAATTTCACAATCTTTGACATATCCTAGTTCTCTTGGTGCTCTAGATTCTTTTTCTAGTATTTCTAGTTCTTCTTTATCTTCTTCCTTTTTATTAATGTCAAGATTTTCTAGTAATTTATCTTCTATCCTTAAGGATTCCTTCAAAATCTCATTAAATATTTAAATATCCTCATCATTGGTAGAAACTTTAGATGCATTGTTTGACTCATCAAATATTACATGTATTGACTCTTCTACCATCAAGGTTTTTTTGTTATACACTCTATATGCATTTGAATTTAAAGAATAGCCTAAAAAGACTCCTTCATCACTTTTAGCATTAAATTTTCCTAAGTTGTCTTTCCCATTATTTAGGACAAAGCATCTACAACCAAAAGGATAAAAAAAGCTAATATTTGGCTTCTTTACCTTGTAAAGCTCATAAGGGGCTTTCTTCAAGATTGGTCTAATCATGGCTCTATTTATAATGTAGCATGAGGTGTTTATGGCTTCAGCCCAAAAATATTTAGGTAGATTATTCTCGCATAACATTGTTCTAGCCATTTCCTCTAAGGTTATATTTCTCCTTTCAACAACCCCATTTTGTTGTGGTGTCCTAGGAGCTGAAAAATTATGACTAATTTCTTGATCATTGCAAAATTCATCAAAACCAAGATTTTCAAATTCCTTTTCATGATCACTTCTAATACTTGTTATTGTATAACCTTTTTCATTTTGGGCTAATTTTGAATAGGTGATAAATTTTTCTAAGGCTTCATTCTTGACTCTTAAGAAATATACCCATATAAATCTAGTATAATCATCTATAATAACAAATCCATAGTGTTTACCCCCAATACCAGTTGTTCTAATTAGACCAAAAACATCTAGATGAAGTAATTGAAGAGGTCTAGAGGTTGACACACAGTTTTTAGATTTAAATGATATCATTTTATGTTTTCCCTTGACACAAGCTTCACAAATTTTATCATAATCATAGGACAACTTAGGTAATCTTACAACAAGATCTTTTCTAGCTAGCTTAGATAAAACATGCATGCTAGCATGACCTAGTCCCCTATACCACAACCAAGGTTTTTTTCTTTATCTACCATAAAGCATACATTTTCATTTCTTAGTTCATTTAAATATACTATATATATGTTACCTTGTCTATGTCCTAAGAAAAGAACTTTATTTGATTTAGTGTCTATCACATGACAATTCAAGCAATCAAAAATTACTTTGTAACCTTTGTCATAAAGTTGAATAATGCTAAGCAAATTATGTTTTAGTCCTCTAACAAGTAAAACCTTTTCTATTGAGAAAGAATTATTACCAATAGATCCATTTCCTTCAACTTGGCCTTTGGAGTTGTCCCCAAAAGTGACTTCTCCACCAACCTTTGATTTGAATGAGTTGAAGTGGCTTCTATCATGTGAGACCACGTATATGTGTAATTGTAAATATGTACATAGAAATGTGAATGAAGTTGTATTATGAAGACATAAGATTGATGATACAATTGTAATGTGAAATATATGTAATGTAAGTCCATAAATTAAATGTACACACATGTAATAAGAGTTGTGATTATACATACAAGTTACATTATGTATAAATGTGAAAAAATGGACTTAAACATGTAGATAATGTGTGTAGAATGGATTATGAGTAGTTTGGTAAAATGGAAGTAGAATTGCATAAGTTGTGCACTTCCATTTGGTTTATATTAAGTATCTTTGGTTATACAAGGATTCTACACAAGTTTCAATGTGTATGAAGTATTATGGGATGTCATTTTCAAGTCTCAAAGATGATTGGATGAGAAAATGACCATGGAAGTAAATTAAAAATGTTTTGGTATAAGTTTCTGCAGGAAACTGCAGAAAATCTGGAAATTGTGAAGGGCAGATCGATCTCATAGGATGAGAGATCGATCTGGAAGAGCCAGAATGCTCTTATTTGGGCAATGAAATAGAGCAGATCGATCTCCTAAGCATTCTGTAATGAAAAGATCGATCCTCAAGCACCCAGATCGATCTCTTTAGCTCTCTGTTTGGGAGCAGATCAGTCTCATGCTTCGACCGATCGATCTCATGCTTAAAATGCCGTGCAAATGATGGATTTAAGGGGACCAGATCGATCTCCTCATGGTGCAGATCGATCTCCTCAAGCTATTTCTATAAAAGGAGTGTTGAAAATCAAAAAATTTTGGGAAAAACATCAACCTTCCACTTTCAACCCAAAAATCTAACTTTCTCTCTCTAAAATCAGCCATTTTCAATAAGATTTGAAGAGAGACCATTAGAGGCAAAGTTGTTCCTATCAAAGAGAAGAACAATATAGTTGGAAGGCATTTTCCCATTGTTGGTATTGAAGGAGCTAAGGGCATTGTCATTTGGAGCAAGAAGAGAAATCAGATTTGGTTAGATTCTAACACTCCAACTATGGTACATTGTCTATTTAAGTGATTTTGGAGTTGTTTGGCATGAGTATGGATGGTTAGAAACTATCTAAAATACATTGGAATGATTATGACCTAGAAATTGTCTAGTGTGAGAAAGTGGAATGTATGGAGATTAATGAGAAATGGGATGTTTAGAGGTGACAATAGTGTTATGGGTAAGATTTTAAGATGTTGTTAGTGGATAAATTGTAAGATTTACCTAAAATGGGTAAAATGTGGATTAAGGCATTGGTAAAATGCATAAGTGAATTATATTGAATAGTGAGGTCAAATATGGGTTAAAAACATTAACTCAAATGATTTGAATGAATGAATCGCAGCTTCCGAGAATACGGCGGGGCGAGTTGAGCTAAGAGCGTGAGAAGCTAAGAGGAAAGGAGTCACACCAAGTAAATTGAGGTAAGGGAATTGGGTGGACTCTGAGAGAAATTTGTGCGCAATTTGGGCGCTTAAATGATTTTCTTAGAATGCATAAGATGTTAGGAAATGATGTTGGGTGATTGAAGGGTAAAAGTTGGGAGTTTGATAAATTTGCATGAAAACAAAAGCATATTGCTTTGAAAATCATGTTTTATTGCTTTTTAGCAAGTGATTGGTAGGTTGGCTAGCATTTGAAATGATTTGCAAAAGAAATGAGTTGTTTTTGTTTGTTAACCACACTTTGCAAAGAAATGAGCCACCTACATTATTTTCGTGAGAATGAAAGCATGCTAGAGTACAACTCGCACGAGATTTGACGTGTTTTATACACATGAGTGCTAGAGGCACTAGTTTTCACATGGATTTCATATTAGTTTTGGCATTGTGCTTGGAGTTTGTCTCGCACTAGATGCCTACCTTGCATGTTGCCGTGTTTGGAGCTTCGAGTAGACTTGGTGTCATATCGATTAAATAGGCTCACACGTGCATTGTTTTGACATGATTAATTAGCCGTGTTAAGAGCTTCGGGTAGACAAGAGGTCGTACCGATTAAACAGGCTCACACGTGCATTTGAGATGTGGCATGATATGATGTGTTGATTGGGTCCACGGAGTACGTTGTACCGTGCATGTAGCATGGAGTACATTGTACCGTGTTGAGATGTGATGTGCCATCTTCGGACGAGATCTGCTATGGACTGAAAGGTAGATTTGAGCCACCTCCCATGTGGAAGCAGATAGTGGTGATATCCCACACACCTGATTCGTGTAGTCGGTATCACATGTTATGTACATAGGCCTTGAGGTTATTACTTATTGTTGAACTGCCTATCTCACATGTCTATTGCTTTGAGAATAAATCCATGTTTGAAATGATTTGTGGGTCAGGAAAGTCCGGGGGATGGGCCGAGACCTGACCAGTGTTGAATTGATTTATTAATGGTTTTTAAAGTGCACGGATGCATGATGTTTAATGCCATGCTTTATTGTGAAAATGCATGATGTTTAATGCCATGCTTTATTGTGAAAATGCATGATGGTTAATGCCATGCTTATTTGAGAAAAATGCATGATGGGTAATGCCATGCTTTTATTGTGAATTATGCATGATGATTTATACCATGCTTTGAGTTGAAATGTGCACTGGATTTTAATAGCATGAATGCTTTACATACCATTAACACAATCACACACTCATGTTGTGAGGTAAATGATGAGTTAAATGCTTTTGAGCATGGCATCATGATCACGTAGATAGTGCAGTATCTACATGTTCGCATGATTGCCTTACTGAGGGTGTGGTTTGCTCACCCCCTTATTTTCTCCCTTCTCTACAAAGTGTTGAGTATAGATTGAGCGTGATAGGAGGCGTTTCCCTTTTGGTAATCTGCTGCATCCCATCGCTAAAGGTATACACACCTGGATTATTTTGTATCTAAACTTGACATAGCACAGTAGCATTTTGTACGTAACTATTGGGGATGTAAAACAATGTAAACACATGTAACAACTCTGATATATATACATTTATACAAGTGTTTACTTATGAATAATATGCAAATTGAATTGGTATGGTAGAGTGAGTTAGACGTCGACACACAGCCCAACTGATGAGAGTGTGGTTATTCACGATCGAGGAAGGATGATTAATAATGGATGCATGAAAATGCGAAAAATTTATACGTTGAGGGTTGTGATAGAAGTTGGTATCAGAGCTCGAGTTGGTCTGACATGTGTCGTGTCTAAAATACTTAATAAGATGGAAAAATTACATCCCCATGTTACTGTGTTGTTTAGATACAAATTGTCTGTGTGTCGATGGGTTGACCAAGTAATTGGTTGTGAATGTCGAGAATTGAGTAAATATGCCTAATACCAGTCGCGGTAGAGGGTTGAGAGCACAGGCTCGAGGCCGTAGAGGTAGGCCTGGGGGTCGTGTTGAGCCGAAAACACCGGAGGCTCAGGATGATGTTGAGGTGGAGTCTAATGTTGAGCACGTTCCATAGGGTCTAGAGGAGAGACCTGAGAGTACTGAGACTCACTTCGCGAGGATTGAGCGGAGCATTGAGATGATTGTGGAGTTGGTCACCCAATCTTTATCTGGAGTTGGCGGTAGACAGAGTCTCGCTACACAGGGTGATGCCGAGTAGGCGACAGCTCCTGAGGCACGGGCAAGGGAAGCCCAGAGACCTTAGACGACAGATACCCCACCCACACAGGATGTGCCTACGCCAGTTGCTACACCAGGCAGTAGAGGTTGGGGATATAGATGTGATTTGGATAGACTGCGACAGTCCCAGAAGTTTGTACCGCTGTCTTTCAGTGGAGTAAAGGACCCAGTAGCTGCTGAGGATTGGATAAATGAGATCGAGAAGCTGTATGGATTCTTTGAGTGCACTACTACCGAGATGGTAGCGTTTGCAGCTTTTATGCTGAAGGGATCAGCAGAACATTGGTGGAGGCCTATTTTGAGAGCCCGACATACTGAGATCAGCTGGGATATATTTTTGGAGGCCTTCCGGAGACAGTACGTTCCGGATACCTCACAGCTGAAGCTAAAGATGGCATTTTTGAGACTGACCCAAGGGAGCAGGACTATGGATGAGTATGAGACTGCTTTTATATCCCTAGGTAAATATGATCCCAACACTATGAGTAATGAGGTCGAGAAAATCCAAAAGTTTGTGGATAGATTGAGACCGACCATCAGGTCCAGATTAGTTCCTCTCGATATACGGACCTATGAGGAGGCAGTGCGCAGGGCGCAATTATGTGAACAAAATGTTGATAGAATCGCCTTAGAGTTTGGAAAGATTGGTAAGATGAGGGACAGAGAGAAAAAGAGACCAATGATGGATAGAGGCTTCAGCTATAAGGGAAGCAAGAGATTCTCTGGAAAGAGGTCGAGAATTGATGAGATCCGGGAGAGGATAGTTAATACTCCCATGTATCCGGCCATTGCTCTAGCGAAGGGAATTGTGATTGGAGGGCCACGGCCTACTACGGAACAGTGTGGTAAGTGTGGTAAGTACCATGGTACTCGGCCATGCTATAGACATCAGGTGGTATGCTTCAGATGTGGGAAGCCAGGGCACATAATCAGAGATTGCCCATAAATGATAGAGAGAGCCCCACAGAAGGGAAAGGAGCCAGAGAGAGCTCCAGTTGGTACAACTGCTCCGAGAAAGAAGGCTACAGTTGAGGAAAAGGGGAAGCAAGTAGTGGGTGTAAGCAGAGGAGGAGTGCACGCACTAGACCAGGACACTGCAAATCAGTCATCGGATGTGGTAAAAGGTACCATCCAAATCTTTGATTTAGAAGCTTATGTACTGTTTGATCCTGGTGCCACGCATTCTTTTGTATCATCATCCTTTGCATGTAACTTGTTGAAGCATGTAGAACCCACACTGCTTGATAAGATGTTGTTGATATCTGCCCCTATGAATGATAGTCAGTTGACTGAGCACGTATATAGGGATTGTAAGATGAGGATAGGAGGTAAAGAAATGGCAACTGAATTAATTTTATTAAATATGAATGATTTTGATGTGATCCTAGGAATGGATTGGTTGGCTGCCAATCATGTTATTATGGATTGTAATGCAAAAACTTTGATGTTTCCAAAGATAGACAATCTTGTCGTAAATTTTGTGAAATGAAATTAAAGAACATGATTATTATAAGTGTGATGAGTACAATCTTGATACATGATGTATGAAAGATAAATCTATTTATCAATCTTGTGTGTGATGTGATGATTTATGATTACTAATGGTGGAAAGATTAATGTGAAGGATTCATCGCTTTTGTGATTGAGACGGATAAGGCACGTTCGAAATTGGGAGACATTCCAATGGTTAGGCAATTTTCAGATGTCTTTTCGGATGAGTTACCAAGGTTACCTCCAAAGAGGGAGATGGAGTTTGGTATAGACTTGGCACCTGGTACAGAGTCGATGTCTAAGCCACCGTATAGAATGGCTCAAGTTGAGTTGGAAGAGTTAAGGAAACAATTATAAGAGTTGCTGGAGAAGGGGTTCATCAGGCCGAGCGTCTCACCTTGGGGAGCACCGGTTCTATTTGTAAGGAAGAATGATGGAAGCCTCGGACTGTGTATAGATTACCGGTCGTTGAATAAGGCCACCATCAAGAATAAGTATCCTCTTCCACGCATCAATGACTTGTTGGATCAGCTTAAGGGAGCGCAGGTCTTTTCCAAGATAGATCTGAGATCATGGTACTATCAGTTGAAGATACGAGGTGGAGATGTACCCAAGACAGCTTTTCGCACCCGGTATGGACATTATGAGTTTATGGTTATGCCATTCGGGTTGACGAATGCTCCCGCAGCTTTTATGTCTTTGATGAATGAGGTATTTTACTAGTATTTGGATCGGTTTGTGATCGTGTTTATTGATGACATACTGGTGTACTCAAGATCTAGAGAGGAGCATGAGAGGCATCTAAGGATAGTGCTACAGACCCTCAGAGAGGAGAAGTTGTACGCTAAACTCAGTAAGTGTGACTTTTGGTTGGAACAGATCTCTTTTTTGGGTCACATAGTATCAAAGGATGGAGTATCAGTGGATCCATCTAAGATTGAGGCCATAGTTCAGTGGTAGAGACCCCAGACAGTGATAGAGATTAGGAGTTTCCTAGGTTTAGCTGGATATTATCGACGATTTGTAGAGGGATTTTCGAGGTTAGCTGCTCCTTTGACACGCCTCACAAGAAAGAATGTGGAGTTTGTGTGGGATGATAAGTGTGAAGAAAGTTTTGAGGAGCTAAAAAAGAGATTAACCACAGCTCCGATCCTTTCCATTCTTACCAGCTCAAGAGGTTTCTCGGTGTATGCGGATGCTTCACATCTGGGACTGGGCTGTGTATTGATGCAGGATGGGAAAGTAGTAGCTTATGGATCAAGACAGTTAAAGGATCATGAGAGGAACTACCCGACCCATGACTTGGAGTCGACAGCGGTGGTGTTTATGCTGAAGATATGGCGCCACTATCTTTATGGTGAGAAATTTTATGTTTATACAGATCATAAGAGCCTTAAGTACCTGTTCTCACAGAAAGAGTTGAACATGAGACAGAGGAAATGGCTCGAGTTGTTAAAGGATTATAATTGTGAGATCCTATACCACCCGGGTAAAGCAAATGTGGTTGCTGATTCATTGAGTAGGAAGCATCTCGGGATGGTATCATTTATGATGATCATGGAACACGAGCTGTTGGAACAGTTCACGAACCTCAGTTTGGATATGACCCCACCTGATGCTAATAGTGGATTTATGATAGCTAGCCTACAGCTGGAACCGAATCTGGTAGATCGAATCCGACAGGCTCAGCGAGTTGATCAGTAGTGTAGTGATATTGTCGGGCAGATACAGAGGGGTATAGACACGGACTTTGAGTTGAGTTCAGATGGGTTGTTGAGGTTCAGAGGTAGGATATGTGTTCCTGATGATGCAGAGATCAGAAGGTTGATCTTGACAGAGGCTCACTCATCAAAGTATATGATACATCCAAGGTGTACTAAGATGTATCAAAACCTTCAAAAGGTTTATTGGTGGTCTGGAATGAAAAAGCACATTGCTGAATATGTTGCTAAGTGTCTCGTTTGTTAGCAGGTGAAGGTAGAGCATCAGAAGCCTGCAGGGTTATTGTAGCCTCTACCGATATCGACTTGGAAGTAGGAGCATGTCACCATGGATTTTGTGATGGGATTGTCGAGGAGTCGTAGAGGTCATGATGCCATATGGGTGATTATGGATCGGTTGATGAAATCAGCACATTTTCTAGCTATGAGAGCTACCGATACTCTGAGCCAGTTAGCGAACCTATATGTGCGCGAGATAGTGAGGCTACATGGAATTCCAGTGAGCGTTGTTTCGGATCGGGATGCCCGCTTCACTTCCCACTTTTGAGAACGTTTTCAGGAAGCGATGGGGACCCAGTTGAGTTTTAGCACCGCGTTTCATCCTCAGATAGATGGTCAGTCAGAGAGGACTATACAGACCCTGGAGGATATGTTGAGAGCGTGTGCATTGGATTTTGGAGGCTATTGGGATGACCATTTGCCGCTCGCAAAGTTCGCTTATAATAACAGTTTTCATGCGAGTATCGAGATGGCACCATATGAAGCATTGTATGGGCGTAGATGTCATTCCCCTATTGGATGGGAAGAGGTTGGTGACAGACAGATCTTTGCCTCCGACTTGGTTAGACAGGCCTCTGAGGATGTCCAATTGATATGTGAGAGATTACGGACAGCTCAGAGCTGGCAAAAGAGTTATGCTCACAAGAGACGGAGACCACTAGAGTTTGATGTGGGTGAGTCAGTGTTTTTAAAAGTTTTCCCTTCGAAGGAAATTATGAGATTCGGGAAGAAGGGAAAGTTGAGCCCTCGATATATAGGGTCATTTGAGATACTTGATAAGGTGGGAGATAAGGCCTATATATTGGCATTGCCACCAGAGTTGGCAAGTGTGCACAACGTCTTCCACGTATCCATGTTGAGGAAGTATCACTCGAACCCGGCACATGTGATAAGATATGAGCCTTTGGAGCTCAATGAAGGTATGACCTATGTTGAGAAGCCAGTTCGGGGATTGGACAGAAAAGTGAAACTGTTGAGGACAAAGACAATTCCCTTGGTGAAGGTTCTTTGGCAACATCACACCGTAGAAGAAGCCACATGGGAATTGGAAAGTTTGATACAGGAGAAGTATCCCGAGTTGCTCATAGAATGATTGGTTCCGATTTGGAGGACCAAATTTTCTAAGTGGGGGAGAATGTGAGACCCCGTATATGTGTAATTGTAAATATGTACATAAAAATGTAAATGAAGTTGTATTATGAAGACATAAGATTGATGATACAATTGTAATGTGAAGTATATGTAATGTAAGTCCATAAATTAAATGTACACACATGTAATAAGAGTTGTGATTATACATACAAGTTACATTATGTATAAATGTGAAGAAATGGACTTAAACATGTGGAGAATGTGTGTAGAATGGATTATGAGTAGTTTGGTAAAATGGAAGTAGAATTGCATAAGTTGTGCACTTCCATTTGGTTTATATTAAGTGTCTTTGGTTATACAAGGATTTTACACAAGTTTCAATGTGTATGAAGTATTATGAGATGTCATTTTCAAGTCTTAAAGATGATTGGATGAGAAAATGACCATGGAAGTAAATTAAGGATGTTTTGGTATAAGTTTCTGTAGGAAACTGCAGAAAATCTGGAAATTGTGAAGGGCAGATCGATCTCATAGGATGAGAGATCGATCTGGAAGAGCCAGAATGCTCTTATTTGGGCAATGGAATAGAGCAGATCGATCTCCAATGGAGCCAGATCGATCTCCTAAGCATTCTGTAATGAAAAGATCGATCCTCAAGCACCCAGATCGATCTCCTTAGCTCTCTGTTTGGGAGCAGATCGATCTCATGCTTCGACAGATCGATCTCATGCTTAAAATGCTGTGAAAATGAGGGATTGAAGGGGACCAGATCGATCTCCTCTTAGTGCAGATCGATCTCCTCAAGCTATTTCTATAAAAGGAGTGCTGAAAATCAAAAAATTTCGAGAAAAAATCAACCTTCCACTTTCAACCCAAAAACCTAACTTTCTCTCTCTAAAATCAGCCATTTTCAGTAAAATTTGAAGAGAGACCATTAGAAGCAAAGTTGTTCCTATCAAAGAGAAGAACAACATAGTTGGAAGGCATTTTCCTATTGTTGGTATTGAAGGAGCTAAGGGCATTGTCATTTGGAGCAAAAAGAGAAATCGTATTCGGTAAGATTCTAACACTCTAACTATGGTACATTGTCTATTAAAGTGATTTTGGAGTTGTTTGGCATGAGTATGGATGGTTAGAAACTATCTAAAATACATTGGAATGATTATGACCTAGAAATGGTCTAGTGTGAGAAAGTGGAATGTATAGAGATTAATGAGAAATGGGATGTCTAGAGGTGACAATAGTGTTATGGGTATGATTTTAAGATGTTGTTAGTGGATAAATTGTAAGATTTACCTAAAAGGGGTAAAATGTGGATTAAGGCATTGGTAAAATGCATAAGTGAATTATATTGAATAGTGAGGTCAAATATGGGTTAAAAACATTAACTCAAATGATTTGAATGTATGAATCGCAGCTTCCGAGGATACGCCGGGGCGAGTTGAGCCAAGAGCGTGAGAAGCTAAGAGGAAAGGAGTCACACCAAGTAAATCGAGGTAAGGGAATTGTGTGGACTCTTAGAGATATTTGAGAGCAATTTGGGCGCTTAAATGATTTGCTAGAATGCATGAGATGTTAGGAAATGATGTTGGGTGATTAAAGGGAAAAAGTTGGGAGTTTGATAAATTTGCATGAAAACAAAAGTATATTGCTTTGAAAATCATGTTTTATTGCTTTTTAGCAAGTGATTGGTAGGTTGGCTAGCATTTGAAATGATTTGCAAAAGAAATGAGTTGTTTTTGTTTGTTAACCACACTTTGCAAAGAAATGAGCCACCTACATTGTTTTCATGAGAATGAAAGTGTGCTAGAGTACGACTCGCACGAGATTTGACATGTTTTATACACATGAGTGCTAGAGGCACTAGTTTTCACATGGATTTCATATTAGTTTTGGCATTGTGCTTGGAGTTTGTCTCGCACTAGATGCCCACCTTGCATGTTATCATGTTTGGAGCTTCGAGTAGACTGGGTGTCACATCGATTAAATAGGCTCACACATGCATTGTTTTGACATGATTAATTAGCCGTGTTAGGAGCTTTGGGTAGACAAGAGGTCGTACCGATTAAATAGGCTCACACGTGAGCTTGAGATGTGGCGTGATATGATGTGTTGATTGGGTCCACAGAGTACGTTGTACCGTGCATGTAGCATGGAGTACGTTGTACCGTGTTGAGATGTGATGTGTCGTCTTCGGACGAGATCTGCTATGGACCGGCGGGTAGGATTTGACCCACCTCCCATGTGGAAGCAGATAGTGGTGATATCCTGCACACCTGATCCGTGTAGCCGGTATCAAAGGTTATGTACATAGGCCCTGAGGTTATTTCCTGTTGTTGAACTGCCTATCTCACATGTCTATTGCTTTGAGAATAAATCCATGTTTGAAATTATTTGTGGGTCAGGAAAGTCCGAGGGATGGGCCGTGACCTGACCAGTGTTGAATTGATTTGTTAATGGTTTTTAAAGTGCACGGATGCATGATGTTTAATGTCATGCTTTATTGTGAAAATGCATGATGTTTAATGCCATGCTTTATTGTGAAAATGCATGATGTTTAATGCCATGCTTTATTGTGAAAATGCATGATGGTTAATGCCATGCTTATTTGAGAAAAATGCATGATGGGTAATGCCATGCTTTTATTGTGAATTATGCATGATGATTTATACCATGCTTTGAGTTGAAATGTGCACTGGATTTTAATAGCATGAATGCTTTACATATCATTAACACAATCATACACTCATGTTTTGAGATAAATGATGAGTTAAATGCTTTTAAGCATGGCATCACAATCACGTAGATAGTGCAATATCTACATGTTCTCATGATTGCCTTACTGAGCGTGTGGTTTGCTCACCCCCTTATTTCCCCCCTCTCTACAGAGTGTTGAGTATACATTGAGCGTGACTGGAGGCGTTTCCCTTTTGGTAATCCACTGCATCCCATCCCTAAAGGTATACACACCTGGATTATTTTGTATCTAAACTAGACATAGCACAGTAGCATTTTGAATGTAACTATTGGGGATGTAAAACAATGTAAACACATGTAACAACTCTGATATATATACATTTATACAAGTGTTTACTTATGAATAATATGCAAATTGAATTGGTATGGTGGAGTGAGTTAGACGTCGACACACAGCCCAACTGATGAGAGTGTGGTTGTTCACAATCGAGGATGGATGATTAATAATGGATGCATGAAAATACAAAAAATTTATATGTATTTTGGTAAGTTGAGGGTCGTGACATATCACCGGTCATGTGTCTTGAGCATCCACTATCCAAGTACCAAGCTTCCTTTGTTTTTGCCTTGTAGCAATGCTCAAGCTCCTACAATCATCATTCAAACTTTTGTTTTAGGTACCCAAATTTTCTTGGGTCATTTGGAGTTAGTAAGTCGGATTTTTTATCCTTTTGGGATCCATTTTAATATTACATCAATATCTTTTGAATTTACCACATCTTTTGGTACCCAAACCCTTCTAACTATCCTTCCTCTAAATGTGGTCATTTTCATATTGCATCTATATGATGTGTCCTTTTTTATTACAATGTGAGCAAATAGTAGAGGATTTATGCATATTCTTTCTAACCAGGAAATTTTTTAGATGAGTTTCTCTACTTTTGCCATCATATCCTAACTCATTTCTATCAAAGAATACCCTTTGCGTCTCTAGCATGTAATCTAGTTTTTGTTGACCCATGTAAAATCTAGTAAAAGAATTATGTAAAGTACTATTATTTTCCTTTAAGTCATGGATTTCTAGATTTGCACTTTCTAATTTCTTTTCACATTCTATTTTAACATTTAGGATTAATTCATTTTCTTTCTTTAGTTTAGAAATCATTTTTTTATACTTCAAATTCATGCACTCATATTTCATTGCAAGATCATCAAATGCATCTTATAATTCATCAAAAGAATACTCATTAGGATTAGAAGTTACCTTCTCATCTTTAAGTGCCATGAAGCATAGATTGACAATTTCTTTATTTGTATCATTATCGGAGCTATCACTATCGCTCCATGTTGCCATCATCGCCTTCTTTTTGTGCTTCCTATCACTTGATCTTTTTAGTAAAGGACAATTAAATTTAATGTGGCCAGGTTTTTTGCATTCATAGCAAACAATAGTATCTCTATCTTTTCTACCTAATTCTTCTTTGTCTTGTTCTTCCCTATGGAATTTCCTAGAACTACCATTTTCCCTTAGTTTCATAAATTTCTTGAATCTTTTAGCAAACATTGCCATTTCTATATCTTCCTCATTATAATCATCCCTTTGTTCTTCATGAGTAGTGGATTTAAGTGCAACTCCTACCTTTTTTGGGAATTTCTTCATTTATTTTGAGTTTTATCTCATAAGTAAGGAGTGACCTAATTAATTCATCTAGATATAATGTATGAGGGTCCTTTGATTCCTCAATGGCCGTTACTTTGGCTTCCCAAGTTTTTGGTAAACTATTTAAAATTTTCTTGACCATTTCTATGTTGGTATAAATCTTTCCTAAAGATTTAAACCCATTTATAATGTCTATAAATCTAGTGAACATTTCACTAATTGACTCTCCTTCTTTCATTCTAAACAACTCATAATCATGAGTAAACATCCCTACTTTGGTTTTCTTGACTTGAGTAGTTCCTTCATGAGTTATGGACAATTTATCCCACACTTGTTTTGCATTTTCGCATGTAGAAACTCTATTGTATTCATTTAGTCCTAAAGTACAAAACAATGTGTGCATTGCCTTAGCATTTAGTTGAATAGTTTTTATGTCAAAATTATCCCCCTCATCTTCCTTCTTAGAGATATCTTTTCCTTATATTTTCTTAGTTGGGATTTGAGGTCCTTTAACTATAATTCTCCATACTTCGTAATCATTGGCTTGAATAAATAGCATCATCCTAGTTTTTCAATAAGCATAATTTTCACCATTGAACATAGGTGGTCTAACCGTAGAGTGCCCTTCTCCTACCATATGGGTTGCTACACTAGTTTGAGCCATAGGATCTTTCTAATCTCTTAGGATTTTACTCCAAAATACTCAAGAGTCCAAGCTCTGAAACCAATTGTTGGCTCAACCGAGAGGGGGGTGAATCGGTTTTTCTAGTCTAAATGCTAAATTTAAACTCTTTTAAATTGAATTGCAAATAATCAAATAAATGATAAAATTAAGCAATAGAGAATAATGCAGTTAAATAAAGGAGATAAGGAAGAGAAATAGCAAACTCAGCAATTTATAGAGGTTCGGCCAATCGCTTGCCTACGTCCTCTCTTCTTGACCTTCTTGTCAAGAGTTCTCTTTCACTATCACAATAGTTGATACAATTTCCTTTTCAAGGTTAAGGAATAACTTCTCTACCCCTTATACAAGGATATCTATTCAACTCTTACACAATTCTCTCACAGAGGAACTCTCCCATTTTCTTTTGGATTAAGAGTGAATACAAATAAGAACTCTCTTTTATGGGTAGGAAGAATAACTTCAACTCAAGCTATTAAAGACAATACAATGAATAAGATGTTGAAGGCAAAAAGAATATTGAAGAATGATCTCTTAAGAATGTTCAGATTTTTTCAGCTCTATTTCTTGTCTCCCCAATGTCTTCGATGCTTAGTTTTATACAGCATGATGGTAGGTGAAGCATTTAATGCAGTTTTTCCCGTTGAAGATTTTGCAGAGAGAGCCATTGGGAACCTCTAGTAGAGAACCAAATCGATCTTTCTTCATGATCAGATCGATCTTCTAATTCAAATTCCTGCATTTACAAAGCAATTCAAAGTAAGGAGATCGATCTCATTATTAGAGAGATCGATCTTATAATCCATAAAATGATAGTGCAGATCGATCTATCAAACCATCAGATTGATCTCTTAAACTCTCTATTTGAGCAAGATCAATCTTCAGATCGATCTTACAAGTATTCTCGTAAGAGGAAGATCGATCTCTAATCACCTCAGATCGATATCATAAACTCACTGTCTTGAGGAGATCGATCTCTAATCACCCCAGATCGATATCATAAACTCACTATCTTGAGGAGATCGATCTACAGATCGATCTAAGACTTTTAACCTTTGCCTTAGAGGAGACCGATCTCTAACTTGACCAGATCGATCTCATAAACATTCTGTTTGAACACAGATCGATCTCATAACCCTTAGAGATCGATCTCTTCTTCCTTAACATCCAATACATGTTCTTTAAGTCTTTAACCCTTAATCAGATCGATCTCATATCCTCATGAGATCGATCTCTCATCCATAAAAACCCAGGAGATCAATCTCTCATTTCATGAGATCGATCTCTCATCCTTTAAAACTCAGTTTCTAGTAAAGACTTGTATCTCAAAATGTTCTAGTTAAATTCTTAACATGTTTTAAACATTCCTTGAATTATCATAACCATTATTGAATCACTGTTTTGTCATTTCAAAATATATCAACCTAACACAGATCTTTTCTAAGATAGATCTAAGGTCTGAGTATCATCAGTTGAGGATCCGAAGTGAGGATATGCTCAAGATAACTTTTTCTACCCGATTATGGACATTATGAATTCCTGGTTATGCCTTTTGGGTTAACGAATGCTCCTACAGCTTTCATCGCATTGATGAAAGAGGTATTTAAGCCCTACCTAGACTGGTTTGTCATTGTGTTTATTGATGACATTTTGGTGTATTCGAAGTCCAGGGAAGAACACGAGCAGCATCTGAGAATTGTGCTACAAACCCTCAAGGAGAGGAAGTTATATGCTAAGCTTAGTAAGTGTGACTTATGGTTAGATCAGATATCATTTTTGGGCCATGTTGTATCGAAGGACGGGGTGTCAGTTGATCCGTCCAAGATTGAAGCGATAGTTCAGTGGGATGGCCCAAAATTGTCACAGAGATTCGAAGTTTTCTGGGTTTGGTTGGATATTACCGTCGATTTGTTGAGGGTTTCTCTAAATTTCCTACTTCATTGACTCGTCTCACTCGAAAGAATGTTGCATTTGAGTGGGATAATGCCTGTAAAAAGAGTTTTCAGGAATTAAAGCATCGACCGACCACCGCACCTATTCTCACCGTACCTACCAGCTCAAGAGGTTTCTCAGTGTATACATATGCCTCGAGGCAGGGACTGGGCTGTGTATTGATGCAAAATGGGAAGGTAGTTGCTTTTAGATCTAGACAACTCAAGAACCATGAGAAGAACTATCCGACCTATGATTTAGAGTTGGCAGCCATGGTGTTTGCATTGAAGATATGACGCCACTACTTATATGGTGAGAAATTTCATGTGTTTACTGATCATAAAAGCCTCAAATATTTATTTTCACAGAAAGAATAGAATATGAGGCAGAGAAAATGGTTAGAGCTTCTGAAAGATTATGATTGTAAGATTCTCTACCACCCGGGTAAGAGGAATGTTGTAACTGATGCCATTTGTGTGATTATGGATAGATTGACGAAGTCAGCCTACTTCTTAGCCATGAAATCCATGAATGCTCTGAGTGCTTTGGCAGATTTATACGTAAGATTATGATTGTAAGATTCTCTACCACCCGGGTAAGACAAATGTTGTAACTGATGCCATCTGTGTGATTGTGGATAGATTGACGAAGTCAACCCACTTCTTAGCCATGAAATCCATGAATGCTCTGAGTGCTTTGGCGGATTTATATGTACGGGAGATTGTGAGGCTATATGGTGTTCCAATGAGCATTGTGTCTAACAGGGATTCTCGATTTACTTCCCTCCGCTGGGAACATTTTGAAGAAGCTATAGGAACCCAATTGAATTTTAGCACAGCCTTCCATCCTCAAACCTATAGTCAATCAGGAAGAACCATCTAGATACTGGAGGATATGTTGAGAGCTTGTGCACTGGATTTTAAAGGCTCTTGAGATGATCATTTTCCATTAGCCGAATTCGCCTATAATAATAGCAGTTATCACTCAAGTATTGAAATGGCACCATATGAAGCATTATATAGTTGTAGGTGTCGTTCTCCGATTGGATGGGAAGAAATAGGTGATCAAAAGATATTTGCTCTCGATTTGGTCAAGTAAGCCTCTGAGGATGCTCAATTGATAAGTGAGAGATTGAGAACAGCTCAGAGCATATAGAAAAGTTATGTTGACACGAGATGGAGGCCATTGGAATTCACCGTGGATGAATCAGTGTTTCTGAAAGTTTTTCCCTCCAAGGGCATAATGAGATTCGAGAAGAAATGTAAACTGAGTCATCATTATATCAAACCTTTTGAGATCCTAGACCGAGTGGGAGATAAGGCCTATAGACTAGCATTGCCACTTGAGCTAGCAGGCATTCATAATGTCTTCCATGTTTTGATGTTTCGAAAGTATATCCGGATTCGGCACATGTAATTGAATATGAACCATTGAAACTAAATGAAAATATGTCTTATGTGGAGAAGCCAATTTGGATATTAGACAGGAAGGAGAAAATGTTATAGTATAAGACGATCCCTTCGGTTAAGGTTCTCTGGCAGTGCCACATTTTGAAGGAAGCCACGTGGGAATTAGAGAGCATGATACGAGAGAAGTATCCACAGCTATTCGAGGATTGACTTGGCTCTAATTTGGAGGGCCAAATTTCTTAAGGGGAGGAGGAATGTAAGATCCACAATTCGGTGTCTTTTCTTTATGGATTTATCAATATAAACATGGATTCATGCAATCTTGATCAATAAAGAAGACTCATTGCAATTTCAAGTTCAATTGACTTAAGTAACAACCTCAAATGCCTTAAAGTGCAAAATATGAGCAATGGTAAGTTTGGGGTGAACCAGATGAAATCCGACCAATCCAACAGAATATATTGACTAAGAACATCAAAATATGGATAGGTCAAGAAGGAAAGTTGGTTTGGTTTGATCTTGATAATGTTGAAGAGGTGAAAATGTTAAAATAGGCCCAAACGAGCCCAAAATCAATCGTTTGAGCTGTTTTTAGCATTTTCAGCTACCAAAGGTAGCCAAAACATAAATATGAACTAATCAAGCATTGAAATTTGTATATTTTGGTTTTTCAATATTGGTCAAATGTGGTCAATGGTCGAAGTTAGGAGAATAGTCAGAAATGAAGAATAAACTTTGACTAATTAACCAAATCATGGTTAATTTAACCCAACCATGGTTAAGGCATGGGAAGAATTATTTTGGGCTAAAATACTTAATTTTCAGCCAATAATACTTATGAAATTAATTAAATTAAATTAGATTAAAATTAAATTGGCTAAAATGAAAATTTATAATGGGCCAACTAGTTAAATGGATATGACCCATTATGCATGGATTAAGTGGGCCGAAATTGTGTAAGCTTAATGGGCTGAATATTAGGCCAAAATTTGGGCTAAATAATAGGCCCAAAATGGAGAGAAATTCCAGCCCAATAAATCTGAATTGGAGGCCCAAACTGAAAGCCCAATATGAATTTAAAACCAAGCCCAATTGAGATAGTTAAGCCCAATAAATTGCCAAGCCCATAAACTTTTCAAGCCCAACTTCATGGGCTGATTTTACAGATGAATTGGCTGAATTTTATGCCTTAAAAACCTGAAAATGGCTATAGAAAATTCACATTTTCTTCATTGAAAATTCAGCCACCATAGTTCCATAAGCTACCAAGCTTTCTCTCACTAAAAATCACCTACCTACAAGCATATTGGGAATAAGCTTCCTTCATCAAAGTTGTTCCATATTGTAAGGAGAATAACATATCCAAAAACTAGCACCCAACAAGCTGAATTGGAGAGCCATAACCCTCCCTTCATATTCGGTCAAAGTGGAAAAGATAAGCTAGGTGAGTTTTCTTTCCACCAATCTTATATATGTTAATCTAGTGAACTTATGGAGTAGATTGGTATATGAATTGAATGACAAAACATCACCTAAGGTAGAGAACTAGGTTAGGCTGAATGGGTATGGAGAATTTATGATGAACATGTTAATGCTTTGATGATGTAAATATGTTGGTAATTACATGTACATGATGATGGTGTAATTGGGTGCCATCAATTTGTAAAGATGGATTGATTTATCATGCATGCATATAAGGCGTTTGATAAAATGCATGAATGAGCCATATGAATGCTTTAAGATAAGCATGCCAAATGTTTGTGAAAATGTCACAATGGGCTAGGAAACCATAGATGGCATGATTGGTGATGACATGTCGACATTGGTAGGCATAATGGCTTATGCACACCAAGTGTTCGACATAATGCCGAAATGAAACCGAACTTGAATGGTCGACCACCATAGGCCGAATAGAAGCCATGGATGGCCCAAGATATGTAAACGAGCCTAACAAGCTAAATGGGCCTTAATGGAAAGAATAAGAAGGTTGAAATGGGCTTAAGATAGAGTTAAACCTTTTATAGGACAACAAGGCCCAATAAGAGTAATTGGGCCCTAAACTTTAAATTTACCGTAGTGAAAGTGAGATACAGATTTATAAGATTTAATTAATGTGATTGGTGATTATCTGCAGCTCTAGAAGATATAATTAGAGTCGGATAGATCGATTAACTGGAAGTGAAAGAATAAAAGCACAAACGACTGATAACGAGGTAAGGGATTTATGTAAGCTATTAGAGATAGCTGTACGTATATTTTGACCTTCAGTATGCAAATAAATACTGTAGAGAATATAGATATCGAAATATATAGGTAAAGACCTAGTGATAGGAAATTTTTATATTGACCCAATTTACAAATTGAAATGTACTGAAATTGCATCGATACAACATTAATACATAAATTGCATGTTTTTAGTGTTTTCATCGTTAAATGTTGTTTATAACGAAATATGGATAGGTTGGCTATTATTTTTACTGTTTGCATAAAATAGCATGTTTTTCAAAGTTAAGTATGCTTGGGTGGGAGAAATTCCATAATGGGTGACCACTAGGGAAGTCTCCACTCACACATCGTTTATGCACTGTTTTCCATACAAAAGACTAATTTTAGTATCGATTTTATGGAATTGAGCCGCCTATGAGATTTTCAAGGGAAACCGTGCTGAAGCCCTCGTGTAGACTATGTGTCACACTGACTTGCAGTAGATTTTGAGACAAGACGATGGTTGATTATTGATGTTGAGGTGGTAAATCCTTGAGATTACTCGGTTCCCTTAGTCATATCACAGTGTAGTGGAGTCCACAAAGGACGTTGTACTGTGTGAATACACATGGAGTACGTTGTACCGTGCTTAAGTCTTTGGACTCGTGTATCGGCCGACGGGTTGAACTGACTCACCTCCCTAAGCACATGATACCCTTGCATTCCTAATTTGTGATGCTTAGGATCCTTGATTATGGCCATATGTCACTGTTATTATTATTGAATCCCAACCTAGTCTCCATTGTTATCGAATATTATTTATCGAATCGTTTAATGATTGTTTTATTGAATCATTTATCGAATCGTTTATTGATCGAATTGAAATTGAAATGAAAATCGTTTATTGATTGTATTGAAATTGAAGTGAAAATCGTTTATTGATCATGTTGAAATTGAAATGAAAATCGTTTATTGATCATATTGAAACTAAAATGAAAAGTATCGATTGAATTCTCTATAGATTGACTTTTATCATATCGATTACTATCGTTTTCATTGAATGCAATTGTTTTACCAAGTGATAAAGCATCCATTATAAGCATATAGATAGTGTTGTTATCTACTTGCTTACATACTGACCTTACTGAGCGTGTTAGCTCACCACTTTCCTTTCTCCACTCTACAGACCACTTTCAGTAGAGAGTGACCGCTGCAATAGTCCTGTAATCCTTTTGTTCACAGTTTCCCAACAGCGCAATGGTATACACATTTGTGATCTTTTGTATCGGAACAATTAATGTACAATGATGTAGTTATGTATATATTAGGGATGTAAGTCAATGTAAACGAATGTGAATGAGTGCAATGACAGTTTTGTGAATTTCCATTTTGATATGGCACAAAATGAATGTAGAGCAAGAAATCGAGTGGCTGATATTGACTCATAGCTTAACCATTTAAAGTGTGTGTGCAACGAAAAAATGAAAAATTTGTAGGGATTTTGAGAAAAATTGGTCGCGACACTTTTAAGCATGATATCGAGTAAGCGTATAAAGAACTATGAGTGGAATGTGATATGAGAATCTAATCTTGAAGACTACATGCATTGCATTTAGAAGAATATAATCCTATTTCTCAATTATATAAGTAACTTATTGAGCTCTTGCTCACTAAATCAAATCGACTTCATGTTTACATATTGAGCTTGAGTTTGGGTGATATTTCAGAGTACTCCTAACTCTCTGAGCTGCTATTTTTATATTATTTTGGTATATCCATATTTGCTTCTGTACATGTATTTATTTTTAAGCATTTTTTATACAGTACTATAGGTTGAGATGTAAACAGAGTTAATTAACTTTTTGCCCTTGTTAGATATCTATGGATGTATGAATTAATTATGTATGTTAGATGTAAACTGGAAGATATATTTTTTAAGACAAACAAGGCACATTTATGCTAATGATATTATGATGAAATTCAAGGACATCTAAGTTGATCTATTGATGTTGGAATATAAACTAATAGTCTTAAACAAGATAAGTGGATAATCTACTTAATCACATAGATTGCACTACATGTTGGCAAAACCTAAAGTAAAAGGAAAAAGTTAGCTCACATTTTCGTGTGCCATTGTAAGTTAAGTGATAAGTCATTGTCGCGGGTCGTGATAGGTAAGTTGTGATCACTCTGAAAGAAGTGTTTATTAAAATAAAACAACATAAGTGAGTGATTATGTCATTCAAATAAAAGATTACATCTTTTCAAAAAATTTCTATAAATATAGATACTAAGGTTCATTCAAGGTACACAAAAGATTCACTCAAGACTTCTTAATTTTTTCATTTTCTCTCAATCTCAAAATAAAAAGAAGTTTCATAGACATTGCTTTACTACAAAAGATAGTGCCTAAGATAAGATACTTATTAAGATTATGTAGTGGTTTGATATCACAAGGGCAAGGTAATTTCAAACGGTTGACTTCATAATCTCCTAAGACTATTTCAATAAATCCTTGTTACATATCATAAATGGCGGGGGGTGAAAATAAGTATTAAGGAAAATGACCTTTCCAGTATGCCTTAAAGTCAATAATACAATTGTTCATGATTGTTCGATTACATTGAAGTTCAAGTTTTATTAAGGTGTTTAAAGTCTAGAAATTTGAATTCTAAAGTTGAAATTCAAGTTGTATTATCTTCATCAATCGCCTAAAGGTGACAAATATCATGCAACATATATGATGCGACATAATTAAATCGAATGACGGAAAGGAAAAAATGTTGAAGTAATAAAGTTGACAATAAAACTAAAACAACCATACTCTTCCACTACTTATGACTGTGCTAGCAAGGTACTAACAAGAGAAGGTAAGAAAAAAAATGGAGCAAGCCAAAATAAACCATACCGAAACCAAGGGCAATACCATAAGAAAATGCTAGAAGAAAAAATAAATAAAAACCCAGAAACCTATGTAGGCAACATCAATTGCAAAGAAAAATGAAAAAAAGGTGCCCAAAAAAAAACAAATAAAAGAAAGAATCAAGAAAAACGATCACAACAATTGTCAAATCAAATTTTAGTAATATAAAAAAAAAAAGGGAAAAAATGAATGAAAATGGAAGTGGGAATATAAAGGAAACACCTCCTACTTTGCCACTTTTACACAAAATTAAGTTTTTTATTAGATTCAAATTAGTAATAATTATAAATACAAGGCTAAATTTATGTAAATTAATATTTTATTACGATACAAATTCATTATTTGTAAGACCCGAAATTATTTAAAATACGAAATGAATGAGTATTCGTGAAGAGAAGTCGGGTTAAATTAGTCCCGAACACGTGCAAGGGCAGAATGGTCAAAAGATCGAAAGTTGGAATAATTTCGATAAGGAAAAAAATTAATTAAAAATATGGATTTGAGAAATCTTGGTCAATAAAGGAGAAATAAATTTATTTCGGGTTAAATTGATCAAGATATTAATTTATGGAAATTAATCGGGATTTTTAGTTAGGAAAAATAATCCCGAAAATAATCGAAAAATATACCGAAAAGTCATTCGGGACAATATCCCAAAAATACGGAGGAATTATACCCGAAAAAGGGTTAAAATATAATAAATAAATTAAATTAAATTAAATTAATTAATTTGAAATAAAATAATAATTTTAAGGGATATTTGGGTATTTTTAAGGTATTTGAATGATTAAAATAATAAAAATAAATAATAAATAAAATAAATTAAAGAAATTAAAAAAAAAGGGAATCAGAAATCGGGGAGAGAGAAGAAGATTGAAACAGAAAACCCGAAGAAGACCCGAGGGAACCCGACGAGCTCGAGGAAGCACCGGCTACCGACAGGCTCCGACGAGGCCACGAGGAGGTAGAGGAGAGACCGGCGAGCACGTGGGCACCGGAATCGCACCGTGCAGTGGCCGGAGGAAGCCGATCGGAGGAGGGAAAACACCGAGGAGAAACGGCCCGATTTCCGACGATCCACGGCGGCTGGGCATCAACGGAGGCCACCGATGAGTTCAGGAGGAGGAGCCGATCATTTTGAGACCGGTAGCAGCCGACGAAACAGCCGGAATCGTCGGCGACGGCCAAGAGGAGAAATGGGTCCCGACGGCCGGAGGAGAACAGGCCGGACCGGCCATTTTTCGGCGAGCTCGAGGCGAACCAAGCCCAGATCCGTAATGCGGACGACCCAACGGAGATGCTGGCGGTGGAAGCCGACGGAGAACCGATCGGCAAGGCGGTGAACCGGCCGAACCGGAGTGAACCGGGGTGAACCGGCGGGTCTGAACCGGTCCGAACTGGACTGAACCGGTTCAGCCAAAAAGAGAGGAAAAAAGGAAGAAAAAGGGAAAAAGAAAAAGAGAAAAAGTTGGGGAAAATTCCAGTGATGCAATCGAGCTTCGGGTAAGTCAATAAGCGGTCAAATTTACCGATTTAAATTTTGGAATATTTTATTTAATTAATTTTCGACTGGAAATTTACCCGAAAAAATTATGAAATTATGTAGCTCGACGATTGGCATCGACCGAGAGCTCGAGATAGCCTCGATTTACGGATTAGCATGAAATCTCGGGTAAGTGACCCTTATTTACGACAATTTACATCGTTATGCGTGATATGAATTTAAATTCCGCATAAATTGAATTAAATTATGGAAATTTAGATAAATTGTCGTAAATAATAAATTTAGCTATTCGAAAGTTAGAACGAGGCCCAATAAATTGTTGGTGGGCCCAATGAGCCTAATAGGCCCCGATAATGTGAAAATTAAGTGAAAAACGGGCTTAAGGCCGATTAAGGCCCATTAAGGTGCAATCGGGCCCAATAGGGGTAAACGGGCCCAATGATTTAAATTAAGCCCAGAAAATAGGAAATACAATTAAATTGTATGTTATCTGACCTGAGGAATATTTATACGCAGTTCCGGAGGTTTGATTGGGAGCATATCGGACTGCGCGACGAGACAACAGTGGAAAAGGAAATGTCAGACTCGACAGGAAAATAAGGTAAGGGAATTTTACGAACTGCTAGAGATAGTTTTACGAATTTTCGACGCCATTTACATTCCTTTAAATTGTCCGAAGGGTCTAGATTTGAGATAAAAATTTTAGGGCCCCGAATGGGCGAATTACCAAAATACCCTTGTCAAGGGTAAAATTTCAAATCTTAGGAAAAAGTGTAAGAAGCAAGGACAAAGGGTTCCTGCTTGTTTGTGAAGTATTTTGGTACATGCATGAGTAGGTCGGCTAACTTTTAAATGAAATTGCACAACATTTCATATTTTCAACAAACGTTGATTTTCGTTTGAAAACGATTTGAGAAATATAGCCGCCTACGTGATCTTTCATAAGTGTGACGTGCTAGAGCTCAGCTCGCACGAGCTTTGATTTCTGCAATGATTTCATTAATGCTGGAGTGAGAGCTCGCACTAGAGTTTTACATGATTTTCATGACACGGTGCCGGAGTTTAACTCGCACCATATTTTTATACATGATTTTCGTGACAGAGTGCTAGAGCTTAGCTCGCACTACTGTTACTTGATTATATGAGAGTGCTGGAGCACCGCTCGCACTATATTTTCTGAGATCATAAGATAAGCCGTGCTTGGAGCAGCGGGAGACTGTGTGTCACACCCATTAAATAGGCTTGCACGTGCGTTTTGAGACGTGGCATGAGTATTGAGAAACAAAACCTCTCTGTGGGAAGCAGGCCATTTGGGCTGGAGTACCTAGAGTGATATGGGTCCATGGAGTACGATGTACCGTGCAAGTAGCATGGAGTACGATGTACCGTGGGGTATCTTCGGATACGGTATCTTTGTGATACGGGGTATCTTCGGATACAGTATCTTTGTGATACGGGGTATCTTCAGATATGGCATCTCCGGATGCGTAGGATCGGATAAGACCGACGGGTTGGATTGACCCACCTCCCGGGTGGTTCCCGATCAGGGTGAGACCTCGCACACTGGGATCCGTGAAGCTAGAGGGACTCACGAGGACACATATTGGCCAGTCCTGGTTATTACCGATATACAGTTATTGCCTAGTCTCGTATCTCATATACATATATACCTATGTTTTCGGATATCGATGCTTTCGAGAAACTCAATTTTATGGATTTTGTGTGAGTCAGGGCCACCCGAGGGAAGGGTTGAGTCCTGACCTTATATGAAATTTTTACAAGAAATAAATGATTTAAAATCTATGCATGTTAAGTTTTCATGCTTTTTGGGATTTTATATGAGTTATTTTGCACGACATCATAACATAGCATCTGTTTTGGAAATGTGTGGAGAAGGGGTGGTTTAAGCATGGCACTACGTTCATGTAGGTTGTATTGTTATCTACTTGTTCGTAGAATTGCCTTACTGAGCTTGATGTGCTCACCCCTTTCACTTTCTCACACAGATTTCTTCTAGTAGATTAGGAGGAGACTGGGTACGGCATTCTAGTTGTCCGCTGCTGCCTATCTTTTGAGGTATATACACGTTATATATATGGTTCTTGTATCTAAATAACATGAGCACAGTATTATATTTTGTATGACACTGGGATGTATAGAGTGGGTATAATTATGTATTGAAATCGAAGAAATGTAGTGCAGAATATATGAATGTATATTTAAATTAAATTGTGCACTAATTGTAAATGCATGGAGAAGATGTGGGCACTGACATACAGCCCAATTATTGGTTATGGTTGGTCACGATCAAAGGTAAGTATAAAAATAACAAAACGCGAAAAATTAACTCTGATTTTTGGGTAGTTTGGGTCGTGACATATAAAGGTGGTATCAGAGCAGCAATTGGTCTGATGTGTGTCAGTGTCAGTAATTAGGAAATTACATCCCCGTGTTACTGTGCTTAGTTAGATACAATAGTGTATATCGAGATGGGTTTTGACTAAGGAATGGTTGAGAATGCAGGAATGCCTAATATGAGTCGCGTTAGATGAGATAGTGCACGAGGCAGAGGTCGTAGAGGTAGACCTGAGTCTACTAAGTCGTGCTGAGTTAACCTATGAGAACCAAGATGAGATTGAAATAGAGGCTAATGTTGAGAATGCCTCACAGAGTCCGACAGAATGATCGGACAGTATTGAGACACGCTTCGCGAGATTGGAGCGGAGTGTGGAGATTATTTTGTGGAAATAATTGCTCAGATTATGTATGAGAAAAGAGGGCGCAGCGGATGCAATGGTGGAATTCCGCTCGACCCATCTTAAGAGCTAAGATGAGAAATCTTATTAGATGTATTCCGGTGACAGGATATCCCAGACATGATTTAAAGGAAAAATTTCTTACACTGCCCAGGAATACTAAATTGATTATGAGTATGAAACTCAGTTATGTTCTTTGGTAGACATTACCTCGACATATGAACAGTGACAGTCGAGATGTCTAAAAGTTTATGGAAGGGCTCAGATTGTCAATCAGAGTCCAATTGGCCCCGTGAGATATTACCTATACCGAGGCAGTGCGCAGATTTACAGTTGGGTAAATAAGAACACGAATTGCACGCCTCTGAGATTGGAAAAAGTAGTAAGGGCTGAAATAGAGACAGAAAGAGAATTGAGAATGACAGAAATGTCAGAATGGGAAAATGGTAATTGATAAAAGATTAAATTTGACGAGTCATGGAGTAAGATTTGGTAAGGCCCCAGTGCATCCAATTTTGGCACTCTTGAGGGGCATTGTGATTGGAGAACCCCGACCTGCTACGAAGCATAGTAGCAGTGTGATCACTGTAAGCAGTGTGAGATGTGTGGTAGATACCACGGAAGGAGGGTCTATACCTACACTGTAGTGATGAAAATGGCTGTTAAGTGTGGTAAGACGGACCATTGATTTTGATCACACAGAGTTGGGCAAGATCCCCCACAGAAAAGTAAAGAGACAGAGAAAAACTTTGTTGGTATAGCTGTAACGAAAAGGGAGGCCATAACCGAAAAGAAAAAAGAAAGTAGGTTGTTGGACGAAGGCGAGAGGATGTCTTGGACCAGGACAATATTGATGTTTCATGGATGTGGTGTAAGATACCACACTTGTTATGAATAATGAAGTACATATGTTCACTGATCCTGGTATCACACACTTATTCGTACAGCCTTCATTCGCATATAAGTGAGTAAAAGGCATGAATGCCTACATCATTGGGCATCATACTGATAAATGAGTACCCCAATGAGGAGGATTAATTAACGGAATATGGATATAGAGATTTTAAGTCGAAAGCAGGGGTGAAAACATCACTGAAAAGTATACTGTAAGTGTTGACAAGTGATAAAAAGGGGTGCAACAGTTGAAATTAAAGGAGTAAAGGATTGTACTCACGGAATGAATAATGAAAGAATTTTGTCATGAGGGATATACGAAATGAGATAATCTTTAAGATAAGATAGATCCTAAATACAAGATGTATATGAGTAAGAGGCGTATGCTAGGTAAGAACATCTTTACGATATGAAGTCATTAGGATTAAAGCAATTAGTAGTGAATATAAGTTGTGACCACATGGACTGGTATATAAAGTAATTGTGGTTAAGTCTAAAGGTTAATAAAGGTATTTCAAAATACCTCCCCGCCTGAAGACTTGACAGCGTCTAAAAGTATATATATATAACCTATAACGTGAAATCGATCGTCGTAATAAATACCTTTAGCATTAGGATACCTTTACTAAGACGATAAGAATTATAAAATTCGACAAATCATAAAGGTTAACATAGTAAAATTTAATAAGAGCCGTTAAGATAAGAAAAGGAAATGACGCAGGTTAGTACCTGAAAATGTAAGCGATTTTGAAGGATCTTATACGCTTATGCGTAAATAAGTCAAGGATATGGACGATTGAAATAAGTAGTTGAGCTCAACTACAATGAGTTATTTAAACTTTACCTGGACCGATTTGTCATCATCCTTATTGATGATATGTTGGGTGTAGTTAAAGTCCAGGGAAAATTATAAGCAACAATTGGAAATTGCTTTTACAGATGGTTGCTGCGAGTTCTAAAAAGGGTATACCTTGTTGACACGTTTAACTATGAAAACGTGGTCTTTGAGTAAGATGATAGATGTGACAGGAATTTTGGTGTAGTGAAGTATGAACTGATCACCGTGATTAATTTCATCATACCCAATAGCTCAAGAGGTTCTCAGTGAGTATGGATACCTCGAAATTATGAAGGAGCTGTGTATTGATATATAATGGGAAGATAGTCAATTTTGGAGTCAGACAACTCCTTGATCACGAAATAAACTATCTGACTCATGATTTTAAGTTGGCAATGGTAGTGTTTGTACCGAGGATATGGTACTATTATGTACATGGTGAGGAATTGTGGATATGCACTGATCATAAAGCCCCACGTATCTGTTTTCATAGAAAGAGGCGAATATGAGAATACCTAGTGGGTTAGAGCTTTTGAGAGATTTTGATTTGTGAAAATTGTACCACCCAGGAAAGGCTGATGCTTTGAGTAAAAAGAGCCTCGGGATGGTACTACGTATGATGGTCAGGGAGCGTGAGCTGCTAGAGCAGTTGTGAACCTCAGTATTGATGTGATCCCTTCTGATGATGATAGTGATTGTGTGACAGCTAGCCTGAGACTAGAACCGGATGAGAGTGCCCGGATTTGATAGGCTTAGCGTGATGATCGGCATGATGTCGATAGTGTGGGTGAGATTCAGAAGGGTACAGTGACAGAGTTCACAGAGTATGATAATGATTTACAGAGAGGTTCAGAGACAGTATAAGTGCTCCCCAGGACCACAGTTGATGAGATAGTAATATTGTCAGAAGCTCACCCTTCGGGATATACGGTGCATACGGAAAGTAACGAGTAAAGAATATATCAAAATCTCGAAAAGGGTATTGGTGGTCAGATGTTAAAAGAGACATGATAGAGATTATGAAAAAGTGCCTAGTATGTCAACAGAATAAGGTAGAGTATTAAAAGTCTGCAGAGTTATTGCAGCACCTACCTATATCGACACGGCACGGAAAATGAGAGCAAGTCTCCATGAATGTCGTGATGGGTTACAGAGGACCCAGGTGCATTACGAGGCTATTCGGATGATAGTCGATAGAGTGACTAAGTCTACCCACCTTTTGGTTATGAAATCCCCAAATACTCAGAGTATATATGAGGATTTATGTGTAAGGAAGATTGTGGAACACTAAGTAACGTTCCAGTGAGCATGGTATCATATAGGGATTCCCGCTTCACTTCTTACTTAAGGGAATATTTTTTTTTAGGAAGCTATGGGAACCCGACTGAGTATTAGCACAGCTTTTCGTCCTCAGACAGATGGTCAGTCAGAGAGGACTGTACAAGTTCTGAAGGATCCGATGAAAGCGTGTGCCCTTGATTTTATAAGCTCCTGGAATGATCAGTTATCACAAGTTGAAGTCGCCAATAACGACAGTTGGCAGTTGAGTATCGGGATAACAAGATACGAGGCAGTGTATGGCTGTAGGGGTTGTTCCCCAAATTGGATAAGAAAAAGTGGGTGACAGATAGAATTATTTTCGACTATGGATAATAAGTCTCTGAGGATGTTTTAGTTAAGAGTGAGAGATTAAGAACACCTCAGAGCAGATAGAAAAGTATTGGAATTCACCCTTGGTGAATTAGTATGGTTGAAAGTTACTCGTCCTAAGAGAATAAGGACATAGCGAACTTTTGGAAGAAGGTAAATTGAGTTGCGCTGGATGGAATATTTTGAGAGATTGGACAAGTGGGAGATAAGACCTGTAAGTTGGTGTTATCACCTGAATTAACAGGCACCCACAATGTGTTTCAGTTTTTGATGCTTCGGCAATACTATCCAGATCCAGCATAGGTAATCGAATATGAACTCCAAAAGTTCAGTTTAATGAAAATATAAGTATATTGATAAGTTGATTCGGGCATTAAACAGGAAAGAGAAAGTATTGAGGTTTAAGATGATCTCCCTAATTAAAGTCCTTTGGTAGTAATACACTTCGAAAAAAGGTCACATGAGAATTAAAGAAATATGCTACGATTGATGTACCCGGAGTAGTCTATAGACTCATATGAATTGGATCTAATTTGGAGGACCAAATTCCTTAAGTGGGGGAGATTTGTAAGACCCGAAATTATTTAAAATACGAAATGAATGAGTATTCGTGAAGAGAAGTCGGGTTAAATTAATCCCGAACACGTGCAAGGGCAGAATGGTCAAAACACCGAAAGTTGGAATAATTTCGATAAGGAAAAAAATTAATTAAAAATATGGATTTGAGAAATCTTGATCAATAAAGGAGAAATGAATTTATTTCGGGTTAAATTGATCAAGATATTAATTTATGAAAATTAATCGGGATTTTTAGTTCGGAAAAATAATCCCGAAAATAATCGAAAAATATACCAAAAAGTCATTCGGGACAATATCCCGAAAATACAGAGGAATTATACCCGAAAAAGGGTTAAAATATAATAAATAAATTAAATTAAATTAATTAATTTGGAATAAAATAATAATTTTAAGGGATATTTGGGTATTTTTAAGGTATTTGAATGATTAAAATAATAAAAATAAATAATAAATAAAATAAATTAAAGAAATGAAAAAAAAAAGGGAATCAGAAATCGGGGAGAGAGAAGAAGATTGAAACAGAAAACCCGAAGAAGACCCGAGGGAACCCGACGAGCCCGAGGAAGCACCGGCGACCGACAGGCTCCGACGAGGCCACGAGGAGGTAGAGGAGAGACCGGTGAGCACGTGGGCACCGGAATCGCACCGTGCAGTGGCCGGAGGAAGCTGATCGGAGGAGGGAAAGCACCGAGGAGAAACGGCCCGATTTCCGACGATCCACGGCGGCTGGGCATCAACGGAGGCCACCGATGAGTTCAGGAGGAGGAGCCGGTCATTTTGAGACCGGTAGCAGCCGACGAAACGGCCGAAATCGCCAGCGACGGCCAAGAGGAGAAATGGGTCCCGACGGCCGGAGGAGAACAGGCCGGACCGGCCATTTTTCGGCGAGCTCGAGGCGAACCAAGCCTAGATTCGTAATGCGGACGACCCAACGGAGATGCTGGTGGTGGAAGCCGGGGAAAACCGATCGGCAAGGCGGTGAACAGACCGAACCGGAGTGAACCGGGGTGAACCGACGGGTCTGAACCGATCCGAAACGGACTGAACCGGTTCAGCCAAAAAGAGAGGAAAAAAGGAAGAAAAAGGGAAAAAGAAAAAGAGAAAAAGTTGGGGAAAATTCCAGTGATGCAATCGAGCTTCGGGTAAGTCGATAAGCGGTCAAATTGACCGATTTAAATTTTGGAATATTTTATTTAATTAATTTTCGACTGAAAATTTACCCGAAAAAATTATGAAATTATGTAGCTCGACGATTGGCATCCACCGAGAGCTCGAGATAGCCTCGATTTACGGATTAGCATGGAATCTCGGGTAAGTGACCCTTATTTACGATAATTTACATCGTTATGCGTGATATGAATTTAAATTCCGCATAAATTGAATTAAATTATGGAAATTTAGATAAATTGTCGTAAATAATAAATTTAGCTATTCGAAAGTTAGAACGAGGCCCAATAAATTGTTGGTGGGCCCAATAAGCCCAATAGGCCTCGATAATGTGAAAATTAAATGAAAAACGGGCTTAAGGCCGATTAAGGCCCATTAAGATGCAATCGGGCCCAATAGGGGTAAACGGGCCCAATGATTTAAATTAAGCCCAGAAAATAGGAAATACAATTAAATTGTATGTTATCTGACCTGAGGAATATTTATACGCAGTTCCAGAGGTTTGATTGGGAGCATATCGGACTGCGCGACGAGACAACAGTGGAAAAGGAAAGGTCAGACTTGACAGGAAAATAAGGTAAGGGAATTTTACGAATTGCTAGAGATAGCTTTACGAATTTTCGACGCCATTTACATTCCTTTAAATTGTCCGAAGGGTCTAGATTTGAGATAAAAATTTTAGGGCCCCGAATGGGCAAATTACCAAAATACCCTTATCAAGGGTAAAATTCCAAATTTTAGGAAAAAGTGTAAGAAGCAAGGACAAAGGGTCCTGCTTGTTTGTGAAGTATTTTGGTACATGCATGAGTAGGTCGGCTAACTTTTAAATGAAATTGCACAACATTTCATATTTTCAACAAACGTTGATTTTCGTTTGAAAACGATTTGAGAAATGTAGCCGCCTACGTGATCTTTCATAAGTGTGACGTGCTAGAGCTCAGCTCGCACGAGCTTTGATTTCTGCAATGATTTCATTAGTGCTGGAGCGAGAGCTCGCACTAGAGTTTTACATGATTTTCATGACACGGTGCCGGAGTTTAACTCGCACCATATTTTTATACATGATTTTCGTGACAGAGTGCTAGAGCTTAGCTCGCACTACTGTTACTTGATTATATGAGAGTGCTGGAGCACCGCTCGCACTATATTTTCTGAGATCATAAGATAAGCCGTGCTTGGAGCAGCGGGTGACTGTGTGTCACACCCATTAAATAGGCTCGCACGTGCGTTTTGAGACGTGGCATGAGTATTGAGAAACAAAACCTCTCTGTACGAAGCAGGCCATTTGGGCTGGAGTACCTAGAGTGATATGGGTCCATGGAGTACGATGTACCGTGCAAGTAGCATGGAGTACGATGTACCGTGGGGTATCTTCGGATACGGTATCTTTGTGATACGGGGTATCTTCGGATACGGCATCTCTGGATGCGTAGGATCGGATAAGACCGACGGGTTGGATTGACCCACCTCCCGGGCGGTTCCCGATCAGGGTGAGACCTCGCACACTGGGATCCGTGAAGCTAGAGGGACTCACGAGGACACATATTGGCCAGTCCTGGTTATTACCGATATACAGTTATTGCCTAGTCTCGTATCTCGTATACATATATACCTATGTTTTCGGATATCGATGCTTTCAAGAAACTCAATTTTATGGATTTTGTGTGAGTCAGGGCCACCCGAGGGAAGGGTTGAGTCCTGACCTTATATGAAATTTTTACAAGAAATAAATGATTTAAAATCTATGCATGTTAAGTTTTCATGCTTTTTGGATTTTATATGAGTTATTTTGCACGACATCATAACATAGCATCTGTTTTGGAAATGTGTGGAGAAGGGGCGGTTTAAGCATGGCACTACGTTCATGTAGGTTGTATTGTTATCTACTTGTTCGTAGAATTGCCTTACTGAGCTTGATGTGCTCACCCCTTTCACTTTCTCACACAGATTTCTTCCAGTAGATTGGGAGGCGACTGGGTACGGCATTCTAGTTGTCCGCTGCTGCCTATCTTTTGAGGTATATACATGTTATATATATGGTTCTTGTATCTAAATAACATGAGCACAGTATTATATTTTGTATGACACTGGGATGTATAGAGTGGGTATAATTATGTATTGAAATCGAAGAAATGTAGTGCAGAATATATGAATGTATATTTAAATTAAATTGTTCACTAATTGTAAATGCATGGAGAAGATGTGGGCACTGACATACAGCCCAATTATTGGTTATGGTTGGTCACGATCAAAGGTAAGTATAAAAATAACAAAACGCGAAAAATTAACTCTGATTTTTGGGTAGTTTGGGTTGTGACATTATTCCTTTAATATTTCAATTTTATGGTATCGACAAATATTTCTATCAAATCAATCAATATATATTAAAATTGAATACATGCAGGTAGCGACATGGTAGCAAATTTGTGATAATTCTATTTTTTTATAGAATTATTTGTGCTTAAATTCCTAATTATTTATTTAATCCCCATATTATTTTATTAATAATCCCCTTTATTTAATTAAAATTCTTTAATGTGCAGATAAATTAAATTTGGATGAAACTCAGTCATTTCAGTCGAAATTAGGCTGAAAACAAGTTAAAGGAGACTGGACCACTTTCAATTTGCAGACCGAGTCATCAGTCGTCTGGAAACGCGTGATGCCAGGTGTCTGCATTTTAATTGCTTCGAAATGATAAGATCAAAGGACACCGTGCCAACCCTCTGGAAGACACACGCCGGGCCACATCGCACAGCTAATTAGACAAAAAGACTAATGACGTAGAAATATCTACTCTGGAACAAGTCAAATGAAGACAAGTGGCCAAATAATGCCAACTCATCTAGGATAAAAATTTACCATTATACCCCTATGTTTGTGTATAAATAGAACATGATGGCAATTGAAAAATCAAGTAGGGAATTAGGAAGTAGAAGTAGGAGTAGAGGTAGCCTAGGTTAGAATAGAAGTAGTTTAGGGTAGGAGTAGGGTAGAGTAATTTAGGAGTAGTTTTAGTTTTTTTTATTGTTCCTTTTAAGCTTTCCCGATTGGAATTTTTTTAAAATTGTTTTTACTGTTCATTCCATTGTTTTCATTTATCTTTGTTAAATTTCATTTTAATGAAAGCTCACTTTCAATTCATGCTCATGTTTTCTTAGTTTCATTTGAAAACCATCATCTTTAAAAGCTTTCAGTTTGTTCCCTATTTGAGCAATCGGGTTGCATGATTTCTTCATTTAATCTTCTCCCTTTTGATTCTGTTGCCTTGATGTGGGAGGATGCAAAGCATTTGTCCACATCATGAGCAAAGTGGAGTCACGACTGGAGAAGGAAATGAAGCTACCCGAGGAGGATGATCATGAGTTCCCTGTTTACATTGTTGAAGCTCACGGTTGCTGTGTAGTTGTGATTGTTATTTCCTTTCGGTTTTAAGTTTGTATTTAGATATGCGTCATTGTTCATTCCTTATTTCATTGTTATTTGCTTACAATTCATGATCCGGTTTGTGACTATATTTAGAGTTTAACTTCTATTTTTACTGCACTTTCATTATGTTTCTTTAATCATGCCATTTACTGCATTTCAGTCCACATTATAGTTATTTGTTCATTCTCAGCTTGTTAATGGTTAGAGTAAAGGTTAGGATGAGTTTTCCGGTGTAGAGTCTCATGAAGTCATCCGCAGGAGCATAAAGTTACTCTTGGTTTACTCTCTATTATGCTCTATTTCGGTTATTGCTCACTGTTTCTATAAGTTGTGTGCTGACTGGTTTTGTTGCTTGTTGTTATTGTTGCTGAGCATAAAGTTGGGCACCGAGGAGGCTGAAGATGATGTTAGATCAGGATGCAGCTGCTGATGAAGTAATCCTTGGCATCCAGCAATTGTACACGAGCTGAGTGATGCAGAAAACAAAAGCAACATGTTGCAGCAGACAGCAGCTGGGCAGAGGGCGTGTGAAGCAGAACAGCATGTCGGACGTGCCTGCTAGCTGGGCAGGACAGCAGTTGGGAGGAGCCGCACGGCAGAAGCAGAGTGCAGGACAAAGCAGACTGGCTGCATGTCCGTAGCACCTGGAGACAGAGCAACACAACGGAGAAGACAGTGCAACAGTGCACTTGCAAAACAAAATTGGGACCACTTTGTTTATTAATTGATAAGGCCACGTTTGGCTAGCTTATTGTAGTGGTTTAATTCATTTTACATGCATTATTAGATAGATTAATTTCAAGTTTATTAGTTAGCTTAGTTAGTTGATTTCTCAATTGCATGATAGTTATATTTTCTTTGTTTCATTAGTTTAACTTAGATTTAGTTAAATCAGAAATTAATTTTTATTCTAGTATTATGGGTTGTGCTTAAAATTAATTTAGATAAACTCATTTTATGCATTTTAAGTTTTAGTGAAAAATCTAAAAAAAATGTGTTTCATGCATTAGTTAATTTTAATTTAGTCTTTATTTTCATTAAGTTTTAGTTTAGTTTAAATTGCATTTTAATTGCATTTTAGGTTAGTTTAATTGTAGTTTAATTAATCTTGCTTAGTTATTTTCATATTTGCATTTTATTGCTTTAATTTTAACGGTTTTAATTTTCTTTTGTAGGTTGTTGTTTTTAATTGCTTTGAGTATTGTAAGTACTTTGAGCTCGGTTTCATTTTATTTCCTTTATTTTATAGTTTTATTATTTTATTACTTTCAGTATTTTTAATTCTAGCTATGTAGATCACCCACCTTAATTTTATAATTTGCTAGAATATACTTAGGGTAAGATTAACCGGTAGATAATTTAGGCTGATCAACTTCTCTGTGGGACGATAACTCGGGACTCAAATCCCATTATTACTTGTACGACCCGTGCACTTGCGGAACATACCCTTAGGGCGTGTCAAGTTTTTGGCGCCGTTGCCGGGGAAGTTTTAATTAGTCCTTAATTAATATCGGTGAAATTATGCTTAGGTGTAATTCTAGCTTGTAAATATTTAGAGTCTTAGCTTAGGATAGTTAAATTTTCGCTTAATTAATTAAAAAAATTTAAAAATTAAAAAACGTAAAAAAAATTTCTATGGACTTTCTAATGTTTGCATGCGTAGAGCCAGGAGTTATGATTGCTTTCTTTTAAATCCTGAAATTGAACACTTAGAAAAATTCGAAAGGATTCTAGGAAATTATTAGCTCCGCTGTAAAACATCATGGCAGAAAATAGGGAATTTAGAACAGTTGGAGATTATGCAATACCGACGATTGGAGGATATTATTTCGGCATTAGGCCACCAGCTGTCCAAGCAAACAATTTCGAAATTAAGCCTTCCATCCTCCAGATGATCCAGACATCTTTATAGTTCAGTGGGCTTCCACATGATGACCCACATGCTCACCTTGGGTAATTCCTGGACTTGTGCAACACGTTCAAACATAATGGATTATCTGATGATGCGCTTAGGCTTAGATTATTCCCTTTCTCACTTAGGGATAGGGCACGACACTGGTTAACCTCCCTGCATCCAGGATCTATTTCTACATGGGACGAGTTAGCCCATCAATTTCTATCTAAGTTTTTTCCTCCCTCTAAAATTGCCCAACTCCGTAGTAATATATCTTCCTTTGCCCAGTACGACTCTGAATCTCTTTACGAAGCATGGGAACGATATAAGGAGCTTCTTAGGAAGTGCCTTCACCATGGCCTACCTTTGTGGTTACAAGTCTAGACCTTCTACAACGGACTTACAGGCCTAAATAGGACCATTGTTGAGGCTGCAGCGGGTGGAGCACTAATGTATAAAACAGAGGAGGAAGCTTACGAGCTTTTAGACAAAATGGCGGCTAACAACTATTTATGGTCCTCGGAGAGGCAAATGCCAAAGAAACCGACGGGTATTTATGAGCTCGACACACTGTCTACCTTGACCTCTCAAATCGCTAATCTTACGAAGAAGGTAGAGTCGCTCAGTACCCAACACAATCCTCCCACTAGTCCTAACCCTATATATTCTGTCCAAAGTCCTTTTCTTTCCTGCGAGCTATGTAGTGATACCCACTCTGTAGATAGATGTCCGCTCAACTTAGAATCGGTTCAGTATGTTGCTCCCCCTAAGCAACATAATAACCTTTTTTTCAAACACCTACAATCCAAAGTGGAAGAACCATCCTAACTTCTCCTGGAACCAAAACCAAAGGTAAACTTTTAGTTCTAGACCTGTAGGACTCCCTGGTTTTCAAGCTCCACCGATTCAGGTACCACCACAGCCGCAATTTCCATTTCACCCGCCTTATCAACCATCCCCACCACAAATTCAGCATCATCCATCTCACTTCCATCAACCACCACCACTACCACTTATGCAGCCCCAACTCTACCATGCACCAGCAGCTGAGAAGAAGCCTACATTAGAGGAGATGTTCTCAACGATCCTGAAAAATCAAGCTGCTTCAATTAAGAACTTAGAGGTTCATGTGGGACAAATAGCTAGTGCTTTTAGCCAACATCCTCAAGGGACCCTTCCTAGTAATACTGAAGTTAATCCTGTTAAGTAAAGGGAGGGTAAATAACATGTTAGATCTATCACCCTTAGGAGTGGTAAAGAGCTAGAGGAGCCACAAGTTAAGTCCCAACCTGAACAGCACAGAGTTGAAGAATTCGTAAGTTCTAAAGAAGCAGCTCAGAAAGAGCAGGGACCTAAAGATCGGGCTGCCAAGGAAACAAAGCTAGGCGCTTCTTCATCTATACCTTCTTCTTCTTCATTGCCTTCCTCGTCCTCTAATGCTACACAGGTTCCCACTACATTGCCTCTAGTTAGACCACCAGTACCTTTTCCTCAGAGGTTCCAAGATCAAAAGCTGGAACGACAATTTGCTAAATTCCTTGAGGTTTTTAAGAAGCTTCACATCAACATTCCTTTCGCAGATGCCTTAGAGCAAATGCCAAATTATGTGAAGTTTCTAAAGGATATCCTCTCGAGGAAGAGAAGACTGGAAGACTATGAAACGGTGGCCTTAACTGAGGAATGTAGTGCCATTATCCAGAGAAGATTACCCCCAAGCTCAAAGATCCCGGGAGTTTTACCATATCCTGCACTATTGAAAATCTATTCTTTGATAGAGCCCTGTATGATTTAGGAGCTAGTATCAATCTAATGCCTTTATCTATCTATCAGAAGTTAGGAATAGGGGACGTCAAGCCCACTACAGTGACCCTTCAGCTAGCAGATCGATCCATTAAATATCCAAAGGGGGTCATTAAGGATGTCTTAGTAAAGTGGACAAGTTTATTTTCCCTGCAGATTTTATTGTACTAGATATGGAGGAAGACAGGGAAGTCCCCATTATTTTAGGCAGACCTTTCCTAGCTACTGGTAGGACGATAATTGATGTGCAAAAGGGGGAGTTAACGATGAGAGTCCAAGATCAGGAAGTAAAGTTTAATGTTTTCAAACCTTTAAAGTTTCCTGATGACTCTCAAAACTGTTTTAGGATAGAGGATATAAAGCTTGACCATATAATATCTGAGAGAAAGAAGGAAGTAGATAGGGCTCAGGAGGATTTAACTGTTAACATTTTGTCACCATTATGGCTGATCCTCCTACTCTTCGCCCTGCTGCTGAGTGTTGTCTTCTTCAGCTGCATTTGAAGTGGCTTAATTTTCTCTTCACTTTGTATATAGTTCTTTTTCTTTTCTGTTGTTTCTTTCTTTGTTTATTTTGCAGGTTTATTTTTTTAGTTTTACGCTTTCAATCAAAGCTTCAGTTGTTCATCATCATCGGAAAGGGGAGTACTTTGTTCCTAAACTTCAATTCTTATATTATCTGCACATTGAGGATACTGTGCACTTCAAGTTTTGGGGAGGGGATATTACTTGAGCATTTTTCAAAAAATTGAACAAAATTGAAAAAATTTTCAAAATTTTTTCGAAAATCTAAGCTTAATTTTTTTTATGTTGGGATGATCTAGTACTTAGCATGTAGTTTTCTCATAGTCCGATGATATGACCCCATGATTAAGTATGATTTTGATTGAATGAGAAGCATGATTATAGGAAAAGCATGAAGTTGAGTTCTTGAATTTGTCTTGATTCTGATTGCGATTTCCTCATTTTATGCACATGTCATGTCATGAATCTGTATATTTATTTAGAGAAAGCTTATGTGGACCTAGGATTGCATTTGTTCAGTTGATTTTGTGTATCATATTCTAGAATTTGCTTGATCTGATCTCGAGGTGAAATATTAGATCGCACTTAATTAGGGAGATGATTTAGGCCATCTTTAGATCGTTTGAGCCTTTCTAGCCATCCCTGTATATATTTTACCCCTAGTCACCCATCTGGGCCAAATAAGCTTTTCTCTGTAAATACACCTGCGTTATTTTCCTTAGCCTAAAGTACATTTTTTTCCTATCCCTTACCCCGAAAGTATGGAAAGTCATTGGATATATTGTGAGCTTTGTACATAATGGGTATCTGGTGATAGTGAAAATTCAAAAAAAAAATGAATGAAGAAAAAGAAAAAGAAAATGAAAAGAAGAAAGAAGAAAGAAGAAAGAAGAAAGAAGAAAGAAGAAAAATACAAAAATAGAATAAAATGTCTAGTGAAAGAAATAAGTTTGGGGGAAATAAATATGAGCTCATACATTAAAGATCCTAGAAGTAATGCATGTCAAGGGGTAATTAAAACTAAATCGACTTTATCATACCTTAACCCCAGCCTGACATTACAAGCTTAATGAAGTCCTATTGATCTTTGAGTAAGTGTGACTACATTAGTGGAGAGATTAGTGAAAAGCAAACTTATGAGAATGATCACTTGTCATTGACTTTATATTCACTATGTTTGCATAATCTGATCCGGATAATGTACTTTGAAGTGGCTCTGACATTTTTCACACACACACGAGGAGTCCAATTTGGGTTAGGACTTATGATGGAATAATTCTAAGTGTTGGAGTTATAATTGTGATTCTTTGATTTCATAGTCTGTACTTTTTCTTTGAGAATAATGTTGGGGAAATTATTATGTTTTGTACTTATCATTCCTATAATTATTTTGTTTTGCTTGAGGACAAGCAAAATCTCAAGTTTGGGGGTGTGATAATTCTATTTTTTTTTTTAGAATTATTTGTGCTTAAATTCTTAATTATTTATTTAATCCCCATATTATTTTATTAATAATCCCCTTTATTTAATTAAAATTCTTTAATGTGCAGATAAATTAAATCTGGATGAAACTCAGTCATTTCAGTCGAAATTGGGCTGAAAACAAGTTAAAGGAGACTGGACCACTTCCAATTTGCAGACCGAGTCATCAGTCGTCTGGACACGCATGATGCCAGGTGTCCGTATTTTAATTGCTTCGAAACGATAAGATCAAAGGACACCATGCCAACCCTCTGGAAGACACACGTCGGGCCACATTACACAGCTAATTGGACAAAAAGACTGATGACGTGGAAATATCTACTTTGCAACAAATCAAATGAAGACAAGTGGCCAGACAATGCCAACTCATCTAGGATGAAAATTTACCATTGTACCCCTATATTTGTGTATAAATAGAACATGATGGCAATGGAAAAATCAAGTAAGGAATTAGGAAGTAGAAGTAGGAGTAGAGGTAGCCTATGTTAGAATAGAAGTAGTTTAGGGTAGGAGTAGGGTAGAGTAATTTAGGAGTAGTTTTAGTTTCTTTTATTGTTCCTTTTAAGCTTTCCCGATTGGAATTTTTTTAAAATTGTTTTTACTGTTCATTCCATTGTCTTCATTTATCTTTGTTAAATTGCATTTTAATGAAAGCTCACTTTCAATTCATGCTCTCGGTTTGTAATCATTAAGCTATTTGATTTGCCAATTTTTATTCACAAAGATCACTCCTTAGTTTAGCTCTCGATTTTTCCTTGATTATTATTTATGTTTTCTTAGTTTCATTTGAAAACCATCATCTTTAAAAGCTTTCGGTTTGTTCCCTGTTTGAGCAATCGGGTTGCATGATTTCTTCATTTAATCTTCTCCCTTTTGATTCTATTGCCTTGATGTGGGAGGATGCAAAGCATTTGTCCACATCATGAGCAAAGTAGAGTCACGACTGGAGAAGAAAATGAAGCTACTCGAGGAGGATGATCATGAGTTCCCTGTTTACATTGTTGAAGCTCACGGTTGCTGTGTAGTTGTGATTGTTATTTCCTTTCGATTTTGAATTTGTATTCAGATATGCGTCATTATTCATTCCTTATTTCATTGTTATTTGCTTACGATTCATGATCCGATTTGTGACTATATTTAGAGTTTAACTTCTATTTTTACTGCACTTTCATTATGTTTCTTTAATCATGCCATTTACTGCATTTCAGTCCACATTATAGTTATTTGTTCATTCTCTGCTTGTTAAAGTTTAGAGTAAAGGTTAGGATGAGTTTTCCAGTGTAAAGTCTCATGAAGTCATCCGCAGGAGCATAAAGTTACTCTTGGTTTACTCTCTGTTATGCTCTGTTTCGATTATTGCTCACTGTTTCTATAAGTTGTGTGCTGACTGGTTTTGTTGCTTGTTGTTATTGTTGCTGAGCATAAAGTTGGGCATCGAGGAGGCTGAAGATGATATTAGATCAGGATGCAGCTGCTGCTGAAGTAATCCCTTGGCATCCAGCAATTATACACGAGCTGAGTGATGCAGAAAACAGAAGCAACATGTTGCAGCAGACAGCAGCTGGGTAGAGGGCATGTGAAGCAGAACAGCATGTCGGACGTGCCTGCTAGCTGGGCAGGACAGCAGCTGGGAGCAGCCGCACGACAGAAGCAGAGTGCAGGACAAAGCAGACTGGCTGCATGTCCGTAGCACCTGGAGACAGAGCAACACAATGGAGAAGACAGTGCAACAGTGCACTTGCAAAACAAAATCGGGACCACTTTGTTTATTAATTGATAAGGCCACGTTTGGCTAGCTTATTGTAGTGGTTTAATTCATTTTACATGCATTATTAGATAGATTAATTTCAAGTTTATTAGTTAGCTTAGTTAGTTGATTTCTCAATTGCATGATAGTTATATTTTCTTTGTTTCATTAATTTAACTTAGATTTAGTTAAATCAGAAATTAATTTTTATTCTAATATTAGGGGTTGTGCTTAAAATTAATTTAGATAAACTCATTTTATGCATTTTAAGTTTTAGTGAAAAATCCAAAAAAATGTGTTTCATGCATTAGTTAATTTTAATTTAGTCTTTATTTTCATTAAGTTTTAGTTTAGTTTAAATTGCATTTTAGGTTAGTTTAATTGTAGTTTAATTAATCTTGCTTAGTTATTTTCATATTTGCATTTTATTGCGTTAATTTTAACGGTTTTAATTTTTTTTTGTAGGTTGTTGTTTTTAATTGCTTGGAGTATTATAAGTATTTTGAGCTCGATTTCATTTTATTTCCTTTATTTTATAGTTTTATTATTTTATTACTTTCAGTATTTTTAATTCTAGTTATGTAGATCACCCACCTTAATTTTATAATTTGCTAGAATATACTTAGGGTAAGATTAATCGATAGATAATTTAGGTGATCAACTTTTATGTGGAACGTTAACTCGGAACTCAAATCTCATTATTACTTATACGACTTGTGTACTTGCGAAATATACCCTTAGAACGTGTCAATTTAGACTTCAGGTAAAATTGTAATTTTAAAGTCAATTTTCACCATTTTTTAAATATATCTTCAACCGTTGACTGAGTTGCCCATGATATTTAAATTGCTTGACAACTAGGACTTTGCATGGAGGACACTTGGTAACTTTGTAAGGAAAGTAAGCTTTACATGAAAGACAGGTGTGGCTTTACATGGAACATGTAATGTTTTATTTATTTATTTTTGCAATTATTTCCTTTTTCTTTTGCCGAGTAATTTCTCATTTCTTTCTGCCGAGTGTTGACCCACTCTCTCTTTGGTTCCTTCTTCTCCGTTCTCCAATTTTTCTCCTTTATAGAAATTATTTTGGGTTTGGGTTCGTTTTTTGAATGGGTTTCCTTCGAAGAATTTCTAGGTTTGGGTATCATATTTTATAAAGAGTTGGGGATGATGGTAATTTTTCCTTGAACATCAAAATCCGATTCCAATCGAAACCATGGGAAAGTTTAACCTTTCAAAGAGAAACGTCAAGCCGCAAAGCTCTCATCATTCATCGAGCTATACTGCGCAAACCATTTTAACAAGATGCGCAGGCATCAAAGGTGTCAGTGACAATGAGAAGCAAATCCCAAGCTAGAAAATAAGGGAAATCCTAGAAACACAAGGCTGAATTCAAGCCATTATCAAATCTGCAATTCATGGAGGTACCAAATCAACATGCAACAATAATTTCACTAAGGCTGCTGAAAGCTGTGTAGCTGCTTCGGATGGTAATTGAGAGAAGACTTGGAGTTTTTACATGAGTTTGCAGAGCAAGGATCCGAAGATTTTAAAGAAATTATTTCGTCGAAGTTAAAACAGAAAGTTAGGATATTATATTTATTGTTAGGAAGTTAGGAGTTTGTTATTCTTGTTAGGCAGTTAGTTTTTCTTCTCTCGCTCTTTTTTTGTTTTCTCAATACCATCATCAATCTCTATAAATAAGAACTTATTGTTACATTTTCACTTAATTAAAAAGATGCATAGAGTTTTCAAATTCATTATGGTATCAGAACTGTAATATTCTTGTTCTTTGCTCTCAAATCCAAACACATTTTTACTCCGGAAGTGGTCTCGAACGAGTCTCCGTTTAGCCTCTATTTCATCCATGCTTATGAAAATCCTTCACTGGTCCTTGTTTCTACACTTCTCGATGGACCGAATTACCATTCTTGGTACAGGGCCATGAAAATGGCTCTTCTGTCCAAGAATGAGTATCAATTAGTCGATGGCTCCATTTCACCTCCATAAAAGGAGGATCCTGTTTTTGAGGCATGGGAGCGCTGCAACACGATGATGCTCTCCTGGATTTTGCACTCCGTTACTCCCTCGATTGCACGCAGTATAATTTGGATCGATACCGCTGCCGATGCCTGGAGAGATTTGAAAGACGGATTTTTTTTCCTTTTGTCAAGGAGATCTATTTCGCATTTTTTGATCTGCAAGAAGAGATCTACACTTTACAGAAAGGTACACCCTCGGTACTGAGTATTTTACCAAATTGAAGATGCTCTGGGATGAGATTGTGAATCTCAGACCGATACCCAATTGTAGCTGTGATCCTTGTTGCGATTGTGGTGTTCTCACTGCAGTGCGACGATATCAAGACAAGGATTATGTGATTAGGTTTTGGAAAGGCCTTAATGAGAATTTCGTTACTGTTAAGACTCAGATAATGCTGATGGATCCTATCCCTTTCATCAGCAAGGTCTTTTCTCTTGTTATCCAGCAAAAGCGCCAATTTCGTTCCTCTGTAATTTCTCAGAATGCTGATTCCAGTGCTTTAGCAAGTAAAGCATTGGCTGTTGGGAACAGCAGTTCCACTGGGGGTAATTTCAGAAGAAATTCATTCACAAATAAGAGACCTATTCGTTCTCAGTGTGGTTACTCAGGCCACACAGTAGAGAAATCATGGATATCCTCCTGGTTTCAAGCCAATGAATTGTGTTGAAGAAGCAAAGGAAATCGATTGTCCTCAAGTCGATTAGTTTCTTGTTGCTACCAATTCCAGCAGTTCTTGTCCAATGAATCTTACTCAAGTGTAGTACCAGAAATTGGTTACTCTGCTTCACACAACGGACATAGTTTCTTCTCCAGTAACTCATGTTACTGCAGCTGATTCCAACCATAACAAAGGTAACCTACTTGCTTCTTGTATAGTTAATAATTTTTCTTGCACTTCAAAAGAAATTCTAGACACTAGACCTACGGACCATATTATATGCTCACTTAATGCTTTCGAGACCTTTAAACCTATTGTCAATTCATATGTTAAGCTGCCTAATGGACAATATGTGTCAGCTACACATATTGGAAATGTCAGGTTATCTTCTCACTTCATCCTTGAAGAGGCCTTATTTGTCTAGTTTCACTTTCAATTTGATATCCTTTAGTAAACTTACTAAAACTTTGCATTGTACTCTTATTTTTCAACCTGATTTGTGTATTGTCTAGGATGTGCACAGCTGGAAGACAATTGGATTAGCTAAACAAGTGTCTGGTCTTTATCAGTTGTTTGAACCTGTTGTACTCTTTATGCATCTGTTCCTGTTGTTTCTTGTTCTGCTTCTGCTAAATCTCTTAGTAATGTTTGGCACTATAGGCTAGGCCATTTGTCAAATAATAGACTCAAACTTTTGAGTAATATTGATTCTTCTATTTGTGTTTGATATAATTCACCCTGTGATATTTGTCATTTAGCTAAACAAAAGAGACTTCTTTTTCCCTTTAGTACTTCAGTTACTCTTTCTGCATTTGATCTTGTACATGCCGATATATATGGGCCTTACGTTGTACCTATGTTATATAGTCATCATTACTTCCTTACCATTGTAGTTTATTACACTAGGTATACTTGGATTCACCAATGAAACTGAGTCTAAGACTAGCATGTTATTATGAAACTTTTGTCATTTAGTTGAAACACAGTTTGCTGTTAAAATAAAAACCATTAGAATCGATAATGGCCAGAAATTCAGAATGCCTTCCTTTTATTCATCACGAGGGATAATTGACCAGACTTTTTGTGTCCAAACACCTCAACAGAACAGTGTTGTAGAACGAAAGCATCAATACCTTTTGAATGTAGCTAGGGCCCTTAGATTTCAAGCCAACTTACCTGAAAAATTCTGGGGTGATTGTGTCTGCCATGCTACTTTTCTCATTAATCTAATAATTCATCTGTTATTCACAATAAAACACTTTTATGAGCTCCTATATAACAAACAACCTGATTTTTCCAATCTCAAGGTTTTTGGTACTCTTTTTTATGCCTCCACTTTATCACATCCGAGAAAAAAGTTAGCTCCAAGAGCAGCAAAGTGCATTTTTCTTGGTTTTCCATCAAGTCAAAAAGATTTCAAGTTGTTCAGTATTCAAACTTCAACAGTTTTGTCTCCCGAGATTGTATTTTTATGAAAGTCATTTTCCTTTCCCGATTCAATCACATATTCCTAGTCTTCCTAGTCCTGCACCTTCTAGTACTTTGTTAATCCTATTCTACCAATGGCTGTTACTTTTCATTTTGATTTTCCTATTTTCACTTCTTCACGTCCTTCAAATACTGTTTTTGATTCTGAGACTTCTACTTCAGAACCTGTTTCACAACCTTTATTTGAGTCTAACACTTCTTCACATTCCTCTTAGAAGGTCTTCAAGAACCTGTGTTCCTCCTTCTTACTTACAAGATTAATCACTGTTATTTAGCTCAATCCAATTCATCATAGCTTACACATTATGACAATGTCATTTCAGGAATATATCATCCTTTATCACATGCTCTTACCTATGATAAGTGTTCTCTTTCCCGTAAAGGATTTTCTAAAGGAATTACTACTCTTAGTCAACCAAAGACCTATAGCCAGGCTGTTAAACATGAGTGTTGGAGGAAAGCTATGCAGGTTGAGCTTGAATCTTTGCAAGCTAATCATACTTGGGAAGTTCTTTATTTGCTACCTTTTAACCAAGTAATCAGGTGTAAGTGGGTCTACAAAATAAAATACAAAGCTGATGGGCAAATCAAAAGATATAAGGCAAGGCTTGTTGCTAAGGGTTACACTCAACAAAATGGTCTTGATTATCTTGATACTTTTCCCCGGTTGCCAAAATGACCACCATAAAAACTCTATTGGCTCTAGCTGCTACCAAAGGCGGGTTTTTAGACCAGTTAGACATTAACAATGCCTTTCTCCATGGTGATATTCATGAAGAGGTGTATATAGAGTTACCTCCTATTTATTCCCATGCTAAACAGGTCAGGTTTGTTGTCTTTTAAAGTCTGTGTATTGATTGAAACAGGCTAGCTGATAGTGGTATTCAAAACTTACTATTGCTTTGCTTGCTCAAGTTTTTCAGCAAGCTTTTTCATATTATTCTTTGTTTACAGAAGGTTCAGGCTCTTCTTTCATTGCATTGTTGGTTTAGGTGGATTCGTTAATTTTGGCTAGTCCTAGTGAAGAGCTCATTCAAGGTATGAAATCTTATCTTGATGCTGCTTTTAAAATCAAGGATCTTGGTGCATTAAAGTACTTTCTTGGTCTTGAGGTAGCAAGATCTACTGCTGGAATTAATCTTTGTCAACGAAAGTACACATTAGAGTTGTTACAAGATAGTGGTTTCCTTGGTTGCAAACCTTTTTCTATTCCTATGGTGGTTTCCCTTCATCTTACAAAAACTTCTGGGGATCCTTTGCCTGTTCCTACTGTTTACAGAAGATTAATTGGTCAGTTGCTTTATCTGTTAAGTACAAGGCCTGTTATTTTGTTTGCTGTCCAACATCTTTCTCAGTACTTGGACAAGCCTACTTATTTACATTTAAAGGCTGCGCATCGCATCTTGCGATATTTTGAAGGGCAGTCCTGGGCAGGGCCTTCATTTTCCAACCTCTTCTACTCTTGTCCTAAAGGATTTTAGTGATTCTAATTGGGGTTCTTGTTCAGACACCAGGCACTTTATAACTGGGTTTTGTATTTTTCTCGGTGATGCTTTGATCTCTTGGAAGTCGAAAAAACATACCACTATTTCTCGTTCTTCTTCTGAGGTAGAATATCGAGCCCTTGCATCTCTTACATGTGTCCAATGGCTACTGTATTTGCTCAAGGATTTCCAGATTCCTCATTCTGATCCAACTCTCATATACTGCGATAACAAGTCAGCTATTGTCACAGCCAAGAATCTAGTTTTTCGCGAGTGCACAAAGCATATTGAAATCGACTGCCATCTGATCAAACAAAAACTTCAAGCTGGAGTCTTTCGCTTGTTACATCTTGCTTCCTCTCATCAGTTTGCTGATCTCTTTACTTAAGCTCATTCTTTTGCACTTTTTCATCAGTTTTTACTTCGTTTTGGTCTCTTCAACCTGTATAATTCGGCTTGAGGGGGATAATACAGGAAGTTAGGACGTTATATTTATTGTTAGGAAGTTAGAAGTCTGTTATTCTTTTTAGGCAGTTAGTTTTTCTTTTCCCCTTCTTTACTCGTTTTCTCTGTACCATCATCAGTCTCTATAAATAGAGACTTATTGTTACATTTTCACTTAATGAAGAAGACACACAAAGTTCTCAAATTCATCAAAAGTTGTTAATTGCTTTAGTCGTTCCCTTGAAATCAGGTTAAACTTGGACTTCAATTTCATTTCATCTCTTTTTATTTTTGTAAATGTTCTCAATTTAAACTTTTTAATTGATGTATGAGAAAATGGAAAAGAATTATTACAATTAATTTCATGATATAGGTATTGGTTTTACAATTGTTCTTAAGTTTTTTCTTCTGTTTGAGAATAAAGCATTGAACTTTTTCTATTGACATCCCTATCATCTTTTATATGTGAAACAATTATGTTGCATTAACATCAATTAAGGCAGTAAAATGCAATTAGCAAAAGCAATAGGCAAAGGGAGGGTCTATTTTGCTTAGGCTCTTTACAGGTGTTATGTAATATTAAGGGAGGTGCTGCTGGATGAAGAAAGAGGTAGTTTCTACCATTGTTGATTATTTGGGAGCTTTATAGTAATTTTCATGATTTTTGTCTATCAAATGTATTGGTCAAGAGTTTTGTTAGGCAGAGCTTTGACTATAGTTGTAGTTGATGTAAATAATGGTGACATGATAATGTGGTCCAAACAAAAGACTTATATGGTTCATATACCTCATATAATCTAGGCTTAATAGTCAAATGCATCGTCAACCTTTTGCATAAAAAATATATAAACCATTACTATTTCATCGCATAGAAATCAGTTCATAAATTTTTATTTTACTGTAAATAAACCCTTAACTTTTCAAAATTATGCAATTAAGTCTAAATCTGTTAAATGACGTTAACTTTCGTAGTATTGTACATGTGGCATATCTCATGATAGTGAACTAAGTTGTCTATATCAACTTCCACATAAAGTGTCCAAACAGTAATTAGTGTCATTTAACAAATTTATACTTAATTGCATGATTTTGAAAGGTTGAGGGTTTATTTACAGTAAAATAAAAGTTTATGAATTGATTTTTATACAATAAAATGTTAAGGGTTTATATCCATTTTGTACAAAAGATTGAGGGTACATTTAACGTTAAGCCTATGGTATTGTCTTATTTATTACAGGTTGGTAGGAGTTGTGGTCCAAAGTCTCACGATATCTTTATTCATATAGTAAAGCATTCAAAATGGAAATAAAATACACATTTTCAAGCATTCTGTTCTTTAGGCTAAAGTTTACCACAATTAATATTTGGAATGTGGCAGAGCATGCATAATAGCGACAAACTGAAAATATTTTTCCAATCAAATCAATTGCATTCCCATCTTTTGCGATGAAACCAAAATTTAAGTATGTGTTCCCTTAAGATTTCTGCTTCAAGTTTGTGTTTGATTCACTTCATGTTTCTAATTCTTCTTGCAAAATGATGCGTTCTTTATTTCTAAATATTCTTTACATGGATGATGATGTGAAGTTTTGGAAACTGTCATAAATGTCACATTCATCTAATAATGTGCAAGTGATCTTAGAACTTGAAGGACTATAGAGAATAACTGAATAAGATTAGCGTGTCTGCTTTGATTACATGTAGGGGAAACCTCCTTAATGGTTTGTTTACTTTTTTAACTCTGAAAGATCATATTCTAGGTGATTATCTTAGAACTATTTTAACAAGAGCTGTGCATAATCATTATAGTCCTTCTGGAAAGGAGCTGTTAAAATGGGAGGAAAAGGTAAAGGATGTAGTGAGAAGATAAGAGACATATGTTACAACAGTATGCGCTCTGGATGGTGGGATATGGTCTCAATTTCATTCATGGATGGAGAGAGTCATGCTAATATGTCAGCTCTCAAGAGGTGGGATGGTTAGACTATAACTGCAGATTAAATTACTAAAGTGATCTATAATAAAAAAACTTTCAAGTTATTTGATAAAGACACTATAACTTGCTACTTTAGACATATAGACAATATTCTGTTATGGGGAAATCCAAAAGATCCATGTTATGGATTGAGAATTTCAAGCTCTCGGTGGTTTATGCAATTATGCCGGCCTTTTCATGTATATGATGCTAAGTTATGGACATGCTCTACAGTGGTTTTTGCCTCTGTGATATAGTTTGAACACTTTTTTATATATGCCATCTGTTGTGGCCTAATTTGCTTTGTACAGTTTTAGTTCACGTATGATGCACAGGCATGGACTTGCTTTGTTGTGGTTTTTGCCTTTTCGATGTGGTCTGAACACTTTTTAATACACGCAACTGTTATGGGCTGTTTTGTTTTGCAAAGTTTCAGTTTTGTTATACTCGACATTCGTCTTATCTCTTTGCCTGACATTATCTTAACTAATTGTAATTTCTTTGCTCGCTTGAAAGGCGTACTATTGCTACCGCATCGAATGCTACTCCAACCACAACACAAGTTCCGAGAAAATTGAGAATTTAAAACTAAAAGGATCCAAACTTAAGTAGAATTGGGTACGCTGCATTTGGTTCATTAAAAATAATTTTAAAAAAATAATTTTTATATTTTTGTGGTGTTTGAATAGTAAATAATTAATTAATCAACAAAAAATTAAATTATTTTTTCAAAAATTATTTTACTCTATTAAAATGGAGAAGATATTTTTCAGAAAATAATTGTCTATGTATAAAGTTATTTATCAAATTTTTGAGTATAATTTCATTTAAATTAGATCTTAGATATAATTTTTTGTACTCTAAAATAATTTAATTTTATATAAATATTATTATATTAATAATTTTTTATTTAACTAGTTTAAAAAATTTTAAAATTAAAATATTAACATTAAAAATCTTTTAATATTTGAAGTTTAAGTATTTTATTTTGTATATTATTAATCTTAAATATTTTTAATATTTCAATTATAAACAATATTATATTATTAATTTAATAATAAATACTAATTTAATAAATAATATATTTATTTTAATAATATTTTAATTTGAGATAAAATGTTTTTATATTTTATTTACAAATTTTTGTATTAATATTTTAATCATAAATATACAGAAATAATGCTTTTGTTATGATAGATATTTTTTATATTTCAAAAATAAGTATCAAGATATTATTAATATTATATATATTAAATTATTAATAATTAATAATTAATAATATACGAAATAAATAGTTTTTTAAAATATTTAATAATATAATATTTTAATATTAAATATTATTTAAAAATATAATTATTATTTAATATTTAATAATTAATAAATAATAAATATTTGTTAATATTTATTAGTTATTAATATCATTTGAAAAAAATAAATTTTTCAAAAAACAACCAAACAATAATAAACATTTTTCATCAACTCATCTTAACAATATAAAACTTTTAGTTTTTCAAAAATTGATAACATTTTTCAAAAAATTATTTTACCAATATCATTTAAAATGAACTGGAGCCTTAACCTTTTAAAAAACTCTTGTGGAGCTAAAACAAGAATACGGGAGAAGTCGAGGGCTCCATGGTACTCACTAGCCCCAGCTCGCAGGTTTTTTTGGTTATGCTGTTAGCTTTACATGTTTCATCTGTAAGAGAAACTATTTCTTTCCTTTTACGGTTCGTTGGGATGGAGAAAGGAAAGCTTGGGTACATGTTATTAGCTTTACATTCTAATACTGGTAACCCTGCCAGAGTAGGAAATGGATAATGTTTAGCTTTCAATGTTTTAATTTTGACGATATCAAGCAATTGTAAGTGCCTTTGTAACGAGCAAAAAAGTTCAATTTCACAGCAAGAAGTATAATATATATATATATATATATATATATATATATATATTTTTTTTTTCCAGCAGCGAAGCATGGCTAATGGTTAAACTTACAGCTTGTAAACCTAAAAAAAGGCCTTTGATTCCATTGAATTTTATCCAATACTATTTGATTAAAAAAGTATTAATTATTCAAATTCCAGTAACGTAAATCCAAAATTATTTGAACTTCAATAATTGTTTTTTTTTCTTTTCCAAAGAATAGAAACCGAACTTAAATGATTTTATGTCAAACTTGACCCAATTCAGAAATTGGAACCTTGAGACTGAGAAGCAGAAATAGTCGATCCTAATCCGTATGCTCAATTGCCAGCTCTAAATACGCGTGGTGCGTGTGAGGAGAGAGACAAAAGAAGAGGGGCGGATAAAACAGAGCAGCAGCAGTAAAGCATCATAGAAGGGCCGCTAAAAAGTGAAGGAGTTTGAAAGGCATGGAAGAGGAGAGGGAGAATTGCGCAATTCACCCAGCAATTGCGCCACTCTCCTACTTGTTGGGCAGATGGAGAGGTGAAGGCGAAGGCGGATACCCCACTATCAACTCCTTCCTCTATGGTGAAGAGCTTCACTTCTCTCACTCTGGGTCTGGAAAGCCCGTCATAGCCTACTCCCAGAAGACCTGGAAACTCAATTCTGGTGAGCCCATGCACGCTGAGAGTGGCTATTGGCGTCCTAAACCTGATGGCACCATTGAAGTTGTCATTGCTCAGAGCACTGGCCTTGCTGAAGTTCTCGTATTCTCTTTCTTTTCTTTTTCTATTTTATTTTTAACGTTAGCATTCACTTACCTTCTTTTCCTTAATGTGCTATGTTTGTTTATCCATTTCAGAAAGGGACATACAGTGCAGACGACAAAGTGATCAAGCTTCAAAGCCAAGTTGTAGCCAATGCTTCCAAGGTAATTTTGTAAACCAAATTTGTTTTCCATTTCCTATTAGTTGAATGGAACACTGCTCCATCCTCGCTTTGTCAGTTGCTAGCTACATGTTTTACTCTGGTTATGATTTCTTTTTCCGTGTGTAATTTTTATCTGTATTCCTTCTTTGAATTTATTTTTCGTCATTTTCTAAAAATGAAATTCTTTAGCAAGGTTGACTTGGAGCTCTATGTTCAGTATGTTGAGATATTGCATGCCATTCTCAGTAGCTGAAACCTCCAAATCTTGAATGAAATTCCCATTCTTTGGCATCACAGTCACTGTCCTTTAGAATCTTTCACAGAGGGGAATAAGCAGGGTGATGAAATCAAGTAGATTTTGGCCCAAGATCTATCATTTCCAGGGATGATGAACTTTGTCTTCCTAATCCTTTAGCTCACTTCTTATCGACAGTCTTTTCTGGTGATTGGGATAAAAGAGCTATGGACAACAGGGATGTTCCCATGTGGTCGTTAATCCTTCGTAGATTTAAATGCTTTCTTGCATGCTCTTATCATGTCATACTCGTACGAGATGAATTGTGAAATAGTACCAATAGGCATTTGGAAAATTTGAGTGTTTAGCATAGAATACCCATCCTTTCGGCTTTTCTTTATATATACATATAAATACATATTTATATATATATGTATATGTTAACAATGTCAAATATTCCTTATATTCGGCTGTTAAAGTTATAGGGTTGGAGTTACTTTTCTATTGAAGGTTGATCTAACTCAAGAGCTATCTATGCACTTGCAAATAGAAAAGCACCATATTCATAAATAACTAGCCTAGCAGAAAGTTAGTTAATATACTAAAATATAATTACTTAAAAGAAGCAATAGCCAAAAAATTTGTTGGTTCTTGATCCCATAAAACTCCTTTTTATATGATGGAATATAATGGAATCTGAAGGTATGGTCTGCCTTTTTCTTAACCAAATTTGAGGTTGATGACTTCTTGCAAACACCTCTGGATAAAGTATGAGTCTCTACAATGTTGTTCATGATTTCTTATCCATAATTCCGTATACTCATCTTTGATGCAAGATTTCACTTCATCCTTTCTTCTAGGATTTATTAGTTCTACCACTTTTTAGTAATTTTTCTTTGCTTCCAGCTTATGATCTACATCTACTTGAAATTAATCTTAGTGAAGTTATTCAAATAAAATTTACTTCTCTTTTTGAGTTACTTGACATGTTTGCCGCACATTGCATGCATTTAACCTTTTTGAAATTGCCATGTTAGACTTGGGGTTTCCCTTATATCCAAAATTGTTATGCTTCTAAATTACGTGAATGATTCACTTCATTTCGAGTTGTGTACCATTTTAAAGAACCAGCTTGATTTTATTTGCATGAAGTCATTAACATAGCTTGATACTTGATTTCTTTTGCCTTGGGTTTTGAGTTTCATAGTTGAATCTCCTAATGATCTCAATTTGTAAATACATATTTTGGCAATCAAAAGGAATGTCGTTGTAGAGGTCATATATGTAGTTCATGCTAGTGGCATCACTTGGAGAATGAGTTTTATGGCCATTTATGAGGGTAAGAAGGATGGCTAGAAATTTGACCATTTCATAGACATAAAGAAAACCAAGTAGGATCCCCTATTTTTATTTGATATGGTTTGGATTGGTTTGAAGAAGAAAAATGGTGACATTGGTGAGAAAACTAAGCTGCTAAGAATTCAAACTAGCACGAAAAGAAGGTTTAGTATTTGGAGGAGAGTTAAATGAGTTGTAAGTGTTGTAACTAGAAATTAAAATAGCAGAAATATTAGTAACAAAAATAATAAATGGCTTTTGTAAAAGGCGACTTAGAAGAAGAAATATACATGGAGAATTTTGAGGGTTTTGTGATGCCTGGTCAAGAAAATAAGTTACACAAGTTAATTAAATCTTTATATGGTCTTAAACAAGTTTCTAAGTAATGGCATGAAAAATTTGATATGTGCATGAACGATAATGGTTTCAATTATCGTGAATGTGATATCGTCATCGTCGTCAGCATCATCAGCATCACATCTCTCGAGCTTTTATCCCAATACGAGAGTATGAATGTGACAAATGTATTTATTTTAAATCTTTCAATAATTGTCACGTGATTATATGTTTATATATGGATGATATAATTTTTGGAAGTAATATGGATACAGTTAATTTTGTGAAGGTTTGGTTAAGAAATATTTCGAAACGAAAGATATTGATGAAGCTAGTTCTATACTTGGTATTAAAATTACTAGAAATAATGATTTCATTTTGCTTGATCATTGACAGTACGTAGATTTAAAATACTAGAAATAATAATGACTTAGTGTGACTTCATATATTGGTTCATGTAGCGTACCTCAGTATTGGGATAAAACCTTTAACGATGATGATGATGAGATGATGTCAGAATACATAGATAAAATATTGGAGAAATTTAATTATATTGATTGCAAGAATGTGACTACTCCATTTTTATCTTATGTAGGTTTGATGAAAGAATAATTGGCAGTTTGCATTATACTTGTGATTGTTCTAGGCCTGATAGAGCATATGCAATAGATGTTTTAAGAAAATTTTTTGGTAAGCCCAATATAGAATATTTGCATACTTTCAATTGAGTGAAAATATTTGTGTGGAACAAAAAAATTATGTTTTATGTGAGAATGTTTTGGCTGTGCTGATTGGAATACGCTATTAGGTGATTCTTTCTCTACAAGAGGTCACATTTTTGCTTTAGGTAGTAGAGCTATTTGTTGGAAATCTAAGAAACAACAAATAATCGGAAAATCCACGGCGGAGGTTAAGCTAATTGCTTTGCTACACAGGGAAAGAGATCTTAATGGTGTAGATATCATAATATACAATAAGTGTCAAGAGGATGTTGTACAGGCTAAGAGATAAAGGGGATAAGATTATTTTGGTCAAGATAGTTTTAGGAGGGGAGCTTTTGAATGTTGTTAGTGTGTATGCACCACAGGTAGCACTTAATGAGGCTAGTAATTGATAATTTTAGGAAGATTTAGATAAGGTAGTGCTAGAATTGCTTGTAAGAGAAAACCTTTTTATTGATGGTAACTTTAATAGTCATGTAGGTGCTAGTAGAGAGTTTTAAGAGTGTACACGAGGGTTTTAGTTATAGTGTAAGAAACAAAGAAGGACAACTATCTTAGATTTTGTTTTATCTTATGACCTAACCTTAGTAAACACACTATTTAGGAAGAGAGAATCTTATCTTGTAACCTTTAAAGTGGATCAAACGAAAGCCACTAGATTATTATTTTTTTTTTAACTACGAGGAGGAAAATACGCAATTGTTAGATTGCAAGGTTATCCATGTTGAGAGGAGTATCATGCGACAAAGACTTCTAGTCTTAGACATGAGGATTAAACAACATCGAAGGAACCAACAGAAAAGAGTTGCAAGGATTTGATAGTGGAAGGCCAAAAGAATATTGTCATACAGTATGTTGAGATAGTTGGATTCAAAAAGAGGATTGGACAATAAAGGAGAACCTGATTTTACTGTGAAATAAGATGGCTAAATGCATTTGTGAGGTAGACAAGGAGATAATAGGAATATCAAATGGAAGAGCACCGACTGAAAAGAATGCAATATGGTATACTGCTGTAATTAAGGAAGCTATAAAGACTAAGCGAGATTGTTACAAGACTTTGAAGAACATTATCGAGGAGAGCTTTGTAAAATAAAGGTTAGTTAGGAAGGAGGCAAAAAAAGGCAGTGACATAAGCTAAAGTAATGGTTGTGAAGGATATTTATGACAAGTTGGGCATATAGGCTGGTAAGAAAAGAGATAAAGATTGGTTCCTGTAAGAGATAAGAGTCGTCATGATTTAGGAGTCATGAAATGAATAAGGATGAGTACCAAAGAACTCTTATTAAGGACAATGACATCAAAGAAATGTTGCATAATTATTTTGACAAACTACCAAATGACAGACAAAGCCAACTTTACACATGAGCCTCCCTAGACTGTATAATGTGGGAGCCTTGTAGAGATGTAATCGAGCCGAGTCGAGATGATCTGGTGCCAGGCTCGAGTTCGGCTTGGTTTAAAAACTCGAGACTCAAGGCTCTGTTCGAGATCTGTCGAGCTTTATTTTTGAAGCTCGAGCTTAGCTCGTGAGATACTTGGATCGCTCGAAGCTCAGCTCAAAAACTCAAATTTGATTTTATAAATTCAATTTAATTTATCAATTTTCAACTAAAATTCAAATGCAACTCAAAAATCAAAATAAATAGTCTTTAAACCTAATAAAAGCTTGTAAATAGTCACAATTCACTATACAACTCCATCAAATTAAAGTAAATCAAATATGCAAATGAAAGAAAGTTAGAATACAACTAATAAAGTCAGAATACTGCTCAAAATACAACTTTTGCGAATCAAAGTAATCCAACATGCAAACTCAAAATACAAATGAAAATTTTCCAAACACATAAACAACTCAAAATACAACTCAAAATTGAAAATGACACTAAAAGACAACAAGCACGTCGATTTAAGCAACTTCAATTAAGCTTGATCCTCAAAAAAGGTCATCCAAATTCCAATACGTCTTGCAAATCAAATTGTAAGATGAATTGACAGGTTAGGTATTCAAAATAAGCCAAACAATATGCTATCTCATACTTTAAGGTATTGGCAGGATAATTTTAGTTGATTTCTTCTATTTATACGAAAGCAAAATAAGACAAATATTATTAAAAGTAATCTGAAAATGAAAGCGAAACATAAGTTATTAATTTCATATTGAATAAAAAGTAGAATTCTTATTATTCATCAATATTCAAAAGGGTAACTAGCTATTTATTTTATAAAAACAAGTAACTAGTTGTTAATTAATGAAAATCTATATAATGATTTCCTTTATTTCTTCTCTTCATCACTTGCATTCAAAATGACATTTCCTTTCCTTCATTGTTAATTACTGAAAATCCATTCATCACACTTATTAGTTCTGCAATGTTTTCTTGCATCACTTTACATTTCACTTTCTATATATTTCATCCAACCAAAACATAATCAATATTCTAGAAGAGCTTAGAAAAATCCAAAAGAAAATCTAGAAAAAAAAAAAAGAATTACAAGGCCTAAACCTAAATCATGTACAGAGAGTATTAGTACCTATTCCTTTTCTTGCCATGCATGTTCAATAATTTATTCTATATTTAATTCACTTTTTTATTTAGTTTTTACTAATGTTGTGAAACTTAATTGTTCATCGGCATCCTAGGGTATGAATGTTTCCCTACGTTAATTGTTACAACTCTTGAGTGTTAGTCGATCATCTCTACATATTGCTCCAAGTTTCAAGAAAAATTTCATTTTGGTTTTAGCAACCATTGAACATGAATTGAAAAAAATAAATGAATAATATTACAGTAAATTAATTAAGTAAAAAAGAAAAAAGAAAAATACAAAATCAAGTTCCAAATCAATAATCTAGTTAGAATCAAGACATTGGGCTTTGTTTGGAACCCGGAGATTTGCAAAAACCAAACTTTAATTAAGTAAATTCGTTGTTGGCCTACTTTTCTTGTGATTGAGAGTAGGGATCCTTCGCTTTTGCTGCAATCTTTTGCTCCTGTTGTTCGCTCGTCACTGCCCGTTGAATCGAGAGAGGAAAATGCTTGAGAGTTGAGTGGAATGAGGAGACCAGACGGTAGAGCAAAGAGTAGGGACTAAGGCATAGGGGTAAGGCATGAAGCTGATGTAAATGAGGGCTTGTTGTTTGCTTGGAATGGGAAAGAGGAGAATGAGTGACACTGCTTAAGAGATAGGTGGGTAGGTGAATGGTATGGGATACAGACTTAGGGTTAGGATTGCAAAATTGGTTGGGTTATATTATATATGAGGTTAGAATAGCAATTTAATAATTTAATAATAAAAATATGTACTAAAGATAAAAAAAGCTCGATAGAGCGGGCGAGTCGCTCGAGCCGCGTATTTAGATACTCGAATTCGGCTCGACTCATTACTCAAGTAGTTCAAACTCAAGTTCAGCTCGAAAATAAACGAATCAAACTCGAGTAGTTATTGAGTTGAGTTCAAGTAGTGCACGAGTAGCTTGACTTGTTTACACCCCTAGAGCCTTGTGCACAAAGTTGCCATTTTTTAACTTGATGCCTCTCGAAGATTTGAATAAGTTGTTTATGTTCAAAATCAAAGAGACAAATGTAATGGAGGCACAAAAGAGGATGAAGACAGAGAAAAATGTTATGCCTGAAGATATTCACATGATGTTTGGAAATATCTTGGAGATATACAAGTTAGGTGGTTGACAAATCTTTTTAACAAGATGTGGCACACACAAGATGTCTGAGGAGTGGAAGAAAAATGTTTTGGTATCTCTTTATAAGAACAATGAAGATATTAAGAGTTACTTCAACTGCAAAGACATAAAATTTATGAGTCCTACGATGAAATTATAGGAGAGTGATAGAATGAAGATGAAGGAAGATTGTAGAGATATATAATAATTTAGTTTTATGTTTGGACGATCAACTATGAAGTTAATACTCTTATGTAGACAACTTATGAAATATTGTCGAGTAAAGGGTAAAGATCTTCATATGATCTTTATAGACTTAAAGAAAGCACATGATAAAGTGTTTAGAAATGTGCTACAGTGGTTCCAAATGAAGAAAGGAGTTCTTACAAAATATATAGAACTAATTGAAGACATGCATGGAGATGTTAGGACACATATAAAGACATGGTGGGCGAGCGAGCGAATTTCTTATTACAGTGAGACTACATTAAGGGTTGGCATTAAGTTCATTCATGTTCACTGTAGTATTGGACAAACTGATAAAATTCATTAAGAATAAGGTACCTTGGTGTATGTTGTTTACAAATGATATTGACTTAAGTGCTGAGACTAGAGTCGTGGTCAACACAAAGTTGAAATTGTGGAGATGACGCTAGAATCAAGAGTGTTTAGTGTAAATAGAGTGAATGCTGAATACATGAAATGTAAATTTAGTTTAAATAAAAATGAAGATCAAAGCATAGTGACACTAAATGTTGAGGCGATTTCTAAATGGGATCATTTTCAATATTTGGGGTTGATTGTACAAATGGATTAAAAAGATTGACAGTGATGTAACCTATTGGATCCAAGCTAGTTGGAGCAAGTAGAGAAATGCTATATGTGTGTTGTGCGATAAAATGAATTCCTATATGTTTGAAAGAGAAATTTTATAGGAAAGTTGTTCGACCAACATTGTTTTTTGAGAGTGAATATTGGGCGGCTAAGAGATTGCACACACAAAAGATGAGTGTACCAGAATTGCGAATGTTGTGGTGAATGTGTAGATATATGTGAAGGATAGAATGATAAATTAATATATCAACAAGAAAGTTGTACCTATTGAAAATACGATTAGTGAAAATCATTTATGTTGGTTTCGACACATATGATATAAACCTATGGACGTTATAGTTAGGAAAGTAGAGGTTATGAATGATAAAAAAAAGGTAAAGGTTAGGGGAAACTCGAAAAAGACTTGGAAGTAAGTCATTTAGAAAGATATGACAGCATGAGAATTGGAAAAACACATTGCCTTAGGAATGAGGGGAGGTAATTCATGCAGGTGACTTAGCATGAGTTCATATATTGGTTTGTTGAGTTAATGTATTTTGAAATGACAAAACAAGTTAATTCAATAATGTTAAGATGATATATAAACATGTTTAGAGGTTATTAGTACCAGAACTTAGAGTTCTGCTGATGAGAGATCGATCTGGTGTATGAGAGATCGATCTCCTGGGTTTTTACTTGATGAGAGATCGATCTCATGATGGAAGAGATCGATCTGGCAAGCCTTAAATCTGTACAAAGGTATTTAGGAAGAATGAGATCGATCTGCAAGGGTTAAGAGATCGATCTGGCTAATGCTAGAGTTGAGAGATCGATCTGGTCGATGAAGAGATCGATCTCCCTTAAGAGCTTAAGAATATAGATCGATCTGAGAGATCGATCCACACTCAAACAGAGAACTTATGAGATCGATCTGGTAAGGAAGAGATCGATCTCATCAAAGTCAGAGAGCTAAAGAGATCGATCTGTGTTGTTGAGAGATCGATCTCCTCTCTACGAGATTGCATGACAGATCGATCTGGAGATCGATCTTGCTTCAAACAGAGAGTTAAGGAGATCGATCTGCCTATTCGACAGATCGATCTTCCTCATTACTTTTAAACTAACAGATCGATCTGCTAACCTATGAGATCGATCTCCTTGTGTATTTGTGCTTCAATCTTGCAGGATTTATAACTAAGAGATCGATCTGACCAAGAAGGCAGATCGATCTGGCACTCTACTGGAGGTACCCAACGGCTAGTTTCTGCAAAACACAACGGGAAGAATAGCATTTAATGCTCCAACTACTAATCCTTCAGTATAAAACCAAGCATTGAAGACAAAGAGAATAGAGACACTATTGCTGCATATTCCAAACATTCTCAAGCTTTAATTCTTTCATTCTTTGTGTCCCTATTGCTCATTCATTGAGAATCATTGTAAAAGCTTAAGTGCAAAAAGCTACATTTGTCCTACCACTTTAAAGCATTATATTGTATTCAGTCTTATCTTAAAAGAGAAGAGGATTGTTCCTCAGTGAGAGTAAATTGTAAGAGGCTGAATACTTTTTCTGTATTGCTAAGGGTAGAGAGGTTATTCCTTAACCTGCAAAAAGGAACTGTGTAAGCTCTATTGATAGAGAGAAAGAAAACACTTGACAAGAAGGTCAAGGAGAGAGGACGTAGGCAAGAGTTTGGCCGAACCTCTATAAACGATTGTGTTTGTTTCTCTCTTCCCTACTCTGCATTAAATTATTATACTGCACTATATTGCTCATTATCATTTGTGATTAAATTGTGATTAATTTTTAATTTGTCATAATTGTTAGAAAATCGATTCACCCCCCCTCTCGGTAGAGCCAACATGGTTCATGTAACCTACTCATTATTGGAATTGATGATGATCGTATATATATATATATATATATATATATATATATATATATATGTGTGTGTGTAGATGAAAGTTATCATTTCTATTTTGATGTTCATTTCTTATCGGTTACTATTATTTATTAAAAGTAGTTTTCTCATAAATTCATTATTATTATTTAGAATAGGTTACAAATTATTGAAGCCAATAAATAAGAAACTAAACTTCGAACAAGAAATAATTCATTCCTTCACTATTTTTAATATACCAAAAGTACTCTCTTATTCTTGGGTCGAGAAAAGTATTTTTTGTTCTTGAGCTTTTACTCTACCATTAGTGTAGAATTATAGTGTACTATAAAGAATTAGTTTGATTATTATATCTTAGAGGCGATACACTTTAAGAGCTTGCTGCAATGGCTGAAACCATCTTCTGGAGATGTGAATCGTTTTAAAGAAAGTGAGATTTTGATGTCTTAGTCTAACTCTTCGTACAGTTAGCAAAATAAATTAATTTCTCCTTTCGTTTATTATTTCTATTACTAATATTTTCTGCTATTTTAGCATAATTACAATAGTAAGATATATTATAAGTGCAATTTTAACAAGTAGAAGTCATTTATGTTGAAATATTTTGAACATATCGAGGAATAGTTAGCATTTTTGTTTAAAGAATTAGTGAACAAATAAAAGAAAACATTCAGAAAAAGTTGGAACAACATGTTGGATACAAGTGAAAACTTAGAGAAATGGAATTAATGTTGAATAGAATGGAAATATGGAGTTGAGAGATTAGAGAGACATTAAAGGAAAACTATTGAGAAGGAACAAGGAAATATTAGATCAAAAGTTTCTAGTAATTTATAATCTAAAGATACTAGAAGTTAAAAACCTTTTAAAGTATGTTATCTCCAAGCAAGATAGTTGTGTGGCTGCAAGGACATGCATGAAAAAAAGGACCATGGTGGGTATAAGATTTTCAAACTTGACTTTTGAGATGTTTGAGTATAAGATTTTCCTTCAAAACCATAAATGTCTATTGTGCCATAAAATTCATGAAAACATGCCGAATAATGAAGTTAATGGAATTTTACTAGATTCCTTTTTTGCTATAAGATATTCGATCTTGCTTTCTTGATTTGGAAGAATGAAGTCAATGGAATCTTAACTGTTATTGCTTCACTAAATTCTTTAGTCTCCCAATCTAAGGTTCAACTTGCATATTCCCAACATTTTCAGTTTTGGATAGATCAGGTTGTATTATTTCATTATACCATTCCTCTTTGTTATCACCTTTTGATGCATATTTGTGCTTGTTTTCTTTGATGGAATCTCAAAACATGTATTTCATCAACTAATGATAACAATTTAATCCTTAGAGGCAAAAAAATTTCCATATATGTCTCAAAAGGGAATTAAGATTTAAGATTAAGGGTCAAGGAGCTCTTAATTAAATGTTGATGTGGTATTGATATGTTAGCATGACTTAGCATGTAAGATGGTGGCATTTTTGGCACAAACCAAGTTGGCACATGAGTTGCATAGCCTGCATCGTGAAGATTTGACTTTAGTGTGTTGGGATGCATTGAAGTTCAGCTAGTGAAAGATTGAATTTTAGGTCGCTAACCACCACCGATAATGAGATTTGCGTGGAGTTGGTCTCACCTTTGATGCTCGCATGTTGGCAATCTGGATTGGTCTTTACAGTTTTCACCTTTTTTTTTTTTGAGCACAATGATGGTTGGGGCTACAATAGTTATTGTCATTATGTTATTGTTATTATTTGGAGAATGAAGGGTTGGGAGGGGTTTGGCAATGGTAGTTGGAGAAAAACAAATCGTGGAATCTTTGATATGAAATTGATGTAGTGCTAGATAGGGAGATTAGAGTAATTAGAGGGAAAAGGTGGGGGAACTTCACTAGGACAACACTAGAAGAAACAATGTAGAGAAAATGCGGAGATGAAAAGAATATGAAAATCTCAAATTCAATTTTTCAAAATTCTCAGCAATCAAAAACCCAAGTGTATTGAAAATTAACAACAAAAAGTAATTGCATGATCTTAAACCCCAATTACTTTCTTTTTTTGTTAAAGAAGAATTGAGTTGAGGCTTATTCTTAGTATTAAGCTTTGAGAATTAACATCAGTTCGTTGTTTTTGTTAAGCAGGTGAAGGAAATAAGTCGAGTTTTTGAGATGGTTAATGGAGAATTATCTTATGTTGTTCAAATGGCTACCAATCTTACTAGTCTCCAACCACATCTTAAAGCTGTTCTAAAGAAGCTCTCATAAGTTTGTTCGGGAGCTAGCTTCTTTCTGTATTTTTTTTTTTGTTTTCAAAATTAGGAAAATATAAAACATGTTTGATTAATGTGTTAGAATTTTATAATAAGATGGACTGCTGTTTGTTGGTGACATTTTATATTTTAATAAAACAAACTAATGAATTACCCCTAGTATGAAACATGTTGGTAGGTTAAATTAATACTGATCATATATATGGTATGGGTTATTGGACATTTAATTGAATTAGCGTGTTATAGTAGTTGTGTAGGTCTTAAATCTAATAAATTTTTTAAGAGACCATTAGGGTTTAAATAAAGCATGGAATTAAGTTCTTTTTTCACTTTTCAGCATATGGTATCTATCATTGAAAGTCACCTTGAGAGGTAGAAAAGTAAGACTAGTCTAATTATGGTTTTAGTAATTTTGCTATTGTTTTTAACTATATTTGTATAAGACAAGTATGTCATTTAATTTATCTAATTTTTTGTCTAATATTTTTTTATTAATTTTACATTGATATCAGAGTTAAATTTATTTGATATTATTTACTATTACTCATTAGTAGGATTGTAAAACGAGTTTTGGTGTCGATTATTTCATTAAGGCGTTTATTTATAACTTTCATAAAATCATTTTTTAAAATGAAAATAAAGCATTTCCCATTTCATTCATAAAACATAATCCAACTTCGACGCTATTTTCATATCCAAAAATAAAGGAATTAAACATTTATTCATTTGCAGAAACGTACATGTACATATATATATATATATATATATATATATATATATATGTGTGTGTGTGTGTGTGTGTGTGTGTGTGTGTGTGTGTGTGTGTGTGTGTGTGTGTGTTTAAAATAAGAAAAATATGTGAGATTCTATTTATCTTTTTATGATTCGACAACCTAACTCCTTTTAAATAATCAACGACCTATTATTATAGTCAAATAGAACATACATTTTCTAGTAAAAATCAAATATCTTTTCATAGGATGCTCGAAGTTCACTTTTGTTTGTTTCTTTAGAAAGAAGACTAAACTTTCTATTCATATATGATTCATGTATTAATTCTTCATATATTAATAAAGAATATGTGAAATCCAATTTTTCGTATTATTATTTATTTAAAAGTTAAGGTGAGAAGTTTAAGACTTAAATATTATGCAGGGCCCGAAATAATTGAAACACCCATATTAGTGGTATAAATTTTGGGGCACGAAATTCGAGGTAAAATTTTAAACTGAAGTATTTTTCAAAAGATTACATCTATGAGTATGCTTAGGTGGTCAGAAGGTAAAACTAAGACATCATAAGTGGAAAAACAAGTAAAAATTTAGTACTAAACCAAGCAATGGAGCCTAGTAATTCAAATAAATTTGAAATAAACTTCATAAATTCGTAAAAATTATTCTGAGACCATAAGAAATTAATTTAAGGTATATTTGACTTGTAGAATTAAAATTTAGTGGGAATCTTGAGGTTTCAGTGATCAAATTAATTTTTAAAGTAAACCGAATACCTTAAAGAATTTTTATCATAATGACTAAATCGAGTAAAATAGACCCAAACAGAAACTTTTTCTTAAACAAGTGGGTTCAAAATTTTTATGCAAGATACTTGGGACTTATTATAATACATGAATGATGGAAATTTGAAAGAAAATGGATTGTAAATAGTTTTTACTGATTTTATGAAAACAGGGTTGCTGGCAGGCTAGTCCCAGCACTCGGCGGCCCAAAAAGAAAGCCCAATTTGAATACCTTCTAGAAGGATTTTGAGCCTGATCTTTTTCAGAATTAAAGGAGACTTAAAGCCCTTTCTGGAATGGTAAAGAACTTCCCGAACCGACCTGGAACCAGAGAGATCTCTCTCCCCCAAGTTCCCGAAGCGTCCTTACCCTGTTTCACTCTGTGGAATTGTTTTGGCCACCTTCCATGCAGAATTAGAGTTTGGCAAAAAAAGGATTGATTTTAGCCTTGGAAGTCCCCTACAACATATAAAAAATTCAGTTCTAAACAAATTGATTTGCTAGATGAAAAGTTAGAGAGAAGAACAAGAACCGAAATTGCCCTGTTTCAAAGGTTAGAGAAACTTTGAATTTTTTATTTCTTTTTTGGTTTTTAAGCTTGTTTTAAATGATTCTAAGTTGTATACATGTATATATACAACTGAGGATCATTTTTGGAGAAGGAAGGGTGGTCAAACTTGGTCAACAAGGTGAGAAAGTTGGTGGAAGATGATAATGTTGTTGTATGTTGTTTGATGAATTTGGATAATTTTTGCTATAGTAGAAATTGAAGAAATAATTTCTAGAGCTTGTATGGAATTCAGCCAGCCTTGAATTTTTAGGGTAGAGATGAAATTTGGTTGAGTTGGGTGTTGTGGAATGTTAGATTAATACCGAAAAGTTCGATTTATAGCTTAGTTTAGTGGAAAACTGTAAAAATATGAAAATTAGCAAGCTGACAAGTTGTGATGTGTTGAATTGGGGCTTTAATAAGTGTTTAAGTCATTAAGTTGATAAGTTTGAAGTTAGAAGAAAAGAAACAATCGAAATAGCTTAAATCAGCACCTTTATTGATAAAATCGAGAAAGTAGAAAAAATTGGCAAAATGGTTGAGTTTAGTTAGATTTATGTAAGTTGAGTATGTTTAAGTATATTAAGATGGATTTGAGTATCATTTGATGGTTTTGAAATTATTTTGGGCAGTCCGAGTTGTTGGTACGCAAAATGAGGTAAGCCCGATACCGACGATTTCGTGCTGCCTTAGCCTCGTTTATGTAAAAGACGTAATTTAATTTAGTAATGGTGTTCCTTAATTGCCAACGAGTATTTATGTTTTGAAACCCTTTAGTAAAATAAGTACGAATTTCAAAACGAACTGTAGCCTAAGTTGTGTACTTCGAGTGCATGATTTTTGTACAATTTTGTAACTATGAATATATGTGATTTTCGAGACATAATTTTTGTAAGCTCTTATGCAAATAGAATTCAAAATGATTTCAGTATGCTAAGAAAAATATTTTGAGACTAAGGATCCCTATAGCATGTGAGTCGATGTATACTTGGGGGTCGGCTTACAGGACCTAAGGGAATGTTAGCCGACGAGCTATGAACGAGCTGGACCTTGACAATAACATGTGTATTTCTTTACGTCTGTTATATCACCTTTGTGGCATTTCTGTTTTTGCCTGTGTGGCGTTTCTGTTATGCTGTAGTACTTTGACCTAATTTACATCCCTACCATGACCATAGGTATTCCATTCCCTTTTCGGAGGATGCCCTCTTTGAGGATGATATAGTTATTACCCACATGACAGTGATAGTGTTTGCCTAGTCTTCACATTTCGATATTACGTTTCTTTTTCAGTACGCTATGATTTTAATGTATGCATAGTTATGCAATCATTGGATTTTGAAGTTTTGTTTGAAATAAGAAGTATATGAAGAATATGTTGTTATTCAACTTCATGATTTTAATAAATGTTTTGAATGTTTTTGTTATCTTAAATGCACTATTTACTGGGCTATCTAAAAGCTCACCTCTTTTCCCATCTTTCCAGATTATTTACAGTGAATGTTTCTTAGCCTGCTGCGTACCCGACATAGGCTGGTGGACGAGATTATCCCCAGGGTATCTCTTGTACATGCTTCAAGTATATTTCATTTTGTACCTAGCTTCCTGTACAATATAGATACTTGTGTGTAAATAAACATTTTGGGATGTAATCACTTTTTGTGTATATTTGAGAATGAAGATGTATGTAATCCATGGTATTTATAGTGTAATGAAATTGATAGATGAACGAAAATTATGGACTTTCATGGATTCTCAAGGATAAGTTTATTCAACTGCTTGTGGTCATTCATTATTGATTTGAAACTTGCAGGAGGATAGGGATAAGTATAAGGGTTATACTGTCGGATTTTTGTTAACAGCAAGAAAGAAATTGTCAAATGTAAGAAAGTTTAATAACGAAAAAATAAGTTATAAACTGACACTGAACATGAATACGCCTTAAGTAAGAGGTCAAGTAATAAAATAAAAATTTAAATTAACCTTAATTTTTACCTTTTTAGGGTGTTACAGTTTACATGGTATCAAAGCCAAAGGTGTCTAGTACTGTCAGTGTTGGTCAGTTGAAGATAGATTACATACCAAGTGTTTGTACTTATCTGGTTAAAAATGAAAAATATTTACTAAAATTATGACCAAGTTTATTGTGTACGCATAGGTAAATTAATTATATATCATGAGCGGGAGACGAGGTAGTCCCCAGAGGCAGGCACAACTATCGCCATCACCTACTCCATAGCCAAAGAGTCCTAACTCTCGAATGAATAAGATAGAGCAGGATATAAAAGAAGGATTCGACCACATTGCAACTATGTTTGTCCAACATTTTGGGGCTAATACTTCCAGCACCGTACCCACCCCAGCTCCTACACCCACACTTCCATAGGATCCGCCCCCATCTCTTCCACAGACTTTTTCGGTGCCTCCAGTCACCCAGCCTTCGATACATACCAGGCTTGATAACAGGGACTTGGGCCGGTTAAGAGATTTTCTTAATGCGAATCCTCTATCATTTAAGGGTGTTAAGGACCCCATCAAGGCATAAGAGTGGCTAATAGAAATGGAGACAACCTTTGAGTATTTGGGATGCACTGATGGAGAAAAGGTCAGTATGGGTGCTTATATGCTCAAAGGACAGACCCGCTACTGGTGGAGAGCCACCCAGAGATTATTGACTGCTAGTCACTTGGTGATCAGTTGTGATTCTTTCCTATCAGCTTTTAGGACCCAATACGTTCCCCACACTGCCCAAAAGAAGATGCAATTAGATTTTTTGAATTTAGTCTAGGGCAATATGATAGTCGACGAGTACGAGAACAGATTCGCCACCCTAATGAGATATGACTTGAAGATTACCAGGAACGAAGAGAGTCGTATAGAGCAATTTTATATGGATTGAGACCAGCAATTAGGGACAGATTATTGGGGTTACGTGTTAGAGAATTTAAGGACGCTCTCGGACGAGTGCAGGAAATTAAGAGGGGACTAGATCTGACACAGTCTTAATATGGGTCCCAAGGAAAGGCTAGAGATAAGGGTAAGAGGCCAAAAGCACCCCGGGTAGATTTTAAGAGGGGTTCGCCTAAGAGACAGAGGATTGATGAGTCTCGGGCGAGGGGTGATAGGCATAAGACTCATTTCGGTATTATGGAGACCACTCGAGGCACTAGACAGGGTATTAAGATTTGTAGAGATTGTGGTCAGCCGCATGAGGGTATTTGTTATTGGGTGACAGCGACTGTTTTAGGTATGGAGATACGGGCCACAGGGTTAAGGACTGTCCACAACTTTAGATTTCACACCCCAAAGAGCCTCTACGACAACGGTAACAGAGACAAACCCCCAAGAGACGGGCCACTATCGCTGAGAAGAGTAAGAAGCCTGTCATACAGGTGCGTGTGTTCGCATTGGATAAAGAGACTGTGGACACTTTGTCTAACGCTATTTGAGGTACACTTCTTATTTCTAATTATGACGCGCATGTATTATTTGACCTTGGTTCTACATATTCTTTTATTTCACCACAATTTGCATACAAATTGCTTTTAGAGCCTAAACCTCTAGATCATATGCTGCATGTAAGTACACCTATGCGTGAATCTCAAAAACATGATAAAGTATGTAAAAATTATGAAATTAAGGTGGGAGATAAGGTAATATTAGCAGATCTGGTTTTGTTAAATATGTATGGTTTTGATGTGATTTTAGGTATGGATTGGCTAGCTGCCATTTGTGTAAATCTAGACTGCTATACTAAAACTGTGACATTCTCCCTACCTGATAAATTTAGTGTCTGTTTGGTTTTTAAGAAATAAAATGTATGAGGTTCAGTGTATGAAAGCTTGTGATATAATTATAATTTCTTGAAATTACTGATGAATTTACTGATATAAAGGTTGTATCGCACTCATCTTCGATACCAGTCGGGAGCATCCGAGTATAGAGGATATACCGGTAGTACATGAGTTTTTGGATGTATTTCCAGATGAGTTACTAGGTTTGCCACCAGAGAGAGAGAGCTGAAGTTCACTATCGATTTAATGTTAGATACCCAGTCGATCTCTAAACCTCCTTATAAGATGACATTAGTTGAATCAGACGAACTGAATAAGCAGTTACAGGAGTTGCTTGATAAGGGTTTTATTAGACCAAGTGTATCACTATGGGGAGCTCCGGTTCTATTTGTCAGGAAGAAGGATAGTAGCCTCAGATTGTGTATAGATTACAAATTCTTGAACAAGGCTATAATGAAGAATAAATACCCCTTGCCAAAAATAGATGATTTATTTGATCAGTTGAGAGAGGCATCTATATTCTCTAAGATTGATTTGAGATCGGGCTATCACCAATTAAGGATTAGAAAGGAAAATGTTCCAAAAATGGCCTTTAGAACCCAATATGGCCACTACGAGTTTTCAGTGATGCCCTTTGGTCTAACTAATGCCCCTGCTGCTTTCATGAATCTGATGAATGATGTATTTCGGGATTATCTAGATCAGTTTGTTATAGTTTTCATTGATGACATTCTCAGTTATTCTAAGTCTTAGGAGGAACACACGCAGCATTTGAGGACTGTGCTCTAGAAACTCCGAGATAAGTAGTTGTATGGAAAGTTTAGTAAATGTGAATTCTGGCTGGATCAACTAACTTTTCTTGGTCATATTGTGTCTAAGGACAAGGTGTCAGTTGATCCGTCTAAGGTAGAGGCTGTACTTAAGTGGGAGAGACCGAAGATAGTTATAGAAATTTGAAGTTTTCTGGATTGGCAGGGTATTATATGAGATTTGTTGAGGGAATCTCCCGAATTATACTCCTTTGACTAAGCTTACACGTAAGGATGTTCCATTTGTACGGTTTAATCAGTGTGAGCAGAGTTTCCAAGAGCTTAAGCGAAGATTGATTATAGTACCCATTCCGACCATTCTGAGTAGATCAGGAGGCTTCGCAATTTGCAGTGATGCTTCCCATCAGGGTCTAGGGTGCGTACTCATGCAGCATGAGAGAGTAGTCGCTTATAGTTCATGCCTACTTAAGGACCATGAGCGGAATTGCCCTACGCATGATTTGGAACTAGCCGCTTTGGTATTTGCTTTGATGATATGGCGACATTATTTATATGGAGAAAGATTATAGATATTCACTGACCACAAGAGTTTAAAGTACATTTTTGATCAGAAGAAGCTTAATATGAGGCAGAGACAATGGATGGAGCTCCTTAAGGTTTACGACTACGAGATTCTGTATCATCCGGGTAAGGCGAACATAGTTGCTGATGCCTTGAGTAGGAAGAGTATGGTTTATGCTATGATGGTCAGGGAATGAGATTTATTGGAACAATTCGTCAGACTTAGGATCAGTATTGCGGAATCAGATGTTGGATTTATGAGTAGCCTGCAAATAAAGCCCAATAGTTTGGATCAGATCAGAGCAGGCCAAAAAAATGATCAGAGATTATTGGACATGGTTAGCCAGGCATAGCAGGCCTTGTAGTCATACTTTTTGGTCAACGATGATGGGTTGTTGAGGTTCAGAGGCCGTATCTGTGTTTCAAGTGATGATACCCTGAAGCAACAGATTTTGAGAGAGTCTCACTGTTCCCGTTACACCATGCACCCATGCAGTGATAAGATGTACCAAGATCTGCGTAAGGTGTATTGGTGGATGGGTATGAAACGAGATGTGACAGAATTTGTGGTCAGATGTTTGGTGTGTCAACAGGTTAAAGTTGAGCAGGTTAAAGTTGAGCATCAGAAGCCCATAGGACTACTTAAGTCTTTGCCTGTGCCCATGTAGAAATGAGAGCATATAACAATAGACTTTATTTTGGGCTTACCGAGGAACCAGAGAGGATATGATGTAATCTGGATGATAGTAGGCAAATTGACTAAGAGTGCCCGCTTCCTTGCCATTAAAAGTACAAATTATTTAAGTGCCTTGGGGCTCCCGTGAGTATTACATCTGATAGAGATTTGAATTTCACTTTCAGATTTTAGACTCATTTTCAGGAGGCCTCAGAATCTCAGCTAAATTTCAGTTCCGCCTATAATCCTCAGACTGACGGTCAGTCCGAGCGGACCATTCAAACATTGGAGGATATGTTAAGGGCGTGAGCGCTGGACTTTAAGGGTTTATGGGATGATCATTTGTGTCTTGTAGAGTTTGCCTATAATAATAGTTATCATGTTAGTATCTGTATGGTACCTTATGAGGCTTTGTATGGCAGGAGATGTAGGTCCCCAGTTGCTTGGGAAGAAGGGGGTGATCGAAAAATCTTAGCTCCCGATCTTGTGGAGCAAGCGGCTCAGAGAGTACATACTATATGTGATAGATTAAGAATTGCTCAGAGTAGACAAAAAAACTATGCCGATTTGCGTAGGCGGCCATTGGAATTTAAGATTGGGGACTCAATATCTATAAAGGTATCACCGATGAGGGGTGTCATGAGATTCGAGAAGAAATGGAAGCTTAGTCCTCTCTTTATTGGTCTGTTTGAAATATTAGAGAGAGTGAGAGATGTTGCCTACCAGTTAGCTTTACCCTCACAGCTTTCTAGAATATATAATATCTTTCACGTCTCCATGTTGAGGAAGTATAGTTCGGACCCCTCTCATATAATTGAGTACGAGCCATTGGATATCCAAAGAGACATGAGTTACATTGACCAACCCATCCGGATCCTCGACAGGAAAGATTGGGTACTATGATCTAAGACAATTCCACTAGTGAAGGTTCTCTGGCAGCATCATTCAGTTGAGGAGGCCACTTGGGAGCTAGAGCCTAATGAGAGAGAAGTACCCGCATCTATTCAATGAACCAGCTTGAATTTGAAGGACCAAATTCTCAAAAGGTGGGGAGAAATATGAAACTCAACTTTTTGTATTATTATTTATTTAAAAGTTAAGATGAGAAGTTCAAGACATATCAAGTATTATGCAAGGTCCAGAATAACCAAAGCGCTCGAATTAGTGACACGAAGGTCGGGGCACGAAATTCGAGGTAAGATTTTAAGTTGAAGTATTTTTCAAGAGATTACATTTATGAGTATGCTTTGGTGGTTAGAAGGTAAAACTAAGGCATCGAAAGTGAAAAAACAAGTAAAAACTCGGATTTATACTAAACCGAGCAATTAGGCCTAGTAATTGAAATAAATTCAGAATAAATTCCATAAATTTGTAAAAATTATTCCGAGGCCATAGGAAATTAATTTAAGGTATATTTGACTTGGATAATTAAAATCTAGTGGAAATCTTGAGGTTTCGGTAATCAAATTAATTTTTAAATTAAACCGAAAACCTTAAGGAATTTTTATCAGTAATGACTAAATCGGGTAAAATGGACTCAAACAGAAACTTTTTATTAAACAAGTGGGCCTAAAGTTTTTATGGAAGATACTTAGGACTTATTATAACACATGAATGGTGGAAATTTGGATGAAAATGGGCTGTAAATAATTTTTACCGATTTTATGAAAATAGGACTGTTGGCAGGCCAGGATTAGCACCTTGCAGACCCAGAAAGAAAGCCCATTTTGAAGACCTTCCAGAAGGCATGAGCCTGATATTTTTCAGAATTAAATTAGACTTAAATCCCTTTCTGGAATGGTAAATAACTCCCCGAACTGACCTAGAACTAGAAAGATCTCTCTCCCCCAAGTTGCCGAAGCGTCCTTCCCCTATTTCACTTTGTGGAATTGTTTTGGCCACCTTCCATGCAGAATTAGAGTTTGGCCAAGAAGGACCGATTTTATCCCTAGAAGTCCCCTACAACATATAAAAAATTTAGTCCCAAACAAGTTGATTTGCTAGGTGGAAAGTTAGAGAGAAGAACAGGGGCTGAAATTGCCTTGTTTCGAAGGTGAGAGAAACTTTGGATTTTTGATTTGTTGGTTAGTTTTAAGATTGTTTTGAATGATTCTAAGTTGTAGACATTATTTATACAACTGAGGATAATTTTTTGAGAAGGAAAGGGTGGTCAAACTTGGTCAACAAGGTGAGAAATTCGGTGGAAGATGATGACGTTGTTGTATGTTTTTGTTTGATGAATTTGGATGATTTTTGCTAAAGTAGAAATTGGAGAAATAATTTCTAGAGCTTGTATGGAATTTGGCTAGCCTTGAATTGTTAGGGTAGAGATGAAATTTGGTTGAGTTGGGTGTTTTGGAATGTTAGATTAATACTGAAAAGTTCGGTTTATAGCTCAGTTTAGTAGAAAACTGTAAAAATGTGGAAATTGACAATCTGACAAGTTGTGATGTGTTGAATTGGGGTTTGAATAAGTGTTTAAGTCATCAAGTTGATAAGTTTGAAGTTAGAAGAAAAGAAACTATCGAAATAGCTTAAATCGACACTTTTATTGGTAAAATTGAAAAAGTAGAAAAAATTGACAAAATGGTCGAGTTTAGCAAGATTTATGTAAGTTAAGTTATGTTTAAGTATATTAAGATAGATTTGAGCATCATTTGATGGTTTTGAAATTATTTTGGGCAGCTCGAGGTGTTGGCACGAGGTAAGCTCAATACCCGACGATCTCGTGCTGCCCCAGCCCCGTTTAGGTAAGGGACGTAATTTCATTTGGTAATGGTGTTCCTTACCTAACAACGAGTATTTATGTTATGAAGTCCTTTAGTAAAATAAGTATGAATTGCAAAACGACCTGTAGCCTAAGTTGTGTACTTCGAGTGCACGATTTTTGTACAATTTTGTAACTATGAATATATGTGATTTCTGAGACATAATTTTCGTAAGCTTTTATGTAAATAGAATTGAATATGATTTCAGCATGCTAAGAAAAATATTTTGAGACTAAGGCTCCCTATAGCATGCGAGTCGAGGTATACGTGAGGGTCGACTTACAGGACCCAGGGGAATGCTAGCCGACGGCCTATGAACGGGTTGAGCCTTAACAATAACAAGCGTATTTCTTTGCGTCTGTCATGTCGCCTTCGTGACATTTCTGTTTTTGCCTGTGTGGCGATTCTGTTATGTTGTAGTACTCTGGCCCAGTTTATAGCCCTACCATGGCCATATGTTTTATATTCCCTCTTCGGAGGATGTCCTCTTTGAGGATGACATAGTTATTACCTACATGACAATAATAGTGTTTGCCTAGTCTCCACATTTCGATATTATATTTCTTTTTCAGTACGCTATGATTTTAATGTATGTATAGTTATGCAATCATTGGATTTATAAGTTTTGTTTGAAATAAGAAGTATATGAAGAATATGTTGTTATTCAACTTCATGATTTTAATAAATGTTTTGAATGTTATTGCTATCTTAAATGCACTCCTTACTGGGCTATCTGAAAGCTTGCCCATTTTCCCATCTTTCCAGATTATTTATAGCGAACATTTCTTTGCCTGCTGCGTACCCACATAGGCTGGTGGACGACACTCTTCCCAGGCTATCTCTTGTACACGCTTCAATTACATTTCATTTTGTACCCAGACATCTTGTACAATACATCTACTTATGTGTAAATAAACATTTTAGGATGTAATCACCTTTTATGTATATTTGGGAATGAAGATGTATGTAATCCATGGTATTTACAATGTGTAATGAAATTAATAGATAAACGAAAATTATGGACATTTCATGGATTCTCAAGGATAAGTTTATTCAACCGCTTGTGGTCATTCATTGTTGATTTGAAACTTGTAGGAGGATAGGGGTTTGTATAAGGGTTATACTGCAAGATTTTTGTTAACAGTAAAACAAAAATTGTCAAATGTAAGAAAGTTTAATAATGAAAAGATAAGTTATAAACTGATACTGAACAAGAATACACTTTAAGTAAGAGGTTAAGTAATAAAATAAAAATTTAAATTAGCCATAATTTCCACGTTTCCGGGGAGATACAAAATTTTACTTCAATACACTATTGCAACAACTTTTCTATGTAAGACACATCATAAAAGAAAATACTTCAGGTAAAATATCAATCTTTTGAAATAAATCCAATGAACCACTTTAGCATCATCCATCAATAAGAATCTATGAGAAATTTTCAAAACCTTAAGTGTTCTCTATGAGTAAGGATTAAAAATTAAACATCATAAAGAGATTTTCTCCAATCTCACATTTATAGGATAAGTCCCTTTATAAACTCAATTATTTGATTTTCAATTTCAGTCTTGCCACCAGTTTGCTTTATATAAAAAATAAGGGAATAATAAATTTTCTTTCATTTTTCTCTAACGTTTGTTAGTTAGCTTTAGAGTGGTTAGGTTATTATCAATGAAATTTTGAGGTAATTATTGTTTAGTCCCTAAGCCTGTTGTTGTTGCTGTTGGGTATTACATATAAGTAATCGAAAAATCATCTTATATCCTTATCAATGAAAATGGTATTTAATATTTAATATCCAAGAATATTTCATAATTTATTGTTATGTATCATCTATCAAAATACAATTTTCAAAACTCAATGAAGATACATAATTGTAGACCTGATAATTTATGTAAAAATCGGGTTCGCGTCATGAAAAATCGTATTCGTGTCATCTAAAATACGAAAATTTCTAGTAAAGATTTGCGTCGACAAGGAAAACATAAAATCTATTTGTTAGGTTTTATTACATTCATAAAACAATTTTTACCAACTTTTAACCCATGTCACTTTTGTGTCTTTAATTTGTATCGTGTCTGAGGTTGCCAGGTCTACATAACTGTTAAAGGTGTGAACAATAGGAAAATAGAAATGACATCAGGATTTATGTGGTTTAACAAGGTGCCTACATCCACAGAGGTAGCTAGGTGTATGCTACTAAGTATCTACTGTAAACCGAACTGTTCATTAAGTACCTCTTGATAGAACTGGTCAGGTGTCCGAGCGCGGCTATGGTACAAGTAAAAAAAGAAGGCATAAAGTGATATTGACAAAGCTTGGGCAGGAATGAGAGTCAAAAGATCCTTAAGCTTTGGAATGAGAGCCTATATGTCACGCCCTCATCTCACACGTGACTTACCAAAAACCACAATAAATTTTTCGCTTTTTTTCTTACCTTTCTCTCCTCAACAGTTGGGCTGTGATTAGGCATTAGTCTTCTCATCCACACACATTTTACCATTCTTTATCGTATCACACATACATGTCATTATAAATATTTTTGACTGTACGTACGCTTTTCTTATAAGTAAATTCATATACTTTAATATAATTACATCCCCAATATTTAAAAACGTGTACATTACTATGTTTATACATTGTTCAGATACAAAAGAGTACGCATCATGTATACCTTTCGCTAGATGGGGAATGGCAGCGGTCAAAAGGAATGCTATACCTCAGCCGACTCAATCTACTGCCGATGATCTGTAGAGATGGGGGAAATGAAAGGGATGAGCTATCTAGCTCAGTAAGAAAATCAGGCAAGCAAGTAGACATCCATACTATCTACTAAAAATATTGTTTTGCATTTCTTTCTCTCAATTCAAAAGCATGTTTTAAAATATATATAATAATAGTACAGATTTAAAATCCCATGTACTAAACACATGCTGGGTTATCAATCAAAGGCATTCATGCAAAACAATGCATATTTATCATTTTGGAATGCCTTTGTATAAAATATGCCATTTACATTCAAAACACAGTAAGTATGGCACTTCTCAACACAACACAACAATCGGGTTTCGACCCATCCCTCAGGTTTACCCGTATCATAAAAACATGTGATATATCATGCGAGACTCAGTGGCTAAATGCAATATCTCCGGACAATGGCCATATCCTAACATGGTGAAATCTCAGGCAACACAGTACTCGGTGTGCGGGTTATCACTGCTGTAATGGGAGGGGGGTAGGTCAGTCCATCACAACCGCCAGCTATCAACAACTCTCCTCCACAACTCCACAACAACACAGGGTACAGTGTACTCCATGCCACACGCACGGTACAACGTACACCCGTGGACCCTGCCTCATGGTCGGGATGCCTGCCATAGGTCTTAGTCCTCACACCATGGAAATACATCATAGTTGGGGTGCCTGCCATAGGCCTTAGCCTTCATACTATGGAATAAATGCCACGTCTCTAAATCCACGTGCGAACATCTCCAGTGTGACACTCAGTCTACACAAGAAAATTGTCACGGCTTTTCTAACATGTCTATATATCACGTAAAAATTACAGTGCGCATCTTGAGTGTGACTTACAGTCAACGCTCCGCCTCTAAACACTGTATATGCATGTCGAAACATCAAACACTAGTGCGAGTAAACCTCCAGCACTAGGTCATGCATAGTTCTCATTTAAATCAAGTACGAGCAAATCGCTCAAGTACTATGTCATGTATAAATCATGAAGAATCGAGTACGAGCAACGCTTCAACACTCTGTCATGCATCTCATGTAAAACTCGAGTACGAGCTAATCGCTCCAGCACTCTATCATGCACAAATCACATAAAACTGAGTACGAGCAATGCTCCAGTACTCTATCATGCATGTCAAATAAATATAGTGCGAGTCTCACTCTAGCACTAATGTATGTGAAAAACATCTGAAATCAAGTGCGAGCTGTGCTCCAGCACGATTGTTTTCACATAGTTCGGTAGATGGCTCTTTAAAAATAGGGATGTTTCAAAATGTTAAAATCAGCACTATAAAGTGTGCTTAGTTTACATCAACCTTAAAATATTAGCCCATTTACATACTCTTCTGCTGCACGACAGTAAAAACACTCAAAAAGGTTGTTTCCATGCTTTTTACAACTTTTCCCAAAAGTTGACTTTTTGCCTAACTAGGGGTAAAATCGTAATTTACCCATAGAGGGTCCCTATAAATATTATTGATTTTCTCTGACCCTCAAACAATTTTAGTGAATGTAATAGCAAACAAAAATATGCACATATATCTCTAACTACTTGCAAAAGTCCCTTACCTCGGATCACGTCAAGTGACCTCACTTCCTCTGTGCTGCTCAAATCTTGCAGTCCGGTCAACTCTCAATATGACTCCGGAGCTGTATTTAACCATTCACTGGGTTAATTATACTTTTCCTACTTTATTACATATTTAATATAATCTATTTCACTTAAATGAGCTCGTTTACTCTTATTGGGTCTTAAACACTTTAATTGGGCCTAACTTTGTCTTAAGCCCGGTTTCCAGTTATTAATTCTCTTCATCAAGGTCTATTGGCTCATTGGGCCTATCAATACCCATTGGTCTTTGTTCCAAACTCTTTGGATAACTCGTATATCATTTACGACAGTTAATTCAAAAATCCCAATATAATCCACTAAATGTGAAATTTAATTCGTAATTCGTAAAATAAATCTTTAATATGCGATAATCACATAAATTGTCATAAATGAGCTTTACTTACCCGAGATTATGCGATGGTGTGCAAATCGGAGTTCGATCGGCTCACGTTCGAAATTTATCGTCGAACTGCATAATTTGTATATTAAATTTCGGGTAAATTTTCGATCAAATACAATTTAAATAAATTTTTCAAAAATCAAAGCGGTCACTTTTGACCTCTTACCGACTTACCCGAAGTCTGGTGTATCCCCAAAAATCTTCCTATTTTTTCTTTCTTTCTTTTTCCTCCTTTTTCTCCCTTTTTCCTCTCTTTCTTGGCTGAAACGGTACAATCTGGTTCAACATAGTAACTTTCTCAGTGAATCGTCGACCGGTTCAGTCCCTTTTTGCCGTTTCGGCATCGTCCGATCGATTCTCGGTGCACCGTTGTCACCGTTCGGCTCGTCTCAGGCGGGGGAACGTTCGACTGGCCTCAATCGGGGCCAACTCACGTCGGTGGCTGCCGTTCTTCTCTCTCTTCTCTTTGGCTTCAACTTCGCCGATCTGTTGTTTCCGGCGCCGTCGGTCCGCGTCGTCGGTGCCGATGAGTTCACGGGTTCGCTGTCTTCCTTCGCCGGCCCTTGCCTGGTCATCTGGTCGTCGGTGCTCGCCGATGATGAAGGTCGGTCCTCGGGTCGGCTAACTTCGGTTTCGTCTTTCTCCTTCGTTTTCTCTCTCTCGCGTTTTCAGATTTCCTTTTTTTCTTTTATTATTTATAATTGATTTTTATTATTATTTTAATCATTAAAATATCATAAAAAATCACAAAAATATCTCAAAAAATCATATTTAATTCATTTAATCCATAAATGAATTTATCGGTCTTATTTCGTCTTTCCAATATATTTTTCTAATATTTTCGGGATAGTTTTCCGAGGTAAAAATTTCGATAATTCCAATAAATTCATATCTTGATCAATTGGACTCGAAATTCAATATTTTCCTTGTTATTGATCAGGATTTCTCAATTCCATATTTTTAATGAAATTTTCTTATTGAATTTATACCGAATTTCGGTCTTTTGATCGTTTTACCCCTGCACTTGTTTAGAACCAATTTAACCCGACTTTCCTTCATAAACCTACTATCTTTTCTTATTTTAACTTCTTATTTTCAGTCAACTTCATTTCGATCCCTTTTTAGCTTGGCCTATGGCCATCTTAGCCTTTATTTGGCTTTGATGTAGCTTACATGCATTTTTATTCTTTAATTGTCAATTGTATAATAGTAAATGCTCTTCTTATGATTCAACTATGAAAATAAAGTCTTCGTACACATAGGAATCATAAGGAACAAGCTACATACATAAATCAAAAACACGGGTCTGACACTATATATTAGCAAGCGAGTGGCACTAAGATTGTACCATGTGTCACTATCTGATGGAGTCTGTTTGTCTGAGTGGAATCAGTCTGTCTTCAAGTTATGAGACAAGGGAGATGAGGAGACTAAATAAGATCTGGACTAGGGTATTGGGCTAGGCTAGGCGTGCAACCTCTATGCTGAGTCTATCCCTAACACTACGTCCTCTCTTGTCAAGAATTAAGTATCAATTGTGGTCTTGCTTTGTCGAAATGGCTTAAGTGGAACCTTATTAGGTTGTCTTTGTCACGACCCAAATTACCTAAAATCACTACAAATTTTTCGTTTTTTCATTTATTATTTAATTCTTACTTTTCTCTCATAGTGACCATCTTACCAAACAGTTGGGTTATGATTCGGTGTTAGTCACCTTTCACCTATTTACCATTCTATTTCCATAATCACATTTACATATCAGAGTTTACTATCCTTTGCCTTTAACTAAATACATACACAATGATATTTATAACTCTACATCCCCGACATCATATCCGTTTACAGTACTGTGCATTACATATTTAGATACAAAACTATACAAATGTGTATACCTGTCTCTCAATGAGACGCAGCGAATACCAAGATGCAAGTCCCCAGCCGCTTACTAATTACTGTGAGTGCTCTGAAAAGATGAGAAAATAAGGGAGGTGAGCAAACCACACGCTCAGTAAGGCAATTATGAAAGTAAGTAAATAGCTCTACTATCTACATGCTCATAATGCCATGCCCTTAAAATCCATTTCTTTTCATTAAAATCTCAAGCACAAATCATTTATTTCATCAATGACTTAATTTATAAAACTATTCGTGCATATCGAAATCATGTATCAATAGTATTTTATGTGACATCATTAAATCATACTTAGCATGAATTAAATCAAAATCATGCATTATTTCATGCGATATAAAACAAATCAAGAGATACAATAATTTAATGAATTTATCATTAAATCATGGAAAACTCATCAAGCTACTGCATTTAAATCATTTCATTTAAAATGCAGCATAAAATAACCCAAAGGGGTTAAGCATCTCATAATTCAATTCCAAACTCATAAAACAATTCATTAAAATTCATTATAAAACTTTGGTTATAAAATCACCCTTCTTTCAGGGTCACATATCATAAAATCATAAAATCGGGGGCCTGACCCCTCCCTCGGGTCTACCCTGGTCTATCGACCAATAGTTATATCATGTGAGACAAGTAGGTGACTATATAAGTAACAACAAGGACTATGGCCATAACCTAGTGATACCTGGCAACACGGTACCTAGTGTGCGGGGTATCACACCTGAGGCTGGAGGTGGGTCGGTCCTACCTGCCAGAACAGCATAATATCAAGATTACGAGGGCAAGGCTTGCTGCCTCGTGGCTAATGCAACTTGTAATGACCCTTGACCCTTGAAAACCGAGAAATTTTTTTTTTAATTTAATTTACCCACTTATTCCCTTATTCACTTAGGTTGCATTCCTGCTCAGTGTCAAATCACTTTTCCTAATTCTTAATCCTTAATTATATTTAAATTCCATATTTTGACCTAGATGGTCGATAAAAATTTCGGCAGCATAACGACTTACATATGAGCCTACCCACCTGCAATTCAGTTGTTTTAACAATCCTAGATATCCACAACTACCAAGCATACTTTCCAAATCAACATTTACAACTCAATACATTCATATCGATTAATACCAATCATCTTACAACCTAGTCCCAAGAATCATATTCTATACATCGTTTCCTTACAAATTACATCCCAACAAAATATTCCCAATATATGTCTGTGCGTACAAATTTGTCTGGTAGAGGAATGTAATTGTATACCTTGACTGCGTGTACAAAAAGTAGCCTAGGGTAGCTCTTTCCTACCAGCCTACGTCGTGTACTCGGTAAATAGCGTCTATAGAACACTGCAAATAATCTGAAAGGTAGAAGGGTGAGCTTTCGGGAAAAAGCCCAATAAGAAACACATTTAAAATGATCATGATGGCTAAATCACATTGAATACATGATAAAACCAAGAGATACGTTTCTTTACAAATATCACATAGCTTTCAAAGAGCATTTATATAACATAATTGATAGAAATATAATTTCGAAGAACAAATCTATTCAGTTACATCATAATCTATCGAAACATACAAAACTCTAGAATATTTCAAAACCGATAGAACTTCACAAGCATAACTGATGCAAAAACATATATCGGAGGATCAAAATCATATAGCATAGTCATATCAGATGGAGACTTGAATAACCTATAGAGGGAAATCATAAATATGCCCGAAGACAGGATTCATATACATTCATATACGCTACAAAGGCACGCATGACAAAAATGCATTGACCGTATGACACTTTGCATCTATAGGACTCAAGAGGTGGCCTTCACAGTAACATAGACTGTGTGGTACTTTGCTCCCACAGAACTCAAGAGGTGGCCCCCACGATCGCATGTCTTTATGAACCGCATGACACTTTGATCTCGTCGGACTCAAGAGGTAACCCCCACAATAACATAGACTGTGTGGCACTTTGCTCCCACAGAACTCAGGAGGTGACCCCCACGTTCGCATGTCTTTATGAACCGCATGGCACTTTACTCCCACAGAACTCAAGAGGTAACCCCCACAGTAACATAGACTGTGTGGCACTTTGCTCCCGTCGGACTCAAGAGGTAACCCCCACGTTCACATGTCATTGTGAAAATTGCGTGGCACTTTACTCCCACAGAACTCAAGAGGTAACCCCCACAGTAACATAGACTATGTGGCACTTTTCTCCCGTCGGACTCAAGAGGTAACCCCCACAATTCCACTATACAATGCCCTTTTTGTCTCAAAACAGAGTTTTCAAAATCTTACTTGGGTTTTTATAGCTCATTAACTCATATCGAGTAATAAAATCGAATTTCTTGAAATCTGAAAACTCTTTCATAAAACAGAAAGACTGTGTGGCACTTTGTTCCCGTAGGACTCAAGAGGTGGCCCCCACAATCGCCTTTCGAAAACAAATTTCATTTCTCAAGCATAAGTTCACATACCAAATTTCATTTCATTCAGAAACATGAAAGCAATTATACATAAGTCGAAACCATGACATTTATTCAGCAATCATGTTTAAAACTATGCATTTAATCTCATATGGCATTTCTTTATTTCGAAAACATGACCAAATAAAACTTGAGCTTAATAGGTGTAGGGTTTTGTTTTACAATCAAGAGTTGCACGAGAAGGCACGAAAACACATCATTAAATCAGAGTCTAAGGGTAGGGATACAATTACCATCTTAAATTATACCCCTTACCTCGATTTATCGAAATTTCCGAATTCGAGTGGTGACGCCTTTTAGTAACTCCTTTAATTCCTTCTACGATCACCTACATCGAAGTTATATACTTAGCACCCTATTCATGCGAATAGTCCGAATTGCATTAAAATCGTAACCTATCGTTACTACTGCGTGTGTACGTATTATTGTATATACTTAGGCCAACACGCACGTTTATATATTTCTTTACCATTTATATATTTGTACCTACAAGTATTAACATATACCTTTATTATATACATCCTTTGTATATACATATATATACTTTTATTTGTTTTCATGTTTCCCTATCTCATATATATACATTCTTTGTATATACATATACTTGCACACATTCATCTTACATACCCCCACATGTATATGCACCTAAATAAATAAATAAATAAATAAATAAATATATATATATATATATAAATACACTCCTTTATATATATATATATATATATATATATATATATATATATATATATATATATATATATTGTCATTGTTTTCTATTTTTCCTTATCACATATGCATACATATTTTTTTGTACAAATACTAGCATACCCAATTCATTATATACACCTATATGTATATGCACCTAAAAATAACTATATATATATATATATATATATATATATATATATATATGTATATATATTAATATTGTTTTCCCATTTTTTTCCTCCTTATCACATATACACATATATTTGCCTACTCCTAATCATTCCCATTTTTGCCAAATTAAATCTACACTAAACATGCTTGTATTTCAATCTAAATGTACATGTATATTAAATTTACACAAATACATAAATATACCATTTACCTTTTCTATTTTCTTTTTCTTCTTTCTTTTTTTTCTCTTTTCTTTTCTCTTCCTCTTTTCTCCTCTCTCGGCTTTGTCTCAATTTCCAGCCTTCTTCTTCTCGAGGGTCTCCCCTGCCTCTCGGTTCCAGCTGCTGTTTCTTTTCACCTTTCTCGGTTCCAATGCTTCATCCTCTGTTTCGTCTCCTCTCAGCCTCACCTCATTCTTCTACCATTTCTAGTACCAAACTCCCACTGTTCTGCTATCTCTTCAGCCTCTGTTTTGTTTCAGATTTTCCTCTCTCGGTGCTGCCTTCGGTCTCCCTCAATTCTTGGTTCCCAGCTTCAGTTTTCTGTTGGTCCTCTTCCTCGGTTTGTCCTTCCCCTTCTCCCGGTCTCACCTCCAGCAGCACTTGGATTTCCAGCAGCAACTCCCCTGCACACTCTCTCGATTTCAGCTCTCCCGATCAGCCCTCAAGCCTCGGTCTGCTCCAGTTTTCCAGCTGCTCCTATTTTCTTCTAGCCCCTCGGTTCATGCTTCCTCTTTCTAGCTTCATTTTCTGCTTCAGTCTTCTTCTTCCTCGTTTTCTTCTTCTCTTCCTCTTCTTTCTCAGCCGATCAGCCCACTCTTCCCTTTTCCTTATTCTTCCTCTTCTTTCCTGGTTTTCTTCCCTTCTTCCTCGGCCAGAACCAGCTTCCTTCTCCTCTCCCTTCTCTTCTCTTCTTTCTCTCTTCTTCCCTTCTTCTCCAACCGAGCACCTCCACCTTTTCTCCTCTTCTTTTTTCCGCCCAAGTCTCTTCTATTTCAATTGCTCCTCTTTGTTTTCTTTCCATTTCCAGGTGCGGGATTGGCTTCTTTTTGAAGCCAATTTCGTACACCTAATATGTATATATATTAGTATTATACTATATACATATATATTATATTTTATTGATATATATATTATATTGATATATATATATATATATATATATATATATATATATATATGTATTTGTTGATTTGTTGGTGTATTATTTGTTTTGTTATCATTTGTGTTTTTTTTTATTTCCATTTCCTTTTTATTTCATTTTATCATTTTTTTTATTTGTCTCATGTTTTATTTATTTATTTGTTAATACTATATATTAAATACTATACACTATATATGCTATATATATTATTATTCTTTTATTTAAATGTCTAGTATATATGTATATATCTATACATATACCTTTTCTTGTAGAATTATCCAATGACATCATATCCATGCCTTCCATGAAATTTTCATTATTCCGAAAATGAAATAGTATTGGAATTTCATCATTCTTCATAAATTCTCGATACAAGTGTTTACATCAACAATTTTCAACTAACAAATTAAAATTTTTCAATCCCTCCGTACTTGCATTCGCTTTATCACTTCTTGTATCTTCGAGTTCCCAGACATTCACGGGCTTCTCGGTTCCTATAGTCCTCGAGCCCTACAACGAATATTCGCACTTCCAATAATATATATTATTTCCATTTTTATATAATTTAGTTAAATGTAGGAAATTTGTGGGGTTTACACCACTCCACTCCAACAATCCCCACGGTACAACGTACTCCATGTGACATACATGGTACAACGTACTCCATGAACCCAAGTCAGTCAGGGGTGCCTGCAATAGGTCTTATCCACCCATATCATCTCTGTTTCAGTATGCACGTATGAACATATCATCTTACTGTGACACACAGTTTACAGGAAGCTCCAACACGGCTATATGCATGTAATATAAATCCCTGTGCGAGCGAAGCTCTAGCACGGCTCCATTCATATTCATGATATCTGAAAACCTCGTGCGAGCGAAGCTCTAGCACAGTTTCATAAAAATCAGTAAAATCTGTGTACGAGTAGCATTCCAGTACGACTTTAAAATAGTTATAAATCCATATAAAATCACGTGCGAGCAAGCTCCAACACGGTTTTATGCATAAATAAATCAAATCTCATGCGAGCAATGCTCCAGCACGAATGAATGCTAAAATAAATCAAATCTCGTGCGAGTTACACTCCAGCACGGCTTTATGCATAAATAAATCAAATCTCGTGCGAGTTACAATCCACCACGACTTTTATGTAATTATCATATCAAAACAGGATGCGAGCTAAGCTCCAGCACCTCTCATGCATGTCAAATCACTAAAACTAGTGCGAGCAATCGCTCCAGCACCTTTTTATGCATATCAAGTCAAAACAAATCAAAACAGTCAAAACAGAGTGCGAGCTAAGCTCCAGCAGCTCTCGTGCATTTCACAATAATAAAAATCAGTGCGAGCAACCGCTCTAGCACATTTCATGCATATGATGTCACACAAGTCGGTACGAGCAACCGCTCAAGCCCGTTTTATGTACACTCACAAACGTAGATATAGTGCGAGCTATGCGCAGCATTATCTGTTTCCATATAAACTTGATAGTTGGCCTATTTTCCAAAGAAATTTCATTTAAATCTTAATAACACTTACGTAGTGTTATACTGTGAAACTTATGCAATTACTGGCCAATCTATCGATTTACTTTGCTTAAAAACCAATAAAATTCCTTAATTTAGAAAATTCCTTAAATCATGCATGTCATGCTTTCACCATCCTTAGGTGAACTTCCCTCAATAGGGGTAAAATAGTCTTTACCTATTTCGAGTCCTTAAAATCTTTAATTTATTTCTAGGACCTATATACATATTCAGTGTATACAAAAGCTATTAAAATACGCGTAGCTACCCCTAGCTACTCACACAATTCCCTTACCTCATTTTTTGTACAGTCTGACCTTTCACTAGTGTCTCGTCATGCAGTCCGATTTGCTCTCAATCAAATCTCTGAAACTGCGTATAAATATACATAAGGTCAAATACAATACAATTAATTGTATTTCATATTTTTTTGGGTTTAATTTAAATCATTGGGCTCTTTTACCCATATTGGGCCCGATTGTACCATAATGGGCCTTAATCGGCCTTAAGCCCGTTTTCCACTTATTATTCACATTATCGAGGCCTATTGGGTTCATTGGGCCCATCAGTATTTATTGAGTCTCGTTCTAAAATCTCGAATCGCTTAATGAATTATTTACGACAATTTATCTCAATTTCCAAAATATAATTCATTTCATGCGGAATTTAAATCCGTAATTTATGCGGTAAATTCTAACATGTATAACGATACAAAATTATCATAAATAAGGGTCACTTACCCGAGATTCCATGATAGTACGCAAATCTAAGCTGTCTCGAGCTCTCGTTTGATGTCAATCGTCGAGCTACACAATTTAATATTTTTCGAGTAAATTTTCAGTCGAATATTAATCAAATTAAATATTTCAAAATTTAAATTGATCAATTTTGACCACTTACCGACTTACCCGTAGGTCGATTGCATCACTGGAATTTTTTCCAAAATTTTCCTCTTTTTCTTTCCTTTTTTTTCTTTTTCCTTTTCTTTTTGGCTGAACTGGTTCTGTCCGATTCAACCTGGTTCAGACCGATTCGATCTAGTCGGTTCAGTCTAGTTCGACCGATTCAGGGCTTTGTCGGCTGGTTCTCCGCTGCTAGCAGCTCCGCGGGGTCGTCCGAAGCTCGGATCTAGTTTTGGTTTCGTCCAAGGTCGCCGAAAAGTGGCCGGTTCAGCCTGTTCTCTCCTCGCCGTCGGTACCATTTATGTTTCTTACCGTTGCAAGTGCTGGCTGCCGTTCTACCGGCCAAGGCTGCCACCAATCGTGCCTCCTGTGCCTGAGGAACGCTCGGCTGGTGGTGGCCGGGCTTGAATCGACGTCGGTCGTCGGGAAATCCCTTTCTCCCTTTCGGTTCTCTTTTTCTCTCCCTTTGCCGCCATCCCCCGCCGTTCGTGGGTCCGTTAGGGTGGCTGGTGGCTCTGTTGGGCTTCCTTCGCCTGGGCTGCCGCCGACCGCCACTTCTCGGTGGCCGTCGGTGAGGCAGAGGGAAGCTCGGCTTCCTGTTTCGTTTTCTGTTTTAGAAAATCGCGTTTTACGATTTTCATTTTTTTTTAATTTAATTTTATTTATTTATTTATAATTTTTTTTAATATTATTTTAATCAATATTATATTCAATAATAATCCAAAATATGTAAAAAAAAATATATTTAATTCATTTAATCAATAAAGGAATTTCTCGGTATTATTTTGGCTTTTCGGTATAATTTTCGATTATTTTTGGGATTATTTTCTAAGGTGGAAATTCTGATTTATTCCAATAAATTCATATCTTGATCAATTTCATCCGAAATTTAATTATTTCTTCATTATTGATCAAGATATCTCAATCCCATATTTTTAATTAAATTTTTATTGTCACGATTATACCGAATTTTGGTCTTTTGACCGTTTTACCCTTTACGTGTTTGGGAATACCATTTCAATCCTTTGCATTTTTCTCACTTCGTGTTTTAAATAAAATCGGGTCTTACAATCTCCCCCACTTAAGAAATTTGGTCCTCTAAATTAGAACCAAGTCAAATGGGTCCATAAGCAACTTTGAATACGTTTATCGCATCATACTCTGTAATTCTCATGTAACTTTTTTCGGAGTGTAATTCTACTAACATACTTAACTAGGGAGATCATATCAAAACCTCAACACTTTCTCCTTCCGTCTAATACCCGAATCGATTTTTCCAACATACGTTATACTTTCATTGAGCTAAGCTGTTGGAGCTCATATCTGATCACATATGCTGGGTCCGGATAGTATTTTCGAAGTATTAAAAGATGGGACACATTGTGGATGCCTGCTAATTCAGGTAGTAATGCCAACCTATAGGCCTTATCTCCCACTTGTCCAATATCTCGCAGGATTAACTTTAACGAAACTCAATACTGATTCACCCTCGGTAAATTCCAATGGTTTTCTGTCTCTTGTCAGCATAGTCTTTCTGTCTACTCTGAGGTGTTTTAAATTTCTCACAAATCAACTGAACATCCTCAGAGGTTTATCTTACCGATTCGGGAACAATTCTCTATCTGTCACCCAGTTTTTCTTATCTAAGTCGGGGAACAATCCCTATGGCCATACAATGCCTCATATAAAGTCTTATCCCGATACTCAAGTGACAACTGTAATTATTAGTAAATTCGATTAGTAACAAATGATCATCCCAGGATGTGAGATCTGAGAATTTCAGACATATTTTATTGATGTAATAATAATTTGAAGTGTAATTTATTGAGCTAAATGAATTGTGGGAATGATAATTGGAGATTTATATGTTAAGTGTTAAAATAAATGTGAAACTATGAGGACAGATCGATCTGGGAGAAGGAGAGATCGATCTGGTGAGTTAAAAATGACAAGGAAGGAGGAATTTAAGGAGCAGATCGATCTGGGAGAAGGAGAGATCGATCTGGTGAGTTAAAAATGAGAAGGAGGGAAGAATTTGAGGAGCAGATCGATCTCCAATGGAAGAGGATCGATCTCCTTATGATTCTGTTTGAGAGAAGATCGATCTCATGAGGAAGAGATCGATCTCCAAATGATTCTGTTTGGGAGAAGATCGATCTCCTCAAGGAGCAGATCGATCTCATAAAGCCATAAAGAGATCGATCTCACCCCTCGACAGATCGATCTCCTAGGCATAAATTGCCCCAAATCGTCCCAAAAATTCAAACGCAGATCGATCTCCTCAAGAGCCAGATCGATCTCCTACCTCCAGTCTATATAAGGAACCCCTGTTTTTCTCTTGTAATTTCACTTTCTCTCTCTTCCAACCCCCATTTTTACCGAAACCTAACTTTCTCACTCATCCAAAGCACCCATTTCCGGCCAAATCAGAAGTTGTGGCAGGAAGGAAAGTTATTCCTCATCAAAGGGAGAACAACATACTTGAAAATCGAAAGACGGATCGAATCGAGGCAAGAGATAAGCTCTCCACAAGTTTTGGGTAATTTATAAACTTCGATCCTTCTATTTGAGGGATTTTGGTGATGTTAGTTGTTAGCATTGCGTTGAGATAGCTGAAAAATGATTAGGGATTGATGAAATTGCAATGTGGTTGGAGTGGTAATGATATTTGGAAATTTTGGCAATTTTGAGAATTTGTGCTATAAATGGAAATTTAGACAATGTGGTGAATTAGCATAGATAATTGGCATGAGAAATGTAGAACGTTGAGATGTTGTGAATGAGAGTGTAGTTTGGGGTAGAGTTACGAGAATCGAGAGATTTGAGGTGTTATGAGCAATTATGCTCGATTTTTGAGAATTGAGGTTTATGAGATAATTGAGTATTGATGTTTTAACATCGTTTGGACAGCTCGGGAGTTCCAGAGTGGAATACGAGGCTAGTCCGAGATACGGGAGAAACGATTGCACTATACGAGGTACAAAGAGGTAAGGGAAATCTAAACCATTTGTGTATGTGATTTGTAAACTATTTTAGCATGATTTGTGGTTTATAAAACAAGCATGTTAAGTGTTGTGTTGAGTTATAATTGCACACGGTTTTTATAGCCGGTTGGAGCCCATTGTTTTATGCGTTTATAAGCTGAGTGTGAAATTGCTTTATAAACCGTCGAATTTGTGTGAGTAATGAATTGGGCTCTACGTTAAGGCAATATCGAGATTTGAGAAATGTGTGCATGTTTTACCGGTTGGAACTCGGTTTTATTATGTTTTGTATTGAGTACAAAACAGTTTTCAAATGAGTTTTATGAGAGAAAAACCACTATGAGTTCTACGTGAAGGCAAACCAGTCTTGTGTGATAAGACTTAGGTGTGTAATTCTGAGTACACACCGGGCATTGCTCTGGTAGCATGTAAGCCCGATTTCTTCTCCGTTCTGGTAACGTGAGAATAACCTATTCTGTGGCTATGCCACGTATATTCGGTGGCCGTTGCCACGTGAGAAACCCCATTGGTGGCCGTTGCCACGTGATACCCCATTTGGTGGCCGTTGCCACGTGAGAAACCCTATTTGGTGGCCGTTGCCACGTGAGAAACCCCATTGGTGGCCGTTGCCACGTGATACCCCATTTGGTGGCCGTTGCCATGTGAGAAACCCTATTGGTGGCCGTTGCCACGTGAGAACCCCTAATTAGTGGCCGTTGCCACGTGAAACCCTATCCAGTGGCTATGCCACGTGTGAAATTAAATCAGTGGCCATGCCACGTGTGTTTAGTGGCTATGCCACGTGAGAATTTAAATCAGTGGCCATGCCACGTGTGTTTAGTGGCTATGCCACGTGTGAATTTAAATCAGTGGCTATGCCACATGTGTTTAGTGGCTGTGCCACGTGCATTACTATTTCAGTGATTTTATCACGTTCATTGAGAAAGCGTTTATCACGTTATTTTCACATGCTTTGTTATTGCTCTAGACTGAGCCTTTTTACTTCATGTTTTCACATGATTTGAGACATGAGAATGTCGTTTTGAGTACTTTCATGCAATAGTTTTCAAATGAGTTTCACATACAAATAAATATTTTGTGATGTGCATTTTGGTTTATGAAATAAGTACCTTACCCCCCTTACTGAGCGATTTAGAAGCTCACCCTGTTTTCTTTCCCCCCAGAGTTCTTCAAGTGAAAAAGGATTTCCCTGCGACGTACGGAGTAGTGGCTAGTGGAGGACTCGAGCTCCAGGCCATATATATTGTATTTGAGGTATATTTTATCTTTTCATGTACCCAGACAATTATTGTAATTGCAGACACTTGATGTATAACATTATATGAGATGTATTAGGATTAATTAACTTGGAATTGAGTAATGTATATGATTCAATATACACTATACTATGATGAGATCCTGAGGCATGATAATTATGATGATGTATGACACTGCACAGGAATGCACCCTTAATTGTGAATTAATGAGTAAAAAGTTTTAAATTAGCCCTATTTTTCGCACTTCCGGGGCGTGACACAGGAGCTTATAAAATCAATGGCACACGCTCTCATCATATCCTCCAGAACCTATACAGTCCTCTCTGACTGACCATCTGTCTGAGGATAAAAGCTGTGCTAACACTCCATCAGGTTCCCATAACTTCCAAAAACAATATTCCCAGAAGTGGGAAGTGAAGCGGGAATCCCTATCTGATATGATGCTCACTGGAACGCTACATAATATTTCACAATCTTCCATACATATAAATCCGCCTACGCACTTAAAGTATCTGGGGATTTCATAACCAGAAGGTGGGTAGACTAAATCAATCTATCGACTATCACCCAGTTAGCCTCGTGATTTATCCGGGTCCTCTGTAACCCATCACGAAATTCATGGTAACTTGTTCCCATTTTCGTGTCAATATAGGTAGAGGTTGTAATAACTCTGCAGACTTCTAGTACTTTACCTTAATCTGTTGACATACGAGACACTTGTCCCCAATCTCTACAATGTCTCTTTTCAGACCTGACCACCTATACCCTTTTCAAAGATTTCGATATATTTATTATTTTTCGGATGCACTATATATCCCGAAGAGTGAGCTTCTGACAATAACAGTATCTTATCAACTTTGGTCTTGGGGAGCACTTATACTATGTTTGAAACACTGTAAGTCAGCATCACTTACTGTGAACTCTGTCACTGTACCCATCTGAATCTGACCCACACAATCGACACCATGCTGATCATCACGCTAAGCCTGGCAAATTCGATCACTCAAATCCGGTTCTAACCTCAAGCTAGCTATCACACAATCATCGTCATCATCAGAAGGGATCACATCACTACTGAGGCTCACAACTGCTCTAGCAGTTCACACTCCCTGACCATTATATGTAATACCATCCGAGGCTCTTTCTGTTCAAGGCATCAACCATTACATTAGCCTTTCCTTGGTGGTACAATGTTCACAATCATAATCCTTAAAAGCTCTAACCCTCTTGGTTATCTCATATTCTATTCTTTCTGTGAAAACAGATACTCGGGACTTTTACGATCAGTACATACCTAAAATTTCTCACCGTATAAGTGGTGGCATATTCTCAGTACAAACACTACCGCTGCCAACTCTAAATCATGATTTGGATAGTTTCTCTCATGGTCTTTGCACTATCTGGATCCATAAACGACTATCTTCCCATTTTACATCAATACACAGCCCAATCCTTATTTTGAGGTATCCATACATACTGAAATCTCTTGAGCTATTGGGTATGGTAAAAATAATTACTGTGGTCAATTTATTCCTTCAACATACCAAAACTCACAGAAACCATTTTCATACTTATCGTCCCACTCATACAATCTTTTCCCGAATGAGATGTGTCAACTGAGTAGCCAATTTTGAGAAACTCTCAACAACTCGTCTGTAAGACAGTTTCCAGTTGCTACTCATGCTCTTCCCTAGACTTCAAATACATCGAAATATCATCGCTAAAGATGACAACCAATCGGTCCAAGTAAGGTTTAAATACCTCATCGTAGTTGAGTTCCTTTAAATATTTCAATCACCCATATCCTTGACCTATGTACTCATAAACGTATAATATCATTTCGAAATCACTTCCGTTCAAGATACTAACCCGCGTCATTTCTTTTTCTTATATTAACGATTTTTATAAAATTTTAATTTTTAAACCTTTATGATTTATCGAATTTTACCAGTAAAGGTACCCAAATTTTAAATGTATATGTTACGACTGTCGATTTCAATTTATAGGTTATGTGTGTGCTTCTAGACGCTGTCAAGTCTTCAGGCGATGAAGTATTTTGAAATACCTTTATTAACCCTCAGACTTGACCACATGGACTGGGTGTGGATATATCCTCCCCTTATCCTTGGTCGCAATTCATATTCACTACATATCGCTTAATCCCAATTACTTTACATATCGCTACTCCTTTTTCATTATGTGTCAACTTATAGTATACTTTTTAGGGGTGAAATCATCACTATCTTAGGATGGAAACTTAAACATCATAGTTTGCAGTCGAATCAATCTATTCTTAAATATTACTTTAAAATTATTCATATTCCATTGAATAAAATCGGCTGACATATCCTTTTTCCCCTGTTTTCAACTTACAATCCCTATACCCATATTCAGTTAGTGATAATTAGCTAACTAGCATCATCTTTCTTAAGGGTATAGGCTTCGCATCTTTCCCTGGCTTATAAGCAAATGAAGGCGGTATGAATAAATGCGTGGCACCAAGATCAATTAAAATAATTATTTCATTATTTACAGCCAGTGTGGTATCTTCCACTACATCAGATGAAACATCAATAGTGTCCTGGTCCAAGGCATACACTCGCCCTCGTCCAACATCTTATTTCCGTGGTATCTACCACACATCCTACACTATTCACACTTTTACACTGCTCTCACTGCTGCAGAGCAGGTCAGGGTCCTCAAATCATAATACCCCTCGTAATTGTTGATATTGGATACACTGAGGCCTTACCAATCATCTTACCCCGTGAGTCATCAACTCTAATCTGTTACCAAACTACCTTTTTCCCGTTCTGACATCTCTGTCATTCTCTATTCTCTTTCTATTTCTATTTCGGCCATTACTACCTTTCCCAATCTCAGAGGCGTACAACTCATGACCTTATTCACACAACTATAGTTTGCGCACTGCTTCGACATAGGTCGTGATATCTAACGGGATAATCGGACTCTAATTGACAATCTGAGCCCTTCCATGAACTTTCAGACATCCCGACTCGCACTCTTCATAGTGTCGGAGTCATATCTTTCCAGGGATATAAACTGAGTTTCATACTCGTTAATCAACTAGTTCATCTGGGTCAGAGTAAAGAATGTTATCTGTAATTATGTCCGAGATATTCTGTCACCGGAATACATCTAAAATTATTTTTCATGTCCATTCTGGATATCTAACTCTTAAGATGGGTCGAGCGGACTTCCACCAATGCTCCAACTCGCCCTCAAATCTCATTCATACTTTGAGCAATTAGCTCGCAAAATATTCTCCACACTCCGTTCCAACTTCACGAAGCGTGTCTCAATATTGTCCGATCTCTCTGTCAGACTCTGTCCGATCTCTCTGTCGGACTCTGTGGGGCATGCTCAACATTAGCCTCCACTTCAATCTCATTTTAAGTCTCAAGTGATAACTCACTATGACTCTCGGGCCTATCTCTACGGCCTCGAGCACGTGTACTTGCCCTTCTACCATAGCGGCTATCAGTTAATGAGTCTATTCTTGCATTTAAAAATCAAATTCTTAGCTGTAATTTCATCTCGATATACATAATTGTATCTAAACAATGCACAGTACATGGAGATATAAACTTCCTTAACCACTAACACCGACTCATATCAGGCCAACTTAGGCTCTGATACCAAAAATTGTCACGACCCAAATTACCTAGAATCACTACAAATTTTTCGTTTTTTCATTTATTATTTAATTCTTACCTTTCTCTCATCGTGACCATCTTTCCAAACAGTTGGGCTATGATTCTGTGTTAGTCACCTTTCACCTATTTACCATTCTATTTTCATAATCACATTTACATATCAGAGTTTACTATCCTTTGTCTTTAACTAATACATACACAATGATATTTATAACTCTACATCCCCGACATCATATCTGTGAAACCCAGATTTCTCACACTATGTTCATTATTTGGGACCATAATTTAAATTAAAAAGGGATTTAAAACGTTGGACAAATGATACTGAATTTAAATGAGAAAAGATGTGAGTCCGAGAAGGAAAATCGGTCTAAATTAATTTCGAATGTGTAGAAGGGTAAAATGGTCAAAAGATCCTAATTTCGGTGTAAATTCGATAAGAAAATTTCATTAAAAATATGGATTTAGGAAATCTTGATCAATAAAGGAGAAATTATGGAATTCCGAGTTCAATTGGTCAAGATACGAAAATATTACGAATTTTCGTAATTTTCGCCCGGGACATTATCCCGAAAATATGCGAAAAATACACCAAAAAAGTTAAAATAAATTAAATAAATTAAATTAATTAATTAATAAAATAAAATATGATTTTTGAGATATTTTGGGTATTTTATTATATTTTATTTGATTAAAATAAAATATAATAAATAAAATTAATAAAATAATAATAAAGTAAAAGTAAAAAAAAAATGAAATTGAAACAGGAATCGGGAATTGGAGATTGAAGGAAACAGAAGACGAAACCAGGGACCCGAACCCAGCCCTGTCTGCCTCGGTCACCGCTAGCCACCACCGAAGAACCGAACAGGCGAGAGAGCCGAGCTCGTTGGCACCGACAACTGATGGAGAAACGGTGACCGACGAGAGAAAGAGTGAAACCGAGAGGAGGAGCGAGAAAGAGAGAGAAAGAGAGAGAACGACGACGGATGGAGGCTGGAGGAAGAGAGAGGACCTCGCCACCGGCCAGGGGGAGGTCCGATCTGCCACCATCGGCGTCGAAAATGGCTGAAAACGGCGGTAACGAAAGACACCACCGACGTCGAGGGAGAAGAGGCCGGACCGGCCACTTTTCGGCCAGCCACGACGAAACAGAGGCCAGATCCGAGCTTCGCGAGGTCCCGCGGAGCTGCTGGCTACGAAAGCCGACGAGGAACCAGTCGGCGAAGCACCGAACGGGTCGAACCGAACTGAACCGGACCGGTCTGAACCAGTCTGAACCGGTCTGAACCGGATCGAATCGGTTCAGCCAAGAAAGAGAGGGAAAAAGGAGAAAAAGCGAAGAAAAAGAGAAAAAGGAAAAAAGGAAAATTTTTGGGGATACACCGGACTTCGGGTAAGTCGGTAAGAGGTCAAAAGTGACCGATTTAATTTTCGAGAAATTTATTTAAATTATAATTGATCAAAAATTCACCTGAAATTAAATATATAAAATTGTGCAGTTCGATGATAAATCACGTACGTGAGCCCAATCGAACTTCGATTTGTGCACTATCGTAAAATCTCGCGTAAGTAAAGCTCATTTACGACAATCTATGTAATTATTGAGCATTAAAAGTTTATTTTACGAGTTACGGATTAAATTACGCATTTAGTAGATTAAATCGAGATTTTTAATTAAATTGTCGTAAATGATATACGAGCTATTCAAAGAGTCTAGAAAAAGGCTCAATAAGTACTAATGGGCCCAGTGAGCCCAATAAGCCTCGATGAAAGAATTAATAAGTGGAAACGGGCTTAAAATGGATTAAGGCCCATTAAGGTGCAATCGGGCCCAATAAGAGAGAAATTGGACCAATTAGCTAAATCGACAGTAATAAATATGAGGAAAATATTTATTGAATTGAATACGATTAAAACGAGGTTTACATCGATAAAACCGAGCAAAAAGAGTAAATCGATTAAAAGTTAACTTTTGGTCAAAGCTTCGATATAATCACATATTTAGATATGTTTAAATGAATTTAAGCCATATGTGATAAGTTGAACTTGTTTTGCAGCAGCTCGGTCTATCGACACATTTTACGAGATAAATTCGAGCATCGAGGAAAGTGCTCTACATCAGTCGCTAAGAGGTAAGGGATATAATTTAGAGTAGCGTTAGTACTCCTTCATCCTTACCAACTGTTTATGTATGAGAATTGGATGAGATTTTACGAAATGGATTTCCAACGATATTCAAACCGAAGCCAAAACCATTTCCCGAGTTTTCAACATGTTTTATATATTTGAGATACATTTTACAGCATACATGTTTATATAAGTGATTTCTCACTTCTGAAATGAAAGTATAGTGTTTTCATGTGGGATTACGGGTTAAAGTCCCGATATGTTTTATGAAATCATGTTTCCATGATACGGGTTAAAGTCCCGAAACAGCTTTTAAGCTATATTTTCATGGTACGGGTATGAGTCCCAAGAAATAACTATTATAACTATGCTTTCCATATTTACACGGGCTAGAGTTCCGTAATGATTTATGAAAATCATGTATTCTATGAAAAATGGGTTAGAGTCCCGTAACGATTTTAATACACGGGTATGAGGCCCGAAATGATTTTGATAAATTGGGTAAGAGGCCCAAAATTATTTTTGTGGGGTAAAAAGGCATGATATGATGATAGTCAGAGGATCTGGGATCGATCTCGTATGGAGACGATCGAGGATCTACCTAGCCGATGGCCAAAGAACGGGCAGGCTCTGACTTGATATGAGAAACGTGCGCATAGTCCACACTTGGTGATGCACGTGAGTTCGTGCGTATAGTCCCCATTTAGTGGTGCACGAGAGATAGGGCAGTGTACGACCCTGATCCAGTCCTACGGCTCCCTTGTACAATGGCCATATGTACCTACGATGAACGTCCTACGGGACCAGATGTAAGATGTCCTTCGGGACTAGTATATGAGACGATTGCCTGACCCTACACGATGAATTGACGGAATGATATATATATATGTTTTCGCACATTTCATGCTACCTGTTTTATGATTTTATTGAGCACATATTTTCTATGATGAGATTTTAAAGGTAGCTATGAGTATGTTTTACGAAATGTGCATATGACAATACAATTTCATTTTAAAGTGATAAGCATGTTATGATATGCATGATTAAGTTTTGATATGCTTTTTACTTGTTTACACGACGTGATATGCATATTATATATGAGTTTTATTAAAAGGATGCATGATGTGTAAACTTATGATTTAAGCATGTTTTTACTGCTTTTATGAAATGTAAGCATCTCTACTCCAGTACATATTTATGCTGATTTGTAAAACCATGCGTTTTACCATGTTTTGAGTATTTAAAGCTATTTTAAATGTATCTCTTACTAAGTCTGAAAAACTCACCCCCTCCTCTCCATCTCCTAGATTAGTTATAGCAAGTCTACTGCACATACGAGACTGTGGTCATTGATAAGGTAGTCCGACCTTTCATCGAATATTTTCGTAACATTGAGGTACAGTCTTACTTATATTCCAGACATGTGATACATAATAGACACTATTGTATATAATAGTCGGGATGTAATAGTTGTAAATGATTTTATATATACAGAATGTATGTAATGTAACGAGATCCTGGAAAATGAAAAAGATTTTAACTCTAGACATGGACAGGAAAACAACATAGTTAATGGATAAAAAGTTTAAATTAGCCCCATTTTTTCGCGCTTCTGGGGCGTGACAGTTTTCTTGGTATCAGAGCAAATGTTGTGTAGTACTGTCATGTCTAGTAATTAGAGTGTATTACATCCCAATGTGTCTATGCATGTCTGGTAATAAAGTAAGCTTACTTGTCAAAGTATGACTTGATTTATGGATTTTGTGCAAATAATAGATCGCTAATCATGAGTGGAAGACAGGACCGTTGACAGAGACGAGTTGAACCCGCTCCACCATCTCCCCCTTAACCTGAGAGCCCTATTGATAGAATAAGGAGGCTTGAGGAGATAGTACGGGATATGAGGGAAGGACTTACAACCTTTACCACTATGTTTACCCAGCAGTTTGGGGTACATACACTTGGTACAAAGACAGCTACTCTTATGCCTAATCCTCCTCCCTCACCAGTTCCTCCAGTAGCCCCAACCCCCAGCCAGCAGTTTCCCAGTATAGGGATGACAGAGAGACTCAGAGGGTGCGAGATTTTCTTGAGTATGCATCTTTCGAAGTTCACAGGGCTTAAGGACCCGGTTAAGGCTGAGGAGTGAATCGTTGATATTGAGGCGATATTTCAGTTTTGGGGTGTACTGATAGGGAGAGAGTGACTATGGCAGGTTAAATGATGAAGGGACAGGCTAAGTTCTGGTAGAGGTCGACACAGAGGATATTAGTTGAGGATCCCTCAGAGATCACTAGGAACGCTTTCTTAGTTGTATTTCGAGAGCAGTATGTACCGCTTGCAGCTCGGAGGAAAATGCAAGCAGAGCATGGTCTCAAGTGATCAGTCAAAGTTAATGAAAAGAGAGCAGTTGCTTCTCGACATGATTTGAGAAGGGGTTAGCCCAAGAGATAGAGGGTTGAAGGACCTCAGATAGGAACTGGTAAACCCAAGACTCTGGTTGGTGTCGCAGGTATGATTAGAGACCCCGAGATAATAGTGCCACGGTGCAAGACATGTGGCAATATTCACACTGAACCTTGCCGCGTAAATACATTTACTTGCTACAGATGCGATGAAGTAGGGCACATAATGAGAGAGTGTTCACTTATGAGATCTCAGGAACCTCGTAAGGCACCCAGACAGACAGAGAGATCGACTCAGGCTCTACAGAGGAGAGCCATAACAGCGGACAAGGGCAAGAAGCATGTCTCCTAAGGTCGAGTGCTTACTATTAATCAGGAGACAGTAGATACATCCTTCGATGTTATTCGAGGTACTCTCGTTGTCTGTAATCATAAAGCACATGTACTGTGTGACCCAAGTTCTACACACTCGTTTGTGTCACCACAATTTACATGTAAGTTTTTCGAAGTATTCATAGAGGACTTAATGGGATTACCATAGAGAGAGAAGTTGAGTTTGCCATTGAGCTAGTATCAGATACTCAACCCATCTCCAAGCCACTTTTCCAAACGACATTGGTAGAGTTGAAAGAATTACAGAAGCAGTTGCAAGGACTACTCGATAAGCGGTTTATAAGGCCTAATGTGTCACCATGCGGTGCACAAGTACTATTTACCAGAAAGAAGGATGGTAGTTTTCGTCTATGTATAGACCACAGGCTTTTGAATAAAGCAACAGTTGAGAATAAGTACCCCTTGTCAAGGACTGACGACTTATTTGATCAGCTGAGAGGGATTTCAATGTTTTCAAGGATAGATTTGAGATCGGGTTATCATCAGCTAAGGATTAAAGAGGCTGATGTACCGAAGACTGCTTTTAGACCCGATATGGGCACTACGAGTTCCTAATTATGCCCTTTTGGATTGACTAATGCCCCAGCTGCATTCATAAGTCTTATGAACGATGTCTTTCAAGAATACTTAGATAGATTAATGATAGTATTCATCGATTGTCACGCCCCGAATATGAAAATAGGGCTAATTTAAACTTTTTACTCATTAATTCACAATTAAAGGTGCATTCCTGTGTAGTGTCATACATCATCATAATTATCATGCCTCAGGATCTCATCATGATACAATAAATACGGTATTATACACCTTACTCAATTCCAAGTAAATTAATCCTAATACATCCCATATACTGTTATACATCAAGTGTCTGTAATTACAATAATAGTCTGGGTACATGAAAAGATAAAATATACCTCAAGATACAATATATATGGCCTGGAGCTCGAATCCTCCACTAGCCACTACTCCGTACGTCGCAGGGAGATCCTTTTTCACTTGAAGAACTCTGGGGGGGAAAGGAAAATAGGGTGAGCTTCTAAATCGCTCAGTAAAGGGGGTAAGGAACTCATTTCATAAACCAAAATGCACATCACACAATGTTTATTTGTATGTGAAACTCATTTGAAAACCATAGCATAAAAATACTCAAAACGATATTCTCATATCTCAAATCATGTAAAAACATGAAGTAAAAGGGCTCACTCTAGAGCAATAACAAAGCATGTGAAAATAACGCGTTAAACGCTTTCTCAAATATGTGATAAAATCACAGTAAAAATAATGCACGTGGCATAGCCACTAAACACGCGTGGCATAGCCACTGTTTTAATTTCTCACGTGGCATAGCCACAAAACACACGTGGCAAAGCCACAGATTTAATTTCTCGCGTGGCGTAGCCACAAAACACACGTGGCAAAGCCACTGATTTAATTTCTCGCATGGCATAGCCACAGAATAGGGTTTCTCAACGTGGTGCAGCCACCAATGGGGTATAACGTGGCACAGCCACCAATGGGGTTTCTCAACGTGGCACAGCCACCAATGGGGTATAACGTGGCTCAGCCACCAATGGGGTTTCTCAACGTGGCACAGCCACCAATGGGGTATAACGTGGCACAGCCACCAATGGGGTTTCTCAACGTGGCACAGCCACCAATGGGGTATAACGTGGCACAGCCACCAATGGGGTTTCTCAACGTGGCACAGCCACCAACGGGGTATAACGTGGCACAGCCACCAATGGGGTTTCTCAACGTGGCACAGCCACCGAATGGGTTGTTCTCACGTTACCAGAACAGAGAAGAAATTGGGCTTACATGCTACTAGAGCAATGCCCGGTGTGTACTCACAACTACACACCTAAGTCTAAATCACGTAAGACTGGTTTGCCTTCACGTAGAACTCATGATGGTTTTTCTCTCATAAAACTCATTTGAAATCGTTTTGTACTCAACACAAAACATAATAAACATTCGAGTTCCAACCGGCAAAGCACACGCACACATTTCTCAAATCTCAATATTGCCTTAACGTAGAGCCCAGTTATAAACTCATAAAAACATTGGGCTCCAACCGGCTATAAAATCGTGTGCAATTAAATCTCAACACAAAACCCAAGATGCTTGTTTTATAAACCACAATTCATGCTAAAATAGTTTACAAATCACATACACAAATGGTTTAGATTTCCCTTACCTCTTTGCACCTCGTATAGTGCAATCGTTTCCCCCGTATCACGGACTAGCCTCGCATTCCACTCTGGAACTCCCGAGCTGTCCAAACGATGTTAAAACATCAATACTCAATTATCGCATCAACCTAAATTCTCAAAATCGAGCATAATTGCTCATAACACCTCAAATCTCTTGATTCTCGTAACTCAACCCTAAACTACAACCTCATTCCCAATATCTCAACGTCCTACATTCCTCATGCCAATTATCTAGGCTAATTCTCCACATTGTCTATATTTCCATTTATAGCTCAAAATTCCTAAAATTATCAAAATCGCTAAATATCATTATCACTCTAACCACATTGAAATTTCATCAATCCCTAATCATTTCTCAGCTATTTCAACACAATGACAACCACCAATATCATCAAAATCAGCTCAAATATCAAGATCGAGGTTTAGAAATTACCCAAAGCTTGTGAGACGCACAACTCACGCCTCGATCCGATTCGTCCTTCGATTTCCAAGTATGTTGTTCTCCCTTTGATGAGGAACAACTTTCCTTCTTGCCACAACCTCTGATTCGGCCGAAAATGGGGGATTTGGATGAGTGAGAAAGTTAGGTTTTCGGTAAAATGGGGGTTGGAAGAGAGAGAAAGTAAGTTTGCAGGAGAAAAACACGGGTCCCTTATATAGACTGGAGGTAGGAGATCGATCTGCCTCTTAATGAGATCGATCTGTGTTTGAAATTTGGGGACGATCTGGGCAATTTTATGCCTAGGAGATCGATCTGTCGAGGGGTGAGATCGATCTCTTTATGGCTTTATGAGATCGATCTGCTCCTAAGGAGATCGATCTTCTCCCAAACAGAATCATTTGGAGATCGATCTCTTCCTCATGAGATCGATCTTCTCTCAAACAGATTCATAAGGAGATCGATCCTCTTCCATTGGAGATCGATCTGCTCCTTAAATTCCTATTTCCTTGTCGTTTATAACTCACCAGATCGATCTCTCCTTCTCCCAGATCGATCTGTCCTCATACTTCATGCTCATTTACACACTTAACATATAAATCTCCAATTATAATTCCCACAATTTACTTAGCTCAATAAATTACACTTCAAATTCTTATTACATCAATAAAATATGTCTGAAATTCTCAGATCTCACATCGATGACATCTTGATTTATTCTAGATCCCGAGAAGGCACGAATAACATTTAAGGACTGTGCTCCAGACTCTCTGTGAGAAGAAGCTATATGGTAAATTTAGTAATTGTGCCTTCTAGCTAGATCAAATTGTATTCCTCGGACATGTAGTATCTAAGGACGAGGTGCCAATAGATCCATCCAAGGTAGATGCAGTAGTGAGATGGGAAAAGACTGAGGACAGTCACAGAGGTCAGAAGCTTATTGGGATTAGTATGGCATTCCCGACGGATTGTCGAAGGGTTTTCACGGATAACAGCTCCATTAACCAGACTGACCTGTAAAGAGGTTCAGTTTATATGGTCTGAATAGTGTGAGCAGAGCTTACAAGAGCTCAAACGTCGGTTGAATACGACACCAGTCTTGACCATTCCGAGTGGTTTGAGGGATTTATGGTGTACAATGATGCTTCCCACTAAGGTCTCGACTATGTGATTATGCAGCATGGTAGAGTGGTAGCTTATGGATCCCGTCAGCTAAAGGATCACGAGCGTAATCATTCCACTCGCGACTTGGAGTTAGCTGCAGTAGTATTTGCACTCAAGATATGACATCATTAATTATATGGAGAAAGGTTTTAGATTTTCACCGACCATAAGATCTTAAGTACTGGTTTAATTAGAAGGAGCTGAATATTAGACAGTGGAGATGGATAGAGCTCCTCAAGATTTATGACTGCGAGATTTTATACCATCCTGGTAAGGCGAACGTGGCAGCTGATGCCCTGAGCAAAAAGGGTATGGTGTCCTACATGATGATTAAAGAGTGGGACTTATTGGAACAAATTCATCGAACTCAGGATTAGTGTAGATGAGATTGAGCATGGATATATGGCTAGCCTACAGATTGAACCAAGTATGCTAGACCAGATTAGAGCTGGATAGCGAAATGATCAAAGATTACTAGATATGGTTAGCCAGGCAGAGGATAGATCGCAGTCTGAGTTTACGGTCAGTGATGATGGATTACTGAGGTACCAAAGCCGTATCTGTGTACCACATGATGACACCTTGAGACAGAGCATTCTGAAGGAGTCCCATTGTCCTAGATTCACCTTGCTTCCAATTTAGTGGAACAGGAAGCTAAGGGTGTTCAGCTCATCCGTGACAGATCGAGGACCGCACAGAAAAGTTATGCCAAATGTGAGTAGACATCCTCTTGAATTTCAAGTTGGGGACTCCGTATTTGTTAAGGTGTCACTGATGAAGAGTATAGTACACTTCAAAAAAAAAAAGGAAGTGTTACGATTTAAGATTGTTCTACTAGTATAGGTTCTCTGGTAACACCACAAGACAGAAGAAGTCACTTGGGAATTAGATAGCCAAATGAAGAAGTACCCTCACGTGGTTGATGGACCAGCTTGAATTCAGAGGACTGAATCCTTAAAAGGTGGGGAGATATGTGAAACTCAGATTTCTCACACTATGTTCATTATTTGGGACCATAATTTAAATTAAAAAGGGATTTAAATCGTTGGACGAAAGATACTGAATTTAAATGAGAAAAGATAGTGAGTCAGAGAAGGAAAATCGGTCTAAATTAATCCCGAACGTGTAGAAGGGTAAAATGGTCAAAAGATCCTAATTTCGGTGTAAATTCGATAAGAAAATTTCATTAAAAATATGGATTTAGGAAATCTTGATCAATAAAGGAGAAATTATGAAATTTCGAGTTCAATTGGTCAAGATACGAAAATATTACGAATTTTTGTAATTTTCGCCCGAGACATTATCCCGAAAATATGCGAAAAATACACCGAAAAAGTTAAAATAAATTAAATTAATTAAATTAATTAATTAATAAAATAAAATATGATTTTTGAGATATTTTGGGTATTTTATTATATTTTATTTGATTAAAATAAAATATAATAAATAAAATATAATAAAATAATAATAAAGTAAAAGTTAAAAAAAAAATGAAATTGAAACAGGAATCGGGAATTGGAGATTGAAGGAAACAGAAGACGAAACCAGGGACCCGAACCCAGCCCCGTCTGCCCTGGTCACCGCGAGCCACCACCGGAGAACCGAACAGGAGAGAGAACAGAGCTCGCCGGCATCGACAACTGATGGAGAAACGGTGACCGGCGAGAGAAAGAGTGAAACCGAGAGGAGGAGCAAGAAAGAGAGAGAAAGAGGGAGAAAGAGAGAGAACGACGGCGGATGGAGGCTGGAGGAAGAGAGAGGACCTCGCCACCGGCCAGAGGGAGGTCCGATCTGCCACCATCGGCGTCGAAAACGGCTGAAAACGGTGGTAACGGAAGACACCATCGACTCCGAGGGAGAAGAGGCCGGACCGGCCACTTTCCGGCCAGCCACGACGAAATCGAGGCCAGATCAGAGCTTCACGAGGTCCCGCGGAGCTGCTGGCGACGAAAGCCGGCGAGGAACCGGCCGGCGAAGCACCGAACGGGTCGAACCGAACTGAACCGGACTGAACCGGACCGATCTGAACCGGTCCGAACCGGACCGAACCGGTTCAGCCAAGAAAGAGAGGGAAAAAGGAGAAAAATGGAAGAAAAAGAGAAAAAAGAAAAAGGAAAAATTTTTGGGGATACACCGAACTTTGGGTAAGTCGGTAAGAGGTCAAAAGTGACCGATTTAATTTTTGAAAAATTTATTTAAATTATAATTGATCGAAAATTCATCCGAAATTAAATATATAAAATTGTGCAGTTCGATGATAAATCACGTACGTGAGCCCGATCGAATTTCGATTTACGCACTATCGTAAAATCTCGGGTAAGTAAAGCTCGTTTACGACAATCTATGTAATTATTGCGCATTAAAAGTTTATTTTACGAGTTACGGATTAAATTGCGCATTTAGTGGATTAAATCGAGATTTTTAATTAAATTATCGTAAATGATATACGAGCTATTCAAAGAGTCTAGAAAAAGGCTCAATAAGTACTAATGGGCCCAGTGAGCCCAATAAGCCTCGATGAAAGAATTAATAAGTGAAAACGGGCTTAAAACGGATTAAGGCCCATTAAGGTGCAATCGGGCCCAATAAGAGAGAAATTAGACCAATTAGCTAAATCGACAGTAATAAATATGAGGAAAATATTTATTGAATTGAATACGATTAAAACGAGGTTTACATCGATAAAATCGAGCAAAAAAAGTAAATCGATTAAAAGTCAACTTTTGGTCAAAGCTTCGATATAATCACATATTTAGATATGTTGAAATGAATTTAAGCCATATGTGATAAGTTGAACTTGTTTTGCAGCAGCTCGGTCTATCGACACGTTTTACGAGGTAAATTCGAGCATCGAGAAAAGTGCTCTACATCAGTCGCTAAGAGGTAAGGGATATAATTTAGAGTAGCGTTAGTACTCCTTCATCCTTACCAACTGTTTATGTATAAGAATTGGATGAGATTTTACGAAATGGATTTCCAACGATATTCAAATCGAAGCCAAAACCATTTCTCGAGTTTTCAGCATGTTTTATATATTTGAGATACATTTTACAGCATACATGTTTATAAAAGTGATTTCTCACTTCTGAAATGAAAGTATAGTGTTTTCATGTGAGATTACGGGTTAAAGTCCCGATATGTTTTATGAAATCATGTTTTCATGATACGGGTTAAAGTCCCGAAACAGCTTTTAAGCTATATTTTCACGGTACGGGTATGAGTCTCAAGAAATAACTATTATAACTATGCTTTCCATATTTACACGGGCTAGAGTCCCGTAATGATTTATGAAAATCATGTATTCTATGAAAAACGGGTTAGAGTCCCGTAACGATTTTAATACACGGGTATGAGGCCCGAAATGATTTTGATAAATTGGGTAAGAGGCCCAAAATTATTTTTGTGGGATAAAAAGGCATGATATGACGATAGTCAGAGGATCTGGGATCGATCTCGTATGGAGACGATCGAGGATCTACCTAGCCGACGGCCAGAGAACGGGCAGGCTCTGACTTGATATGAGAAATGTGCGCATAGTCCACACTTGGTGATGCACGTGAGTTCGTGCGTATAGTCCCCATTTAGTGGTGCACGAGAGATAGGGCAGCGTACGACCCTGATCCAGTCCTACGGCTCCCCTATACAATGGCCATATGTACCTACGATGAACGCCCTACGAGACCAGATGTATGATGTCCTTCGGGACTAGTATATGAGACGATTGCCTGACCCTACACGATGAATTGACGGAATGATATATATATGTTTTCGCACATTTCATGCTACCTGTTTTATGATTTTATTGAGCACATATTTTCTATGATGAGATTTTAAAGGTAGCTATGAGTATGTTTTACGAAATGTGCATATGACAATACAATTTCATTTTAAAGTGATAAGCATGTTATGATATGCATGATTAAGTTTTGATATGCTTTTTACTTGTTTACACGACGTGATATGCATATTATATATGAGTTTTACTAAAAGGATACATGATGTGTAAACTTATGATTTAAGCATGTTTTTACTGCTTTTATGAAATGTAAGCATCTCTACTCCAGTACATATTTATGCTGATTTGTAAAACCATGCGTTTTACCATGTTTTGAGTATTTAAAGCTATTTTAAATGTATCTCTTACTGAGTCTGAAAAACTCACCCCCTCCTCTCCATCTCCCAGATTAGTTATAGCAAGTCTACTGCACATACGAGACTGTGGTCATTGACAAGGTAGTCCGACCTTTCATCGGATATTTTCGTAACATTGAGGTACAGTCTTACTTATATTCCAGACATATGATACATAATAGACACTATTGTATATAATAGTCGGGATGTAATAATTGTAAATGATTTTATATATACAGAATGTATGTAATGTAACGAGATCCTAGAAAATGAAAAAGATTTTAAATCTAGACATAGACGGAAAAACAACATAGTTAATGGATAAAAAGTTTAAATTAGCCCCATTTTTCAGCGCTTCCAGGGCATGACAATATCCGTTTATAATACTGTGCATTACATATTTAGATACAAAACTATACAACCTGTCTCTCGATGAGACGCAGCGAATACCAAGATGCAAGTCTCCAACCGCTTACTAATTACTGTGAGTGCTCTGAAAAGATGGGAAAATAAGGGGGTGAGCAAACCACACGCTTAGTAAGGCAATTATGCAAGTAAGTAGAAAGCTCCACTATCTACATGCTCATAATACCATCCCCTTAAAATCCATTTCTTTTCATTAAAATCTCAAGTACAAATCATGTATTTCATCAATAACTTAGTTTATAAAACTATTCGTGCATATCGAAATCATGTATCAATAGTATTTTATGTGACATCATTAAATCATACTTAACATGAATTAAATCAAAATCATGCATTATTTCATGCGATATAAAACAAATCAAGAGATACAATCATTTAATGAATTTATCATTAAAGCATGAAAAACTCATCATGCTACTGCATTTAAATCATTTCATTTAAAACGCAGCATAAAATAACCTAAAGGGGTTAAGCATCTCATAATTCGATTCCAAACTCATAAAACAATTTATTAAATTCATTATAAAACTTCGGTTATAAAACCACCCTTCTTTCAGGGTCACATATTATAAAATCATAAAATCGGGGGCCTGACCCCTCCCTCGGGTCTATCCTGGTCTATCGACCAATAGTTATATCATGTGAGACAAGTAGGTGACTATATTAGTAATAACGAGGACTATGGCCATAACCTAGTGATACCTGGCAACACGGTACCTAGTGTGCGGGGTATCACACCTGAAGCGGGAGGTGGGTCGGTCCTACCCTCCAGAACAGCATAATATCAGGATTGCGAGGGTAAGGCTTGCTGCCTCGTAGCTAATGCCACTCCACTCCAACAATCCCCAAGGTACAGTGTACTCCGCGTGACATTCACGGTACAACGTACTCCGTGAACCCAAGCTCAGTCAGGGGTGCCTGCAATAGGTCTTATCGACCTATATCATCTCTGACTCAGTATGCAAGTGTGAGCATATCATCTCACTGTGACACACAGTCTACAGGAGGCTCCAACACGGCTATATGCATGTCATATAAATCCCTGTGCGAGCGAAGCTCTAGCACGGTTTCATAAAAATCAGTAAAATCTGCGTACGAATAGCACTCCAGTACGACTTTAAAATAGTTATAAATCCATAGAAAATCACGTGCGAGCAAGCTCCAACACGGTTTTATGTATAAATAAATCAAATCTCGTGCGAGCAATGCTCCAGCATGAATGAATGCTTAAGTAAATCAAAGCTCGTGAGAGTTACACTCCAGCACGGCTTTATGCATAAATAAATCAAATCTCGTGCAAGTTACACTCCAGCACGGCTTTTATGCAATTATCATATCAAAACAGGATGCGAGCTAAGCTCCAGCACCTCTCATGCATGTCAAATCATTAAAACTAGTGCGAGCAATCGCTCCAGCACCTTTTTATGCATATCAAGTCAAAACAAATCAAAACAGTCAAAACAGAGTGCGAGCTAAGCTCCAGCAGCTCTCATGCATTTCACAATAATAAAAATCAGTGCGAGCAACCGCTCTAGCACATTTCATGCATATGATGTCACACAAGTCGGTGCGAGCAACCGCTCAAGCACGTTTTATGGACACTCACAAACGCAGATATGGTGCAAGCTATGCTCCAGCACTATCTATTTCCATATAAACTTGATAGTTGGCCTATTTTCTAAAGAAATTTCATTTAAATCTTAATAACACTTACGTAGTGTTATATTATGAAATTTATGCAATTACTAGCCACTCTATCGATTTACTTTGCTTAAAAACCAATAAAATTCCTTAATTCAGAAAATTCCTTAAATCATGTATTTCATGCATGTCATGCTTTCACCATCCTTAGGTGAACTTCCCTTAATAGAGGTAAAATAGTCTTTACCTATTTCGAGTCCTTAAAATCATTAATTTATTTCTAGGACCTTTATACATATTCAGTGTATACATACATATTCAGTGTATACAAAAGCTATTAAAATACGTGTAGCTACCCTTAGCTACTCACACAATTCCCTTACCTCATTTTCTGTACAGTCTGACCTTTCACTAATGTCTCGTCATGCAGTCCGATTTGCTCTCAATCAAATCTTCAGAACTGCGTATAAATACACATCAGGTCAAATACAATACAATTAATTGTATTTCATATTTTTTTAGGTTTAATTTAAATCATTGGGCCCGTTTACCCATATTGGGCCCGATTGTACCATAATGGGCCTTAATCGGCCTTAAGCCCATTTTTCTCTTATTATTCACACTATCGAGGCCTATTGGGCTCATTAGGCCCATCAGTATTTATTGAGTCTCGTTCTAAACTCTCGAATCGCTTAATGAATTATTTACGACAATTCATCTTAATTTCCAGAATATAATTCATTTCATGCGAAATTTAAATCCATAATTTATGCGGTAAATTTTAACACGCATAACGATGCAAAATTATCGTAAATAAGGGTTACTTATCCGAGATTCCATGATAGTATGCAAATCGAAGCTGTCTCGAGCTCTCGTTTGACGTCAATCGTCGAGCAACACAATTTAATATTTTTTCGGGTAAATTTCCAGTCGAATATTAATCAAATTAAATATTTCAAAATTTAAATCGGTCAATTTTGATCGCTTATCTACTTACCCGTAGCTCGATTGCATCACTGAAATTTTTTTCAATTTTCCCTCTTTTTCTTTCCTTTTTTTTTTCTTTTTCCTTTTCTTTTTGGTTGAACCGGTTCGGTCCGGTTCAACCCGGTTCAGACCGGTTCGGTCAAGTCGGTTCAGTCCGGTTCAGGGCTTCGTCGGTTGGTTCTCCGTCGGTTTCCTCCACCAGCAGCTTCGCGGGGACGTCCGAAGCTCGGATCTGGGGTCGGTTTCGTCTAAGGTCGCCAGAAAGTGGTTGGTCCGGCCTGTTCTCTCCTCGCCGTCGGCATCGTTTCTGTTTTGTTGTCGTTGCCGGCGCTGGCCGCCGTTCTACCGGCCAAGGCTGCCACCAATCACGTCGCCTGCGCCTAGGGAATGCTCGGCTGGTGGTGGCCGGGCTCAAATAGACGCCGGTCGCCGGGAAATCCCTTTCTCCCATCGGTTCTCTTTTTCTCTCCCTTTGCCGCCGTCCGCCGCCGTTTGTGGGTCCGTTAGGATGGCTGGTGGCTCGACTGGACTTCTTTTGCTTGAGCTGCCGCCGGCCGCCTCTTCCCGATGGCCGTCGATGGGGCAGAGGGAAGCTCGGCTTCCTGCTTCGTTTTCTGTTTCAGAAAATCGAGTTTTGCGATTTTTTTTTAAATTTAATTTAATTTATTTATCTATAATTTATTTTTAATATTATTTTAATTAATATTATATTCAATAATAATCGAAAATATCTAAAAAAATTATATTTAATTCATTTAATCAATAAATGAATTTTTCGGTATTATTTCGGCTTTCTGGTATAATTTTCGATTATTTTCGAGATTATTTTCTAAGGTGAAAATTTTGATTTATTCCAATAAATTCATATTTTGATCAATTTAACCCGAAATTTAATTATTTTTTCGTTATTGATTAAGATATCTCAATCCTATATTTTTAATTAAATTTTTCTTGTCACGATTATACCGAATTTCGATCTTTTGACCGTTTTACCCTTCACGTGTTCGGGAATACCATTTTAATCCTTTGCATTTTTCTCATTTCGTGTTTTAAATAAAATCGGGTCTTACAGTCTTGATCATCTCTTCCTTGGCTTGTTGCTTTGTTGAATAAGCTTCTTATTGTTGTTCTTTCTTAAGTTAACTTCATTTTTTAAGTCGTGGTGCCCGTGCCCAAAGTTTGATGTTCCTTTTGGTGTGTCATTCTTTTCTTATCATTAATCTATCGTTGTGAGCTCTGACTTTGCTTGTTGTGAACTCTAGCATAGCTAGCTTTGAATTGTCCATCTTTTCAGTTTTGATGGCTATTATGACTTCGTTTCTGTCGTGTCTCAAGCTTCATTCTTTAACTGGTTTTCTCATATGGCATTAATTCTTCGTATGCCTCGAGCCCTATCTTAATAGTTTCCGCTATTATGAGAACTTTGATTCCTTACGTGTCTCGAGCCCTAACTTGTTAGCTTATGCTCTTTTGAAGACTTAAATTTCTTGCATGCCTTGAGTGTAGACACTTTATTTTGTCCGGGATCTTAATTTGTAAAAATAATTAATTGGGTTAATTAGGTAATTGTGAATTGATTTACATCAGAATTAACATTAAGGTCAGAGTTGTTTTAATATTTAGAATTTTAGATTATAATTAATTTTAGGATAAGATTATTATTTAATTTTAACTTTTGAATAATTATTAAATTAAAATTAAATTAAGATTAGGAGTTATGGGCAAATAAGGAAAAATTAAAATAAAAAGAAAGAAATTGGTAAGTGAAAAAATCGATAAGATAAAAAATATGGGAATTGCTTTCATCCTGGGATTAAACTGTTGTGCTAATATTATCTGGAATAAGGTCATCGTTATCAGTCAAGAGAAAATTACAGAGACCAGATTAAACCAGAAAAGAATCACATAATCTATAAAATTAGCACAAAGATTCAGAAGAGGGGGTCCTGTCGGCCAACCTCTAAACCAACCTCCACTGCCTACTGCAAAAGCCGGAACCATCTTTTTTGCTTTCGGTTTCTTGCTAATCGATCCTCCGTCTTCTGCATAATTTCTAAAACAAATGATCACTGCACCATTTTTCTAGAGTAAACAACCCAACTATAAGCCGAACTTGTTCTACACCCGATCCAATACTACCATCCGAGCATTACTGCTCTCTGCCTTACTTATCTGCATTTTGTCCCTATACATCATATCTTCTAGCTGCTGTCTCTTCTTGTTTTTAAACTGCTCCAAGTTATGCTTTGTTCAGCGTTCCTGTGTCCTAAGTTTGCTGCCATCACTCCCAAACCGACCGCTTCCTATTACCATCATCATCTTCCTTGTCAGTTGACTACTGATCATTATCTTGCGCCGAACATGTGTTCTCCCTGTACCAAGCTGTTGGCAACTGTCTTTTCCTCGCCTCCATTATCAAGACTGCTGCATATCACCTGGCACCCTAAAACTACTCATCAAGTTTCCATATCACCTAGCATTGCCTGAGCCGTACCACTACGCCATCATTTGTTGCTGTCTCAAGAAAGTTGAGAAACAAAGCAAAAAGGTCAAGAGAGAACGAAAGAAGCAAAAAAAAGATAGAAGAAAGAAAAGGGAATTAGATAAAGAGGGGAGTAATTGCATTAAGTGAGTGCTGTCGTAGGAGCGTTAAAAGAAAAGAAAATAGTATATAAATGATGCAAACTAAAAGGAAAATAGAGCACTAATAACAGGTGAGTAATCATATCCTGATTTATTTATCTTTTTTTTTTAAAACATTGTTATTATCAATTATTCACATGTTTACTTCATCTTTTTGCTCTTTTATATAATAGCTGATTGATATGTGTTTTTATAATGTAGTTTATTTTTTATTTGCATGACATAATAAAAGTAGTTTACATGATATGATTAATGATATGATAACTTAATCTGTATTATCTAATATAGTTTGCATGATTAACAATTAATATAATTAATTAATTGTGTGATATTATAGGATTGATAAAATTTAATTTGTAGGAATTAATAGGATTTAATTGGTAGAATTTGTGTGTTGATTATGATTAATGCATATGTATTTTAGGTGTTTTGTATGTGTGTTATATAGTATAGAGAATAAGAAAAACAAAAAGTATAAAAAAAGTATTATATTAAAAAAAGAAATAAAATAAAATATTAATAAATATGAATTATATCGAGGATGAAATTTGAAGAAAGTCAACGGGTACACTTTGAAAATTTTTAACTGAGAAAGTTCTTTTTTAAGCTGAACCAGATGGATGGAATGCTTAAAATGAATTTTCAATAAAAGATAGTTTATGTTTCTTTCAAAGATATAATAATAGAATAAATTTAAACTAAAATAAAAATTAACTAATAAATTAAGGAGATAAGATGGAATGTGCCAATGATGGAATTCTAGGAAAGCCAATGGGTACTCATTGAATGATGATGATATTCTTTTTAAGTTGAGCCAGATGAATGAGATTCTTAAGAAATTTTTAATAACTCATATTTCATATTTATTTTTCAAAACCTAAAATTAAGTAATTAAGTAGGAATAATAAGATTGAAAATAAAGTAAGATAAAAGAAAATTAAATTAAGAAAATAAAGTAGGAAATAAGTTAGAAAAAAAAATTAAGGAGATACTAAAATAAGATATCAATTTCATAAAATACCTAATCAAACTGACTATGGAGTTCAAGAATGTCGATGGGTACTATTAGAACATTTTGAGGTGAGGGAATTTCCTAAGATTAGAGCCAGATGGATGGAAAAGTCTTGGAAACTCTCCCCCATACATAATGGCACTTCCGAGCCCTAGTTTCTTTGACGTAAACCAAGTTTTGTCTTTAGATAAAAATAAGTAACTGATCACACCTAGGTTAGAATGTGATAATTCTATTAAAATAGAATTATTTGTATTTAATTTTTTAATTAATTATTTTAATTCTCATATTATTTTATTAATTATCCCCTCAATTTAATTAAAATTCTTATGTTGACAGATAAATTAAATCCGGATGAATTTCAGTCATTTCAGTAAAAAATAGATTGAAAATGGGCTAAAAAGGAGCCTGGACCACTACCATTTCGCAACATGAGTCATCATTCTTGTGGACACGTGTGAGACGAATGCCCATATTTTATTCGCCTTTGAAGGATAAGATCAACGGAAACCGTGGTCACCTCATGGAAGACACAAGCCCGAACACATCACACATCCAGGTGGACAAGAAGATAAATATCGTGAAAATATCTTCTCTAAAGCGAATGGAATGAAGACAAGTTGCAAAACAATGTCAACTCATCTAGGATTGAAAATTATCTTTGTACCTCCAATTTTATGTATAAATAGAAAATAGTGAGGTAATTGGAAACCAAGTAGTTTTTTTTAGAATAATTTTTAGAATTTCTAAGTTAAAGTTTTTTTTTTTTTAGTTGGCTAGGTTTATTTTCTTTCCCTTGTTTTCTTTTAAGCTCTTCACGTTGGCAACCACCATTTTCTAACTTAGCAAGTTTTTTTTTTTTTTTAATATATTTCCTTTTATTTTGCACGATGAAGCTTTGTTAATAAAAAGTTTATTTTCGATTTAATAGTCCCATTTACATTTCTGTTTTCATTGTTTTCCATTATTGTTCATACGGGCAGAGCATGAGGGTTGGTGACAGTAGACTTAAGGCTCCAAACCGTTGCTGCATTTCTTTTTCTTTCTTTTGATTCTCTGTTTGCTTTACTATTTTACACTCTGTAATGCTTTGCTGATGCTTCAAAAATCTATTTGCTGCCATTATTTTGTTTGGTTTTGAACACTTGGTGTTGTGGTGCGAGCTTGCATTGGTTCTGAACAGGTTGCGGCACCCTTGGCTGAGTGTGCGGTGCAGGTTTGTTGCTGGTCTTTGTTTTTGTGTTGCTGGCACAGTGGAGCGGTGATGGCTGAGCCGAGAAAGAAGCAAGACATGGCCACGGGCTTTTGCATGCCTACATTCGCTGGTGACTATTGAAGCAGAGAAAGAGGGGGTGACTGAAGCAGCAACTGGCGTTTGTGCAGAACCAAGCTGGAATGCTCTGTTGCAGTGGACAGGGATCACATACCTTCCTCTGTTCTACTCTGTTTCAAGTTTATTATACTGTTCATCTTTGTGTTTGCTTTTAGTCTGCACTAGTCTTATGTTTGCTGCTGTCGGTGTGTGGCTCGGGCTGAGGAAAGGTCACGGCGCAAAGTGGAACATGTCCACTGGAGCGGTTGAAGCAGCACGAGCTGGCACGATTGCAGTTTTACTTACTCTAGTGTAGCTGATGGCTGGGTGCACGACCATTCCTTTTCCTACTCTTTACTTTCTTTTATGCTTTCAAAGTCCCTTTTAATATTTTTGTAAATTTCGTTTCTTTTCATTTAGCAAGGTTTATGCATTTTTTTTTTATTTTATGTTTGCCATGTTTTCTTGTTCAATAGTGTTCTGCCATTTCTTGTTTGGTTCATCTCTGCCTTTAGGTTCATTGCTGTGACTGCATTTCCTGGACCGGAAGCGTGGAATGCTTCTGTTCTCGGTGTAGCTGGCAACCCACAATTGCTATGCTGAATGGTTGATCTGTGCTGACCAGCTGCAGAACGTGGTGACTGAGGCAGCAGCTAGTATTGCTAGATTGCTGCTACTACCCTTAACGTGACATTCCCTGGTGTGTTATGTACTGCAGAGTGTGGCAGCAAACTGCTGTACGTATTGGCTGCTATTGGCGAGAAGTAGGAGGCTGTTGCAGATTGAATGTATGCTGGCGACAGCAAGGACATGTGCTGGACGGAATGGTTCATCGCAGGTTGCTGTTGTGCTGCATGGTGCCGAGATTGAAGCAGGAGACGGTACAACAGAGAATGTCAGTTGAGTTTTGGTGCATGGCAGAGCAGATGCATGGAGCCAATAGTAGTGCATGGTTTTGTTTTTTTTAATGTTTATATTTTATTTTGAAGTCTTGTTTGCAATAGATTAAAACTTTATTATTGTTAGTAGTTAGTATTATTTTAATTTAGTGCACTCTTTACTTAGTTTAGATAATATATTGATAGTTTAATTAAATTACATACGTTTAGGACTATTAGATTTAATAGCTTTAGATTTTAGTTTAGATTAAATTTTAGTCTCTTTCTTTTTATGCAATTGAAATTTTAATTTAATTATTTTCATGCATACATTTAGGATTTATTATTTCTCATGCATAAATTAGAGTAGATTTTATTTTTATTTTATTAAGTTAGTAATTAATCATAGCTTGATATAATTTTGATTACCGATTTAAGGATTTAGGTTTAAAAGTTAGATTTAGAAATTTTTAGAATTTTTATTAGAATTTTATTTCATTAAACCTTAGGTTAGTTTACTTTGCATTTTTATTTTTTTAATTAAATAGATTAAGCACATTCAAATTTTATTTTCATATTAGGATTTTCTAATTTTAATCTATTTATTTTCATTTCCTTATTTTCTTATTTGCATATTTAATCCATTTATCCTAATTAATTCTAGTTTCAGTCTTTTTATTTTGTAGATTATCGCTTTCACTTGCTTGGAGCTCTGTAAGTAATTTTTGCTCTATTTTATTTACTTTATAGTTTTCATTATTTTTATAGTCTTCCAGTATTTTCAAATTAAACTTTGTAGATCACCCTCTTAATATTCATAAATTGCTAGGATATACTTAGGGTAAAATTAACTGGTACTTAGTTAGGCTAATTGTTTTCTCTGTGAGACAATAATCTGGGACTCAATTCCCGGTATTACTTGTACGGCCCGTGCACTTGCGGTTTACACGTCTAGGTCACTTAGGGCGCGGCGTATCAGAATGGTTGGTTGCGACTCTTAGAGTTTAAATCCAGCGGGTCAGTTTTTAGGATTTTGCACGTTATGAAAGTTTGGTGACTCCATTAGGGACCTCAGAGAGTCAAGTTAATAATTAGTTTTAAGTTAATCAAGTTTACCTGGAAACATTAGTTTGATGCTTAGAAAAAAGGTTATTTAAAAGGTTTAATAGATATTATTTCATGTTCCTTCAACACACATTTCAAGTGCATGTGCATGCATTAGCCCTCTACATGGGTTTCGTCCTTTTTAGGAGGAAGTAGAGTACCTATGCTCTCGTGAGGTAATACCTCCGCAATGGTTAACGAAATACTCCCACTCAAATTAAATTTTTTTTGTTTGTAGTCTTTAATGGGTGAGGCTTAGGTGCCTTACTAGTCCTCTGTGGATGACAGTGAGGCGCAATTTGGGAACCTTTAGAACCCTTTGATATCAAGACAAGTATATAGTGGAACCTAAGAGGCTCTGATAAGTTACATATTAAACATATTAATTGTCATATTTTTCCATGATTTAGATTATTCTATATGCTTAATTTTTGAATTTGACTTATCTTTTTTATTTTGTATTGTGAATGAAGGAAAATGGACAAAATGGATTAAAAGCTGCAAATTCTGCTCAAGTCACAAAATCAGAAGAAATCTTAGAATTCAAGTCAAGATCTATCACTTGTAGCTGAAGTTAACTGAATCAATCTAAAGATGGCAAGTGAAAAATTTTAATTATTAAGGAAGAGATATGCAAAAACTGTCTTTGGCAAGTGGTTGAAAAAGGAAAGAAGTTTAATTGTAATCAAACTCAATCAGAGAACTTTCCTTTGGAAACAGATTCTGGGGCTAAGATATTTAGTATTTATAGACTAAGAGTGGAAGAGGTTGGGGATTTGAATCTAAATCTTGAATTCTGATCATTATCATAGACAAACAATTTTATATTTTTCTTTAGTGTTTTTTTCTGAACTTATGGCTTGCTAAATTTTTAGTCTAGCCAAAGGATAATTAAAGTTTGGGTTCTTCAAGAATTGTGAGATCTAATTAGTTTTATCTTGTTCTTTTATATCTTTATTATTTATATGTCTTTTGTTCTTGTTTAAATTATTGTTTTGATTGATTGTGCAAAAAGGGCCCTTTGTTCAATTGACAGGATAATATATCACCAATTAGAAACCTGAATCAGTAATTGTTTAGGCATTCTAATATAAGTGGTGAATAACATAATTGATTATAGATAGATTTTCAATTCTATGTTAAGAAAATATATAATCTAGCTTAAATGAACCTACATGTGTGTTTGTTGGTTAGAATTGGTAGTCTCTCTAGTTTTCAAAACTGTTGGTAAATTAAATCTTAAGATCGTATCTAAAGTTGTTTAACTGACAAGAGAAATAATTAGAGATCGTATCCTGATTATCGAAGAACTAACGAGGGATAGGTTGTTAGGTCGTACCCATAACCATAACCAATTTGGTAAAGATTAAAAGAATTCATTTTTGCATCAATGATCAATTCCATGAACCCACTCTAAAATTATTCCTTTGGTTGGATATTTTTATCATATTAATTTTCTCTCAATATTTTTACATAGTGATTTTTCTTTGCTACATTTTAATTTTTCTTTTTATTCTCACTACAACAAAATCCCCATTTTACTTTTTAAATATTTTGCAGAAAAATAAATCTAACCAATCTCTTGGGAAATGACCTTACTCAATTATACTACAGTTTTAATTTATTTTGAATATGAATTATTATTGTTGGTCTCGAAAACCACCAGGCTCAACTCTAGATAGAGCCATGTTGACACATCATGTAGGTTACCTAAGAGGCTCAACTCTAGATAGAGCCATGCTGACACATCGTGTAGGTTAACGTAACATTAGGACACATGGAGGAATGCCTTTTTTTTCTTACTTGTTTTATTAAATTTAAAAAAAAAGAGTTTAATCAAAACAATGAAATCTTTTGGTTAAAATGAAATGAGATTTTAGATTATTTAAATAGGTTTGGCAATGGAAAATGACTTCATGAAAATTTGAAAAAGTAAAAGGTGTTAGGATTAGTTGGAATTTTCTTTTATTTCACTTTACATTTGTCACGATCCAAACTACCCAAAAATCAGAGTTAATTTTTCGCGTTTTGTTTATTTACTTGAATTCTTACCTGTCCTCGAATCGTGACCACACTCCACTAATAATTGGGCTGTGCGTCAATGTCAGTCCCACCATTCAATTACCATCTAACTTATTTCTTCTCCAGTCATTTATAATTGTTTATATTAATTATACATCCCCTAAAGTTACTTACAAACATGTTACTGTGCTATGCTTATGTAGATACAATATGTACAAGTGTATATACCTTATGTCGATGGGCAGCAGCGGATATCCAGAATGCAGTACTGAGTCTCCTCAACTTCAACTGGAGATTATCTGTGGGAGAAAATGAAAGGGGTGAGCACATCAAGCTCAGTAAGGCAATCCTACGAATAAGTAGGTAACCATACTACCTACATGAACGTGGTGCCATGTATAAACCACCCTTTCTCCACACATTTTAAAACAAATTATATGAGTTATGATGTTATGTAAATCAAGTTTGCACGGAAAATTCAACATGCAATTATATTCAAAATCATATCTTTCTCGTTTAAAATTTCACAGTAAAGTCAGGACTCGACCCCTCCTTCGGGTGATCCTGACTCACACAAAATCATGAAAATTCGTTTACATCACATATGGGTTTAAAAGCATGGAAATAACCATCATGCACATTTAGTTTAAAAACCCAGTTTGATTTCATCAAAATCGTCGACATGCGAGATGAGGCAATATCTGTTAACGGCAATAACCAGGACTGGCCATATGTGTCCTCGTGAGTCCCTCTAGCTTCACGGATCCCAGTGTACGAGGTCTCACCCTGATCGGAACCGCCCGGGAGGTGGGTCAATCCAACCCGTCAGTCTTATCCGATCTCACGTATCCGAAGATGCCGTATCCGAAGATACCCCGTATCACAAAGATATCGTATCCGAAGATACCCCATATCACAAAGATACCGTATCCGAAGATACCCCACGGTACATCGTACTCCATGTTACTTGCACGGTACATCGTACTCCATGGACCCATATCACTCTAGGTACTCCAGCCCAAATGGCCTGCTTCCCACAGAGAGGTTTTGTTTCTTATATCATATCTCAATACTCATGCCATGTCTCAAAAAGCACGTGCGAGCCTATTTAATCGGTGACACACAGTCTACCCGATGCTCCAAGCACGGCTCATCGCATGTTCTCATAAAAATCAGTGCGAGCGATGCTCAGCACTCTCATCAAATCAAGTAAAACTGGCAGAGCCCGCTTTACATCCCCACAAGGCCGCCAACCTCATCCCTCACTCTCACCCTACTTAAGAGGTCTGTTGAGCCTGTTGGGCCTTTTGGCTGACTCCAAGGGCAGACAGCGCTACTCCACAAATCCAGTAAAACTAGTGTGAGCTAGGCTCTAGCACTCTATATATAAATCACATGAAAATCTTATAAAAATCTGGTGCGAATTAGACTCTAGCACCGTGTCACGAAAATCATGTAAAATCTGGTGCGAGTTAGACTCTAGCACCCATGCATGTAAAACTCTAGTGCGAGCTCTCGCTCCAGCACTAATGCATGCATCACACAAATCAAAAATCATGCGAGCTAAGCTCTAGCACGTCACATGTAAATAAAAACACGTAGGCTGCTCTGTTTCCTCAAAACAGTTTTCAAAACAATTTCATCGTTGAAACTATGCAATGCTGTGCATTTTCTTTCAAGGTTAGCCAGCCTACTCATGCATGCATAAAATGTCTCCAGAATGAGCAGGACCTCTTGTTCTTGCTCCTCCCAATTTTTCCTAAATTGTAAATATTACCCTTAATAAGGGTATTTTGGTAATTTGCCCATTCGGGGCACTAAATTATTATTTGACCTCTAGACCCTTCAGATAATTTTTAAAGACTGCATATGAACTTGAAATTTCGTAAAGTTACCTCTAGTAGTCCGTAGCATTCCCTTACCTTATTTTCCTGTCGAGTCTGACCTTTTCTTTTCCATTGTCGTCTCGTCGCGCAGTCCGATATGCTCCAAATCAAATGCCCGGGACTGCGTATTAATATTCCTCAGGTCAGATATTATACAATTTAATTGTATTTAATATTTTCTGGGCTTAATTTAAATCATTGGGCCCATTTACCCCTATTGGGCCCGATTGCAACTTAATGGGCCTTAATCGGCCTTAAGCCCGTTTTTCACTTAATTTTCGCTTTATCGAGGCCTATTGGGCTCATTGGGCCCACTAATAATTTGTTGGGCCTCGTTCTAATTCTTGAATAGCTAAATCGATTATTTACGACAATTTATCTAAATTTCCATAATTTAATTCAATTTATGCAGAATTTAAATTCATATCACGCATAATGATGTAAATTGTCGTAAATAAGGGTCACTTACCCGAGATTCCATGCTAGTACGAAATTCGAGGCTGTCTCAAGCTGTCGTTGGATGCCAATTTGTCGAGCTACATAATTAAATATATTTTCGGGTAAATTTCTAGTCGGAAATTAATTAAATAAAATATTTCAAAATTTAAATCGGTCAATTCGACCGCTTACCGACTTACCCGAAGCTCGATTGCATCGTCGGGATTTTTCCCCAATTTATTCTTTTTCTTTTTCCCTTTTTTCATCCTTTTTTCCTCTCTTTTTGGCTGAACCGGTTCAGTCCGGTTCGGACCGGTTCAGACCCTTCGGTTCACCCCGGTTCACTCCGGTTCGGCCGGTTCACCACCGGTTCACTGCCTTGCCGGTCGGTTCTCCGCCGGCTTCCGCCGCCAGTAGCTCCGCAAGGTCGTCCGCATCACAGATCCGCCCTCGGTTTCGGTCGAGCTCGTCGGAATGCCGCCGGTTCGGCCTCTTCTCCCCGGTCGTCGGACCCATTTTCTTCCCTTGGCCGTCGCCGGCGATTCCCGCCGTCTCGTCGGCTGCTACCGGTCTCAAAAGCACCGTCGTCGCCTGGGCTTTCGGAATCTGGCCTCGGTTCCGCTCGATTCGCCGCCGTTCACCGCCGGTGACCCTTTCTTTCCAGCGGCCTTCTCCTCCGTTTTCCGTCGGATTTCGGCGTCCTTGGCGCGCGTCACCGGTGGCCTGAAGACCGCCGGCCTCTCCTCTTTCTTTTCCGGCCCTTGGCCTGGCCGTTGGCCGCCGGACGGCTCGCCGGTCTCCCTCGGTCAGCTGCTTCTGTTTTCGGGTTTCTCTCTCCTCGATTTTCGTTTTCTGATTCTTTTTTTTTGTTTTATTATTATTATTATTATTATTATTATTTTAATCATTCAAATACCTTAAAAATACCCAAATATCCCTAAAAATTATTATTTTATTCCAAATTAATTAATTTAATTTAATTTAATTTATTTATTATATTTTAATCCTTTTTCGGGTATAATTCCTCCGTATTTTCGAGATATTGTCCCGAATGACTTTTCAGTATATTTTTCGATTATTTTCGGGATTATTTTTCAAAACTAAAAATCCCGACTAATTCCCATAAATTCATATCTTGATCAATTTAACCCGAAATAAATTTATTTCTCCTTTATTGACCAAGATTTCTCAAATCCATATTTTTAATTAAATTTCCTTATCGAAATTATACCGACCTTTGGTCTTTTGACCATTTTACCCTTGCACATGTTCGAGAATTAATTCAGTCAAACTTTCCTTCACGAACACTAATTCATTTCGTATTTTGATTAAATTCGGGTCTTACAACTCTCCCCCACTTAAGGAATTTGGTCCTCCAAATTAGAACCAATTCATATGAGCCCATAAACTACTCCGGTTACATCAATTGCATCATACTTCTTTAATTATCATGTGACCTTTTTCCGGAGTGTAACATTACCAAAGAACTTTAATTAGGGAGATCATCTTAAACCTCAATACTTTCTCTTTCCTGTTTAATGCCCGAATCAACTTATCAATATACTTATATTTGCATTAAGCTGAACTGTTGGATCTCATATCCTACCACCTGTGCTGGATCTGGATAGTATTGCCAAAGCATCAAAAGCTGAGACACATTGTGGGTGCCTGTTAATTCAAGTGATAACACCAACCTACAGGTCTTATTTCCCACTTGTCCAATCTCTCAAAATATTCAATCCAGCGAAACTCAACTTACCTTCTTCCAAAAGCTCGCTATGTCCTTATTCCCTTAGGACAAGAAACATTTCAATCATACTAATTCACCAAGGGTGAATTCCAATACTTGTCTATCCGCTGTGAGGCGTTTTTAATCTCTCATCCTTAACTAAACATCCTCAGAGACTTATTAACCAAGTCGAAAATAATTCTATCTGTCACCCACTTTTTCTTATCCAATTTGGGGAACAACCCCTACAGCCATACACTGCCTCATATCTTGTTATCCCGATACTCAAGTGACAACTGTCACTATTGGCGAATTCAATTAGAAATCAACTGATCATTCCAGGAGCTTAAAAATCAAGGGCACACGCTTTCATCGGATCCCCCAGAACTTGTACAGTCCTCTCTGACTGACCATCTGTCTGAGGATGAAAAGCTGTGCTAATACTCAGTCGGGTTCCCATAGCTTCCTAAAATATCCTCAGAGGTGGGAAGTGAAGCGGGACTCTCTATATGATACCATGCTCACTGGAACGCTACCTAATGTTCCACAATCTTCCTTATACATAAATCCTCATATACACCCTGAGTATTTGGGGATTTCATAACCAGAAGGTGGGTAGACTTAGTCACTCTATCGACTATCATCCAAACAGCCTCGTAATTCACCTGGATTATCTGTAACCCATCACGACATTCATGGAAACTTGCTCTCATTTTTCGCGCCGTGTCGATATAGGTAGAGACTGCAATAATTCTACAGACTTTTAATACTCTACCTTATTCTACTGCCATACTAGGCACTTTTCCACAATCTCTACCGTGTCACTTTTCACATCTGACCACCCATACCCTTTTCAGATATTTTATATATTTTTTATTACCTTCCGTATGCACTGTATATCCCGAAGAGTGAGCTTCTGACAATATTATTATCTCATCAACTGTGGTCATGGGGAGCACTTATACTGTCTCTGAACCTCTGTAAATCATTATCATACTCTGTGAACTCTGTCACTGTACCCTTCTGAATCTGACCCAAACTATCGACATCCTGTCGATCATCACGCTAAGCCTGTCAAATCCGGGCACACTCATCCGGTTCTAATCTCAGGCTAGCTGTCACACAATCACTGTCATCATCAGAAGGGATCACATCAATACTGAGGCTCACAACTGCTCTAGCAGCTCACGCTCCCTGACCATCATATGTGGTACCATCCCGAGGCTCTTTCTACTCAAAGCATCAGTCATCACATTAGCCTTTCCTGGGTGGTACAATTTTCACAATCAAAATCTCTCAGAAGCTCTAACCCATTATGTATTTTCATATTCGCCTCTTTTTGTGAAAACAGATACTCGGGCTTTGTGATCAGTGCATACCCACAATTCCTCATCGTGTACCTAATAGTACCATATCCTCAGTACAAATACTGTTGCCAACTTTAAATCATGGGTCAGATAGTTTATTTTATGATCAAGGAGTTGTCTGACTCCATACTTGACTATCTCCCCATTATACATCAATACACAGCTCCTTTATAATTTTGAGGTATCCATACTCACTGAGAACCTCTTGAGCTGTTGGGTATGGTGAAATTAATCACGGTGGTCAGTTCATACTTCACTACACCAAGATTCATGTCACATCTATCATCTTATTTGTCATCTCATTCAAAGACCACGTTTTCTTAGTTAAACGTGTTAACCAAGTAGACCATATTGAGAACTCGCAACAACCCATTTGTAAAAGCAATTTTCCAATTATTGCTGACAGTTTGCCCTAGACTTTAACTACACCCAACATATCATCGATAATGATGATTACAAATCGGTCCAATCCTTGACTTATTTATGCATAAGCGTATAAGATCCTGCAAAATCGCTTACATTTTCAGGTACTAACCTGCGTCATTTCCTTTTCTTATCTTAACGGCTCTTATTAAATTTTAATATGTTAACCTTTATGATTTGTCGAATTTTAATATTCTTATCGTCTTGGTAAAGGTATCCTAATGCTAAAGGTATTTATTATGACAATCGATTTCACGTTATAGGTTATATATATATATATATATATACTTTTAGACGCTGTCAAGTCTTCAGGCGGGGAGGTATTTTGAAATACCTTTATTAACCTTTAGACTTAACCACAATTACTTTATATACCAGTCCATGTGGTCACAACTTATATTCGCTACTAATTGCTTTAATCCTAATGACTTCATATCGTAAAGATGTTTTTACCTAGCATACGCCTCTTACTCCTATACATCTTATATTTAGGATCTATCTTATCTTAAAGATTATCTCATTTCGTATATCCCTCATGACAAAACTCTTTCATTATTCATTCCGTGAGTACAATCCTTTACTCCTTTAATTTCAACTGTTGCACCCCTTTTTATCACTTATCACACTTCTAGTATACTTTTCAGTACTGTTTTCACCCATGTTTTCAACTTAAAATCTCTATATCCATATTCCGTTAATTAATCCTCCTCTATTGGGGTACTCATTTATCAGAATTGTCCCCAATGATGTAGGCATTCATGCCTTTTTACTCACTTATATGCGAATGAAGGCGGTACAAATAAGTGTGTGGTACCAGGATCAATGAACATATGTACTTCATTATTCATAACAAGTGTGGTATCTTACACCACATCCATGAAACATCATAGTGTCCTGGTCCAAGACATCCTCTCGCCTTCGTCCAACAACCTACTTTCCTTTTTCTTTTCTTTTCGACTATTGCCTCCCTTTTCGTTGCAGCTATACCAACGAAGTTTTTCTCTGTCTCTTTACTTTTCTGTGGGGCGATCTCGCCCAACTTGTGCAACCACACTTAACGGCCATTTTCATCAATACAGTGTAGGTATAGACCCTCCTTTCGTGGTATCCACCACACATCCTACAGTGATCACACTGCTACTCTGCTTCGTAGCAGGTCGGGGTCCTCTAATCACAATGCCCCTCAAGAGTGTCAAAATTGGATGCACTGGGGCCTTACCAATTATCTTACTCCATGACTCGTCAAATTAAATCTTTTACCAATTACCATTTTCCCATTTTAACATCTCTGTCATTTCTCGATTCTCTTTTCTGTCTCTATTTCAGCCCTCACTACCTTTTCCAATCTCAGAGGCGTGCAATTCGTGTTCTTATTTACCCAACTGTAAATCTGCGCACTGCCTCGGTATAGGTAATATCTCACGGGGCCAATTGGACTCTGATTGACAATCTGAGCCCTTCCATAAACTTTTAGACATCTCGACTGTCACTTGTTCATAGTGTCGAGGTAATATCTGCCAAAGAATATAACTGAGTTTCATACTCATAATCAATTTAGTATTCCTGGGCAGTGTAAGAAATTTTTCCTTTAAATCATGTCCGGGATATCCTATCACCGGAATACATCCAATAAGATTTTTCATCTTAGCTATGGATGTTTAACACTTAAGATGGGTCGAGCGGGTTTCCACCAATGTTCCGCTGCGCCCTCTGATCTTATTCATAATCTCAGCAATTAGCTCCTCAAAATAATCTCCACACTCCGCTCCAACTTTGCGAAGCGTGTCTCAATACTGTCCGATCATTCTGTCGGACTCAGTGGGGCATGCTCAACATTTACCTCCATTTCAATTTCATTCTGATTCTCATAGGTCAACTCAGCACGATTTAGCAGACTCAGGTCTACCTCTACGACCTCTGCCTCGTGCACTATCTCTTCTAACGCAACTCATATTAAGCATTCCTGCATTCTCGACCATTTCTTAGTCAAAACCCATCTCGATATACACTATTGTATCTAACCAAGCACAGTAACACGGGGATGTAATTTCCTAATTACTGACACTGACACACATCAGACCAATTGCGGCTCTGATAACATTCATTAGTAACAGGATTCAAATTGTCTGAGCATTGCATAACATATTGGTATTTCATGTAAGTTCATTCATTAGTTATACACATATGAACATGTCATGAGCATTTTGACATTGTGCATTGAATGTATGTAAGACCCGATTTTATCGTAAGAGTAAAAGGATTGAAATGGTATTCCCGAACACATGAAGGGTAAAATGATCAAAAGATCAAAATTCGGTAGTAATCGAGACAAGAAAATTTAATTCAAAATATGGGAATGAGAAATCTTGATCAATAATGAAGAAATAATTAAATTTCGGGTTAAATTGATCAAGATATGAATTTATTGGCATAAATCAAAATTTTCGTATCAAAAAATAATCCCGAAAATAATCAAAAATTATACCGAAAAGATGAAATAATACAGATAAATTCATTTAGTGATTAAATGAATAAAATATAAATTTTTAAAGATATTTATGAATTTTAATATTATTTTATTGAATAAAATAATATTAAAAATAAATTATAAATAAATAAAATAAGTAAATGAAAAAAAAACGAAACGAAAACACAATCTGAAGAAAACAAAAGGAAACAGAAACGAAATAGAGAAGCGAGGAAGCTGAGACCGAGGAAGAGGTTCACCGGAGAACCACCGGCGGTGCTAAGGGGCCGGCGAGGGCCGGCGAAGGTAGCCCCACACCAGGCGAACCACCAGAGGCCGTGACGCGCCGTGGAGATCGTCGGAGCACGCCGAAAACGAAAAGAGAGCTCGCAGAAAAGAAGCCCCGCTTGGCGGCCATCGGCGTCGATTTGAGGCAAAACGAGGCCCGATTTAGGAAGCCCAAGTGCAGCCGAGCCGAACGGCAGTGGAATCACGTCGAGAACCGGACGGACGACGACAGAACGACCAGATGATGACTGAACCAGTCGAACCGAACTGAACCGACCAAATCGAACTGGACCGAACCGGCGGTCTGAACCGGGTTGAACCGGATCGGACTGGTTCAGCCAAAAAGATAAGGAAAAAAGGAATAAAAAGGGAAAAAAGAAAAAGAGAAAAAATTGGAGAAAATTTCAGTGATGCAATCGAGCTTCGGGTAAGTCGGTAAGCGGTCGAATTGACCGATTTAATTTTCAGAATATTTAATTTGATAAATAATCGACTGAAAGTTTACCCGAAAATATATTTAATTGTGTAGCTCGACAATTGGCATCCACCGAGAGCTCGAGACAGCCTCGATTTTTGTACTATCATAGAATCACAGGTAAGTAACCCTTATTTACGACAATTTTATGTCGATATGCGTGTTAAAATTTACCGCATAAATTACGGATTTAATTTTCGCATTAAATGAATTAAATTCTAGAAGTTGAGATAAATTGTCGTAAATAATTCATAAGCTGTCTGAGAGTTTAGAACGAGGCTAAATAAATACTGCTGGGCCCAATGAGCCCAATAGGCCTCGATAGAGTGAGAAAACAGGCTTAGGGCCGATTAAGGCCCATTATGGTGCAATCGGACCCAATATGGGAAAACGGGCCCAATGATTTAAATTAAGCCTAGAGAATATGAAATACAATTAAATTGTATTGTATTTGACCTGATGAATGTGTATCCGCAATTCCGAAGATTGGATTGTGAGCAAATCGGACTGCGTGACGAGTCATCAGTGGAAATGTCAGACTGTACAGAAAAATGAGGTAAGGGAATTATGTGAGTAGCTAGAGGTAGCTACGCATATTTTAATAGTTTTTCTGTACACTGAATATGTATGTATACACGGTTATTGTATAATGATCCTAAAAGTGGTTTAAATAATTTTAAGGATCGAAATAGGTGAAAAGTCTATTTTACCCCTATTGAGGGAAGTTCACATAAGGATGGTGAAAGCATGACATGCATGAAATGCATGATTTAAGGAATTTTATGATTAAGGAATTTTATTGGTTTTAATCAAAGCAAAGCGATAAATTGGCCATTAATTGCATGAATTTCACATGATAACACTACGTAAGTGTTATTTATATTTAAATGGAAATTTCTTTAGAAAACGGCCAACTATCAAGTTTATATGGAAACAGATAGTGCTGACACGTAGTTCACACTATATCTACGTTTGTGAATGTGCATAAATGTGCTTGAGCGGTTGCTCGCACCAACTTGTGTGACATCATATGCATGAAATGTGCTAGAGCGGTTGCTCGCACTGATTTTTATTATTGAGAAATGCATGAGAGGTGCTGGAGCCTAGCTCGCACTCTGTTTTGACATGTTTGACTTGTTTTGAAGTGGTATGCATAAAATGGTGCTGGAGCGATTGCTCGCACTAGTTTTTATGATTTGACATGCATGAGAGGTGCTGGAGCCTAGCTCGCATCCATTTTTGATATAATAATTGCATAAAAGCCGTGTTGGAGTGTAACTCGCACGAGATTTGATTTAATTATGCATAAAGCCATGCTGGAGTGTAACTCGCACGAGATTTGATTTACTTAAGCATTCATTTGTGTTGGAACGTTGCTCGCACAAAGTTTTATATGGTTTTTATAATTCATTTTAATGCCGTACTGGAGTTTTTCTCGTACGAGGTTTTCACTGAGTTGTTTTACATATCCGTACTAGATATTGCTCGTACGTGATTTTACTTGAATTTATAATCAGTTTAAGTCGTACTGGAGCGCTGCTCGTACGCAGATTTTACTGATTTTCATGACACCGTGCTAGAGCTTAGCTTGCACGAGATTTTCTGATATCATTAATATGCATGGAGCCGTGCTTGAGCTTTGCTCACACAGGGATTTATATTATATGCATATAGCCGTGTTGGAGCTTCCTGTAGACTGTGTGTCACAGTGAGATGATATCCTCACACGTGCATACTGAGACAGAGATGATATGAGTGGATAAGACCTATTGCAGGCACCCCTGATTGAGCTTAGGTTCACGGAGTACGTTGTACCGTGTATATCACGCGGAGTACGCTGTACCGTGGGGATTGTTGGAGTGGAGTGGCATTAGCCACGAGGCAGCAAGCCTTGCCCTTATAATCTTGGTGTTATGCTGTTCTGGAGGGTAGGACGACCCATCTCCCGTTTCAGGTGTGATACCCCGCACATTAGGTACCGTGTTGCCAGGGATCACTAGGATATGGCCATAGTCCTCGATGTTACTGATATAATCGATTGCTTGTCTCACATGATATAACTATTGGTCGATAGACCAGGGTAGACCCGAGGGAGGGGTCAGGCCCCCGATTTTATGATTTTATACTGTGATACGAGATTTTAGATGATTTTATGATTTGTGACCCTGAAAGAATGGTGGTTTTATAATCGAAGTTTTATAATGAATTTTAATGAATTGTTTTATGAGTTTTGGAATTGAATTATGAGATGTTTAACCCCTTTGGGTTGTTTTATACTATATTTTAAATGAAATGATTTAAATACAGTAGCATGCGAAGTTTTCCATGCTTTCATTTCAAATTCATGATTTTTCTTACATGACATGAAAGAATGCATGATCGTGTTTTACTTCATGCTCATTATGATTTAATGATGTCACATAAAATGTCTTTGATGCATGAATTATATGATTTCTATATGCACAAATAGTTTTGATAAACTATGGCATTGAAATATGCATGATTTTGTGCGTGAAATTTTAATGAAAAGAAATGGATTTAAGGGCATGGCATTATGAGCATGTAGATAGTGGAGCTATCTACTTACTTGCATAATTGCCTTACTGAGCGTGTGGTTTGCTCACCCCATTATTTTCCCATCTTTTCAGAGCACTCGCAATAGTTATTGAGTGGCTAAGGACTTGCATGCTTGGTATCCGCTGCTTCCCATCGAGAGACAGTTATACACATTTGTATAATTTTGTATCTAAATATGTAATGCACAGTACTGTAAATGGATATGATGTCAGGGATGTAGAGTTATAAATACCATTGTGTATGTATTTATTTAAAGTCAAAAAATAGTAAACTCTGATATATGAATGTAAATTTGGAAATGGAATGGTAAATAGGTGAGAGGTGACTAACACCGAATCATAGCCCAACTATGTTGTAGGATGGTCACGATGAGAGAAAGGTAAGAATTAAATAATAAATGAAAAAGCGAATAATTTACTCTGATTTTTAAATAATTTGGGTCGTGACAGTTAATGGTATCAGAGCTTGAGTTGGCCTGATATGAGTCGGTGTTAGTAGTTAAGGAAGTTTACATCCCCATGTACTGTGCATTGTTTAGATACAATTGTGTATATCGAGATGGAAATGCAGCTAAAAATTTGATTTTTGAATGCAAGTATAGACTCTTTAACTGATAGCCGCTATGGTTGAGAGGCGAGTACACGAGCTCGAGGCCGTAGAGGTAGGCCTGAGAGTTGTACTGAGCCGCCACAGGAGACTCGAAATGAGATTGAAGTGGAGGCTGTTATTGAGTATGCCCCACAGAGTCTGACAGAGAGATCGAACAGAGTCCGATAGAGAGATGGGACGGTATTGAGATATGCTTCGCGAGGTTGGGGCAGAGTGTGGAGATCATTTTACGAGCTAATAGCTCAGTGTATGCAAGGTATTTGAGGGCGAGTAGGAGCATTGGTGGAAGTCTGCTCGACCCACCTTAAGAGTTTGACATCCAGAATGGATATGGAGAAATAATTCTAGATGTAGTCCGGTGACAGAATATTTCGGACACTGTTTAAAGGAAATTATAGATGAAATTCTTTACTCTGACCCAGAGGAACTGGTTGATTTACGAATATGAAACTCAGTTTATATTTCTGAGCAGATATGACTCGGACACGATGAACAGTGAGAGTCGAGATGTTTGAAAATTCATAGAAGGGCTCAGATTGTCAATTAGAGTCCGAGTAGCCCGTTAGATATCACTACCTACGCCGAGGCAGTGCGCAGACTACAGTTGTGTGAATAAGATCATGAGTTGCACGCCTCTGAGATTGGGAAAGGTAGTAAGGGCTGAAATTGAGACAAAAGAGAATAGAAAATGATAGAGATGTCAGAACGAAAAAAAAAGGTAGTTTGGTAAAAGATTAGATTTGATGAGTTACGGGGTAAGATGATTGGTAAGGCCCCAGTGTATCCAAATACAGTATTTTGAGGCGTATTGTGATTAGAGGACCCCGACCTGCTCCGTAACAGTGTGAATAGAGTAGCAGTGTAAGCAGTGTGAACAGTGTAGAATATGTGGTAGTTGCCACAGAAATATGATGTTGGATGAGGGCGAGTGTATGCCTTAAACCAGGACACTACAGATGTTTCATATGATGTGGTGGAAGATACCACACTGGTTAAGAATAATAAAATAATTATTTTAATTGATCCTGGTGCCACGCATTTATTCATACCGCCTTCAGTTACTTATAAGCTAGTGAAAGATGTAAAGCCTGTACCCTTAAGCAAGATGACGATAGTTAGCTGATTTTCATTAACTGAATATGAGTATAGGGATTGTAAGTTGAAAATAGGGGTGAAAACATCACTAAAAGGCGTACTGTAAGTTTAACAAGTAATGAAAGAGTTGTTATAAGTGATATATGAAAGGAGATAAGCTTTGAGATGTGATAGATCCTGAATACGAGATATACTGGAATAAGAGGCGTATGGAAGGTAAGGATATCTTTGATATGTAGCGAATATGAATTGTGACCACATGGACTGATATGTAAAGTAAATGTGGTCAAGTCTGAGGGTTAATAAAGGTATTTTAAAATATCTCCCTGCCTGAAGATTTGACAGCGTCTAGAAGCGCACGCATAATCTATAAATTGAAATCGACAGTCATAATATATACATTTAAAATTGGGTACCTTTATTGGTACGATAAAAAGATATAGAATTTGATTAATCATGAAGGTTTAAAAAATTAAAATTTTATAAAAGCCATTAATATATAAAAAAGGAAATGACGCGAGTTAGTGTCTTGAACGGAAACGATTTCAAAATGACATTATACGTTTATGCGTACATAGGTCAAGAATATGAGTGATTGAAATATTAAGTGGAACTCAACTACGATGAGGTATTTAAACCTTACCTGGATCGATTGGTTGTCATCTTTAGCGATGATATTATGATGTATTCGAAGTCCAAGAAAGAGCATGAGAGCAAATGAAAACTGTCTTACAGACGTTATGGAAGAGTTTCTCGAAATTGGCTGCTCAGTTGATACGTCTCATTTGGAAAAAGATTTCATACGAGTGGTATGATAAATATGTAAATGGCTTCGGTGAGTTTTGGTATATAGAAGTAAAGAACTGACCACCGTAAGTAATCTCACCATAACCAACAGCTCAAGAGGTATCAATGTGTATGGATACCACAAAAATAAGGATTGGGCTGTGTATTGATGTAAAATGGGGAGATAGTCGTTTATGAATCTAGATAGTTCAAGGATCATGAGAGAAACTATCCGACCCATGATTTAGATTTGGTAGCCGTAGCGTTTACATTGAAAGTATGGTGCCACCACTTATATGGTAAGAAATTTCAGATATGCACTGATCGTAAAAGCCCCGAGTATTTGTTTTCACAAAAAGAGTAGAATATGAGATAACCAAGAGGGTTAGAGCTTCTAAAGATTATGATTGTGAACATTGTACCACCCAGGAAAGGCTAATGTAATGGCTGATGCCTTGAACAGAAAGAGCCTCGGGATGGTATCACATATGATGGACAGGGAGCGTGAGCTGCTAGAGCAGTTATGAGCCTCAGTAGTGATGTAATCCCTTCTGATGATGACGGTGATTGTGTGACAGCTAGCCTGAGGTTAGAACCGAATTTGTGTGACTGGATTTGCCAAGCTTAGCGTGATAATCGGCTTGGTGTCGATAGTGTGGGTCAAATTCAGAAGGGTATAGTGACAGAGTTCACGATGAGTGATGATGACTTACAAAGGTTTAGAGACAGTATAAGAGCTCCCCAGGACCACAGTTGATTAGATAGTGTAATTGTCAGAAGCTCATTCTTTGGGATATACTGTGCATCCGAGAAATAATAAATATATCAGAATCTCTGAAAAAGGGTATTGGTAGTCAGGTATGAAAGGTGATATTGTAGAGATTGTAGCAAAAAGTCTCGTATGTCAGCAGATTAAGGTAAAGCAAAAGAAGTCTGCATGGTTATTGCAGCCTCTACCTAAATTGACACGAAAATGGGAATAAGTTACCATGAAATTTGTGATGGGTTACAGAGGACCCGAGATGAATCACGAGGCTATCTAAGTGATAGTCGATAGATTGATTTAGTCTGCCCACCTTCTGTTTATGGAAATCCCTAGATACTCTGAGTGTGTAGGCAGATTCATGTGTATGGAAGATTGTGAAACATTATGTAGCGTTCCAGTGAGGATGTGATTAGAGCGTATGCCATTGATTTTATAAGCTCCTGGGATGGTCAGTTATTACTAATCGAATTCGCCAATAATGACAATTGTCACTTGAGTATCGGGATAACATTATATGAGGTATTGTATGGCTGTAGGGAGTTGTTTCCCCAACTTGGATAAGAAAAAGTGGGTGATAGATTGAGAATTGTTCCCGAATTGGTAAGATAAACCTCTGCGGATGTTTAGTTAAATTGTGAGAGATTAAGAACACCTCAGAGTAGATAGAAAAGCTATGCTGACAAGAGACAGGAAACCATTAGTATTCACCGAGGGTGAATCATTATTGTTGGCAGTTACTTGTCTTAAAGACGTAATGAGATTCGGATAGAGATATTGAACAAGTGGGAGATAAGGCCTGTAAGTTGGCGTTACCACTTAAATTAGCAGGCATCCACAATGTGTCCTATCTTTTGATGCTTAAGAAATATTATCTGGACCCGATATATGTGACCGGATATGAGCTCCAACAGTTTAGCTCAATGAAAGTATAACGTAGGATTGGAGAATCGATTCGGGTATTAGACAGAAGGAGAAAGTGTTGAGGTTTAAGATGATCTCCCTAGCTAAGTGTGATGGTAGTATTACACTCCGGAGAAAGTCACTTGAGGATGACTGTATATGACATGATAGATGTACCCCGAGTTGTTTATGGACTCATTTACTTGGTTCTAATTAGGAGGACCAAATTTATTAAGTGGGGGAGATCGTAAGACCCGATTTTATCGTAAGAGCAAAAGGATTGAAATGGTATTCCCGAACACGTGAAGGGTAAAACGATCAAAAGACCAAAATTCGGTAGTAATCGGGACAAGAAAATTTAATTAAAAATATGGGAATGAGAAATCTTGATCAATAACGAAGAAATAATTAAATTTCAGGTTAAATTGATCAAGATATGAATTTATTGGAATAAATCAGAATTTTCGTATCGAAAATAATCCCGAAAATAATCGAAAATTATGCCGGAAAGACAAAATAATACAGATAAATTCATTTAGTGATTAAATGAATAAAATATAAATTTTTAAAGATATTTATGGATTTTAATATTATTCATTGAATAAAATAATATTAAAAATAAATTATAAATAAATAAAATAAGTGAATGAAAAAAAAACGAAACGAAAACACAATCTGAAGAAAACAAAAGGAAACAGAAACAAAATAGAGAAGCGAGGAAGCCGAGATCGAGGAAGAGGTTCACCGGCGAACCACCGGCGGTGCTGAGGCGCCGGCGAGGGCCGCTGAAGGTAGCCCCACACCAGGCGAACCACCAGAGGCCGTGACGCGCCGTGGAGATCGTCGAAGCACGCCGAAAACGGAAAGAGAGCCCGCGAAAGAGAAGCCCCGATTGGCGGCCATCAGCGTCGATTCGAGGTAAAATGAGGCCCGATTTAGGAAGCCCAGGAGCAGCCGAGCCGAACGGCGGTGGAATCACGTGGGGAACCGGCCAAACGGTGACGGAATGACCAAATGATGACTGAACCGACCGAACCGAACTGAACCAGCCAAATCGAACCGGACCGAACCGGCGATCTGAACCGGGTTGAACCGGACCAAACCGGTTCAGCCAAAAAGAGAAGAAGAAAAGGAAGGAAAAGGGAAAAAAAGAAGAAAAATTGGAAAAAATTTCAGTGATGTAATCGAGCTTCGGGTAAGTCGGTAAGCGGTCGAATTGACAGATTTAATTTTTGAAATATTTAATTTGATAAATAATCGACTGAAAGTTTACCCGAAAATATATTTAATTGTGTAGCTCGACAATTGGCATCCACCGAGAGCTCAAGACAGCCTCAATTTTTGTACTATCATGAAATCACGGGTAAGTAACCCTTATTTACGACAAATTTACGTCGATATGTGTGTTAGAATTTACCGCATAAATTACGGATTTAATTTCTGCATTAAATGAATTAAATACTGAAAATTGAGATAAATTGTCGTAAATAATTCATAAGCTGTCTGAGAGTTTAGAACGAGGCTAAATAAATACTGCTGGGCCCAATGAGCCCAATAGGCCTCGATAGAGTGAGAAAATGGGCTTAGGGCCGATTAAGGCCCATTATGGTGCAATCGAGCCCAATATGGGAAAACGGGCCCAATGATTTAAATTAAGCCTAGAGAATATGAAATACAATTAAATTGTATTGTATTTGACCTGATGAATGTGTATCCACAGTTTCGGAGATTGGATTGGGAGCAAATCGGACTGCGTGACGAGTCATCAGTGGAAATGTCAGACTGTACAGAAAAATGAGGTAAGGGAATTATGTGAGTAGCTAGAGGTAGCTACGCATATTTTAATAGTTTTTTTGTACACTGAATATGTATGTATACATGGTTATTGTATAATGATCCTAAAAGTGGTTTAAATAATTTTAAGGATCGAAATAGGTGAAAAGTCTATTTTACCCCTATTGAGGGAAGTTCACCTAAGGATGGTGAAAGCATGACATGCATGAAATGCATGATTTAAGGAATTTTATGATTAAGGAATTTTATTGGTTTTAATCAAAGCAAAGCGATAGATTGGCCAGTAATTGCATGAATTTCACATGATAACACTACGTAAGTGTTATTTATATTTAAATGGAAATTTCTTTGGAAAACGGCCAACTATCAAGTTTATATGGAAACAGATAGTGCTGCCACGTAGTTCACACTATATCTACGTTTGTGAATGTGCATAAATGTGCTTGAACGGTTGCTCGCACCAACTTGTGTGACATCATATGCATGAAATGTGCTAGAGCGGTTGCTCGCACTGATTTTTATTATTGAGAATGCATGAGAGGTGCTGGAGCCTAGCTCGCACTCTGTTTTGACATGTTTTGACTTGTTTTGAAGTGGTATGCATAAAATGGTGCTGGAGCGATTGCTCGCACTAGTTTTTATGATTTGACATACATGAGAGGTGCTGGAGCCTAACTCATATCCATTTTTGATATAATAATTGCATAAAAGTCGTGCTGGAGTGTAACTCGGACGAGATTTGATTTAATTATGCATAAAGCCGTGCTGGAGTGTAACTCACACGAGATTTGATTTAATTATGCATAAAGCCGTGCTGGAGTGTAACTCGCACGAGATTTGATTTACTTGTGCATTCATTTGTGTTGGAGCGTTGCTCGCACAAAGTTTTATATGGTTTTTATAATTCATTTTAATGTCGTACTGAAGTTTTTCTCGTACGAGGTTTTCACTGAGTTGTTTTACATATCCGTACTAGAGCATTGCTCGTACGTGGATTTTACTTGAATTTATAATTAGTTTAAGTCGTACTGGAGCGCTGCTCGTACGCAGATTTTACTGATTTTCAGGACACCGTGCTAGAGATTAGCTCGCACGAGATTTTCTGATATCATGAATATGCATGGAGCCGTGCTTGAGCTTCGCTCGCACAGGGATTTATATTACATGCATATAGCCGTGTTGGAGCCTCCTGTAGACTGTGTGTCACAGTGAGATGATATGCTCACACGTGCATACTGAGATAGAGATGATATGAGTGGATAAGACCTATTGCAGGCACCCTTGATTGAGCTTGGGTTCACGGAGTACGTTGTACCGTGTATATCACGCGGAGTACGCTGTACCGTGGGGATTGTTGGAGTGGAGTGGCATTAGCCACGAGGCAGCAAGCATTGCCCTTACAATCTTGGTGTTATGCTGTTCTGGCGGGTAGGACGACCCATCTCCCGTTTCAGGTGTGATACCCCGCACACTAGGTACCATGTTGCCAGGGATCACTAGGATATGGCCAAAGTCCTCGATGTTACTGATATAATCAGATGCTTGTCTCACATGATATAACTATTGGTCGATAGACCAGGGTAGACCCGAGGGAGGGGTCAGGCCCCCGATTTTATGATTTTATACTGTGATACGAGATTTTAGATGATTTTATGATTTGTGACCCTGAAAGAAGGGTGGTTTTATAATCGAAGTTTTATAATGAATTTTAATGAATTGTTTTATGAGTTTTGGAATTGAATTATGAGATGTTTAACCCCTTTGGGTTGTTTTATACTACATTTTAAATGAAATGATTTAAATACAGTAGCATGTGAAGTTTTCCATGCTTTCATTTCAAATTTATGATTTGTCTTACATGACATGAAAGAATGCATGATCGTGTTTTACTTCATGCTCATTATGATTTAATGATGTCACATAAAATGTCTTTGATGCATGAATTATATGATTTCTATATGCACAAATAGTTTTGATAAACTATGGCATTGAAATATGATGATTTTGTGCGTGAAAGTTTAATGAAAAGAAATGGATTTAAGGGAATGGCATTATGAGCATGTAGATAGTGGAGCTATCTACTTACTTGCATAATTGTCATGCTGAGCGTGTGGTTTGCTGACCTCCCTTATTTTTCCATCTTTTCAGAGCACTCGCAATAATTATTGAGCGGCTAAGGACTTGCATGCTTGGTATCAGCTGCTTCCCATCAAGAGACATGTATACACATTTGTATAATTTTGTATCTAAATATGTAATGCACAATACTATAAATGGATATGATGTCAGGGATGTAGAGTTATGAATACCATTGTGTATGTATTTATTTAAAGTCAAAAGATAGTAAACTCTGATATATGAATGTGAATTTGGAAATGGAATGGTAAATAGGTGAGAGGTGACTAACACCGAATCATAGCCCAACTATGTTGTAGGATGGTCACGATGAGAGAAAGGTAAGAATTAAATAATAAATGAAAAAGCGAAAAATTTACTATGATTTTTAGGTAATTTAGGTCGTGACAATGTATGCATACAAACTTCCATTTATGCATAAAAGCTTCTATTAAGCCAATTTTGAGTGAGTTTAGATTCTTATTTTCCAAAAGAAAGGATTCATGGTCAAGAAGAAGGTCTAGTTATTTAAGAAACGATGGGCAGTTGGAAATGTTATAAATGTAATTTCCAATATGGGGGTAATTTGTATTTTTGTATATAGTCTAATTTTGAAAACTTTTTGAAGATGATTTTTTTATGAACTTTTGAATTTTTTTTTATTTAACAATAAAATCCTTACTTGACATCTTTTCATGATGAAAAAAACTAAAAATAATTGGTGATAACTATTGAGAATGAATATCCGGTGCTACTTTATTAATTATTCCATGTTTCTTCTCAACTGAAAATGAAACCACTCAAAAGCTTGAATCATGAAACATTATAAAGCTTGAACCTTATAAACCTGATTCTTCTTTACCATGGAAAGATCCTAAAGTCAATGATCTTCATCTATGCTATGAGCAATGAAATGACTGATAAATTTGAAAAACTTTTTGAATTGTTTTTGAAAAGCCAATTCATGAAGCACTCTCCTCAGGATTTTGGATTTGGAAATTTGATAAAAGTTAAGGCTATGCTAAAAGTCCCAAACACCTCAATACTTAATTTCTTTCACACAACCTTTCGGGTATTTTTATTTTTAAAGCATCATTCGCCCACATCCTGGGGCAAAATAAAATAGCCAAGCTATTTGATTACCTCAACATCTTTTCATAAACCATTCTTGATTTGACTGATATCCTTTTCCTTCTTTGAATAAAGTTGACATGAATAATCCAAGTGAATCATGAAAATGCAAATCATTGTGTGAGGGCTTCATCAAGTTAGGAGAGAGAAAAAGAAAAGAAAAAATAGGTGAAAAAAGAACAAAGAAAGAAAATAATGATTATGATACCATGCATGTAAGATATTCAAATGATTTCAAATGCTAAAAGAAATTTTTACCTTAAGATTTGTTTTGTGATCAAAGTATCTTAATTTGTTATGACAAATGGCCATCTTTCTTATTTCCTTCATAAAAATGAATTTATCCACTTACTACCCCATTTGTTCTTATTCATTTCTTTATGAATAAACCTAAGCAAGGATTACTCTCCACATTGGGGGGCATGCAAGAAGTAAAATCTTATGAGAAGCGTGAATGATTGGGAATTAAACATTAGATAAGCATGCCTCTTGTAAAAGTGGTAAATGATGAAAATGTGAAAAAAAGTACAAATGAAAGAAAATGAAAAAGAGATGGGGAAATTAGAAAAAGGTTACGAAAAGAAAAAGAAGAGGTTAGAAGATAGGAAAAGGAAAAAGTGTGAAGAAAAAAATGGAGGATAAAGAAGATGTGCTTCGAAGATGAGATAGGATGAATGTCCTTACAAGAAGAAATGATCCTTAGTTTTATAAACCCTAAAACACTTATTTGACCCTGTTTGTCCGTTCTTTCATAACCTGAAACTCTGGCTTACGTTACGTGCTTATTAAGTCTCTTTGGGTCAAATAGAGATACTTATATTGAAAAGTTTTTCTAAGGAAATCTTCATCATTATTTGGCTTTGAATGATATTTGGATTCTCAAATGCATGGTAGAATGATCAAAGAAAAAGAAGTAGAAAAAAAAAGAAGAAGAATAAGGCTCTAGGGTTAAAGCCCCAAAAAGGGTAATCTAGAGTAATAATGAAACTTTTTTGAGACAACTTAAGACCATTATCCTTGATTTGCTAAAGCAACAACATCAAAAAGCACTAGAGAATGATTGTTTTGTTCAAATTTTTTTTAAGAAATCTAAAATCACCACATTGAAAACTTGTTTGAATCTTTTAATTACCTTTTGTTTTGAGTCCACTATTGCTACGTCTTGTCATTTGTTGAAGTTTGAATAAGAAGAAATTGGGAGAATCCTAAATTAGATTTGGATTTAAAAGAAAAGTCATTTTGTAAAAGAAATTTTGATTTTCAAAAAAGTTTATTTCATTTGCGAGCCTAGATTAAGAGACATTGATATCCCTGTTGATTGGTAAAACAAAATTGATAGCCAGGATTTTCTTGATATGCTGAATTATCTCATTGAAGACCAAGTTATGATTCACTTTAGATAGTAATCATAAATTTCTAAGAGATTTCAAAGTTACTTGTTTTGTTTTGATCTCGAAAAAAATTTCTTAGGAGAGATCCTTTGTTGATATGAAAAAATAAACATTTTTTTTAGAAAAGTGGATGGTAGAAATGGAAAATTTTTCTAGGGCAACTTTTTAAGAGTTTGAAAACATGAATACTTTCTTAAGTAATCTTTTGTTAGAATATGGTTATTGGTGTAAGAACAGAAACATAGAGAAGAATTATCTAAAGTTGGATTTTATTTTTGCTTTGAAGGAAGTGAAACATGGTGAAACGTTTTATGACTGGGGAAATTGTGTGGTTAACTATAAGTGATACTTTGATAGGAATTGAGATATATGAGAGCCAAGTAATAAGGAGTGATCTTATTAGGGCAAATGATGTTAAAATTGCTAAATGTGATGAAAGAATAATGATGAGGCAAGAAGTGAATGAATGGTGACAAATTTGAGAAAAAAGAATGATGAGGCAAGAAAATATTCAATAAATGATGATGAATGATGGAACAAGGAAAGAAGTGAATGAATGATGACAAAATTTGAAGATGGAAGAATGATGAGGCAATGAGAAGATCGGATGAGTAATAAGAAAATAATATGATAGATGAAAGATATGGTTTGATAAGGCATTTTATGACATTTACATAGCATTCATGGCATTTCATTTAATTCATGTTGACATGAAAAGTGAAATTTTGAATTATTTGTTAAGATATTAAGGTAAGAAGTTCTGAAAGATGAGATGAGGAATGTTCTAAAAAAATGTGTGAAAAAATGATGAGCAAATGTGAGAAAAATACAAAATAAAAAGTGATGGATGATGAGAAAATAAAAAGGTGAGAAAATTTGAAAAAATGGAAGAGAAATTGTGTGGAAAAAAGGATGAGAAAATTTGAAAAAAAAATAAATGAGAAAATGTGAGAAAATTCAAAACGAATAAATGATGAGAAACTGAGGAAAAATGAGATGAATTTTGAAGGATGAAAATATAAGAGATGGGAATTTGAAAAATATGAGATGATAAACATTTCTGAGAAAATTTCAAGATAAAAGCAAAGCCCAATCTAGTTGGCACATTAGATGAAAGTGAAGCCCAGTAAATGAAAACAAAACCCTGTCTAGTTTACACATTAGATGAGAGCGAACACCTAATTTAGTTGGCACATTAGATGAGATAAACCTAATCATGTTGGCACATTAAATAAAAGAACAAGCCCTGTTTAGCTGGGACTTTAGATAAGGGCAGTTTAACTAGCATATTGGATGAGAGAAAAGCCCAGTTAGCTAGCACATTAGATGAGAATGAAGCTCGATGTAGCTGGTACCAAAATAGAAGTTAAGCCCAGTCATGTTGGCATTAGATGAGAATGAAGCTTAATGTAGTTGGCCCCAAAATAAAATTTAAGCTCTGTCATGTTGGCGTTAAATGAGAATAAAGCCCAATGTAGCCGACACCAAAATGAGAATTAAATCCAGTCATGTGCACATTAGGAATAGTTTTCTTGGTTTCTAGAAGGAAGAAATTAGGAAATTTGATCATTTGCATAGATAGGATGAATGATATTGCATAAAAATGATATATTGCATACATGATATTGCATAGATAGGATAAATTGTATAAATAACAAGGCACAAGTAAGATACAAGATATAGATAAGATAGATGATATAGATACGAGAGATTGCATAGATGACATGACATAAATAGGTGTAAGGCCTGTAAATTCATATGTATTCGTTATGATTTCGTGATGTACAAACAAGTTACATTTGATATGAATCATAAGAAATGAATGTTTTTAAGTTCCAAATGTCACGACCCGAATTACCTAAAAATCAGAGTAAATTTTTCACTTTTTCATTTATTATTTAATTCTTACCTTTCTCTAATCGTGACCATCCTACAACACAGTTGGGCTATGATTCGGTGTTAGTCACCTCACACTATTTACCATTCCACTTTCATTATCCCATTCATTTATCAGAGTTTACTATCTTTTGACTTTAAATAAATATATACCCAATGGTATTTATAACACTACATCCCCGACATCATATCCGTTTATAGCACTGTGCATTACATATTTAAATACAAAACTATACAAATGTATATACCTGTCTCTCGATGGGAAGCAGCGGATACCAAGCATGCAAGTCCTCAGCCGCTTACTAATTTCTGTGAGTGCTCTGAAAAGATGGGAAAATAAGGGGGTGAGCAAACCACATGCTCAGTAAGGCAATTATGCAAGTAAGTAGATAGCTCCACTATCTACATGCTCATAATGCCATGCCCTTAAATCCATTTCTTTTCATTTAAAATTTCACGCACAAAGTCATGCATATTCAATGCCATAGTTTATCCAAAACTATTTGTGCATATATAAATCATGTAATTCATGCATTCAAAGCATTTTATGTGACATCATTAAATCATATTAAGCATGAATTAAATCAAGATCATGCAGTCTTTCATGTCATGTAAGACAAATCATGGATTTCAAATGAAAGCTTGGAAAACATCATCATGCTATTGCATTTAAATCAATACATTAAAACTGCAGTAAAAACTAACCCTTCCGGGTCAATCAACTCATAAAACAATCTCATAATTCCATTTCAAACTCATAAAACAATTCGTTAAAATTTCATTATAAAACTTCGGTTATAAAACCACCCTTCTTTCAGGTCACATATCATAAAATCATATGAAATCATAAATTCGTCAAATCGGGGGCCTGACCCCTCCTTCGGGTCTACCCTGGTCTAACAGACCACAAGTTATATCATGCGAGACAATCAGGTAATTATTAGTAACATCGAGGACTATGGCCATATCCTAGTGATCCCTGGCAACACGGTACCTAGTGTGCGGGGTATCGCACCTGAAACGGGAGGTGGGTCGTCCTACCCGCCAGAATAGAATAACACCAGGATTGTGAGGGCAAGGCTTGCTGCCTCGTGGCTAATGCCACTCCACTCCAACAATCCCCATGGTACAGCGTACTCCGCGTGACATACACGGTACAAAGTACTCCGTGAACCCAAGCTCAATCAGGGGTGCTTGCAATAGGTCTTATCCACCCAAATCATCTCTGTCTCAGAGTGCACGTGTGAGCATATCATCTCACTGTGACACACAGTCTACAGGAGGCTCCAACACGGCTATATGCATGTCATATAAATCCCTGTGCGAGCGAAGCTCAAGCACGGCTCCATGCATATTCATGATATCAGAAAACCTCGTGCGAGCGAAGCTCTAGCACGATTTCATAAAAATCAGTAAAATCTGCGTACGAGCAGCGCTCCAGTACGACTTAAACTGATTATAAATTCAAGTAAAATCCACGTACGAGCAATGCTCTAGTACGGATATGTATAGAAACTCAGTAAAAACCTCGTACGAGAAAAACTCCAGTACAACATTCAAATGAATTATAAAAACCATATAAAACTTTGTGTGAGCAAGCTCCAGCACAAATGAATGCTCAAGTAAATCAAATCTTGTGCGAGTTACACTCCAGCACGACTTTATGCATAATTAAATCAAATCTCGTGCGAGTTACACTCCAGCACGGCTTTATGCAATATCAAATCAAAACAGGATGCGAGCTAAGCTCCAGCATCTCTCATGCATGTCAAATCATTAAAACTAGTGCGAGCAATCGCTCCAGCACCATTTTATGCATACCACGTCAAAACAAATCAAAACATGTCAAAACATGTCAAAACAGAGTGCGAGCTAGGCTTCAGCAGCTCTCATGCATATCAAATCATAAAATCAGTGCGAGCAACCGCTCTAGCACATTTCATGCATATGATGTCACACAAGTCGGTGCGAGCAAGCGCTCAAGCACATTTATGCACAATCACAAACGCAGATATAGTGCGAACTACGTGTCGGCACTATCTGTTTCCATATAAACTTGATAGTTGGCCATTTTCCAAAGAAATTTTCATTTAAATATGAATAACACCTACGTAGTGTTATCTTGTGAAATTATATAATTTCTGGCCAATCTACCGATTTGCTTTGATTAAAACAAATAAAATTCCTTAATTTCAGAAAATTCCTTAAATCATGCATTTCATGCATGTCATGCTTTCACCATCCTTAGGTGAACTTCCCTCAATAGGGGTAAAATAGATATTTCACTTATTTCGATCCTTAAAAATCATTTAAACCATTTTCAGGACCTTTATACATAATCAAGGCATACATACATATTCAGTGTACAGAAAAACTATTAAAATACGCGTAGCTACCTCTAGCTACTCACATAATTCCCTTACCTCATTTTTCTGTACAGTCTGACCTTTCCACTGATGACTCGTCACGCAGTCTGATTTGCTCTCAATCCAAATCAAATCTTCGGAACTGCGGATACACATTCATCAGGTCAAATACAATACAATTTAATTCATTTCTTATTTTCTGGGCTTAATTTAAATCATTGGGCCCGTTTACCCATATTGGGCCCGATTGCACCTTAATGGGCCTTAATCGGCCTTAAGCCCGTTTACCACACTTTATCGAGGCCTATTGGGCTCATTGGGCCCAGCAGTATTTATTTAGTCTCGTTCTAAACTCTCAGACAGCTTATGAATTATTTACGACAATTTATCCAATTTTCCAGAATATAATTCATTTATGCGAAAATTAAATCTGTAATTCATCAACAAGCATAACGATGTAAAATTGTCGTAAATAAGGGTTACTTACCCGTTATTCCATGATCGTACACAAATTGAGGCTGTCTCGAGCTCTCGGTTGATGCCAATTGTCGAGCTACACAATTAAATATATTTTCAGGTAAACTTTCAGTCGATTATTTATCAAATTAAATATTCTAAAAATTAAATCGGTCAATTCGACCGCTTACCGACTTACCCGAAGCTCGATTGCATCACTGAAATTTTCTCCAATTTTTCCTCTTTTTCTTTTTCCCATTTTCTTCCTTTTTTTTCCCTCTCTTTTTGGCTGAACCGGTTTGGTCCGGTTCAGCACAGTCACTTTCTCACTGAACCGCCGACAGGTTCAGTACCTTTTTGGTCGTGCCGGCGTCGTCCGGCCGGTTCCCGGTGTGCCACTGCCGTCGTTCGGTGGGCCTTAGCCTGGGAACCTCTCGGCTGGCCTAGATCAGAACAAAATCCCGCCGGTGGCCGCCGAATGCCCTCTTTTCCTCCGCGGCTTCCTCCCTTCGATTTGTCGGATTCTGACGTTGGTGGAGGGTGAGACCGGTGCCGATGAGTGCGCACGGAGTCCCTCTTCACTTTCTGGCCGCTTGACTGGTCGTTGGTCGTCGGTGGTGGCCGTCCGGCCTCTCTTCTTCCTCGGCTACCGTTTCACATTTTTTCCTCCTCTCTCCCCGTGTTTTGCAATTCAGATTTCCTTTTTTTTTTTTTACTTATTTTGTTTATTATTTATAATTAACTTTTATTATTATTTTAATCAATTAAAATATATTAAAATTGCCAAAATATCTTCAAAAATTATTATTTAATTCATTTAATCTATAAATGAATTTATCAGTCCGATTTTACCTTTTCGGTATATTTTTCGATTATTTTCGAGATTATTTTTCGAGGCAAAAATTTAGATTTATTCCAATAAATTCATATCTTGATCAATTTAACCCAAAATTTAATTTTTTCTTCATTATTGATCAAGATTTCTCATTCTCATATTTTTAATTAAATTTTCTTGTCCCGATTAATACCGAATTTTGGTCTTTTGACCATTTTGCCCTTGCACATGTTCGAAAATTCTATTTCCATCCTTTTGCATTTTTAAATGCACTCAAAAATTCCTATTTATTCCCTTTTTTCCCTTACGATAAAATCGGGTCTTACACCAAATGTGAATGAAATGAAAAACGAGTAGTGAAGCAAATTGAATATGAATATACCTTTGAATTTCTGGGAAAATTGTAGCTAGAATGCTGCAGATGAAGGGCAGATCAATTTCATTAGCAAGGGGAGATCAATCTCATTGCCTTGAAATACAATGCCAAGCATTCTATAAGAGGGAGATCGATCCCTCATTCAAAGCAGACCGATCTTAGGTGAATTCTGGTTGAGACAGATCGATCTCTAAAGGGTTCTGGATAGCACAGATCAATCTCTACTCAAGGGCCATATCGATCTCTAAGTGATTCTGTTTGAAGAAGATTGATCTCATACCAAGGAGCAAATCGATCCTACCTTCTAAAGGTCGAATTCTGAAGAGATAAACACATGGCAGATCGATCTCTCACTACTACAGATCGATCTCATAAGGTAATTCTATATAAACTCGACTGCTGCATCTTCTTTCCCCAAAACCAACTAAATCCTCCATTGAAATAAAGTGAAAACCTAACTTTCTTACTCAAAAAATCATCACTTTTCAATCAGTTTTAAGAGTGATTTGCTTCAGCAAAGTTGTCCCTTATGAGGAGGAGAACAACATAGTTGAAAACTAGAAGCTTAAATCAAGGATTGAAGGAGCAAAGTGGATTTCCCCTAACTTGGCAAAAAGAGGAAAAAAATCAAGCTAGGTAAGATTTCAATGCACCAACTTCAAGTATGTTAATATAGGTATCTTGGTGAGTTGATTGGTGTATGTTTTGTTGGCTGAAAACACCTATGAGAGAAAGTTGATTAGGAATGGATTTAATGATGATTTAAGCATGTGGTGATGTTATTAAGCATGTATATATGATTGTAAGATAGTTTTGTGAAATACATGTATTGGAATAGATGAGGAATGAAAATAGGTATATGAGATGTAGGTTGAAATACCATAGTGGGAGAAAATAATAAACTTGAGGCATTAAGAGATTTATGTCGGTTCAATTCGAATCAGTAGACTTGATAAGTCTAATAGGTCCTCGAGAAATGAGTTGTAAAATCGAAATGGACTTAAGAGAGAATAAGGTCTAATGAGATGTAATAAGGCCAAATGGGTGTAAAAAGGGCTAAATACATTGATTGAAATTCATGCAAGTGAAAATTAAGTATATTAAGGTATACTGATGTGAATGGTTATCTACAGCTTCAGAGTTTATATTGGAACCTGATCGGACTGCGAGGTTTAGCAGCACCGAGAAAGTGAGGTCACATGATGTGATCAGAGGTAAGGGAATTTTGTGAGTAGCTAGAGGTAGCTATACGTATTTTGGATAGAAATTCGAGTATTTAAATTGTATATGGATTTTCGAATATGGAAAGTTTCAGTAGGGAACCAATAAGGTAAAATTGTGATTTTTACCAGTTAAGGGCAAAAAGCTTAGGAAGCATGTTCGTGACTAGTTTTGACAGTTGCATAGATAGATTGGCTAATGTTTTCATGTTATATGTGAAAACAACACATTATAATGCGGATTTGATTTAATTGAGTGAATTCCAATTGAAATAAGTCATCTATCGATTTGTGTAAAAACCATTGGTGCTAGAGCACAGCTCGCACTAGATTTTACCAGATATGAATCACATAGTACTTGAGTATTTCTCATACTTGATTTTAATGCGATTTGTGTATGATAGAGTATTGGAGCGTTGCTCGTACTCAGTTTTATTGATTGATGCATGATAGAGTATTGGAGCATTGCTTGTACTCAGTTTTACATGACATAGTGTTGGGAGCATTGCTCGCATTAGATTTATGTGACTTTTGCATGTGGTCATGTTGGAGTTTACTCGCATGTACCGATTTTGAAAGAGATAGCATTAAACACCCGTGTTGGGAGCCTGTACAAATTGTGTGTTGCACCGATTATATGCTCGCACATGCAAATTCTTGAGATATGGCTGAGGGCTATCGAAACTATTAAGCATGGTATGAGGGCTAAGACCTATGGCAGGGACCCCGACTGTGAGGATTGGGTCCATGGAGTACTTTGTACCGTGTATGCCACATTGAGTCTATGTACTGTGAGTACATGATGATATAGAGTTGTTGGCTAACGATTGAGGATTTGACCCACCTCCCATTACAGCAAATATGAGGCCCCGCACACCGAGTACTGTGTAGCCTGAGATCACGAAAAAATGAGATATGATTATAATCTTCGAACATGTAGTCGCCTATCTCGTTTAACTCACTTGAGATTTCTTGATTGAATTATCACATGATTTTATATATTGGACATGTGAATTTGTGTGAAAGGGTAACCAGAGGGATGAGTGAGGCCCGAATTTTCATGTTTTTACATGATATGCCATCTTTGTTTTGATTTAATTGATATGACATAATGAAATGTGATTTACAGTAATTACATGAAAATGCAATGTTTTGCATAAATTGCTGAGGTTATTAAACTAGCACGTTTTCAGTTCATACTGATGATTTGTATATATATCTATATGTATATATATATATACTTGCATAAATGTTTCAAGAAAGATACATGCTTTAGATGTGAATCGAAAAGGAAATGATTTAATGGCATGAACATTATATTTTGTAGACAGTGTGGTGATCTACTTGCTTGCCTTATTTCCTTACTGAGCTGTGAGCTCACCCCCTTTTTATTTCCTCATCTCTATAGAGCGTTCACAGTAGTTGAGCACGGCTGAGGACTGGTATTCCTTTATCCGCTACATACCCATCTTATGAAAGGTATACACATTCGACCGTTTTATATTGAACAATGTAAAAGCACAGTTATATAAACGAATGTACGGTCGGGGATGTATATGTACAAGTATTTGTATTTAATATATGTAAATTAATTATGAGAAAGAGTACTTACGGTCAATGGATAATTGTATTGACTTGTATGCATGTTATGAAATGACAGAAGGAAAGGTAAGTAAAATGTGAAAAAATTTATAGTGGGTTTTGCTAAGTCACAGGCGGTTATGACAGAATAGTATCAGAGCAGAGTTGGTCTGATGTGAGTCAGTATTAGTAATAAGGAAGGTGTACATCCCTATATTACTGTGCTTTGTTCTATTGTAAATGTGTATTTCGAGATGGGAATTGCAAAATTAATGGCTGTGAATGTAGGAATCGAGCCATTATGACTAATACCAGCCGTGGTAGAGGGGCTACAGGTGGGGCTCAAGGCCGTAGAGGTAGGCCTGAGACCCGAGATGAAACGACATGTCCCACTCAGGTACCAGAGAGTATCGAGGCATTCTTCACGAGATTAAAGCGTCGCCTTGAGACTATAGTGGAGTTATTGGTACAGACTTTGCTAGGTGGACAAAGGTAGCATGTAGGGACTGCACCTGGAGAGGCAACTGCACATGGTATGCCTGTACAACCAGCTCCAACACCGCAGCATACAAATACTTCTATACCCCCACCAACTCATGATACGCCTTCTCCTGTTGCTCTACGATAGGGCGCTAGTACTTTGGGGTATGGTTGTGAGCTTGATAGATTGCAACAGTTCCAGAAGTTTGGACCTCCGTCGTTTAGTGGGGTGAAGGACCCCGTTATTGCAGAGGATTGGCTGGGAGAGATGGAGAAGCTATATGGATTCTTTGAGTGTACTACGATTGAGATGGTCACGTTTGCTGCGTTTCTACTAAAGGGATCGACAGAGCATTGGTAGAAGTCCACCAGGGTTATATTGAGAGCACGACACTCAGAGATCACTTGGGATATCTTTTTGGATGCCTTCAAGAGGTAGTATGTCTCGGACACAGCACAACGAAAGTTGCAGATGGAATTCTTGGCGTTGAGCCAGGGGACTCAATCTGTGGATGAGTATGAGACACGATTTATATCCCTGGGTAGGTATGACCCCGATACTGTGAGTAGTGAGACTAGAAAGGTCTGTAGATTTATTGATGGATTGAGACCAGTACTATGGTCTAGATTGGTTCCATTTGATATCTCTACCTATGATGAGGCAACGCGTAGGGTGCAACTCTATGAGCAGGACTATGAAAGGAATGTCTCTGAGTTCATAACAGTTGGCAGGGGTCGAGAGTGAGATAGGAAGAGGCTGGTGAGTGATAGTGCCAGAGGTTTCAGATATCGAGAAAAGAGGAGACTCTTCAGTAAGAGATCACAGATCGAGAAAGTACAAGAGAAGATTATTAGATCTCCTTCATATCCGGCTATATCTCTAGCTAAAGGTGTTGTTATTGGAGGACCGAGGCCTAACATTGAGCAGTGTAGTAGATGTGGTAGATTCCATGGTGGTAGACCTTATGATGGTCAGGGAACATAAGTTGTTAGAGTAGTTTGCTAGCCTCAGTTTGAGAGTTGTGTCGTCTGACATGGATACGGACTGTATGATTGCTAATCTATGCTTGGAGCCGGATCTGTTGGATAGGATCAGACATGCTCAACAAATTGATCCATATTACATTGATATGACTGGTCAGATACATAAGGGCATAGTGACTAATTTTGAGTTGAGTTCTGATGGACCACTGAGGTTCAAAGGTAGGGTGCGTGATCCCGAGGACCCAGAGCTCAGGAAATTGATTTTGGCAGAAGCTCATTCTTCGAGGTACACATTGCATCCAGGAAGTAACAAGATGTACTAGAATCTTCGGAAGGTGTACTGGTGGTCATGTATGAAGAAGGACGTGGCAGATTTTATGGCAATATGTCTCATATGTCTGCAAGTGAATGTAGAGCATCAAAGACCGACAGAGTTATTACAGCCTCTACCTATACCGACATGGAAATGGGAGTATATCACTATGAATTTCGTGATGGGTTTACCAAGGACCCGTAGGAATCAAGATGCAATATGGGTGATCGTTGATAGACTAACGAAGTCAGCCCACTTCTTAGCTATGAGAGCTACCGATACTTTGAGTTCATTGACAGAGTTGTATATACGCGAGGTAGTGAGGTTGCATGGTGTTCCAGTGAGCATTGTCTAGGATAGGGATTCCCGCTTCACCTCCCATTTTAGGGAACATTTTCAAGAAGCCATGGGAACCCAGTTGAGTTTTAGCACTGCTTTCCATCTTCAGACAGATGGTCAATCATAGAGGACTATACAGACTCTGGAGGATATGTTGAGAGCATGTGTGCAAGATTTTAGAGGCTTCTGTGTCATGACCCAAAAATCAGAGTAAATTTTTCGTTTTTCTTTTATACTTATCTGTCCTCTGATTGTGACCACACTCCACTAACAATTGGGTTGTGCGTCAATGCCAGTCCCACCATTCAATCACCATATAACTTAATTCCTTATTACAGAAAAAGGTAAACACATGCGTTTTTCATTTGTTCTTTTCCATTCATTTACAAGTGTTTACATTATCTATACATCCCCGACAGTTACTTACAAACATGTTACTGTGCTATTCTTATTTAGATACAATATGTACAAGTGTATATACCTCAAAATGATGGGCAGTAGCGGATATCAGGAATGCAGTACTCAGTCGCCTCAAAGTCTACTGGAGGAAATCTGTGTTGGAAAATGAAAAAGGTGAGCACATCAAGCTCAGTAAGGCAATTCTACGAACAAGTAGGCAACCATACTACCTACATGAACGTGGTGCCATGCATAAACCAGCATTTCTCCATACATTTCAAAATCGATGCTACAATTCATGATGTTATGATGTCATGTAAAACAAGTTCACATATGGATTTCAAAAACATGGAAAACTCGACATGCAAATCCATTTAAAACATTTCATTCTCATTAAAATTTTACAACACAATCAGGACTCAACCCCTCCCTCGGGCGTTCCTGACTCACACAAAACCATGAAATCAAATGCTTTTCAAAGCAATAGTATTATGCGATAAAATGAATATCATGTAAAACCAATTTACATCATTCATGGGTTTAAATAGCATGGAAATAACATCATGCAAGTTTTCGTTTAAAACCCAGTTTCATTCTCATCAAAATCATATCTCAGTCAGGATCCAACCCCTCCTTCGGGTGATTCAGACTCACACAAAAATCCACAAAACGTGTTTCTCAAAATCATCAACATGTGAGACTAGGCAATATATGTATATCTCAAGCAAATAACTAGGACTATGATCATATCTCCTCGTGATCCCACTACTACACGGATCCTAGTGTGCGGGGTCTCACCACTATCGAGAACCGCCTTGGGAGGTGGGTCAGTCCATCCCATCGGTCCTGCCCGATCACTCGCATCCGAAGATGCCACTCACATCCGAAGATGCCACATAATCAATCCCAGCACGGTACAGCTTACTCCATGCTACTTGTACGGTACAACGTACTCCGTGGACCCATATCTCATATCCATACTCATGCTCTATCTCAAAACGCACGTGCGAGCCTATTTAATCGACGTGACACACAGTCTACCCGACGCTCCAAGCACGGCTCATCGCATGTTCTCATAAAACCAGTGCGAGCGATGCCCCAGCACTCTCATAAAATCAAGGAAAATCTCGTGCGAGCCAAGCTCCAGCACGCGTTTCATAAAATCTCATAAGATTAGTGCGAGCTAAGCTCTAGCACTCTGTCAAAATCATGTAAAACAAGTGCGAGCTAGGCTCTAGCACTTTGTCATAACCATTCAAACGAAAATCTGGTGCGAGTTGGACTCCAGTACCCTGTCACAAAATCATGTTAAAATCACAATATAATTCACTAAATGCGGAATTAAATCCGAAATTCGTAAAATAAATCTTTAATACGTGAATAATTACATAAATTGTTGTAAATGAGCTTTACTTACCCGAGATTATGTGATGGTGCACAAATCGAAGTTCGATCGGCTCACGTTCGAAATTTATCGTCGAACTGCACAATTTATATTTAATTTCGGGTTATTTTTCGATCAAATATAATTTAACTAATTTCCCAAACATCAAATCGGTCAATTTTGACCACTTACCGACTTACCCGATGTCTGGTGTATCCCCAAAAATTCTTCCCCTTTTTCCTTTTTGTCTTTTTCTTCCTTTTTCCTCTCTTTCTTAGCTAAACCGGTTCGATCCGGTTCAGCCCGGTTTAAACCGATCCGGTTCAGTCCGATTCAGGACTTCTTCGGTCGGTTCTTCACCTGCTTCCGTTGTCAGCAGCTCCGCAGGACCTCGTGAAGCTCGGATCTGCCCTCGGTTTCGCTATGGCTAGCCGGAAAGTGGATGGTCCAACTCTTCTCTCCTCCGGCGTTGGTACCTTTATCTTTTCCGTCATTTTCAGCCCTTTTTGCCGTTGACGGTGGCGGATCGAGCCTCCTCCAGGTCAGTGGCGAGCCCCTCTCCCTTCCCCCGGCCTCCGTCCGCCACCGTTCCCTCTCTTTCTCTCTCTTTCTCGCTCTTTCTCTCTCGGTCCTCTCTTTCTCTCCTTTCCTCTCGTCGGTCGCCGTTTCTCCTCAACTGTCGGTGCCGACGAGCGCGGCTGCCCCTCTCGTCTGGCTTCCTGGTCACCGGAGGTCGTCGGTGATGGAGGCCGACTGCCTCGATCTTGCCCTCTTCGCTTTGTTTCTCTTCGTTTCGCGTTTTTGTAGATTTTCTCTTCTTTCTTTTATTTATTTATAATTTATTTTTATTATATTTTATTCATTAAAATATTCTTAAAAATTCCAAAAATATCTAAAAAAATTATATTTTATTTTTTAATCAATAATTGAATTTATTTTTCTTATTTCGTTTTCGGTATATTTTTAAATAATTTCGGGATAATTTTTTTAATGTGCAATTTTTGATAAATTCCAATAAATTCATATCTTGATCAATTGGACTCGAAATTCAATATTTTCCTCGTTATTGATCAAGATTTCTCAATTCCATATTTTTAATGAAATTTTCTTATCGAGTTTATACCGAATTTTGATCTTTTGACCGTTTTACCCTTCTACACGTTCGGGACCAATTTAAGCCGGCTTTCCTTCTTGCACCCACTATCTTTTCTCATTTACAATTCGTATCTCTGTCCGGACAATTTAAATCTCATAAATTTAATTTGAAATTTCTTAATTTTCCATTTTTGGATTTTACGTACGTTCGACTATTCCATTCATATTTATATGATCAAAATCATCCGCCTTATGATTCTATTAACAATATCCATACAATATGTGAATCATAAGAAAATACGATAAAATCTGGTCTTACGTAATCTCCCCCACTTAAGAAATTTGGTCCTCCAAATTAGAACCAAGTCAAATGGGTCCATAAACAACTTCGGGTACGTCTATCGCATTATACTCTTTAATTCTCATGTGACTTTTTTCCGGAGTGTACTACTACTAAAGGACTTGACTAGGGAGATCGTCTTAAACCTCAACACTTTTTCCTTCCTGTTTAATACCCGAATCGAGTTTTCAACATACGTTATACTTTCATTGAGCTGAGCTGTTGGAGCTCATATCCGATCACATATGCTGGGTCCATATAGTATTTTCGAAGCATCAAAAGATGAGACACATGGTGGGTGCCTGCTAATTCAGGTGGTAACATCAACCTACAAGCCTTATATCCCACTTTGTCCAATATCTCAAAGGATTCATGTCACGACCCAAAACTACCCAAAAATCAGAGTAAATTTTTCATTTTTATTTCATACTTATCTATCCTCCGAATCGTGACCACACTCCACTAATAATTGGGATGTGAATCAATGCCAGTCCCACCATTTAATCATCATATAACTTAATTTCTTATTACAGAAAAAGGTAAACACATTCGTTTTTCATTTATTCTTTTCCATTTATTTACAAGTGTTTACATTATCTACACATCCCTGACAATTACTTACAAACATGTTACTGTGCTATACTTATTTAGATACAATATGTACAAGTGTATATACCTTAACATGATGGGTAGCAGTAGATATCAGGAATGCAGTACTCAGTCGCCTCAATGTCTACTGGAGGGAATCTGTATTGGAAAATGAAAGGGGTGAGCACATCAAGCTCAGTAAGGCAATCCTACGAACAAGTAAGCAACCATACTACCTACATGAACGTGGTGCCATGCATAAACCACCCTTTCTCCACACATTTCAAAATAGATGTTATAATTCGTGATATCATGATGTCATGTAAAACAAGTTCATATATGGATTCAAAAGCATGGAAAACTCGACATGCATATCCATTTAAAACATTTCATCATCGTTAAAATTTCACAACACAGTCAGGACTCAACCCTTCCCTCGGGTGTTCCTGACTCACACAAAACCATGAAATCAAATGCTTTTTAAAGCAACAGTACCATGCGATATACTGAATGTCATGTAAAACTAGTTGACATCATTCATGGGTTTAAATAGCGTGGAAAATAACATCATGCAAGTTTCCGTTTAAAACCCAGTTTAATTTCAATCAAAACCATGTCTCAGTCAAGATCCAACCCCTCCCTCGGGTGGTCCAGACTCACATAAAAATCCACAAATGAGTTTCTCAAAACATCAACAGGCGAGACTAGGCAATATATGTATATCTTAGGAAAATAACCAGGACTATGGTCGTGTGTCCTCGTGAGCCCCTCTGCTACATGGATCCTAGTGTGCGAGGTCTCACCCTGATCGGGAATCACCTGGGAGGTGGGTCAGTCCAACCCGTTAGTCTTATCCGATCCCACGCATCCAAATATGCCACTCGTATCCGAAGATACCACACGGTACAACGTACTCTATGCTACTTGCATGATACAACGTACTCCGTGGACCCATATCATATCTCCATACTCATGCCCTGTCTCAAAATGCACGTGCGAGCCTATTTAATCGGTGTGGCACACAATCTACCCGACGCTCCAAGCACGACTCATCGCATGATTTCAGAAAAATAGTGCGAGCGATGCTTCAGCACTCTCATAAAATCAAGTAAAACTAGTGTGAGCTGAGCTTTAGCACTCTGTACACATTTCATGTGAAAATCTGGTGCGAGTTAGACTCCAGCACCGTATTATGAAAATTATATAAAAAATCTGGTGCGAGTTAGACTCTAGCACCAATACATGTAAAACTCTAGTGCGAGCTCTCTCTCCAGCACTAAGGTATGCATCACACAAATAAAAACTCGTGCGAGCTAAGCTTTAGCACGTCACATTTATGAAAATCACGTAGGCGGCTACATTTCTCAAATCATTTTCAGAGAAAATCAACATCTGTTGAAAATACGCAATGGTGTGCATTTTTATTTAAAAGTTAGCCAGCCTACTCATGCATATGTTTAAACATCTCAAGAAATGAGGAGGAACCTCTTGTCCTTGCTCCTCCCTCATTTTTTCCTAAAGTTAGAAATTTTACCCTTAACAAGGGTATTTTTGTAATTTGCCCATTCAGGGCACTAAAAATTTTATCTGAAATCTAGACCCTTCAGACCATTTAAAAGACTGTAAATGACGTCAAAATTTCGTAAAGCTACCTCTAGCAGTTCGTAAAATTCCTTTACCTCATTTTTCTGTAGAGTTTGACCTTTCCACTGCTGTCTCATCACGCAGTCCGATTTACTCTCAATCCAATGTCCGAAACTGCGTATAAATATTTCTCAGGTCAGATACAATATATTTAATTGTATTTCCTATTTTCTGGGCTTATTTTAAATCATTGGGCCCATTTATCCCTATTGGGCCCGATTGCACCTTAATGGGCCTTAATCGACCTTAAGCCCGTTTTTCACTGATGAAATCCTTTCTTCGGGTCTAGTGGGTTCTCAATACCCATTGGGCTTCGTTCCAAACTCTTTGGATAACCCGTATATCATTTACGACAATTAATTCAAAATTTTGAATATAATTCACTAATTGCGAAATTTAATCCGAAATGGATAAATTAAATCTTAAATACGCAAATAGTTACATAAGGTGCCGTAAATGAGCTTTACTTACCCGTGATTATGCGATGGTGCGTAAATCGAAGTTTAATCGGATCACGTTCAAAATTTATCATCAAACTGGACAATTTATATTTAATTCTGGGTTATTTTTTCGATCGAATATAATTTAAATAATTTCTCAAAATTCAAATCGATCAATTTTGACCGCTTACCGACTTACCCGAAGTCCGGTGTATCTCCGAAAATTCTTCCCCTTTTTCCTTTTTCTCATTTTTTCCCTTCTTTCTTACCTGAACCGGTTCAGTCCGGTTCAACCCGGTTCAGACAGTCGGTTCAGTCCGGTTCGGTCGGTTCGGTGCCTTGCCGACTGGTTCTCCGTCGGTTTTCGTCGCCAACAGCTCCGCTGGGTCTTTCGATTCTCGAATCTGGCCTCGGTTTTATCCAAGGCCGTTAGAAAGTGGTCGGTCCAGTTGTTCTCCCTCGGCTGTCGGTACCCATTCCTCTTTTCCGCCGTTTCTGACGCTGTCCGTCGGTTTCGGCGGCTGTGGCCACCACCAATCGCGTCGTCTGGGCCTCAGGGACGTTCGGCGGTGGTCGGGTGGGGCTAGATCGGAGACGTTCGCCGCCGTTCTTCGCTTCTCTCCCTCGTCGATTTGTCTTTCCTTTTCCTCACTCGCCGACCGCCGTTTCTCCTCCACTGTCGATGCTGGTGAGCTTGACTGCCCTTCGTCCAGATTCCTGGTCACCGGAGGTCGTCGGTGAAGGAGACCGACAGCCTCGGTTTGCCTCGTTTTCGTTATTCCCTCAGAAATCGCGAAACGCGATTTCCTTTTTTTAAAAAAAATTAATTATTTTTATTTTTATTTATTTTTATTATTATTATATTTAATATTTTATTATTATTTTAATCATTAAAATTCATTAAAATATTCAAAATATCTCCAAAAAATATTATTTAATTCATTTAATCTATAATTGAATTTAGCGGTCTTATTTTGTCTCTCCCGGTATATTTTTTGATTATTTTCGAGATTATTTTTTGAAGTGAAAATCCCGATTAATTTTGATTAATTCTCATAAATTCATATCTTGATCAATTTAACCCGAAATTTAATCATTTCTTCGTTATTGATCAAGATTTCTCAATCCCATATTTTTAATTAAATTTTCTTATCGAAATTATACCGGATTTTGATCTTATGACCGTTTTACCCTTGCACGTGTTCGGGATTAATTTAACCCGACTTCCCTTCACGAATACTCACTCATTTCGTATTTTAAATCCTTATTTCCAATCCGAATCTCATTCGTTTAAATTTGTGACCATTTTCAATTCTTTATAAAAATTTACGATTTAATTTCGGGTCTTACAATTCAATCTAACGAAACTCAATTCGTCTTCTTTCCGAATCTCGTTATGTTCTTAGGATAAGTACGGATTCACCCTTGGTGAAGTTCCAATGCTTTTCTGTCTCTTGTCAGCATAGCTTTTCTGCCTGCTCTGAGGTGTTTTTAATCTCTCACAAATCAACTGAACATCCTCAGAGGTTTGTCTTACCAATTCGGGAGCAATTCTCTATCTGTCACCCACTTCCTCTTATCTAATTCGGGGAACAACCCCTAAAGCCATACCATGTCTCATATAAAAGTCATCCCGATACTCAAGTGATAACTATCGTTATTGGCGAATTCAATTAGTAGCAACTGATCATCCAAGGAGCTTATAAAATCAATACACACGCTCTCATCATATCCTCTAGAACTTGTACAGTCCCCTCTGACTGACCATTTATCTGAGGACGAAAAGTTGTGCTAACACTCAATCGGGTTCCCATAGCTTCCCGAAAAATATTCTCCAAAGTGGGAAGTGAAGCGGGAATCCCTATATGATATAATGCTCACTGGAAAATACATGCTGTTCCACAATCTTCCTTACACATATATCTGCCTACACACTCAGAGTATCTGGGGATTTCATAACTCGAAGGTGGGTGGACTTAGTCAATCTATCGACTATCACATAGATAGCCTCGTGATTCATCCGGGTCCTCTGTAGCCCATCATGAAATTCATGGTAACTTGCTCCTATTTTCAGTCTCGATTTAGGTAGAGGTTGCAATAACCTTGCAAAATTCTATTGCTCTACCTTACTTTGCTGACATACGAGACACTTCTCCACAATCTCCATAATGTCTCTTTTCATATCTGACCAACAATACACTTTTTTTGAGATTTCGATATATTTATTACTTCTCGGATGCACTGTATATCCCGAAGAGTGAGCTTCTGACAATAATACTATCTCATCAACTGTGGTCCTGAGGAGTACTTATATTGTCTTTGAACCTCAGTAAGCCATCATTACTCTCTGTGAACTCTGTCACTGTACCCATCTGAATCTAACCCACACTATCAACACCATGTCGATCATCACGCTAAGCCTGTCAAATTCGGTCACTCAAATCCGGTTCTAATCTCAGCCTAGCTATCACACAATCACTATCATCATCAGAAGGAATCACATCACTACTGAGGCTCATAACTGCTCTAGCAGCTCACGCTCCCTGACTATCATATGTAATACCATCCTAAGGCTCTTCCTACTTAAGATATCGGCCATCACATTAGCCTTTCCTGGGTGGTACAATTTCCACAATCATAATCCCTCAGAAGCTCTAACCTTATTTGTTCTCATATCCGACTCTTTCTGTGAAAACAGATACTTGGGCTTTTTATGATCAGTGCATACCCAAAATTTCTCACTTGTACATAGTAGTGACATATATTCAGTACAAACACTATCGCTGTCAACTTTAAATTATGGGTCAAATAGTTTCTTTCATGATCCTTGAGTTGTCTGGATCCATAATCGACTATCTTCCCATTTGACATCAATTCACAGACCACTCATTATTTTGAGGTATCCATATACACTGAGAAACCTCTTGAGCTGTTGGGTATAGTGAAAATAATTATGGTGGTTAGTTCATACCTCAATACACCAAAACTCACCGAAGCTACTTTCATACTTATCATCCTACTCGTATGCAATCTTTTTCTGAGTGAGATGTGTCAACTGAGCAGCCCATTTCGAGAACTCTCAACAAACCATCTATAAAAATAATTTTCAATTGTTGCTTATAATTCCCTGGACTTTAAATACACCTAAAATATTATCAATAAGGATGACAACAAATCGGTCCAGGTAAAGTTTAAATATCTCATTGTAGTTGAGTTCCACTAAATATTTCAATCACCCATATCATTAACCTATGTGCACATAAACGTATAATGTCATTTCAAAATTGCTTTTGTTCAAGTTACTAACCCGCGTCATTTTCTTTTTCTTATATTAACGACTTTTATAAAATTTTAATTTTTTTAAACCTTCATGATTAATTGAATTCTATATTTCTTTATCGTACCAGTAAAGGTACCCTAATTTTAAATATATATATATATTACGACTGTCAATTTCAATTTATAGGTTATATGTACTTCTAGACGCTGTCAAGTCTTCATGCGGGGAGGTATTTTGAAATACCTTTATTAACCCTCAGACTTGACCACATGGAATGGTTATGGATATATCCACCCCTTATCCTTAGTCGCAATTCATATTCACTACTTATCGCTTAATCCAAATTACTTCACATATCAAAGATATTCTTTCCTTGCATATGCCTCTTCCAATATATCTTGTATTCAGGATCTATCACATCTCAAAACTAATCTCCTTTCGTACATCACTTATAACAAACTCTCTCATTACTCATCTCGTGAGTACAATCATTTACTCCTTTAATTTCAATCGCTACACCCCTTTTATTACTTGTCAAAACTTACAGTATACTTTTCAGGGGTAAAACATCACTACCTTAGGATAGAAATCTGAACAACATAATTTACAGCCGACCAATTTATTCTCAAATATTACTTCAAATTATTCATATTCCATTGAATAAAATCGGCTGACTTATACTTCTTCCCTTGTTTTCATCTTATAATCTCTTCATAATTATTCTGTTAGTTAATCCTCCTTCATTGGGGTGCTAACTATCATCATTGAGCCCAAGGGTGTAGGCATTCATGTCTTTTACTAACTTATATACAAATGAAGGCGGTATGACTAAATGCGTGGCACCAGGATCAATTAAAATAATTACTTCATTATTCATAACCAATGTGGTATCTTTCACCACATCATATGAAACATCAGTAGTGTCCTGGTCCAAGGCATACACTCGCCCTCGTCTAACAGCCTACTTCCCCTTTCTCTTCGATTGTGGCCTCCCTTTTCGGTGCAGAGATATCAACAGGGTTTTCTCTGTCTCTTTGCCCTTCTGTGGGGCAGTCTCACCCAACTCTAAGCAATCATTAAATAAATGGCCCATCTTCCCACACTTAACACCTATTTTAGTCAATAAGGTGTAGGTGTAGGCCCTACTTCAATGGTATCTACCACACATCCTACACTGCTTACACTGCTACGGAGCAGGTCGGGGTCCTCTAATCACAATACCCCTCAAAAGTGTTGAAATTGGATACACTAGGGCCTTACCAATCATCTTATCCCGTGACTCATCAACTCTAATCTCTTACCAACTGGTCTCTTTCCCGCTCTGACATCTCTGTCATTCTCTATTTTCTTGTCTCTATTTCGACCCTTACTACCTTTCCAAATCTCAGAGGCGTGCAACACATGATCTTATTCACACAATTGTAGTCTGCGCACTACCTCAGCATAGGTAGTGATATCCAACAGGGGCAATAGGACTCAAATCGACAATTTGAGCTCTTCCATGAACTTTTGGGCTTTCCAACTCTCACTGTCCATAGTGTCGGGGTAATACCTGCTCAGGGATATAAACTGAGTTTCATACTCGTCAATCAACTAGTTCCTCTGGGTCAGAGTAAAGAATTTTATCTGTAATTTCCTTTAAGCAGTGTTTGGGATATTCTGTCACTGGAAGACATCCAGAAATATTTTTCATGTCAACTCTGGATGTCTAACTCTTAAATGGGTCAAGCAGACTTCCACCAATGCTCCGACTCGCCCTCATATCCCATGCATACTCTGAGTAATTAGCTCCCAAAATATTCTCCATACTCCGCTCCAACCTCACGAAGCGTGTCTTAATACTGTGTGATCTCTCTATCAGACTCTGTGGGGCATGCTCAACACCAGCCTCCATTTCAATCTCATCCTGGTTCTCATAGGTCGACTCAGCACGACTAGCAGGCTCAGGCCTACCTCTACGACCTCTACCTCGTGCTCTACCTCCTTTACTGCGACTAATATTAGGCAAAATGCCTATATTCCTGCATTCTCAACCATTTCTTTGTTAAAATCCATCTCGATATACACTATTGTATCTAACCAAGCATAGTAACATGGGGATGTAATTTCCTAATTACTGACACTGACACACATCATACCAATTTCGCTCTGATACCACTATTTGTCACGACCCAAAAATCAGAGTAAATTTTTCATTTTTCTTTCATACTTACCTATCCTCTGATCGTGACCACACTCCACTAACAATTGGGCTATGCGTCAATGCCAGTCTCACCATTCAATCATAATATAACTTAATTCCTTATTACAAAAAAAGGTAAACACATGCGTTTTTCATTTATTCTTTTCCATTCATTTACAAGTGTTTACATTATCTATACATCCCCGACAGTTACTTATAAACATGTTACTGTGCTATTCTTATATAGATACAATATGTACAAGTGTTTATACCTCAAAATGATGGGCAGCAGCGGATATCAAGAATGCAATACTCAGTCGCCTCAAAGTCTACTCGAGGAAATCTGTGTAGGAAAATGAAAAGGGTGAACACATCAAGCTCAGTAAGGCAATCCTACGAACAAGTAGGCAACCATACTACCTACATGAACGTGGTGGCATGCAAAACCAGCCTTTCTCCACACATTTCAAAATCGATGCTATAATTCATGATGTCATGATGTCATGTAAAACAAGTTCACATATGGATTTCAAAAGCATGGAAAACTCGATATGCAAATCCATTTAAAACATTTCATTCTCGTTAAAATTTTACAACACAGTTAGGACTCAACCCCTCCCTTGGGCGTTCCTGACTCACACAAAACCATGAAATCAAATGCTTTTCAAAGCAATAGTATTATGCGATAAAATAAATATCATGTAAAACCAGTTTACATCATTCATGGGTTTAAATAGCATGGAAATAACATCATGCAAGTTTTCGTTTAAAACCCAATTTCATTCTCACCAAAATTATATCTTAGTCAGGATCCAACCCTTCCCTCGGGTGATCCAGACTCACACAAAAATCCACAAAACATGTTTCTTAAAATCATCAACATGCAAGACTAGGCAATATATGTATATCTTAGGCAAGTAACTAGGACTATGGCCATATGTCCTCGTGATCCCACTACTACACGGATCCTAGTGTGCGGGGTCTCGCCACTATCGAGAACCATCCTGGGAGGTGGGTCAGTCCATCCCATCGGTCATGCCTAATAATTTAGAATTTTTTAATTGTCTATTTTTAAATTTTATGTACGTTTGACTATTCCATTCATATTTATATGATCAAAATCATTCGCCTTATGATTCTATTAACAATATCCATACAATATGTGAATCATAAGAAAATACGATAAAATCTGGTCTTACATCCTGGGATGATCATTTATCATTAGCCGAATTCGTTTACAACAACAGTTATCATTCGAGTATCGGGATGGCACTGTATGAGGCTTTGTATGGTTGTAGATGTCGTTCCCCTATCGGTTGGGAAGAAGTGGGCGACCAAAAGATTTTTGCTCCTGATTTGGTTACACAGGCCTCTAAGGATGCCTGTTGATTGTTGAGAGATTAAGGACAGCTCAGAGTAGACAGAAGAGCTGCGCTGAGAGGAGACAGAGACCACTTGAATTTGCAGTTAGTGAGTCCGTGTTTCTGAAGGTTTCTCCTTCCAAAGGTATAGCGAGATTCGAAAAGAGGGGTAAGTTGAGTCCTTGCTACATTGGACCCTTTGAGATACTTGATCGAGTGAGAGATAAGGTCTATAGGTTAGCGTTGCCGCCAGACTTATCAGGAGTGCATAACATCTTCCACATTTCGATGCTTTGAAAGTATCATCCAGATTTAACCCATGTGATTCGGTATGAGCCATTGGAGCTCAAGGATGACTTACCATATGTAGAGAAACCGATCCAAATACTAGATAGGAAGGAAAAAGTGTTATGAAACATGATGATTCCACTTGTTAAGGTTCTCTGGCAGCACCACAATTTAGAAGAAGCCACCTGGGAGTTAGAGATCCTGATGCGGGAAAAGTACCCCGACTTTTTGAAGAATAACTTAGTTCTAATTTGGAGGATCAAATTTCTTGAAGGAGGGGAGGAATGTAAGGCCCGTAAATTCATATGTATTCTTTATGATTTCGTGATATACAAACAAGTTACATTTGATATGAATTATTTGAAATGAACATTTTTAAGTTCCAAATATGAATGAAATGTAAAATGAGTAGTGATGCAATTGAATGTGAAGTTATCTTTGAAAATCTAGGAAAATTACATCTAGAATGCTGCAGATGAAGGGCAGATCGATGTCATTGCAAGGGGAGATCGATCTCAGCTCCTTGAAATATAATGCCAAGCATTTTGTAAAATGGAGATTAATCCCTCATTCAAAGCAGATCGATCTCGGATGAATTCTGGTTAAGACAGATCGATCTCTAAAGGATTCTGGATAGCACAGATCGATCTCTTCTCAAGGCTAGATCGATCTCTAAATGATTCTGATTGGCCAAGATCGATCCCATACCAAGAGGCAGATCAATCCTACCTTCTAAATGTCAAATTTTGAAGAGTTAAGACATGGGGCAGATCGATCTCTCATTTCTAGGAGATCGATCTCATAAGGCAATTCTATAAAAACTCGGCTGCTGCATCTTCTTCCCTCGAAAACGTCAAATTCCTCCATTGAAACAAAGTGAAAACCTACCTTTCTCACTCCAAAAATCATCACTTTTCAATCAGTTTTGAGAGAGATTTATTTGAGCAAAGTGGTCCCTTGTGAGGAGGAGAGTAATGTTGAAAACTAGAAGCTGAAATCAATGATTGAAGGAGCAAAGTGATTTTCCCTAAATTGGCAAAAAGAGGAAAATCAAGCTAGGTAAGATTTCAATACACCAACTTCAAGTATGTTAAAATAGGTATCTTGGTGAGTTGATTGGTGTATGTTTTGTTGGCTGAAAACACCCATGAACATGCTAAATCCTCAATGATCTAAAATGAGCTTAATGTGATTTAGTGAGAGAAAGTTAATTTGTCATGGATTTAATGATGATTTAAGCATGTGGTGATGTTATTAAGCATGTATATATGATTGTAAGATAGTTTTGTGAAATACATGTGTTGGAATAGATTATGAATGAAAATAGGTATATGAGATATATGGTGAAATGCCATAGTGAGAGAAAATAATGAACTTGAGGCATTGGAAGATTTATACTGGTTCAATTTGAATCAGTAGACTTGATGAGTCTAATAGGTTCTCGAGAAATGAATTGTAAAATCGAAATAGACTTAAGAGAAAGTAAGGTCCAATAAGATGTAATAAGGCCAAATAGGTGTAAAAGGCCTAATGCATTGATTTGAAATTCATGCGAGTGAAAATTAAGTATATTAAGGTATACTGATATGAATGGTTATCTACAGCTTAGAAGTTTATATTGGGAGCTAATCGGACTGCGAGGTTTAGCAGCACCGAGGAAGTGAGGTCACGTGACGTGATCAGAGGTAAGGGAATTTTGTGAGTAGCTAGAGGTAGCTATAAGTATTTTGGATAGATTTTTGAGTATTTAAATTGTATATGGATTTCTGAATATGAAAAAATTTTGGTAGGGACCCAACATGGTAAAATTGTGATTTTACCCCAATTAAGGGTAAAAAGCTTAGGAAGCATATTTTTAACCAGTTTTAACGTTGTTTGACAATTGCATAGATAGACTGGCTAATGTTTTCATGTTATATGCGAAAACAACACGTTATAGTGCTAATTTGATTTAATTGAGTGAATTTTAATAGAAATAAGTCATCTATCGACTTCTGTGAAAACCAACCGTGCTAGAGCACAACTCGTACTAGATTTTACAAGATATGCATCACATAGTACTTGAGTATTTCTCGTACTTGATTTTGATGCGATTTTTGCATGATAGAGTTCTGGAGCGTTGCTTATACTCAGTTTTATTGATTGTTGCATGATAGAGTATTGGAGCATTACTCGTACTCAGTTTTACATGACATAGTGCTGGGAGTATTGCTCATACTAGATTTATATGACTTGTGTATGAGGTCGTGCTGGAGTTTACTCGCACGTACCGATTTTGAAAGAGATAGCATGAAACAGCTGTGCTGGGAGCCTGTGCAGACTGTGTGTCGCACTGATTATATGCTCGTACGTGCATTTTTTAGATATGGCTGAGGGCAATTAAAACTATTATATATGGTATGAGGGCTAAGACCTATGACAGACACCCCAACTTTGATATTGGGTCCATGGAGTACTTTGTACCATGTATGTCATATGGAGTACGATGTACCATGAGTACACGATGATATAGAGTTGTTGGCTGATGGTTGAGGATTCGACCCACCTCCTATTACAGCAGATGTGAGGCCCCGCACACCAAGTACTGTGTAGCTTGGGATCACAAAAAATGGGATATGATCATAATCCTCGAAAATGTTGTCACCTATCTCATATCACTTTATTTCACTGGATATTTCTTAGTTGAATTATCACATGATTTTACAAATTGGACATGTGACTTTGTCAATTGTGAAAGGGTAACCCGAGGGATGGGTGAGGCCCAAATTTCCATGTTTTTACATGATGATATGCCATCTTTGTTTTGATTTAATTGATATGGCATAATGAAATGTTATTTACAGTATTTACATGACAATGCAATGTTTTGCATAAATTGCTGAGGTTATTAAACCAACATGTTTTCAGTTCATATTGATGAATTGTATATATATATATATATATATATATATATATATATATATATATATACTTGCATAAATGTATCAAGAAAGATACATGCTTTAGATGTGAATTGAAAAGGAAATGATTTAATGGCATGAGCATTATATTTTATAGATAGTGTGGTTATCTACTTGCTTGCCTTATTTCCATACTAAGCTGTGAGCTCACCTCCTTTTTATTTCCTCCTCTCTACAGAGCGTTCACAGTAGTTGGACACGGCTGAGGACTAGTATTCCTTTAGCTACTGTATACCCATCATACGAAAGGTATTCACGTTTGAAATGTTTTGTACTGAACAATGTAAAAGCACGGTTATATAAACGAATGTACTGTCGGGGATGTATATGTACATGTAATTGTATTAATGTATATGAGTTTACTTTTAAGAAAAGAGTACTTACATTCAATAGATAATTGTATTGACATGTATGCATGTTATGAAATGACTGTGGTTAAGGTCACTAATATCGAATCACAGCCCAACAGTTTGGTGATTGAATTATGACAAAAGGAAATGTATGTAAAATGAGAAAAATTTGTAGTGGTTTTTTGTAAGTCATGGGCGGTCGTGATAGAATACTTACAAAATCCTAGCAAATTTTACAACTTATGACCCCAATCCTCACGCGAAAACACTTCGATAAAGTGCAGGCAAAGTCAACCTTTATCTACAGAAGTCAAACCACAATTTTAATTACTTTGACCACCCAATTTGACAAGTAGACTTGACTTATATTAAATTCTTAGTCTCTACTATTGTAAGACCCGAAATTAAATCGTAAATTTTTATGAGGGATGAAAATGGTCAAAAATTTAACTGAATGGGATTCGGATTGGAAATAAGGATTTAAAATGCGAAGTGAGTGAGTGTTCGTGAAAGGAAGTTGGGGTAAATTAATCCCGAACACGTGCAAGGGCAAAATGGTCAAAAGATCGAAAGCCGGTATAAATTCGAGAAGAAAAATTTAATTAAAAATAATGGATTGAGGAATCTTGGTCAATAAAGGTGAAATAAATTTATTTTGGATTAAATTGATCAGGATATCAATTTATTGGAATTAAGCGGGATTAATTGAAATTTTTACTCCGAAAAATAATCCCGAAAATAATCGAAAAATATACCGAAAAGGGTTAAAATATAATAAATAAATTAAATAAAATTAAAATAATTAATTTGAAATAAAATATTAATTTTTGGTAGATATTTTAGATTTTTAAAGTATTTTAATGATTTAAATAATAATAATAAAAATAATTAATTAATTAATTAATTAATTAATTAATTAATTTAAACAAAAAAAAGGAAGCTGGAAAAAAAAAAGAGACCGAAATCGCGAAAACGGAAAAAACTAGGCCGAGCGTCTGCCCCCACCGACCGACAACCACCGGCGGCCAGACGAGGTCTGCGAAGGAAGCCAAATGCGAGCCGAGCCGAGCCGGCGCTGGTAGGCGGAGAGAGAACCGACGAACGACGAGGGATCGGCGAGAAACCGAGAAAAACGAAACCGAGGAAGAAAAGGGGAATCGCAGGCGATCGGCGCCGATTCAGGCCCGACCGACCACAGCCGAATGTTCCCCAGGCGTCGGTGAGCCGATTGATGGCGGCCACGACCGGTGAAACTGCCGGCAAACGCCGAAAACGACGGAAAGAGAAATGGGTTTCGACGACCGAGAGAGAACATGCCAGACCGGCGACTTTTCGGTGACCTCGACCGAAATCGACCCCAGATCTGAGATGCGAAAGACCCAGCGGAGCCACTGGCGGTGGAAGCCGGCGGAGAACCGGCCGGCAAAGCCCTGAACCGGAGTGAACCGACGGTCTGAACCGGGTCTGAACCCGACCGAACCGGTTCAGCCAAGAAAGAGAGGAAAAAAGGAGAAAAAGGGAAAAAGAAAAAGAGAAAAAATTGAGGAAAAATCCCGGCGATGTAATCGAGCTATGGGTAAGTCAGTAGTGGTCGAAATTGACCCGATTTAAATTTTGGAGTATTCAATTTAATTAATTTTCGATCAAAAATTTACCCGAAAATTTATGAAATTGTGTAGCTTGACAATTGGCATCCAACAAGAGCTCGAGACAGCTTCGATTTACGTACTAATATGGAATCTCGGGTAAGTAACCCTTATTTATGACAATTTACATCGTTATGCGTGATATGAATTTAAATTCCGCATAAATTGAATTAAATTTTAGAAATTTAGATAAATTGTCGTAAATAATAAATTTAGCTATTCGAGAGTTAGAATGAGGCCCAAGGAATTGTTAGTGGGCCCAATGAGCCCAATAGGCCTCGATAATGTAAAAATTAAGTGGAAAACGGGCTTAAGGCCGATTAAGGCCCATTAAGGTGCAATCGGGCCCAATAGGGATAAATGGGCCCAATGATTTAAATTAAACCCAGAAAGTATTAAATACAATTAAGTTGTATAATATCTGACCTGAGGAATATTTATACGCAGTTCCGGACATTGGATTAGGAGTAAATCGGACTGCGTGACGAGACAGCAGTGGAAAAGGAAAGGTCAGACTCTACAGAAAAATAAGGTAAGGGAATTCTGCGGACTGCTAGAGGTAACTTTACGAAATTTTAAGTTCATTTGCAGTCCTTTAAAAATTATCTGATGGGTCTAGAGGTCAAATAATAATTTTAGTGCCCCGAATGGGAAAATTACCAAAATACCCTTGTTCAGGGTAAAATTTACAAATTTAGAAAAAATTGGGAGGAGCAAGAACAAGAGGTTTCTGCTCGTTCTGGAGACATTTTAATGCATGCATGAGTAGGCTGGCTAACCTTGAAAGAAAATGCACAGCATTGCATACTTTCAACGATATAATTGTTTTGAAAACTGTTTTGAGTAAACAGAGCCGCCTACGTGTTTTTATTGACATGTGACGTGCTAGAGCTTAGCTCGCACGATGTTTTTATTTGTGTGATGCATGCATTAGTGCTGGAGCGAGAGCTCGCACTAGAGTTTTACATGCATTGGTGCTAGAGTCCAACTCGCACCAGATTCTTTTTATATGATTTTCGTGACACGGTGCTAGAGTCTAACTCGCACCAGATTTTCACATGGTTTGCATACAGAGTGCTAGAGCTTAGCTCGCACTAGTTTTACCTGATTTGATGAGAGTGCTGAGCATCGCTCGCACTGATTTTATGAGAACATGCGATAAGCTGTGCTTGGAGCAGCGGGTAGACTGTGTGTCACCGATTAAATAGGCTCGCACGTGCTTTTTGAGACATGGCATGAGTATAGAGACATGATATGGGTCCACGGAGTACGATGTACCGTACAAGTAGCATGAAGTACGATGTACCATGTGGTATCTTCGGATACGGCATCTTCGGATGCGGCATCTTCGGATGCATGGGATCGGATAAGACCGACGAGATGGATTGACCCACCTCCCGGGTGGTTCCCGATCATGGTGAGAACCCGCACACTAGGATCCGTGTAGCAGAGGAACTCCCGAGGACACATGGCCATAGTCTTGGTTATTACCGATATACAGACGTTGCCTAGTCTCGCATGTTGATGATCTTGACGATGATTGAAACTGGGTTTTTAAACTAAATTTGCATGATGCTATTTCTATGCTTTTCAAACCCATGTGTGAATGTAAATTGATTTTCATGGTTTTGTGTGAGTCAGGATCACCCGAAGGAGGGGTCGAGTCCTGACTTTATTATGAAATTTTTAAATGAGAAAGAAATGATTTGAAATAATTGCATGTCGAATTTTTCATGCAAACTTGTTTTACATGACATCATGAATCATAGCATCAGTTTTAAAATGTGTGGAGAAATGATGGTTTATGCATGGCACCACGTTCATGTAGGTAGTATGGTTACCTACTTATTCGTAGGATTGCCTTACTGAGCTTGATGTCTCACCCCTTTCATTTTCTCCCATAGATAATCTCCAGTAGATGTTGAGGCGACTCAGTACTGCATTCCGGATATCCGCTGCTGCCCATCATTTAAGGTATAGACACTTGTACGTATTGTATCTAAATAAGCATAGCACAATAACATGTTTGTAAGTAACTTTAGGGGATGTATAAATATTGTAAACACTTATAAATGACTGAGAAAGAATTAAGTTATATGGTAAATGAATGGTGGGACTGGCATTGACACACAGCCCAATTTGTTGGTGGAGTGTGGTCACGATCAGAGGACAGGTAAGCATGAAAGAAAATAACAAAATGCGAAAAATTTACTCTGATTTTTGGGTAGTTTTGGGTCGTGACAACTATATAGATCAAACCTTGTTTACTTTTCGATAAAGTTAAATTTTGGTCAAAGTCAAACCTAAAAAGTTTAACCCAATCAAATCCCAAGTTGACTTTTTCCAAAAAGCTTATTTATACCTTATTTTCGTTATTATGACCCTTGAAAGTCACTTCAAACTGCCAATTACCTCAAATCACCTCTTTTTTTTAAAAAAAAGTCGAACCTTAAACAAAAAAGTCAACTATTTGACTTTTAAGTTTAATCTTTCTCGTTTGGTCCCAAATGACTAAAATGCCCTAATTAGGCTTAATTACAATTTTTAATTGTGTGAAATAGCATTCTAACACCTAAAATTTGGGCTTGGCCAAACTTACATGTTTTAATCGCTAAAATTGATCAATTTCGATTTTTAAGGTTTGCTAACCCTAAATTTATCTCCAGAAGGTTTCAAATCACACTAAATCAGTTCTTAAACCATGTACATGAACACCATTTTTTTCATAATTTAATCCATATTTAATCTCCAAAAGTTATACCTAACCCTTAAAATTTTAAAAAAAAAATCCTAATTTCACATTTAATCCTTGAGATGAATCATGAAAGCTTTTACTTAACATCAAAATAACTATAAATCGGCCTATATCATGTCTTATTTGTACCAAATGCAAAATAACTCAAAATCATCATGTATCATGTCTTATTTATACCAAATGTCGAAACATTTCCCCACTATATACCTTGGCTGAATGCTTTCTATACAAATTTTCAAATTTATTGAATTTCATTCAACTTATTTCCTTATAACCTCACCACAATTCAAAATCAAACATGTTTTATACCTTGTTTGACCAAAATTAACCAAATTTTCTCCTTCTACAAGCTTGGTAGAATCTCCTTAGGTACCATTTCAATATTTTGTTAATAATATATAAATACCAAGATCATAAGTACTTAAATACCATTTAAATATAGAAAAAAAAACAATTTTCCTTACCTAGAATCCCCTTTGGCCGAACCTTTTCTCCCTTCCTTCTCCTCTTCTATGTTTGGTTGAGTTTTGGATTTGTGAATTTTGGACAGATTAGGGTGCGTGTAGTGGGCGAGTGGCTGGCCATAGTAGTGAATCTCCCCCTAATGGCAGCCACTTGGATGGCCACCATTGGCTAGATATAAGGTGGCCAAAATTTCTAATATGGAATATGCAAACTCTTATTCAGTACAGTAAGAAGTTACATTCTTGGTTAGGCAATTTGGTCTTGTAACAATCTTGGAAGCAGATTTTCGGGCTAACTTTTTTTTTCCCCCTTTACCTATTTGATTTTTCATTAGCTAGTGTAGATCTTAACTTTCAAATATGGTTCTACCTAATTCATTTTAAGGCCATTCGCTTAAGGTCCCAGCTTAATTACCTCGTGAGGTGTACCATTACCATTACAAGAATAACATGGTTCCCTAGTTCATTCATTTAATATACTGAACTATTATTCGATGATCACTTTAAACCATCGGTCATACATAATTTACTTAACATTTCATAACATCATTCGACAACATAAATTAACATCAACGTTATATATATCACAAGGTATACAACTTAGAGTTGACATCCATAAGATCCCTAAACTACATTCCTAACTTGCATCTCGACTTACATTACTGTATACATACATGTCTTGAAAATATAAACAAGCATAGCTATAGAGGCTATACCTCCAAAATACTTAATTAGGTTATGGATGGAAGAATCCACTATAATCAGTCTTTGTTCTTACCTCGAACCTAACAAGATAATTTGTTAAAAGAGTGAACAAAGGAAGTGAGCTAATGCCTAGTAAGCAACATACATAAATGATAGGTTCATATTGTACTAATGCATCTATGTATAATGCACATAAATCGATTTACGTGGAATAGGAAATGCTCTATGAAAAGTTTGTCATGCATTCCTAAATCTCTCGTGTCCATCATAATCGTTACCTAATCATTTATAGCCACCCATATCATACATAACCATTATAATTTCCTTAACTTACTTTTCTTTCCATAACCATCACTACGAGGTGTTAGGGCTTAAGGGATCTTAGTTGGAATGATGCTTTGGAGCACCATATTTATTCGAACCCCAACACATGTATAATTTGACTGACAACATATAAATATACCGAACGTTGCATGTCTACTTGCAAATGCCATGCATAGGGCTATAAACGAACCGAACACGAACGAACGAACGAACTAATGTTCATGTTCGTTCGTTTATTTTTTAGTGTTGTTCGTGTTCGTTAAGGTATTCGTTCGTGTTCATTCGTTATGCTGTTCATTTTCGTTAGCGAACATGTTCGTGAACATGTTAAATATTAAGATAGGATGATTATCATCCTACTCTATCCATCATCCTATGCACCAAACATGACCTTAGTATTTTAGTATATATTATAATTATATAACATATAACTTATATAATAATATAATATAAATAATTTTAATACTTTAATAAATTACAAACGAACAATAAACGAGCATAACTGAACGAACAACAAATGACACTTTAAACGAACGAATAATAAACGAACCTATTCGCGAACATAAACAAACGAATCACACCTCTGTTCATGTTCGTTCGTTTAATAAACGAACACAAAAAATGTTGTTCGTGTTCGTTTGTTAAACTTAATAAACGAACAGTAACCGAACGGTTCACGAACGGTTCACCGAATGTTTTGTTCGTTTACACCCCTAGCCATGCATAAGACTGAGTGCATTAAAACATGGACATGAATACCAGTTTCAAGAGCCGAATCATAAACCATCATCCATAAAACCTTATGCAACATAAACTAGTATGCAATAGTATAAAACGAGGCATAACACATCATGTAAAATCTGGCATACTTAAATTCTTCATTTTTAAAATAACAAAAATATATGAGATTGCTTACTTAAAAAAATTTGTACAAAAGCATATACTTCGAAACATGTGTATAAAATCATAAATGTACCAAATCATCAACTTAGAAACATGCGTACTAAATCATCAACTTAGTAGCATGAGTACAAAATTATTTTCTTAGGAAACTAGGCATAGATCCTTATGTACTTAGCAAGTATAATAATCGGGACTTATTGTTGCTAGAAATGGTCAACATCCCATTTTAGGAACTTGCTTATCTATGATCATAAAGCCTCGTAGGGCCATTGTACAGTTGGCCATTGGTGAATGCCGCAACTAGTTGTTGGACGATGTACTAAAATGGGATGGCCTTGTCAGACGCATTTTCCCACATTATATATACCTAATATTAGTCTGTCAGCATATACATGTACTGTGTACTACATGCCATAAAGGCATGATCCATCTGCATATACTCATACTTTATATACCAAAAATGGTTGGGTTTAGGAATTAAACTGAGTTTTTATTCCTTTCGGGAATTCCTAACGGAAAGGCTCAGTTGTCCTTGGAAACTCTTCATACATCTATTAAATCATTTCATGCGATATAAATAGGTACAAGATGTCATTACTACTTTAAATTACATCCCTTACTTCAATAGGGCTAGGGCAGTACTAAATCGTCGGGTCTCGAGTTTGTCTCGTTTTAAGTGTCGATACCTCAAGCTGCCACAAACAACCCAATTAGTATTCAATTTATCCTTATTTCATATTCTTATTCATTTATAACTTAAACAGGGTTAATTGGACCCTTTTTCAGCCATTTTTCTACTTTCTCAATTTTACCGATTGAAGTGCCAGTTTAAGCTAATTTTGATAATTTTTTTTCTATTAGCTTCAATTTCATAACTTAACAACCTAAGTACTTATTCCAGTTTCCATTTCACACTTGTTAACATACCAATTTACTGATTCTCATACTTTTCAATTTTTCACTAAACTGAGTTATAAATCAGACTTTTTCGGTATTAATTTAACCATCTACGACATCAAACTCAACCAAATTTCACCATTTTTTCTATTAACCCTATGCTGGCCAAACCTATATAAGTCCCTAGAAAATTTTTCATCAATTTTTGCTTAACCAAAAATCATCCAAAATCATCAAATCTCAACATACATCAAGTTCATCATCTTCCACCAACTTCTTACCTTAGTTGACCAACTTTGACCAATCCTTTTTGCTCCAGTAAAGATTCTAAGCTGTTAATCAACATGTGTAAAACTTAGAATCATCAAAAACCAACCAAAAACTTTCAAGTTTAAGTCTTCTCTCTTACCCAAAACAAGGCAGATTCTGCCCCGACTCTTTTCACTAACTTTTCACATAGAAAATGAGCTCCTTTAAGGCTTTATTTTTTATATGTTATATAAGACTTAAGAAGAAAGATTGTATCCTTCTTGACCAAAGTCTAAAAGTGGTTGGAAAGTGACCAAAAAATCGCACAAGTGAATTCTACAAAGGACACCTGTGGCAACTTGTTGGGGGTGGTTCTCTCTGGTTTCAGGTTGGTTCGGGGTGATATTTTGCTTTCTAGAAAGTTATTTAAGTTATATTTCATAAAAAAAATAATCACCTTAAAATACCTTCAGAAACTCGAGTTTAAGGTTTAGGGTTTAGGATTTAGGGTTTAGGGTTTAGGGCCTGTAGGGTACTGGGCCAGGGCCTGCCAGCAGCCCTGTTTTAGAAAATCCATGAAAAATATTTGCAGCCCATTTCTTCCCAAATTTCCACATCTCAGGTGTTCTACAAGTTCTCTAGTATGTCGCAAGAAAATTTGAGGCTCACTTGTTTAAAAAGGTTCCCCGATTGAGCCCATTTTGCACGATTTGGTCATTACCAATTGAAATGACTTAAGATTTTTGGTTTACTTTAAAAATTCATTTGATCACCGAAACCTCGTTATTTCCACTAAATCTTCATTCCAAATGTCAATTATGCTTTATACTAATTTCCTACAATCTCAGAATAATTTTTGTAAATTTCTAAAATTTATTCTGAATTTATTTGGCTCACTAGGCCCATTTGCTCGGTTTAGTGTAAACCCGAGTTTTACTAGGTTTTTCACTTTCAATACCTTAGTTTCACTTTCTAACCATTAAAACCTACTTATAAACATACTTTCCTAAAGGATACTTAAACTTGGGTGCTTACCTCGAAGTTTGTGTCTCGAGCCTCGTGCCACTATTTTGAGCGTCTCGGCTACCCTGGGCTCTAAATGAACATTTAGGTAAGTTTTAAACTTCTCGGCTTAGCTTTTAAATAAAAATTAGTACAAAAATTTGGATTTCACATTCCTCCCCACCTTTTAAGAATTTGGTCCTCCAAATTCAGCTAGATCCGTCAAACAATCGCGGGTACTTCACCCTCATAAGGCTCTCCAGCTCCTACATTACTTCTTCTATCGAGTGGTGTTGCCAGAGAACCTTTACTAGTGAAATTTTCATCGTTTGAAGTACCTTTTCCTTCTTGTCGAGGATCCAGATTGGTTCTTCCATATAACTCATATCTCTATGAATGTCTAAAGCTTCATTTCAATGACATGGGAGGGATTCAGATTATATCTCCTCAACATGGAGACGTGGGAGACATTATGTATCCCTAAAACCTGTTGAGGTAAAGCTAACCGATAAGCAACATCTCTCACTCTCTCCAATATCTCGAACAGACCAATAAAGTGATGACTCAACTTTCCCTTCTTTCCAAAACGCATGATGTCCTTACTTGGAGATACCTTCAAAAACACGGAGTCCCCAACCAAAAATTCAAGTGGTCGTCTACACACATTGACGTAACTCTTTTGTCTACTCTGAACAGCCCTTAGTTTGTCATAAATAACCTGAACGCCCTTAGCTGCCTGTTCCATAAGATCATGAGCTATAATCTTCCAGTCACCCACTCATTCCCAAGCAACTGTGGACCAACATATTCTACCATATAGAGCCTCACAAGGTGTCATCCCAATACTAGCATGGTAGCTATTATTATAGGCAAACATTGCAAGGGGAAAATGGTATAAGCCCCCACGAATTTTCATGTAATTAGTTTTTATTATGAATAGTAAATTAATCAAATTAGGATTAAAAATGTGACCTTAGTGGATGATTGAATTAAATCATAAATTTGTCATAAGAGATTTAGATGTATTTAAGTAAATAAATATATTATCTCGTAGTATAAATGAATGCAAAACTATAAGTGATAACAATTGGAATAAATGTATACCCCCACTAATAAAATTATATTATATTATAAATATTAGACCATTTTAATATTTTAAAAAGAAATAAGGAATTGCTTCCAAAGAAACCAACCCGACTTATTTCAATGAAGGTTTGGCAAACATGGAATAAATGGATGAAATACAAGTAATAGTAGTAGCTCATAGGAATGTGTCAACGTATCATACATTAAGGAAGGTAAGGATGTAATTGGTGGAAGAAATAAAATGAATGAATGAAGATGGGGTTAAGGTCACAGAAAACGTGGGGGAAAGAGATGTTGCAAAGGATAGAAAAATGATTTGGTGAGGTGAGGAGAATGGCTCATAGCAAGAGAAGGCAAAGACAATTCAAGAACACATGGATTGGCTTCTAAATGAAGCCAATCCCGAGGGGCAGAAGTTCTGTTAAGCAACAACAACATTAACACAAAAAAATAATAATGTTAATATGGTAGAGTGGTGTCTAATCGGCCTAGAAAAAAAAAGAAGAAAGATGGTGATGTTTCATTGACACAAAGAAATATAATATATAGTACATAGAGAAAAGTAAACGGCAGCACAAAGGAAATACTGAGGCATTATGAAACCGAGGACCTGAGTCAGGAAACAGTAGAGGCATTCAGTAATGAAGTGTATAACAAGCAAGAAAAGAAATGTGGGAGTGGCAGTGATGATGTTAGACGGAACCAAAGGAAAATAGAGAAAGAATCGAAGGATTAAACTTGAAAGGCAATGGTCTAAACTAAAGGTGTGGTAAGTGGCTGCCAACACGGGAGATGTACAGGATGAAGTCAGTGAAAGCAGGAAGGTGAGCAGAAAATGAGGGAGAAGTTAAGAACAAAGAGATCGAATGAAACAAAAAAAGAGAGGAGAAATGGTCTGATGCAGATCGAAACAAGTGAAAACAAATAAAAATAAAGACTGAAAAACTGCAGCAGCCCATGATTCAAGCAGAAGGAAAAGGTGCAAGAAAGAGAGTGAAGTGGGAAGATTGGAAAGCTAAAGCAAAGAAGTAGAGAGGTGGTAGTCAGGTTGGAACAGGTGAAGAGAAGAGAAACTCCTCGGGTCATAGCAGTAGTGGCCAAAAGTGAAATAGAAATGAGGAAGGCAGATGTAGAGAAGGAAACAATGAAGCGAGACAAAACAGAGGAGTGGACCTGGAGTAGGTGACACGTCGAAAGGGAAAAGGGGCCAAGGTCCAGGATGGTTGGTGCTGATAATCACTTGTAAATGGACGAAAGAGATACTGGAGAAGCAGAGACAGAAGGTTGTTTAGTAAGGAAGATTAAAAACCTGAGAGTAGAGGACGTGGACCTCGAAAGAAATAGTGGCAACCCGAGAGTGGAGACTAGGAGGAAGAACAAACCGAGGACAGGGCTGGAAGAGAATGAAAAGGGGTGGCTAGAACGTAGGTGACAGATGATGCAGCAGCGTTGAGGAGGTTGAGTGAAAAATCAAAGTTGCTGGAAAACTGAAAATTGAAACAAAGGTGTCGGGGCTGGTAGATTGCTAGAAACGTGGTGGCTAGAGGAAAACACAACCACCAGCGCCGAACAGAGGTGAATCGGGAAGAAGAAGGTGGCATCACTGGTAGCTCGAGAAGTGATGATCAGTGAAAGGGAGATAGAAACTGAGAGGTGAAGAAAGATGAACAGTAGTCGGGCTGTAGAGGAAGGAAGAAAGAGAGAAAATAAAAGAAAAGAAAAAAATGGTGAGAAAGGAGAAAACATTTGAAAAAAAAGAAGAAAGAAGAAGAGTAATATAAATATATATATATAATAGAAGGAAGTTGAGGAAAGAAGAAAGCATACTGAAAACTTGGGAAATCTTGAGAAAGAGCTCAGAAAAATTAACCGAGTGGATCAGACCCTCTGACTTGCTACGTTGAGACAATCGAGGACTACGGACAGACACCGAGGTAAAGAATTTATGCAAGTTTTAGAGATAACTGTACGTATTTTATAATTTCGAGTAGCTAAATAGATATAGTAGAGATAAAAGTTTCCTATATTATCCATACCTATAGACTGAATCGTATCGTAAAGTGTTGAAAAAATCATAAATGCATAAATTGCATGTTTTCAGAGTTTTCATCGTTGAATACTGTTTCCAACGTTATATGGATACGTCGACTATTGTTTTTACTGTCTGGATAAAATAACACATTTTACGAAGTTAAGTGTGCTCAAGTGGGAGAAATTCCATGATAGGTGACCTCCCAGGAAGTCTCCACTCACATATCGTTTATGCACTGTTTTTGTACAAAACATTGGTTTCTATATTATTTTTGAAAGAATTGAACCACATATCTGATTTTCGATTGAATGGTGCTGGCGCGCATGCTGACTGTATCTCACAGACCCACTCGCACTGACGAGATGTGCTTGAGCGCGTGCTGACCATGTGTTGCACGGCCTGACTCACATTGACAAGACGTGCTTGAGCGCGTGCTGACTGTATCGCACGAACCGACTCGCACTGACGAGATGTGCTTGAGCGCTTGCTGACCGTGTTGCACTGCCAGACTCACACTAACGAGACATGCTTGAGCAAGTACAAACTGTGTCGCATAGTCCGACTCACATGAGATTTTTATATTTTTTATGAGAAAAATCGTACTGAAGCCGTCATGTATTGCTATGTGATCTTGCACTAACCTGCTCACATTGGATTTTGAGACTAAGCTGATGGTTGAGATTGAGGTTGGGGGTAAATCCTTGAGATTACTCGGTACCCTCAGTCATATTGTATTGTATTGAGGTCCACGGAGTACGTTGTACCGTGTGGACGCACATGGATTACGTTACACCGTGTATTGAGTCTTCGGGCTATTGAATTGAACTGAATTGAACTGTATTGATTAACCGACGGGCTAGACTAACCCATCCAGCCCGAGGCGTATGACACTCGCGCACATCTGGCCCGTGAGGCGTGGGGTCACTGACTATAGCCATATGTCGATTGTATTGTTATTGATTGAACCTATTATGTATGATTGAATTCCAGTTTAGTCTCAGCGAACTGAATTTTTTATTGATACAAAGAAAAGTGAATTGAATTGTTTTACTAATTGAATGAATCATTTGAAAGAAACGAATTCAAGTGTTTTACTGCATTGATTGAACAGTAAATGGTTTCATTGTACCGACTATATTGAATGCATATGTTTTACATATGATAAAGTATATTACCAAAAATGGAGTGTGACTGAAAGTGTTTTCCAAACAAAAGTGCATCGATTGTGAATCGTTTTCAGTATGAATGAATTGAATTATATTCAAGGGTTTTACAGTATTTTATAGCTAATCATGTGAGACCCCGTATATGTAAAGTTGTAATGTGTAATGAATGTGAATAGACTTGTAATGTAAAGTATGATCGCTGTAAGTCCATGGATTCAATGTATGTATGTGTAATATGATTTGTATCGTACATACAAGTTCCATTGAGTATGAATATGAAGAAATGAGTTCTTATAAGTGATGGATGTGATTGAAACTCAAAATGAGTAGTGTGGTAAAATGGAATGGAGTTATGCTTCCATTTGGTTTTATGTAGCATACCTTTGGACATACAATGAATGCACACAAGTTTCAATGTGCATAAGGTATGAATGGATGCCATTTTCAAGTTATATAGGTGGATGGATGAGAAAATGACCATGGCAACAGATTAAGGATGTGTTGGTATGAGTTGCAGTAAGGAAACTGCAGGAAATCTAGAAAACATGAAGGCCAGATCGATCTCATAGGATGAGAGATCGATCTGGAAGAGCCAGAATGCTCTTATTTGGGCAATGGAATAGAGCAGATCGATCTCTAATGGGGCCAGATCGATCTCCTAAGCATTCTGTGATGAAAAGATCATCCTCAAGCACCCAGATCGATCTCCTTAGCTCTTTGTTTGGGACCAGATCGATCTCATGCTTCGATAGATCGATCTCATGCTTAAAATTTCATGAAAATGAGAGATTTAAGGGGACCATATCAATCTCCTCTTGGACCAGATCGATCTCCTCAAGCTATTTCTATATAAGGAGGGCTGAAAATCTAAAAATTTCGAGAAAAACACCAATTTTCCATTTCTAACCCAAAAACCTAACTTTCTCTCTCTAAAATCAGCCATTTTCAACAAGGATTGAGGGGAGACCATTAGACATTAAGTTATTCATCTTGAGGAAGAGAACAACATAGTTGGAACCCAAAATCCCATTGTGGGTATTGAAGGAGATAAGGGCATTGACATTTGGAGCAAGAAGAAAAATCATATTTGGTAAGATTCTAACACTCCAATCCAAGTACATTGTCTATTTAATTGATTTTGGAGTTGTTTGGCATGAGTATGTATGGATGGAAACACCTAGGTTGTGTTAGAAACTAATGTGACCTAGAAAATGGAATGCCTCTAGTGTGAGAGTGTGATTTGGGGAGTTGGTGGTTTATAGGCATGCTAAAGTAATTAAATGAGTAATGTGGATGATTTGGAATGGTTATGTGGAGTTATAATATGGGTTTAAGTGAAATTGTGAAAATGAGTATGTATATGCTTGATAAAATGCCATAGTGAGGGAATTCATGAAATATGAACACTATGAGCTTAATGTCGATTTAATATCGATTTGGAACGAGTTAATGGGCCTAAAAGAATCCATAGACTCGAGTTTTGGGTAAAGTAATGAAACGAGGCCTCATAAGCGTTAATAGAAAACTATAGGTCGAATTGACTATAGTGAACACACGATGTCATATTATATGGATCGAGTGTAATGCGGGATAAGATTTTGTGCAGTCCCGAAGAGTTCGTTGGAAACAAATCGAGTGGTACGAGTAGCAGCTTTAAGGAAGTGGAATCACGCATCGCGATTCCAGGTAAGGGAATTCTGTAAGTATATAGAGGTAGCTGCTCGTAATTTACGGGATTATAGGGTGTTTATGAAATGCATGAACGTTTGAGAAATTGGTTGTTTGGTATGCGAAAATAGTTGTGAATATTGGATGATTTGGTTTACATGGATGTATAAAAAGGGATAGTAAGGCTAATAATTGCATAAATCAAGTGTTTTGAATGCTTTCACAAAACATGTGTTTGGTTTCAAACGAATTGATAAATAGGTTGGCTATTGTGGTTTGATATTTGTAGCACATGTGAAGTGCCAAATATGTTTTGAGATAGTTTTAAAAGCTTATGAGCCGCCTATCATGTTTATGTGAATTAAACCGTGCTAGAGCCTAGCTCGTACCGGGTATTGATGTTTTCATTTGTATGAAACGTGCTGGAGCTTAGCTCGTACCTTGATTTGGAAACTATGATGATGTTTATAAACCGTACTGGAGCTTCTGCTTGTACGTGGCTTTTGAGTGGTTTGTCTTATGAGTATAACCGTACTAGAGCTATGCTCGTACGCGTCTCTTTATGAGAGGATGCATGAGTCGTGCTAGAGCTTTGCTTGCACAAGTTTGCACATTATGATACGTATAAGGTTGTGAAAGTTGGTAAGATCCTTAAGCCCTACATCCTTAAGCCAACATCCTTAAGCCCAAAGAGGCGGGGAGGCTCTGTTAGGCGGGGAAGCTCTGTTCGGTGGGGAGGCTCTCTTACGGTGGGATCCTTAAGCCAACATCCTTAAGCCCTGGAGGGGCGGGGAGGCTCTGTTAGGCAGGGAGGCTCTCCTACATGGGTACGGTAAGATCCTTAAGCCCTACATCCTTAAGCCAACATCCTTAAGCCCAAAGAAGCGGGGAGGCTCTGTTAGGCGGGGAGGCTCTGTTCGGTGGGGAGGCTCTCTTACGGAAGGATCCTTAAGCCCTACATCCTTAAGCTAACATCCTTAAGCCCGAGGAGGCAGGGAGGCTCTGTTAGGCTGGGAGGCTCTGTTCGGCAGGGAGGCTCTCCTTCACGGATATGGAAAACTCTTGGTATGGGGTAGGTAAGACCTAGGAATGGCACCCCCAATCACTATATGAGTCTGCGGAGTACGCTGTACCATGTATATCACATGGAGTACGATGTACCGCGTGATGGTTATGTGATGAGAAAGTCTGGCGAGGGATAATCCATCTTCGTGCCAGCATGATACCCCGCACACCTGGATGCATGTGGTCTGGGATGATTTACGATGTAGTGGTCCACATAGGCACTTTTGATATAGTGACCTAGTTTTTATACACATGCGTGAATTGTGAAATGAGAATGTGGTTGTGATTGTGAATTGATGTGATGAGATTGTATGTGTTTGAGAAAGAGTTTATGACGTGGGTTTAAAAAGGAGGTTTCTTAATGAATTGCCCTTTTTATGAATTTAAATGAGATTGAGCATGAGATGATTTATACATGATGTTTTTACCATGTTTTATATGCCAATGTACATGATTTCGATACATGATATATATGTATACTCATATGGCATAGTTTTATTCCTCATGCTCCTACCATAAATGATTTATGCATAACACTATCAGCATGTAGATAGATTAGTTATCTACCATGCTTGCATTATTGCCTTACTGAGCGTGTGGTTGCTCATCCCTCTCTATTTCCCCTACAGAGCGTGCATAGTAGCCCAGTGAGGACTGAGGCGTGGTATTTTGGACTCCGCTGCATCTCCATCGCTTAGAGGTATATACACAGTGATTCTTTTTGTATCTAAACAATATAAAAGCACAGTATTCTTTTGAGTTGTAATTATGGGGGATGTAGATGTCAGTAAAACATGCTTTTGTATAAGTACAAGATTAAATGCAAATGTATGACATCGTTTTATTTAACTGAGAATGAATGAGATGTGGAGTTTATTATTGACTCACAGCCCAACAGTGTGTGGTGAGTTAGTTCACGACCGGGTAAAGCAACAATAAAACGTAAAAAAATTCTTAGTGATTTTCGGTTAAAGAGAATGGAATTGGGTCGTGACAGAGATTGGTATCAGAGCTGTGTTGGCCTGATGTGAGTCATTAATAAAACGTAGGAAAGTACATCCCCATAGTACTGTGCTTTTGTTTAGATATAACTGTGTATACCGTTATGGATTGAGCTTGATAAATGATTTTAAATACAGGAAGTTAGGCACTATGCCAGTTACACACAAAGGTAGAGGGGCGAGAGCACGTGCTAGAGGCCGTAGAGGTAGGCCTGAGAGCCATGCGGAGCCACAGACTGAGCAGGCTCCACAGAACCCTGCTGGGAGAGCAGAGGATACTGAGGCTCGCTTCGCTAGGTTAGAGCGGAGTATTGAGAATTTGGTGGAGATAGTCACGCAGGCATTGGGTGCCGGTGACAGACGAGGTTTCGCGGCACAACCTACTACTGAACAGGTACCTACAGAGGCGGAGAGACCTCAGACTACAGAGACTGCTACTGCTACACCACCTCCAGCCCAGGATATAGCTTCTCCTGTCGCTCCACAACAGAGCGGCAGTGATTTGGGTTATGACTGCGACTTGAGCAGGTTGCGAGAGTTTCTAGCGCTGAAACCCCCAATGTTTAGAGGGGTGAAGGACCCAGTGGTTACGGAGGATTGGGTGTATGAGATGGAGAAACTATATAGGTTTTTCTGATGCACTTCAGCTGAGAAGGTTGCCTTTGCCGTGTTTATGTTGAAAGGCGAGGTAGAGCACTGGTGGAGATCCACCGAAGCTATTTTAAGGGCTAGACACTCCGAGATTTCATGGGAGATATTCTTGGAGGCCTTCAGAAGACAGTATATTCCAGCTACCGCACAGAGGAAATTACGGATGGAATTTATGAATTTGGTTCAGGGGAACCATACTATGGACGAGTATGAGTCCAAGTTTATGTCCTTGGGGAGATATGACCCGGACACGATGGGTAGTGAGACCCGGAAGATTCAGAAGTTCATGAATGGATTGAGATTGGCCATCCGGACTAAGCTAGCTCCCTTTGACATCTTGACCTATGAGGAGGCTGAACATAAGGCTCAGTTATGTGAGCAAGACTTTGAGCGAAATGCCTCCGAGCTTGGTAGAGTCAGTGTTAGAAAGGACAGAGATCGGAAGAGATCCGGGTTTGGAAGAGTGGCCAAGAGAGGTGGCCAAAGATTTTTTGAGAAGAGGCCTAAGATTGAGGAGGTGCAGGAGAGAGCTGCTAGACCTCCCATATACCCAGCCTTGACTACGCCGAAGGGTATGACTATTGGAGGACCACGGCCTACTACTGACCAGTGTAGGAGATGTGGGAGATTTCATGGGAATAGGCCCTGTCTAATGACCCCTATGGTGTGTTTGAGATGCGAGAAACCAGGACATATGGCTAAGTATTGTCCCGAGAAGATAGAGATTGCCCCACAGAAGGGCAAGGAGCCAGAGGGAGCTCCAGTTGAGACAGCAGCCCCGAGGAGGAGGGCTACAGCTGAGGAAAAAGGGAAACAGGCTGCGGGTGTGAGCAGAGGAAGAGTACATGCACTGGACCAGAACACTGCAGACGCATCGACGGATGTGATTAAAGGTACCATCCGAATCTTTGATTTAGAAGCATTGGTATTATTTGATCCTGGTGCCACACATTCTTTCATATCACCTTCCTTCGCACATAAATTATTGAAGCATGTGAAACCAACATTGTTGGATAAGATGTTAATGATTTCCACACCCATGAATGATAGTCAATTGACTGAGCATGTATGTAGAGATTGTAAGTTAAAGATAGAGGGGAAGGAAATGATAGCCAATCTGATTTTATTGAATATGAATGATTTTGATGTAATTTTGGGAATGGATTGGTTGGCTACCAATCGTGTTGTGATGGATTGTCATGCCAAAACATTGATGTTTTCAGGATTAGACAATCTTATTGTAAATTTTGATGAAAAGAAATGATATGAAAATAGCATGTTTGTTGTAAATAAAGGAGTATGATTTTAAATGCATATTGCTTGAGAAATAAATTATTGTTTTTGATAAATGTTGAATGTAGAGTGATGGTTATGTTACTAACGATGGAGAGGATAATGTGAAGGGTTCATTGCATACGTGGTTGATATAGATAAGGCACACCCGGAATTGAGGGACATAGCCGTAATTACGGATTACCCTGATGTCTTTCTGGATGAATTACCAGGACTACCACCTGAAAGGGAAATGGAATTTTGCATTGAGCTAGTGCCTGGTACAGAGCCGATATCGAAACCACCCTATAGAATGGCTCCGATAGAATTGGAAGAGCTGAAGAAACAGCTACAAGAGTTGCTGGAGAAGGGGTTTATTAGACCGAGTGTCTCACCTTGGAGAGCACCGGTTCTATTTGTAAGGAAGAAGGACGGAAGCCTCCGACTGTGTATAGACTACCGGTTGTTGAATAAGGCCACCATTAAGAACAAGTACCCTGTCACGACCCGAATTACCTAAAAATCAGAGTAAATTTTTCGCTTTCTCATTTATTATTTAATTCTTACTTTTCTCTCGTCGTGACCATCCTACAACACAGTTGGGCTATGATTCGGTGTTAGTCACCTCACACTATTTAACATTTCATTCCCATAATCATATATCAGAGTCTACTATCCTTTTTACTTTAAATAAACACATACCCAATGGTATTTACATGACTCTACATCCCCGACATAATATCCGTTTACAGTACTGTGCATTACATATTTAGATACAAAACCATACAAATGTGTATACCTGTCTCTCGATGGGAAGCAGCAAGCAGCGGATATTAAGCATGCAAGTCCTCAGCCGCTCAATAATTATTATAAGTGCTCTGAAAAGATGGGAAAATAAGGGGGTGAGCAAACCACACGCTCAGTAAGGCAATTATGCAAGTAAGTAGATAGCTCCACTATCTACATGCTCATAATGCCATGCCCTTAAATCCATTTCTTTTCATTTAAAATTACACGCACAAAGTCATGCATATTCAATGCCATAGTTTATCCAAAACTATTTGTGCATATATAAATCATGTAACTCATGCATTCAAAGCATTTTATGTGACATCATTAAATCATATTAAGCATGAATTTAATCAAGATCATGCAGTCTTTCATGTCATGTAAGACAATTCAAGATTTTCAAATAAAAGCATGGAAAACACATCATGCCACTGCATTTAAATCAATTCATTTAAAACGCAGTATAAAATAACCCCTCTGGGTCAATCATCTCAAAACTCATAAAACAGTTTGTTATATTTCATTATAAATCTTGATTTATAAAACCACCCTTCTTTCAGGGTCACATATCATAAAATCATCTGAAATCATCAAATCATCAAATCGGGGGCCTGACCCCTCCTTCGGGTCTACCCTGGTCTAACAGACCATAAGTTATATCATGTGAGACAATAAGGTAATTAACAGTAACATCGAGGACTATGGCCATATCCTAGTGATCCCTGGCAACACGGTACCTAGTGTGCGGGGTATCACACCTGAAACGGGAGGTGGGTCGTCCTACCCGCCAGAACAGCATAACACCAGGATTGCGAGGGCAAGGCTTGCTGCCTCGTGGCTAATGCCACTCCACTCCAACAATCCCCACGGTACAGCGTACTCCGCGTGACATACACGGTACAAAGTACTCCGTGAACCCAAGCTCAGTCAGGGGTGCCTGTAATAGGTCTTATCCACCCATATCATCTCTGTCTCAGAATGCACGTGTGAGCATATCATCTCACTGTGACACACAGTCTACAGGAGGCTCCAACACGGCTATATGCATGTAATATAAATCCCTGTGCGAGCGAAGCTCAAGCACGGCTCCATGCATATTCATGATATCTGAAAATCTCGTGCGAGCGAAGCTCTAGCACGGTTTCATAAAAATCAGTGAAATCTGCGTACGAGCAGCGCTCAAGTACGACTTAAACTGATTATAATTTCATGTAAATTCCACGTACGAGCAACGCTCTAGTACGGATATGTATATAAATTCAGTGAAAACCTCGTACGAGAAAAACTCCAGTACGACATTCAAATGAATTATGAAAACCATGTAAAACTTTGTGCGAGCAATGCTCCAGCACAAATGAATGCTCAAGTAAATCAAATCTCGTGCGAGTTACACTCCAGCACGGCTTTATGCATAATTAAATCAAATCTCGTGCGAGATTCACTCCAGCACGGCTTTATGCAATATCAAATCAAAACAGGATGCGAGCTAAGCTCCAGCATCTCTCATGCATGTCAAATCATTAAAACTAGTGCGAGCAATCGCTCCAGCACTATTTTATGCATACCACGTTAAAACAAATCAAAACATGTCAAAACAGAGTGCGAGCTAGGCTCCAGCAGCTCTCATTTCACAATAATAAAAATCAGTACGAGCACCATGCTCTAGCACATTTCATGCATATGATGTCACACAAGTCGGTGCGAGCAACTGCTCAAGCACATTTATGCACATTCACAAACGCAGATATAGTGCGAACTACGTGTCGGCACTACCTGTTTCCATATAAACTTGATAGTTGGCCTCTTTTCCAAAGAAATTTCATTTAAATATTAATAACACCTACGTAGTGTTAATTTGGGAAACTTATGCAATTATTGGCCAATCTATCGATTTACTTTGATTAAAACCAATCAAATCTTTAATTCGGAAAATTCCTTAAATCATGCATTTCATGCATGTCATGCTTTCACCATCCTTAGGTGAACTTCCCTCAATAGGGGTAAAATAGTCTTTTCACCTATTTCGATCCTCAAAATTATTTAAACCACTTTTAGGATCTTTATACATCATCAAGGCATACATACATATTCAGTGTACAGAACACTATTAAAATACGCGTAGCTACCTCTAGCTACTCACACAATTCCCTTACCTCATTTTCTGTACAGTCTGACCTTTACATCGATGTCTCGTCACGCAGTCCGATTTGCTCCGAATCCAAATCAAATCTTCGGCACTGCGGATAAATGTTCATCAGGTCAAATACAATGCAATTAATTGTATTTCTTAATTTTCTGGGCTTAATTTAAATCATTGGGCCCGTTTACCCATATTGGGCCCGATTGTACCATAATGGGCCTTAATCGGCCTTAAGCCCGTTTACCAAAATTTATCGAGGCCTATTGGGCTCATTGGGCCATCAGTATTTATTTAGCCTCATTCTAAATTCTCAGATATCTCAATTTAATATTTACGACAATTTATCCAATTTTTCAGAATTTAATTCATTTATGCGGAAATTAAATCCATAATTTATGCGTTAAATATCAATCACGCATAATGATGAAAAATTGTCGTAAATAAGGGTTACTTACCCGAGATTCCATGATAGTATGTGAATCGAGGCTGTCTCGAGCTCTCGGTTGATGCCAATTGTCGAGCTACACAATTAAATATATTTTCGGGTAAACTTTCAGTCGATTATTTATCAAATTAAATATTCCGAAAATTAAATCGGTCAATTCGACCGCTTACCGACTTACCCGAAGCTCGATTGCATCACTGGAATTTTTCCCAATTTTTTTTCTTTTTCTTTTTCCCTTTTTCTTCCCTTTTTTTTTCCCTCTCTTATTGGCTGAACCGGTCCGGTCCGGTTCAACCCGGTTCGGACCGCCGGTTCGGTCTGGTCCGGTTCGGCCGGTTCAGTCCGGTTCGGCCGGTCCAGGCAACATTTGGTCGTGCCGGCGCCGTCCGGTCGGTTCCCGGTGCCTCACCACCGCCGTTCGACGCGTCTTCGCATGGGCTCCCTAGATCGGGCCTCGGTTTGGCTCGAATCGGCGCCATCGCCGGCGAATCGAAGCTTTTCTCCCGCGGGTTCCTCCTTCGTTTTCGGCGATTTTCGTCGTTCTCGGCGCGCGTCTGGGCTGCTGGAGGTTCGCCCGATGCTGGGCTACGTTCGCCGGTCCTCGCTGGCCTCTCAGCGTCGCCGGTGGTTCGCCGGTGACGAACCTCCCCCTCGGGTTCGGCCTTCGCGTCTTTTGCTTCGTTTCGCCTCTGTTTCTTTTCTCTTCTGTTTCAGACTTTTCATTTTTCTTTTTTTTTTTATTTATTTATTTATAATTAAATTTTATTATTATTTTATTCAATAAAATAATAATAAAATTCCCAAAAATATCTAAAATAATCTTAGTTTATTCATTTAATCTGTAAATAATTTTCTCAGTCCGGTTTTGCCTTTTCTATATATTTTTCGATTATTTTCGAGATTATTTTTCGATGCGAAAATCCCGGTTTATCCCAAGAAATTCATATCTTGATCAATTTAACTCGAAATTTAATTATTTCTTCATCATTGATCAAGATTTCTCATTCTCATATTTTTAATTAAATTTTCTTGTCCCGATAAATACCGAATTTTGGTCTTTTGACCATTTTGCCCTTGCACATATTCGGGAATGCCATTTAAGTCCTTTTGCATTTTTAAATGCACTCGAAAATATTGGGTCTTACAATCTCCCCCACTTAAGAAATTTGGTCCTCCAAATTAGAACCAAGTAATATGAGTCCATAATTAACTCCGGGTACATCTATCGTATCATATACTGTCATCCTCAAGTGACCTTCTCCGGAGTGTAATACTACCATCATACTTAACTAGGGAGATCATCTTAACCCTTAACACTTTCTCTTTCCATTTTTAATAACCAACTCGATTTCATACATTACTCTTTCATTGAGCTAAACTGTTGGAGCTCATATCCGATCACATATATCGGATCCGGATATTATTTCTTAAGCATCAAAAGATAGGACACATTGTGGATGCCTGTTTATTCAAGTGGTAATACCAACCTACAGGTCTTACCTTCCACTTTGTCCAATCTCTTATCCGAATATCGTTACGTCCTTAAGCTCTTAGGACAAGTAACTATCAACAGTAATGATTCACCCTTCGTGAATTTCAATGATTTCCTGTCTCTTGTCAGCATAGTTTTTCTGTCTGCTCTGAGGTGTTCTTAATCTCTCTCAAATCAACTGAACATACTCAGAGGTTTGTCTTACTAATTCGGGAACAACTCTCTATCTGTCACCCACTTCTTATCCAAGTCAGGGAACAACTCCCTATGGCCATACAATGCCTCATTTAATCTCATCCCGATACTCAAGTGACAACTGTCATCATTGGCGAATTTGATTAGTAGCAACTAATCATCCCAGGAGCTCATAAAATCAATGGCACACGCTCTCATCACATCCTCCAGAACCTGTACAGTCCTCTCTGACTGACCATCTGTCTGAGGGTGGAAGCTGTGCTAACACACAATCAGGGTCCCATAGCTTCAAAAAACATATTCCCAGAAGTGGAAAGTGAAGCGGGAATCCCTATCTGATACCATGCTCACTGGAACGCTACACAATGTTTCACAATATTCCACACACATAAATCCGCCTATACACTTAGAGTATCTAGGGATTTTCATAACCAGAAGGTGGGTAAACTTAATCAATCTATCGACTATCACCCAGATAGCCTCGTGATTCTTTCGGGTCCTCTATAACCCATCACAACTTCATGGTCACTTGTTCCCATTTCCGTGTCAATATAGGTAGAGGCTGCAATAACCCTGCAACTTCTTTTACTCTACCTTACTCTGCTGACATACGAGACACTTTTTCGCAATTCTCTACAATATCTCTTTTTCATACCTGACCACCAATACCCTTTTCAGAGATCTCGATATATTTATTATTTCTCGGATACACTGTATATCTCGAAGAGTGAGCTTCTGACAATAACACTATATCATCAACTGTGGTCCTGGGGAGCACTTATACTGTCTCTGAACCTCTGCAAGTTATCATCACTCACTGTGACCTCTGTCACTGTCCCCTTCTGAATCTGACCCATACTATCGACACCAAGCCGATCATCACGCTAAGCCTGGCAAATCCGGTCACACAAATCCGGTTCTAACCTCAGGCTAGCTGTCACAAAACCACCGTCATCATCAGAAGGATCACATCACTACTGAGGTTCACAACTGTTCTTGCAGCTCACGCTCCCTGACCATCATATGTGATACCATCTCGAGGCTCTTTCTGTTCAAGACATTAGCCATAATATTAGCCTTTCCTGGGTGGTACAATGTTCACAATCATAATCCTTAGAAGCTCTAACCCTCATGGTTATCTCATCCGACTCTTTCTGTGAAAACAGATACTCGGGGGTTTTTACGATCAGTGCATACCCGAAATTTCTTACCATATAAGTAGTAGCGCCATACTTTCAGTGTAATCGCTACGGCTGCCAACTCTAAACCATGGGTCAGATAGTTTCTCTCATGATCCTTGAACTATTTGGATCTATAAACGACTATCTTCCCATTTTTACATCAATACACAGCCCAATCCTTATTTGGAGGTATCCATACACACTGAAACCTCTTGAGCTGTTGGTTATAGTGAGAATACTTATGGTGGTCAGTTCATTACTCCAATATACCAAAACTCATTGAAGCTATTTTCATACTTATCATAACACTCGTATGAAATCTTTTCCCGAATGAGACGTGTCAACTGAGCAACTCATTTCAAGAAACTCATAACACCTTGTCTGTAAGACAGTTTCCTGTTGCTACTCATACTCTTTCCTGGACTTCGAATACATCATAATATCATCGCTGTAGATGACAACCAATCGGTCCAGGTAAGGTTTAAATACCTTAACGTAGTTGAGTTCCACTCAATATTTCAATTTTCCATATACTTGACCTATGTACGCATAAACGTACAATGTCATTTCGAAATAGCTTTCGTTCAAGATACTAGCTCACGTCATTTCTTTCCTCTTATATTGACGGCTTTTTTTTTTTTTTTTTATAAAATTTTAATTTTTTTAAACTTTCATGATTAATCAAGTTCTATATTTCTTTATCGTACCAGCAAAGGTACCCAAATTTTAATGTATATATTATGACCGTCGAATTCAATCTATAGATTATGCGTGCGCTTCTAGACGCTGTCAAATCTTCAGGCAGGGAGATATTTTAAAATACCTTTATTAACCCTAAGATTTAACCACATCGACTGGGTGTAGATATATCTACCACTTATCTTGGTCGCAATCCATATACACTACATATTGCTTAATCCTTACTTTGCATATCAAGGATATTCTTACCTAGCATACGTCTCTTATTCCAATATATCTCCTTTAATAAATCACTTATAACAAACTCTTTCATTATTTGTTAAAACTTACATTACACCTTTCAGTGATGTTTTCACCCATATTTTCAACTTACAAACTCTATACCCATATTCAGTTAGTGAAATTCAACTAACTATCATCCTCTTGCCTAAGGGTACAGGCTTCACATCTTTCACTCGCTTATAAGCAATTGAAGGCGATATGAATAAATACGTGGCACCAGCATCAATTAACATAATTATTTCATTATTCTTAACCAGTGTGGTATCTTTCACCACATCATATTAATCATCAATGGTATCCTGGTCCAAGGCATACACTCACCCTCATCTAACATTTTATTTCCGTGGTAACTACCACACATCTTACACTGTTCACACTGCTACTCTGTTATACTGTTTACAATGCTCCGTAGCAGGTTGCGGTCCTCAAATCATAATACCCCTCAAAAGTATTGAAATTAGATACACTGGGGTTTATCAATCAACTTACCCCGTGATTTATCGACTCTAATCTTTTACCAAACTATCTTTTTCCCATTCTGACATCTCTGTCATTATTTATTCTCTTTTGTCTCTATTTTGGCCCTTACTACCTTTCTCAATCTCAGAGGCGCGCAATTTATAATCTTATTTACACAACTGTAGTCTGCGCACTGCCTCGGCATAGGTAGTGATGTCTAACGGGCTAATCGGACTCTAATTGACAATCTGAGCCCTTCCAAGAACTTTCAAACATCTCGACTCTCACTGTTCATCGTGTCCGAGCCACATCTGCCCAGGAATATAAACTGAGTATCATACTCGTTAATCAACATGTTCCTCTGGGTCAGAGTAAAGAATGTCATCTGTAATTTCCTTTAAAACAATATCCGGGATATTCTGTCACCGGAATACATATAGAAATTTTTTTTTTCATGTCCATTCTGGATGTCTAACTCTTAAGATGGGTCGAGCGAACTTCAATTAATGTTTCGACTCGCCCTCTAATCTCATATATACCTTGAGCAAATAGCTCACAAAATATTCTCCACACTCCGCTCCAACCTCGCGAAGCGTATCTCAATACTGTCTGATCTCTTTGTCAGACTCTATCCGATCTCTCTATCGGACTCTGTGGGGCATGATCAACCAGCCTCCACGTCAATCTCATCTCAAGTCTCATGTGGCGACTCAGTACAACTCATGGGCCTACCTCAACGGCCTTGAGCTCGTGTACTCGCCTCCCAACCATAGCGGCTATCAGTCAATGAGTCTATTCTTGCATTTAAAACCAAATTCTTAGCTGCACTTCCATCTCGATATACACAATTGTATCCAAATAATGCACAGTACAAGGGGATGTAAACTTCCTTAACCACTAACACCGACTCATATCAGGCCAACTCAAGCTCTGATACCATTAAACCTGTCACGACCCGAATTACCTAAAAATCAGAGTAAATTTTTCGCTTTCTCATTTATTATTTAATTCTTACTTTTCTCTCGTCGTGACCATCCTACAACACAGTTGGGCTATGATTCGGTGTTAGTCACCTCACACTATTTAACATTTCATTCCCATAATCATATATCAGAGTCTACTATCCTTTTTACTTTAAATAAACACATACCCAATGGTATTTACATGACTCTACATCCCCGACATAATATCCGTTTACAGTACTGTGCATTACATATTTAGATACAAAACCATACAAATGTGTATACCTGTCTCTCGATGGGAAGCAGCAAGCAGCGGATATTAAGCATGCAAGTCCTCAGCCGCTCAATAATTATTACAAGTGCTCTGAAAAGATGGGAAAATAAGGGGGTGAGCAAACCACACGCTCAGTAAGGCAATTATGCAAGTAAGTAGATAGCTCCACTATCTACATGCTCATAATGCCATGCCCTTAAATCCATTTCTTTTCATTTAAAATTACACGCACAAAGTCATGCATATTCAATGCCATAGTTTATCCAAAACTATTTGTGCATATATAAATCATGTAACTCATGCATTCAAAGCATTTTATGTGACATCATTAAATCATATTAAGCATGAATTTAATCAAGATCATGCAGTCTTTCATGTCATATAAGACAATTCAAGATTTTCAAATAAAAGCATGGAAAACACATCATGCCACTGCATTTAAATCAATTCATTTAAAACGCAGTATAAAATAACCCCTCTGGGTCAATCATCTCAAAACTCATAAAACAGTTTGTTATATTTCATTATAAATCTTGATTTATAAAACCACCCTTCTTTCAGGGTCACATATCATAAAATCATCTGAAATCATCAAATCATCAAATCGGGGGCCTGACCCCTCCTTCGGGTCTACCCTGGTCTAACAGACCATAAGTTATATCATGTGAGACAATAAGGTAATTAACAGTAACATCGAGGACTATGGCCATATCCTAGTGATCCCTGGCAACACGGTACCTAGTGTGCGGGGTATCACACCTGAAACGGGAGGTGGGTCGTCCTACCCGCCAGAACAGCATAACACCAGGATTGCGAGGGCAAGGCTTGCTGCCTCGTGGCTAATGCCACTCCACTCCAACAATCCCCACGGTACAGCGTACTCCGCGTGACATACACGGTACAAAGTACTCCGTGAACCCAAGCTCAGTCAGGGGTGCCTGTAATAGGTCTTATCCACCCATATCATCTCTGTCTCAGAATGCACGTGTGAGCATATCATCTCACTGTGACACACAGTCTACAGGAGGCTCCAACACGGCTATATGCATGTAATATAAATCCCTGTGCGAGCGAAGCTCAAGCACGGCTCCATGCATATTCATGATATCTGAAAATCTCGTGCGAGCGAAGCTCTAGCACGGTTTCATAAAAATCAGTGAAATCTGCGTACGAGCAGCGCTCAAGTACGACTTAAACTGATTATAATTTCATGTAAATTCCACGTACGAGCAACGCTCTAGTACGGATATGTATATAAATTCAGTGAAAACCTCGTACGAGAAAAACTCCAGTACGACATTCAAATGAATTATGAAAACCATGTAAAACTTTGTGCGAGCAATGCTCCAGCACAAATGAATGCTCAAGTAAATCAAATCTCGTGCGAGTTACACTCCAGCACGGCTTTATGCATAATTAAATCAAATCTCGTGCGAGATTCACTCCAGCACGGCTTTATGCAATATCAAATCAAAACAGGATGCGAGCTAAGCTCCAGCATCTCTCATGCATGTCAAATCATTAAAACTAGTGCGAGCAATCGCTCCAGCACTATTTTATGCATACCACGTTAAAACAAATCAAAACATGTCAAAACAGAGTGCGAGCTAGGCTCCAGCAGCTCTCATTTCACAATAATAAAAATCAGTGCGAGCACCATGCTCTAGCACATTTCATGCATATGATGTCACACAAGTCGGTGCGAGCAACTGCTCAAGCACATTTATGCACATTCACAAACGCAGATATAGTGCGAACTACGTGTCGGCACTACCTGTTTCCATATAAACTTGATAGTTGGCCTCTTTTCCAAAGAAATTTCATTTAAATATTAATAACACCTACGTAGTGTTAATTTGGGAAACTTATGCAATTATTGGCCAATCTATCGATTTACTTTGATTAAAACCAATCAAATCTTTAATTCGGAAAATTCCTTAAATCATGCATTTCATGCATGTCATGCTTTCACCATCCTTAGGTGAACTTCCCTCAATAGGGGTAAAATAGTCTTTTCACCTATTTCGATCCTCAAAATTATTTAAACCACTTTTAGGATCTTTATACATCATCAAGGCATACATACATATTCAGTGTACAGAACACTATTAAAATACGCGTAGCTACCTCTAGCTACTCACACAATTCCCTTACCTCATTTTCTGTACAGTCTGACCTTTACATCGATGTCTCGTCACGCAGTCCGATTTGCTCCGAATCCAAATCAAATCTTCGGCACTGCGGATAAATGTTCATCAGGTCAAATACAATGCAATTAATTGTATTTCTTAATTTTCTGGGCTTAATTTAAATCATTGGGCCCGTTTACCCATATTGGGCCCGATTGTACCATAATGGGCCTTAATCGGCCTTAAGCCCGTTTACCAAAATTTATCGAGGCCTATTGGGCTCATTGGGCCATCAGTATTTATTTAGCCTCATTCTAAATTCTCAGATATCTCAATTTAATATTTACGACAATTTATCCAATTTTCCAGAATTTAATTCATTTATGCGGAAATTAAATCCATAATTTATGCGTTAAATATCAATCACGCATAATGATGAAAAATTGTCGTAAATAAGGGTTACTTACCCGAGATTCCATGATAGTATGTGAATCGAGGCTGTCTCGAGCTCTCGGTTGATGCCAATTGTCGAGCTACACAATTAAATATATTTTCGGGTAAACTTTCAGTCGATTATTTATCAAATTAAATATTTCGAAAATTAAATCGGTCAATTCGACCGCTTACCGACTTATCCGAAGCTCGATTGCATCACTGGAATTTTTCTCAATTTTTTTTCTTTTTCTTTTTCCCTTTTTCTTCCCTTTTTTTTCCCTCTCTTATTGGCTGAACCGGTCCGGTCCGGTTCAACCCGGTTCGGACCGCCGGTTCGGTCTGGTCCGGTTCGGCCGGTTCAGTCCGGTTCGGCCGGTCCAGGCAACATTTGGTCGTGCCGGCGCCGTCCGGTCGGTTCCCGGTGCCTCACCACCGCCGTTCGACGCGTCTTCGCATGGGCTCCCTAGATCGGGCCTCGGTTTGGCTCGAATCGGCGCCATCGCCGGCGAATCGAAGCTTTTCTCCTGCGGGTTCCTCCTTCGTTTTCGGCGATTTTCGTCGTTCTCGGCGCGCGTCTGGGCTGCTGGAGGTTCGCCCGATGCTGGGCTACGTTCGCCGGTCCTCGCTGGCCTCTCAGGGTCGTCGGTGGTTCGCCGGTGACGAACCTCCCCCTCGGGTTCGGCCTTCGCGTCTTTTGCTTCGTTTCGCCTCTGTTTCTTTTCTCTTCTGTTTCAGACTTTTCATTTTTCTTTTTTTTTTTATTTATTTATTTATAATTAAATTTTATTATTATTTTATTCAATAAAATAATAATAAAATTCCCAAAAATATCTAAAATAATCTTAGTTTATTCATTTAATCTGTAAATAATTTTCTCAGTCCGGTTTTGCCTTTTCGATATATTTTTCGATTATTTTCGAGATTATTTTTCGATGCGAAAATCCCGGTTTATCCCAAGAAATTCATATCTTGATCAATTTAACTCGAAATTTAATTATTTCTTCATCATTGATCAAGATTTCTCATTCTCATATTTTTAATTAAATTTTCTTGTCCCGATAAATACCGAATTTTGGTCTTTTGACCATTTTGCCCTTGCACATATTCGGGAATGCCATTTAAGTCCTTTTGCATTTTTAAATGCACTCGAAAATATTGGGTCTTACATACCCCCTTCCAAGAATTGATGATTTGTTAGATCGCTCCAGGGAGCCGAAGTATTTTCTAAGATAGATCTGCGGTCAGGGTATCATCAGTTGTGGATCAGGAGTGGAGATGTACCCAAAACAGCATTTCGTACCCGTTATGGCCACTACGAGTTTTTGGTGATGCCATTCGGATTGACGAATGCTCCCGCAGCATTTATGGCATTGATGAATGATATATTCAAGCCATACCTAGACAAGTTTGTAATAGTGTTCATTGATGACATTTTGGTGTATTCCAAGTCCAGGGAAGATCATGAGGAGCACTTGAGGATAGTTCTGCAGACCCTTCGAGAGAGAGAATTGTATGCCAAACTCAGCAAGTGTAACTTTTGGTTGGAACAGATCTCATTTCTGGGGCATGTTGTGTCAAAGGATGGGGTATCGGTGGATCCATCCAAGATAGAGGCAGTTGTACAGTGGGAACAGCCCAAGACTGTAACTGAGATCAGGAGTTTTCTGGGATTGGCAAGATATTATCGGAGATTTGTAGAGGGTTTCTCCAGACTAGCTGCTCCATTGACACGCCTTACGCGAAAAGATGTTAAGTTTGTATGGGATGAGGCATGTGGGAGGAGTTTTGAGGAGCTTAAGCGTCGGTTGACCACTGCTCCCGTTCTCACCATTCCTACCAACTCAGGAGGATTCTTGGTGTATACGGATGCATCACACCAGGGACTGGGCTGTGTGCTTATGCAGGATGGGAAGGTAGTTGCCTATGGATCTAGACAGTTGAAAGATCACGAGAGGAACTACCCGGCACATGATTTGGAGTTGGCGGCTGTAGTATTTGCTTTGAAAATATGGCGCCACTATCTCTATGGTGAGAAATTTCAGGTGTTCACAGATCATAAGAGCCTTAAGTATCTGTTCTCACAGAAAGAGCTGAATATGAGACAGAGGAGATGGCTCAAACTCCTGAAGGACTATGATTGTGAAATCATGTACCACCCGGGTAAGGCAAATGTAGTTACCGATGCTTTGAGTAGAAAGAACCTTGGGTTGGTGTCATATATGATGGTACGGGAACATGAATTGTTAGAACACTTTGCGAACCTCAGTTTGGATGTAACCCCACCTGGATCTAAGAGACTTGAGATCATGGCTAGTTTAAGACTGGAGCCAGAATTGATTGGTCGTACTCGGCAGGCCCAGCAGAGCGATCGACGATGCATCGATTGGCTGAGGCAGATACAGACAGGTGTGGGTATTAATTTTGAGCAGAGTGCTGATGGGTTATTGAGGTTCAGAGGCAGAGTATGCGTTCCCAGGGATCCTGAGATCAGGAGAACGATTTTATCAGAGGCTCACTCATCAAAGTATACGATACATCCGGGAAGTACCAAGATGTATCAAAACCTTCGGAAGGTTTATTGGTGGTCTGGAATGAAGAGAGACATTGCTGAATATGTCGCTAAGTGTCTCGTTTGTCAGCAAGTGAAGGTAGAGCATCAGAAGCCTGTAGAATTATTGCAGCCTCTACCGATATCGACTTGGAAGTGGGAGCATGTCACCATGGATTTTGTGATGGGGTTGTCGAGGACCCGCAGAGGTCATGATGCCATATGGGTTATTGTGGACCGGTTGACTAAGTCCGCCCATTTCCTGGCTACGAGAGCTACTGATACACTGAGTCAGTTGGCAAACCTGTATATTCGAGAGATAGTACGGCTACATGGTGTACCAGTGAGCGTTGTTTTTGATAGGGATGCCCGCTTCACTTCCCATTTCTGGGAACATTTTCAGGAAGCGTTGGGGACCCGACTGAGTTTTAGCACCGCTTTTCATCCTCAGACAGATGGGCAGTCAGAGAGGACTATACAGACCCTCGAGGATATGTTGAGAGCGTGTGTGCTAGATTTTAGAGGCTCCTGGGATGACCACCTGCAGTTAGTCGAGTTCGCTTATAATAATAGCTATCATGCGAGTATCGGGATGGCACCCTATGAGGCATTGTATGGACGTAGATGTCGTTCCCCTATTGGATGGGAAGAGGTTGGTGACAGACAGATTTTTGCTCCAGACTTAGTACAGCAGGCATCTGAGGACGTCCAGTTGATATGTGAGAGATTACGGACAGCTCAGAGCCGGTAAAAGAGTTATGCTGACAAGAGACAAAGACCACTGGAGTTTGATGAGGGTGAGTCGGTGTTTTTGAGGGTATCACCATCGAAGGGTATTATGAGATTTGGTAAGAAGGGCAAGCTGAGCCCTAGATATATCGGACCCTTCGAGATTTTGGAGAGAGTGGGAGATAAGGCGTATAGGTTGGCATTGCCACCGGACTTGGCAAATGTCCACAACGTCTTCCATGTCTCGATGCTTCGGAAGTATCACCCAGACCCGGCACACGTGATAAGATATGAGCCGTTGGAGCTCCATGAGAGTATGACGTATGTTGAGAAGTCGGTTTGGATATTGGACAGAAAAGAGAAAGTGTTGCGGAATAAGACAATTCCCTTGGTGAAAGTTCTTTGGCAACATCACACGGCGGAAGAGGCCACATGGGAATTGGAGAACTTGATACGGGAGAAGTACCCCCAACTTTTTGAAGAGTGACTTGGTTCTAATTTGGAGGACCAAATTCCTTGAAGGATGGGAGAATGTGAGACCCCGTATATGTAAAGTTGTAATGTGTAATGAATGTGAATAGACTTGTAATGTAAAGTATGATCGATGTAAGTCCATGGATTCAATGTATGTATGTGTAATATGATTTGTATCGTACATACAAGTTCCATTGAGTATGAATATGAAGAAATGAGTTCTTATAAGTGATAGATGTGATTGAAACTCAAAATGAGTAGTGTGGTAAAATGGAATGGAGTTATGCTTCCATTTGGTCTTATGTAGCATACCTTTGGACATACAATGAATGCACACAAGTTTCAATGAGCATAAGGTATGAATGGATGCCATTTTCAAGTTATAAAGGTGGATGGATGAGAAAATGGCCATGGCAATAGATTAAGGATGTGTTGGTATGAGTTGCAATAAGGAAACTGCAGGAAATCTGGAAAACATGAAGGCCAGATCGATCTCATAGGATGAGAGATCGATCTGGAAGAGCCAGAATGCTCTTATTTGGGCAATGGAATAGAGCAGATCGATCTCCAATGGGGCCAGATCGATCTTCTAAGCATTTTGTGATGAAAAGATCGATCCTCAAGCACCCAGATCGATCTCCTTAGCTCTCTGTTTGGGACCAGATCGATCTCATGCTTCGACAGATCGATCTCATGCTTCGATAGATCGATCTCATGCTTAAAATTTCATGAAAATGAGAGATTTAAGGGGACCAGATCGATCTACTCTTGGACCAGATCGATCTTCTCAAGCTATTTCTATATAAGGAGAGCTGAAAATCTGAAAATTTCGGGAAAAACACCAATCTTCCATTTCTAACCCAAAAACCTAACTTTCTCTCTCTAAAATCAGCCATTTTCAACAAGGATTGAGGGGAGACCATTAGATATTAAGTTGTTCATCTTGAGGAAGAGAACAACATAGTTGGAACCCAAAATCCCATTGTGGGTATTGAAGAAGATAAGGGCATTGACATTTGGAGCAAGAAGAAAAATCATATTTGGTAAGATTCTAACACTTCAATCCAAGTACATTGTCTATTTAATTGATTTTGGAGTTGTTTGGCATGAGTATGTATGGATGGAAACACCTAGGTTGTGTTAGAAACTAATGTGACCTAGAAACTGGAATGCCTCTAGTGTGAGAGTGTGATTTGGGGAGTTGGTGGTTTATAGGCATGCTAAAGTAATTAAATGAGTAATGTGGATGATTTGGAATGGTTATGTGGAGTTATAATATGGGTTTAAGTGAAATTGTGAAAATGAGTATGTATAAATGCCATAGTGAGGGAATTCATGAAATATGAACACTATGAGCTTAATGTCGATTTAATATCGATTTGGAACGAGTTAATAGGCCTAAAAGAATCCATAGACTCGAGTTTTGGGTAAAGTAATGAAACGAGGCCTCATAAGCGTTAATAGAAAACTATAGGTCGAATTGACTATAGTGAACGCACGATGTCATATTATCTGGATCGAGTGTAATGCAGGATACGATTTTGTGCAGTCCCGAAGATTTCGTTGGAAACGAATCGAGTGGTACGAGTAGCAGTTTTAAGGAAGTGGAATCACGCATCGCGATTCAAGGTAAGGGAATTCTGTAAGTATATAGAGGTAGCTGCTCGTAATTTGCGAGATTATAGGGTGTTTATGAAATGCATGAACGTTTGAGAAATTGGTTGTTTGGTATGCGAAAATAGTTGTGAATATTGGATGATTTGGTTTACATGGATGTATAAAAAGGGATAGTAAGGCTAATAATTGCATAAATCAAGTGTTTTGAACGCTTTCACAAAACATGTGTTTGGTTTCAAACGAATTGATAAATAGGTTGGCTATTGTGGTTTGATATTTGTAGCACATGTGAAGTGCCAAATATGTTTTGAGATAGTTTTAAAAGCTTATGAGCCGCCTATCATGTTTATGTGAATTAAACCGTGCTAGAGCCTAGCTCGCACCGGGTATTGATGTTTTTATTTGTATGAAACGTGTTGGAGCTTAGCTCGCACCTTGATTTGGAAACTATGATGATGTTTATAAACCGTACTGGAGCTTCTGCTCGTACATGGCTTTTAAGTGGTTTGTCTTATGAGTATAACCGTACTAGAGCTATGCTCGTACGCGTCTCTTTATGAGAGGATGCATGAGTCGTGCTAGAGCTTTGCTTGCACAAGTTTGCACATTGTGATATGTATAAGGTTGTGAAAGTTGGTAAGATCCTTAAGCCCTACATCCTTAAGCCAACATCCTTAAGCCCAAAGAGGCGGGGAGGCTCTGTTAGGCGGGGAAGCTCTGTTCGGTGGGGAGGCTCTCTTACGGTGGGATCTTTAAGCCAACATCCTTAAGCCCTGGAGGGGCAGAGAGGCTCTGTTAGGCAGGGAGGCTCTCCTACATGGGTACGGTAAGATCCTTAAGCCCTACATCCTTAAGCCAACATCCTTAAACCCAAAGAGGCGGGGAGGCTCTGTTAGGCGGGGAGGCTCTGTTCGGTGGGGAGGCTTTCTTACGAAAGGATCCTTAAGCCCTACATCCTTAAGCTAACATCCTTAAGCCCGAGGACGCAGGGAGGCTCTGTTAGGCGGGGAGGCTCTATTCGGCAGGGAGGCTCTCCTTCACGGATATGGAAAACTCTTGGTATGGGGTAGGTAAGACCTAGGAATGGCACCCCCAATCACTATATGAGTCTGCGGAGTACGCTGTACCGTGTATATCACATGGAGTACGATGTACCACGTGATGGTTATGTGATGAGAAATTCTGGCGAGGGATAATCCATCTTCGTGCCAGCATGATACCCCGCACACCTGGATGCGTGTGGTCTGGGATGATTTACGATGTAGTGGTCCACATAGGCACTTTTGATATAGTGACCTAGTTTTTATACACATGTGTGAATTGTGAAATGAGAATGTGGTTGTGATTGTGAATTGATGTGATGAGATTGTATGTGTTTGAGAAAGAGTTTATGACGTGGGTTTAAAAAGGAGGTTTATTAATGAATTGCCCTTTTTATGAATTTAAATGAGATTGAGCATGAGATGATTTATACATGATGTTTTTACCATGTTTTATATGCCAATGTACATGATTTCGATACATGATATATATGTATACTCATATGGCATAGTTTTATTCCTCATGCTCCTACCATAAATGATTTATGCATAACACTATCAGCATGTAGATAGAGTAGTTATCTACCATGCTTGCATTATTGCCTTACTGAGCGTGTGGTTGCTCATCCCTCTCTATTTCCTCCCTACAGAGCGTGCATAGTAGCCCAGTGAGGACTGAGGCGTGGTATTTTGGACTCCGCTGCATCTCCATCGCTTAGAGGTATATACACAGTGATTCTTTTTGTATCTAAACAATGTAAAAGCACAGTATTCTTTTGAGTTGTAATTATGGGGGATGTAGATGTCAGTAAAACATGCTTTTGTATAAGTACAAGATTAAATGCAAATGTATGACATGGTTTTATTTAACTGAGAATGAATGAGATGTGGAGTTTATTATTGACTCACAGCCCAACTGTGTGTGGTGAGTTAGTTCACGACCGGGTAAGGCAACAGTAAAACGCAAAAAAATTCTTAGTGATTTTCAGTTAAAGAGAATGGAATTGGGTCATGACAAATCATGGCATACATTATAAGAATGTAGATAGTATGGTTGTCTACTGCTTACATAAGTTTCTTACTGAGTGCATTAAGTTCACTCCCTACTTTCCTCCATAGAGTCCCATCAGTAACTTGGACGCTAAGGCATGTCGCACAGCTATGGCTTCGTGGAGTATCTTTCTACGTTAAAGGCATACCCACTTGTAAGAAATTCTTTTGTATCTAAAATTTTTATAAGTATAGTAATGCTACGAGATGTGTATGGGGAATGTGAACATATTTTGTTTAAATTTGTTACTAAGAAAGAAAAAAATTAATCAGACTAAGTATTGTTTTGACCTAATTCGACTTGTAGCCCAACCAAAATGTGTGTAATTTGGGTCGTTACAGAAGTGGTATCAGAGCAAGGTTGGCCTGATACGAGTCGATATTAAAAGTGAAAAAGATTTAGAAAGTTCACATCCCTAGCGTTACTGTACATTAATTAGATACAAATGGGTATACCTGGCTGTGTTTTATTGAAAATTGTGTCAGTGAATGAAGGGAAATTGATAGATATGGTTGATTTGTATTACAACCATATTGGCAGATGGAAATGAATTGTTCCTCGAGGTTGTAGAGATAGGCCCAAGAGGTGTAGTGAACCCTCATCTGGGTGTACACCTTATAGTTTCACTGGAAAATTTTGGAGTTCGCTTCATAAGATTTGAGCGGGACATGGAAGCAATTATGGCATTGTCGGGTCAAGTGATAGCGACCCCGTGATAATGATAATGATTGAGGCGTGATTGAGAGAAAGACCGAGCTAATTTCGAAAGATAGTACGTTATTATATACTGGAGTTTAGAATCCAATTGTAATGGAAAGCTGGATAACTGAATGGGAAAAACTTATATGGATTATTAGGGTACGACTGCAAACTTAATAGACTGAGGCAATTTCAGAGGTTTAAGCCTCTTTTTTCAGTGGAGTTAAAAAAATCCAATGATTGTGGAAGATTAGATAAATGAGACAGAGAAACCCTATGAAATTTTTGTAGTAACTCTACCAAGAAAGTTGTTCTTGCAATTTTATAGTAAAGAATTGAGAAAGTTATACAGACTTTTGAAGTATACTACTAAAAAAAAAGTAGCTTTTGTAGCATTAGTATCGAAATGGAAAGTCGAGCTCAGAGGGAAAACCCCCGATTTTATTCGAGAGTCGACATTAGAGAAATACATGAGATATATTTCTGGAAGCCCTTAGACGGCAACACATCCCAGATAAAGCATACTGGCAATTATAGATGAAATGATTGAAATCAGACATAAGGTAACAAGTTCGAGAATGAATATGAAACTAAATTTATGGTTTTGGAAGAAGTATAATCCGAATAAGTAGAGATGTGAAACGGAGGAAGTCTAGGAAACTCGTTGGAGGTATTAAGATCCTCAATCGAGCTAAATTAACCCCATTGGATGTTATATTGAGGAAGCAGTGCGCAAGGCGCAACTATGATAATATGAAATGTATATTTCGATGTTACTAAGAAAATGAAAAGGTAAAGAGAGTGACAGAAAAGAGATGTATTAGGGAAGCAGTGAGAGTGATAGAGTAAAGTCACTGTAACTGAAAAGATGAAATTACAGAACTAAAAGTATAAGTGAAGGCCACACTGCTTATATGATTGATAAAGAAAAGGCGTGTTTAGAGTAAAGAGACACCCCAGTAGACAGAAGTATTTTCGACACATATTCTGATGATCTATCAGAGTTACCATTAAATTAAAAGGTGAAGTTCTATAATTGATTTAGCACTTGGTATCAAATTAATTATTCAGATCACTGTACTTAGTTGCTTTGATTGAATTAGAAATGCTGAAAAGGTAATTACAGAGATCATATGCTAAGGGGATTACCAGACTGAATGATTCACTTTAGAGTGTACTGACATTAATTTTTAAGGAGATCCGAAGTCTTCTGGGTCACGTTGTATTAAGAATGGGTGTCAATTGGAATCCCCAAAATAGAGGTTATAGACCAACGGGAAAGACCCAAGCTGTTAAGAGGATTCAAAATTGTAAGAATATAAAGAGACTTTGGAACATGAAATACATTTGGAATCTAAGAATTGAAATTTGTACGTTTTAAATGCGAGATTCAATTTAAGTAAGGAAATGATTTCGTTATAATTGATGTACGAAATGAGACAAGTTTAAGAGTGTGATAAATTTTGAATACAGGATTGTATTTGGAATGAGAGGTGTATACAAGTTAAGAATATATCTGATATGTGGAGTGATTCGATCAAGTGATATAAACTGAAAATGAATTACGACCAATGATAAATGAGAATATCAATAAATTCTGGTATCCTACTTCTTATTGGGACTGAACCTTAAACCCTTATATCTATAACCAGTTTATGTGGTCAAGTCTAATGGCTAATAAAGGTATTTCAAAATATCTTCCCGCCTGAGAGACTTGGCAACGTCTAGAAGTACCTGATCCTTAACCTATAAACTAGAATTGACAGTTGTAATATTTGTGTTTGAAGTTAGGATACCATTACTTATGCGGCGAAGAATTGTGGAACTCTACTGATCATAAAGGTTTAAGCATTAGATTTCACAAATGCCATTTAATACAAGAAAAATGAAATGACTAGAGTTAGTGCCTCGAACGGAAGTATCATCGGGACGGTGTTATATGCGCATATGTATTGGTCAGGGGACGTGAGTTATTGAAATATTTAGTGAACCTCAACTAGAGGAGGTTCCTTTCTGACACTAACAATATTTCGTGGTAGCTACCTTGAGAGTTGAAAGAGAAACTGGACTTAATTTTATCAAATCAGACAAGCTCAGTGTAATGATAAACACTACATTGATGTAGTTAATCCGGCCAAGATGGGTACTATAGCAAGTTTTGGTATGGTACTAATGATTTCTAGAGATTTAAAATCAGAGTTTGTATATGATATCGGTTACCACTCAAGTATCGAAATGACGTTGTACGAAGCGTTGCATACTCGAAGTGTCGTTCACCTATTGGATGGAAGAGATAGGTGAAAGGAAGAATGTTTGCTTCAGATTTGGTTAAGCAAGATTCGGTAAAAGTATAATTAAATTGTAGGAAAATTGAAGATAGATTAAAACAGGCAAAAGATAGTTATACTCATTAAAGACGAAGACCCTTGGAACTTTCAGTTGGAGATTCAGTATTTCTGAAAGTTTCTCCTTCCAAAGGTATAATGAGATTCGGGAAGAAAGCAAAGCTAAGTCCCCAATATATTAGACCTTTCGAGATCTTAAACCGAGTGGGAGACAAAGCTTACAAATTGGCGTTACCGTCGAAATTATCAAGTATCCATAATGTCTTCCACGTTTCGATGCAACGCAAGTATCACCCAGATCCGACACATGTGATTAAGTATTAACCATTGGAATTGAAGGAGGATATGATCTATGTAGAGAAATCGATTCGGATCTTGGATCGGAAGGAAAAGATATTACGGTCTAAGAAAATTTCCCCTGGTCAAACGTTCTGTGGCGGTACCACGTTTCGAAAGAGACCACAAGGGAATTGGAGAGCTTGATGCGACAGAAGCACCTACAACTGTTTAAAGACTAAGGTACTCATAAATTTGGGGTCCAAATTTCCTAATGTGGGGAGAATGTTAGCCCCCATGAATTTTCATGTAATTAGTTTTAATCATGAATAGTAAATTAATCAAATTGGGATTAAAAATGTGACCTTAGTGGATGATTGAATTAAATCATAATTTTGGCATAAGAGATTTAGATGTATTCAAGCAAATAAATATATTATCTCGTAGTATAAATGAATGCAAAACTATAGGTGATAACAATTGGAATAAGATGTAATATTATACCCTCACTAATCAAATTATATTGTATTATAAATATTAGACCAATTTATTATTTTAAAAAGGAATAAGGAATTGTTTCCAAAGAAACCAACCTGACTTATTTCAATGAAGGTTTGGCAAACATGGAATAAATGGAAGAAATACAAGTAATAGTAGTAGCTCATAGGAATGTGTCAATGTATCATACATCAAGGAAGGTAAGGATGTAATCGGTGGAAGAAACGAAATGAATGAATGAAGATGGGGTTCAGGTCACAGAAAACGTGGGGGAAAAAATGTTGCAAAGGATAGAAAAATGATTTGGTGAGATGAGGAGAATGGCTTACAATAACGGAAAGCAAAGATAATTTAAGAACACATGGATTGGCTTCTAAATGAAGCCAATCTTGAGGGGCAGAAGTTCTGTTGAACAACAACAGCAATAACACAAAAAAATTGTAATGTTAAAATGGTAGAGTGGCGTCTAATCGGCCTAGAAAAAAAAAGGAAGAAAGATGGTGATGTTTCATTGATACAAAGAAATATAATATATAGTACATAGATAAAAGTAAACGACAACACAAGGAAACACTGAGGCATTATGAAACCGAGGAGCTAAGTCAGGAAACAATGAGGAAACAGTAGAGGCGTTCGGTAATGAAGTGTACAACAAGCAAGGAAAAAAATATAGGAGTGGCAGTGATGATGTCTGACGGAACCAAAGGAAAATAGATAAAGAATCGAAGGATTAAACCCGAAAGGTAATGGTCTAAACTAAAAGTGTGGTAGGTGGCTGCCAACGCGGGAGATGTACAGGATGAAGTCAGTGAAAGTAGAAAAGTGAGTAGAAAACGAGGGAGAAGTTATGAACAAAGAGATCAAATGAAACAAAAAAAAAATCGAAACAGGTGGAACTAAATAAAAACAAAGACTGGAAAACTGCAGCAGCCCATGCTTCAAGCAAAAGGCAAAGGAGCAAGAAAGAGAGTGAAGTGGGAAGATTGGAAAGCTGAAGCAGAGAAGTAGAGAGGTTGTAGTCAGGCTGGAACAGGTGAAGAGAAGAGAAGCTCCTCGGGTCCTAGCAGTAGTGGCCAAAAGGGAAATAGAAATTAGGAAGGCAGATGCAGAGATGGAAACAATAAAGCGAGACAAAATAGAGGAACAGAGCTAGAGTAGGTGAAGCGTCGAAGGTGAAAAGGTGCCAAGGTCTAGGATGGTCGGTGCTGATAATCACTTGTAAATGGAAGGAAGAGATAATGGAGAAGCAGAGACAGGAGGTTGTTCAGTAAGGAAGACTGAAAACCCAAGAGCAGAGGACGTAGACCTCGGAAGAAACAGTGGCAACCCAGGAGTAGAGACTGAGAGGAAGATCGAAACTAAGGACAGGGCTGGAAGAGAATGAAAAGGGGTGGCTAAAACTTGGGTAACAGATGATGCAGTAGCGCCGAGGAGGTTGAGGGAAAAATCAGAGCTACTAAAAAATTGGAAACCGAAACAGAGGTGTCGGGGCTGGTAGATTGCCAAAAATGTGGTGGCCGGAGAAAAACACGACCATCAGCGTCGGACGGAGGTGTATCAGGAGGTAGAAGGTGGCAGCATTGATAGTTTGGGAAGCGATGATCAGTGTAGGGGAGATAGAATCCGAGAGGTGAAGAAAGGTGAACAATAGTCGGGCTGTAGAAGAAGGAAGAAAGAAAGAAAAGAAAAAAATGGCGAGAAAGGAGAAAATATTTTTTAAAAAAAAGAAGAAAGAATGAGAGTAATATAAATATATATATTTATTAATATATATATATATATATCAGAAAATAGAAGAAAATTGAGGAAAGAGGAGAGCGTACTGAAAACTGGGGAAATCCTGGGAAAGAGCTCTAAAAAATTAATCGAGTGGATTGGACCTGCGAACTCGCTATGTTGAGATAATCGAGGACTACGAATAGACACCGAGGTAAGGAATTTATGCAAGTTTTAGAGATAACTGTACGTATTTTATGATTTCGAGTAGCTAAATAGATAACGTAGAGATAAAAATTTTCTATATTATACTTATAGACTGAATCGTACCGTAAAGTGTTGGAAAAATCATAAACGCATAAATTACATGTTTTCAGTGTTTTCATCGTTGAATACTGTTTCTAATGGTATATGGATAGGTCGGCTATTGTTTTTACTTTTTGCATAAAATAGCACGTTTTACAAAGTTAAGTGTGCTCGATGGGAGAAATTCCATGATGTGTGACTTCCCAAGAAGTCTCCACTCACATATAGTTTATGCACTATTTTTGTATAGAACATTGGTTTCTATATTATTTTTGAAAGAATTGAACCACCTATCCAATTTTCGAATGAAACGGTGTTGGAGCGCATGCTGACTGTATCGCACGAACCGACTCGCACTGACGAGATGTGCTTGAGCGTGTGCTGACTGTGTGTCACATGACCTGACTCCACTGATGAGACGTGCTTAAGTGCATGCTAATTGTATCTCATGGACCGACTCGTACTGACGAGATGTGCTTGAGCGCGTGCTGACTGTGTGTCGCACGGCCTGACTCGCACTAACGAGACGTGCTTGAGCACGTGTAGACTGTGTCGCATGGTCCGACTCGCACGAGATTTTTATATGATTTATGAGAAAAATCGTGCTAGAGCCGTCGTGTATTGCTGTGTAATCTTGCACTGACCTACTCGTACTAGATTTTGAGACTAAGGTGATGGTTGAGATTGATGTTGGGGGGTAAATCCTTGAGATTACTCAGTACCCTCAGTCATCTTGTATTGTATTGGGGTCCACGGATTACGCTGTACCGTGTGGATACACATGGAGTACGTTGCACCGTGTATTGAGTCTTCAGACTACTGAACTGAACTGAACTGAATTGTATTTTATTGATTGGCAGATAGGCTGGACTAACCCATCCCCCCTGAGGCGTATGACATTCGCACACACCTGGCTTGTGAGGCACGGGGTCACTGACTATGGCCATATGTCAACTATACTGTTATTGATTGAACCTACTATTATTGATTGAATCCTAGCCTAGTCTCAGCAAACTAAATTGTTTATTGATAGAAAAAAAGTGAATTGAACTGTTTTACTGATTGAATGAATCGTTTTAAAGAAACGAATTCAAGTGTTTTACTGCATTGATTGAACATTAAATGGTTTCATCGTACCGACTATATTGAATGCATATGTTTTACATATGATAAAGTATATTACTGAAAATGAAGTGTGATTGAAAGTGTTTTCCAAAGAAAGTGCATCGATTGTGAATCGTTTTCAGTATTAACGAATTGAATTATATTCAAGTGTTTTACAGTGTTTTATAACTGATCATGACATACATTATAAGCATGTAGATAGTATGGGTTCTATTGCTTACATAAGTTTCTTACTGAGCGCATTAAGCTCACTCCCCACTTTCCTCCACAGAGTCCCATCAGTAACTTGGATGCTTCCGTTAGTAAGGCATGTCACACAACTATGGTTTCGCAGAGTATCTTTCTGCATTGAAGGTATACCCAATTGTAAGAAATTCTTTTGTATCTAAAATTTTTATAAGTACATTAATGCATACGAGATGTGTATGGGGAATGTGAACATATTTTGTTTAAATTTGTTACTAAGAAGGAAAAAAATTAATCAGACTAAGTATTCTTTTGACCTAATATCGACTTGTAGCCCAACCAAAATGTATGTAATTTGGGTTGTTACAAATGGTCCTCCCATGATCCTTTAAAATCTAGCACACATGCCCTTATCATATCCTCTAAAGTCTGAATAGTCCACTCGGACTAACCGTCAGTCTGAGGATGATAGGCGATGCTGAAATTCAACTGAGATCCCATGGCTTCCTGAAAGTGTGTCCAAAATCTGGAGGTAAACCTAGAATCCCTATCAGAGGTAATACTCACAGGAGCCCTATGCAATCGAGCTACCTCTCTGCCATATAATTCTGTCAAGGCACTTAAAAAATCTGTACTCTTAATGGCAAAGAAGTGGGCACTCTTAGTCAATCTATCTACGATTACCCAGATCGGGTCAAGACCACTTTGAGTCCGCGGTAATCCCATAGTAAAATCCATCGTTATGTGCTCCCATTTCCACATAGGCATGACTAACGACTTAAATAGTCCTGCGAGCTTCTGGTGTTCAATCTTAACCTGCTGACATACCAAACATCTGGCTACAAATTTCGCTACATCCCATTTCATACCACTCGATCAATACACCTTTCGCAGATCCTGATACATCTTGGTACTGCCTGGGTACATGGTATAACGAGAACAATGAGACTCTTTCAGAATCTGCTGTCTCAGGGCATCATTGCTGGGACACAAATACGTCACTTGAATCTCAACAGCCCATCATCATTAACCGTAAAATCAGACTGCGAAGCTTGCTCTGCCTGGCTAACCATGTCTAATAATCTCTGATAATTTCTCTACCCTGCTCTGATCTGATCTAAAATGTGGGGCTCAATCCATAGGCTAGCCATGAATCCAACATCTGCCTCCTCAACACTAATTCTAAGTCCGATGAACTGTTCCAATAACTATCATTCTCTGATCATTATATACGACACCATACTCTTCCTGCTTAGAACATCTACAACCATGTTCTCCTTACCCGGATGATACAAAATCTCGCAGTTATAATCCTTGAGGAGCTCTAACCACTGTCTCTACCTCATATTAAGCTCTTTCTGATCAAATATTTACTTCAAACTCTTATGGTCAGTAAAGATTTGAAATCTCTCACCGTAAAAATAGTGCCGCTAAATCTTCAAAGCAATTACCACGATGGCTAACTCCAAACCATGGGTGGGATAACTTCGGTCATGGTTTTTAAATTGCTTGGAACCATAAGCTATCACTTGACCATTCTACATGAGTACACATCCCAGGCCATGATGGGAGGCATCACAGTATACCGTAAATCCCCCTGATCCACTCGGAATAGTCAGGACGGGTGTGATAGTCAACCTCCATTTGAGCTTCTGTAAACTTTGCTCACAGGCTTCTGACCATACAAAAGGAACTTCTTTACGTGTGAGCTTGGTTAGCGAAGCTGCTATCCCAAAGAAACCCTTTATAAACCTCCGATAGTACCCTGCCAGCCCGAAGAAACTTTGAATCTTAGTTACAGTCCTCGGCCTCTCCCACTTGAGTATTGCCTCAATCTTGGACTGATTAATTGACACCCCATCCTTGGATATAATGTAATCGAGGAAGGCTGTCTATTCCAGCCAAAATTCACATTTACTCAGTTTCCTATACAGCTGTTTCTCTCGAAGAGTCTTAAACACAGTCCTCAAATGCTGCTTATGCTCCTCCGGAGACTTATAGTAAACTAGGATATCATCAATAAAAATAATTACAAACTGATCTAAATAATCCCAGAATACTTCGTTCATCACACTCATGAAAGCAGTAGGGGTATTGGTCAGTCCAAAAGGCATTACCAAGAACTCATTGTGGCCATATCTCGTCCAGAATGATGTATTAGGCACATCTTCCTTCATGATCTTTAATTGGTGATAGTCGGACCTCAGATCAATTTTAAAAATACCGATGCCCCTCCCAGCTGGTCAAATAAGTCAGCTATTCTTGGTAGGGGGTACTTGTTCTTTATGGTGGCCTTGTTCAATAATTTGTAGTCTATGCATAACCGGGGGCTACCATCCTTCTTCCTGACAAATAAAACCAATGCTCTCCAAGGTGACACACTGGGTCTAATAAAACCCTTGTCAAGTAACTCTTGCAACTGCTTCTTCACCTCTTCTAATTCAATTAGTGCCATCTTGTAGGGAGTTTTAAAGGTTGGCTGGGTATCTGGCACTAAATCGATAGTAAACTTCATCTCTCTCTCCGGTGGTAACCCCGATAATTCATCAGGAAACACATCCAAGAATTCACATACAATGGGTATATCCTAAATAATCGGATATTCCTAGCTTATGTCAATAACAGAAGCTATATAACCTTCATGGAAGAAAACATCAAGAGTTACACAAATTTCACACTTTAAAACATCATATATTTCATTTCTTAACTGTAAAACATACTTCGAATTTATCAGGTAATGACAAGGTTAGAGTCTTGGTATAGCAGTCTAAACTTACTCTATTGGCGGCTAACCAATCCATACCCAAAATTACATCAAAGTCGTTTATGTCTAGTAAGATTAAATCTGTTATCATTACCCTATCTCCTACCTTAATTTCACAATTCCTACAGACTCTATCAGTTATTTGTGTCTCATGCATGAGAGTACTAATATGACATACATGATTTAGGAATTCAGATTCTAAATGCAGACACTTTACAAACTGAGGTGAAATGAACGAGTGTGTAGACTCAAGGTCAAATAAAACATTAGCTTTATGATTATAGACAAGAAGATTACCTCTGATGACATCGAATGAGGCATCTGTTGTGTCCTGAACAATGGCAAAGATACGCCCTCGAGTGATAGGCATCTTACATTCTTCCTCTGCTGTAGCCCGTCTCTAGGGGCAACCTCTACCAAATCTTTGTCTGTCTTTTAGATGGTGGTTGTGGTTGATCCCAGGGCTGTGAAGCCTGCCGTAGAGGATAATCCTTCATCAAGTGTCCCCTCTCTCTGCATCTAAAACAAACACTTGATCAGCACAGGCAAGGACCATTATGCATCTTGCCACACTCCTAGCAACTCCTCTTAGTTGTTTGGTTGCTCCGGGTGATCATAGGGGTGGTAGCAGGAGTTTGGGCCTATCAACCCCCGCTAGAGACTCACCAAGCCTCAATCTCTTTGTCTGACTCCTTTTCAGTTCTATCATAAAGGACTACACTCTCTTTCCCTTAAGCTTCCCATGGAATCCATGTTGGCCTATGTAATGTCGAGACCCCTCTCTACACATTGTGCGCACTCCAGAGTATCACCAAACTCTATAATGCGGAGTCTAAGTAGTCTAGCCCGGATGGTGGGTCTCAACTTAGACAGAAACCTTTGTACGTGACACCGCTCATCTCTGACTATTTCGGGGTCATACCACATAAAGGTAGAAAATCTGTTCTCATACTCATCTACAATCATACTACCCTGTGTCAAATCTAAAAACTCTACCTGCATCCTCCTCTGAGCAGCAAGTGGTACATACTAACCCCTAAAAGAATATAGAAAAATCCCTCAGGTAATCTCTGGATGCCGATAAATCAGATGCATTCTAGTGTCTCTCCACCATACACCGGCCTATCCAGTCAACATTTATATGGCCATTCTGACTCTCTCTGAATCTATGAACTCCAAATACTCAAGGATCCTCTCTAGATCTGTCATCCACTCTTTAGTCTGTACTGGGTCTTTCACCCTTTCGAACTCTGGGGGGTGCATCTTAAGAAAGTCCTTCATTTTTACTCTTATCTCTATCATCTGCCCCAGTCTATACCAGTGGTTAAGCAACAGGAGGTGCCGGAGGGACCTATGGAGAAGGAGGTGGAGGAGGATGTGCGGGCGCAGTAGCAACGGTATCTGAAGCATTTGCCTCGAACTGCTGGACAAACATAGTTGTGAGGGCATTGAACTCCTCTCTCATGCCTTGCATCCCCTGCTCAAGCCTTCTCATACGGGTATCAGAGCTCTGTCATTGAGGGCGAGGTGGTGGAGGGGGCTGATTTTGCCTCCGTGGGCAGCATCACTTACTATTCATGGTAACTGATATATATTACCTGTGACAATACTAAGAGATTTCAATTACAGCTATGAAAGGTATATATAATTTATAACTAGACAAGTACAAATACTTAGGATGTAATCACACTTTAACTACCCGACACTGATATTACTAGACAACCTTTGCTCTAATACCACGTTAACTGTGACGCCCCGGAAGAACGAAAATAGGGGCTAACTTTTTCCTTAAATTCTTATTTCTTACTTAGGTTGCATTCTTATACAGTATAGGTTACTTAATTTCTTCCATTACTTAATCCTTTAATCGTATTAGATTTGCTAGAAATTTCAACAGCCCAACCTCTTATATTTTTAATCTACCTCCATACAATAAACAACAATTTCTAATCCAATGCAGTTGTTTTTATTTTCTTAAACTTTACCATCTCCCAATTCAAAATACATAGCACTATATCAACTATATTCATACTTAACATCATCAACATTTAATTTGTTTCTCGAGTCATTTATCTACAACTCCGTAACGTTAGATTACATCCCAAAAGTAGACATATACAATCTAGTATCTGCACATTACCATTGTCTGGAAATAAACATCAGGGAATATACCTGAGCGTGTACTAAAGTTAGTCTGGGAGTCTCAAAATTCACCAGGCTACTTGAGTACTTCGCAGTAGCTGAGTAGATTCTATCGTAGGTAATCTGAAATTGAGGAACAAATGGATGAGCTTCTGATAAAACTTAATAAGGAAGGCATTTAAAGAAATCTTGACAATCCTAAAAACATGTGGAAAATCAGGGTTAACATGCTTTTGTACTTACTTAAATCCATTTGAATAAACTTACTTGCTTACTTTGAAGTAAAACAATTGTACATACATACTTATGGAATTCAATTTACATACATACTTATTTACCTTGAAATGAAACATACTTACTTTATCTTACTTACTTTCTTTCATACTCAAAACGTTCATACCTTAAAACATGAAGACTCGGTTATGTCCGGATAGCTATCATACAAATATACGTCATCCTATGTAGAGGGAATAAAGTACTGATGGTCATGGTAAGGGCTGTAGACGGGATGAGGGTCATACAACAAATAAACATAGTATCTGAATAAACTTTAACTAGCACATAGCTAGGGCACGAGCACCAGTGGCACTCACCGTGCGGGTAACATACATGCGTGCTGCGCAGGCACAAGATACTATGAAACATGCGCCATGTGTAATGAAGACAAACACCACAAAGGTGGAGACAAGCACTACATGTGCGAAACGTAACAAGCACTAAGGTGGCAAAGCTGGAACACCACAAGTAGTGGGCATGATGTGCACACAACATAAGCTAATAGAGTAGCCCTCTAGTCTCAGAAAAACCTTACTTATTTACTTGCTTTCATACGTACATAAAATCATTTGAAGTGGAAATCTTAAAATCATAAAGTTTCTAATATAAAATATTAGTGTATTAAAACTCATACTTGATATACCAAAAATGATTAGGTTCAAGAATTAAACTGGGTTTCTATTCATTTCGGGAATTCCTAACGGAAAGGCTCAGTTTTCCTTGGAAACTCTTCATACATCTATTGAATCATTTCATGCGATATAAATAGGTCCATGATGTCATTATTACTTTAAATTACATCACCTCAACGGGGTTAGGGTAGTGCTAAATAACCAAGTCCCAAGTTTACCTCGTTTTATGTACCGATACCTCGAGCTGCCACAAACTACCTAATTAGTATTCAATTTATCCTTATTTCATATTCTTATTCATTTATAACTTAAATGGGGTCAATTGGACCTTTTTTCAACCATTTTTCTACATTCTCGATTTACAGATTGAAGTACCGGTTTAAGCTATTTCAATAATTTTTGTTCTTTTAACTTCAATTTCATAACTTAACAACCTAATTACTTATTCAAGTCTCCAATTCACACTTGTCAACATACCAATTTACTAATTCTCATACTTTTCATTTTTTCACTAAATTGAGTTATAAACCAGACTTTTTTGTATTAATTTAACCGTCTACAACATCAAACTCAACCAAATTTCACCATTTCCCTATTAACCCTAGGCTGGTCGAACCTACATAAGTCCCAAAAACTTTTTTCATCAAGTTTTACTTAACCAAAAATCATCCAAAATCATCAAGTATCAACATATATATCAAGTTCATCATCTTCCACCAACTTCTAACCTTAGTTGACCAACTTTGACTAATCCTTTTTGCTCCAGCAAAGGTTCTCAGCAATTAATCAACATGTATATAACTTAGAATCATAAAAAAAAAAAACTCAAAAACTGTAACGACCCTTGACCCTTGAAAATTTGAGGGAATTTTTTTTTGAACTTAATTTACCCACTTATTCCCGTATTCACTTAGGTTGTATTCTGGTTCAGTGTCAATTCACTTTTCCTAATTCTTTATCCATAATTATATTTAAATTCCATGTTTTGACATATATGGTCGATAGAAATTACGGCAGTATAACGGCTTATATATAAGCCTACCCACTTGCAAATCAATTGTTTTAACAATCCTAGATATCCACAACTACCAAACATACTTTTCAAATCCACATTTTCAACCCAATACATCCATTTCGATTCAATACCAATCATCTTAAAACATAATCCCAAAAGTCCTATCCCTTACATTGTTTTCCTTACGAATTACATCCCAACAAAATATTTTCAATATATGTCTGTGCATACAAATATGTCTGGTAAAGGAATGTAATTGTATACCTTTTCTGCGTGTACAAAAAGTAGCCTAGGGTAGCTCTTTCCCACCAGCCTACGTTGTGTATGCGGCAGGTAACGCCTATAGATGTCACGACCCATTTTTCCTAAAAACCTCTGCAAATTTTTTGCTTTTTCATTTCCTTACCCATCGTGAATAGTTTCACTACTAACAGTTGGGCTATAAGTCGATGTTAGTCCCTCCTGTCATGTTACTTACCTTAACATCTATTTTCCATATTTCATTTACATATCAATTTATTTTAACTAAATACATCCCCAATATTACATCCGTGTACAGTACTATGCCTTTATATGTTCAGATACAAAATTATACGAATGAGTATACCTGCTCTTGATAGGAAGCAACAGATAACCGAAATGCAAGACTACTGTCACTCTCTTCTACTGAATGTACCCTATAAGGTGGAAAATAAAAGGGTAAGCGCAACTTGCTCAGTAAGGCAATAATGCAAGCAGGTAGATAACTACACTATCTACATGCTGGTAAAGGCATGATATGTAAAACATTTATATCTCGAGCATGAGGCAATTAAAACCATGCCATGTATGAGTATATCATATATCGTAAAACATGAATAGGCATGTAAAACATTAAAAACATCTCATGTAAAACCTCTCATTCTCGGTACAGTAAAACTCTTTAAAAATAATCCCAGAGGGATTCAACACATCTTTAAAATCATTAATATCCTCATAAAAACCCATCAATTTATCATTTATTACCACATTTCATGAAAATCGTCACAAATCGAGGCTCGACCCCTCCATTGAGTCTACCCTGGTCTAACAAGACCTATCAAATATATATCATGTAAGACATGCAGGTTACTGTATGGAAACAATCGAGGATTATGTCCTTATGATCCCAGGCTACACAGATGCCGGTGTGCGGGTTATCACAACTGCAACGGGAGGTGGGTCAAATTCTACTCGCTAGAATATCAAGTAACGTGAATACAATTGTCATACCCTGCTTTTGTGAACCCTTCTATCCATACATTCTCTACTACGGTTGGGCTGTGAGAAGATGCAATTACTAAAAATTCATTCATTTACAGCGGAATATTTAAAGCTTTAATTCACACTCCCAGGTGTGTGTGTAGATACACAAAATTAATTGTATAATTACCATGTGCTTACATATCATCCCCATAATACTGTTTACAATTCCAAGATATAACTGTGCGATACCATATATTAGATACAAAATACTCGTGTATACAAATCTTATACCTTTGCGGATTTACGGGAGCTATTTAACACAAAAGATCTAGAGACCACCGCTCTCTTACTTCTCAGTACCTGGAGGGGGAAAATAGTGGGATGAGCAAACCACAGCTCAGTAAGGAAATGTATGCTAGCAGGTAGATATCGTACTACCTACATAGCCCATGCATGCATAAACCAAAACCATGTTTTCGTTATAAATGGAAATATCATACGAATAATGCATTTAAACATATATTTCTCAATAGCATTTTCGTGTAAAATGAGTATCAAGCTTCCATTTAAAACATGCTCATAAATAGTGCCCTCACGGCACGAATGTGAAATTAGAGATTTATCAAAAACACGAAATCTCTTTCTTTTCTCAAATCATTCTTTCCGCAATTCTCTTTCTTTTATGAGATTATCTCTGTTTCTCGAATCTTTGAGACAGGAATGGAATTTTTGGCAATCAAATATCCACGACATATGGCCATAGTCAGTGATCCCAGGCATCACTGATCAGGTGTGCATAGGGTATCACTTCGCCTGAAGGGGGATGGGTCAGTCCTACCCTCCGGCTCATCTCAATCCACCTCATCTCCTCGTATACTCACGGTGAAGATACGTCGTGTGTCATCTACGCGATACTCGTACTCACGTGCACCCAGCACGGTACATAGTATACCAACGGGTGACTACACTATTCTACGTACGACCGTGGACCCAAGTCCATACTCCAACTCCGATGGACTTTTTATCCTAAACCATGTCTCATATACCAGGCGAGCAAGCAGCGTGACACACAGTCAACGCAAAGCTCCAGCGCGGTACGATCTATCATTAAGGCCCAGCCCGTTCAAATGGCCGTCGGCTGGTATCCCCTTGGGTCCCAGACCCCCAGGTTTACCTTAACTCAATAAAACAGGTGCGAGCAAAGTTCCTGCACTTTCTCAAAACCCTCGTGCGAGTTAAAACTCCAACACGGTACATCAAGGCATTAAAACGGGTGTAAGCTAGCGCTTCAACACCAAATCACATCTCAAAACTGATAGATGGCTATTTTCTCTTTTTAAAATTCAAAACATGTTTATTCATACAGCATGCCTCTTCATGCTAAAACATGTAAAATTAGCCAACCTATCATCAACGTTTCTCAATCCTCAAGATTAATGTATAATAGAGAAAGACATTGAAAACATGCATATCATGCTATTTCCTTACCCTATCCCATTTCTCAATACATATATACATCCTAGTACTTTTCATGCTTCCATATCATTTCATAGAATTATAATATCGTACTAGTTCTAGCAATATATCTACGAAATTGCCGTAAAATACGTACGAACATCTCTATAGCTAACACACAGTCCCTTACCTCGTTTTACTTGTGTGCAACTATCCGCCTTTATGCTTCTTGCGTTCTCATCTCGACTTGCTCCGGCGTATCATCCAAAACTGAAATTCATCCATCAAACACTCGAGTTAACGTTTCTAACTCTTACTCAACTAATCATTTATCCAATGCCTTAAATACATATTTTACCCTTTGTGATAAATCTCACAATTTTATCCCAATATCAACATGTCCAAACCATTCCCACAACATAATCATCCACTCAAGATATCTCATTCATCGTTAACACCTCTACATTCCACTTTCTCACACTTGACTATTTCTAAGTTATATTCATTTCATACCATTCTAGGTAGTTCTATCCACAATATGCACACCCAAATATCTTTATAATCATTAACTAAACCAATGTACTTGGATTTGTGCATTAGAACTTACCTTATTGGATTTCCTCTTGCTCCAATTAGGATTGCCCTTTATTTCTTCAATCCATCAAATGGGGAAATGCCTCTAGACTATGTTGTTCTTCTTTTTGTTGTGAACAACTTTGTCTCTAATAGACTCTCCTTAAATCTCACTGAAAATGGCTGGATTTAGGAGTGAGAAAGCTAGTTTTCTTTGAGTTGAAGTGAGATGAAATGGTTTATCCCGAAATTCTGCAGATCTAACTGCTCCTATTTATAGTTTTGACTTGATGAGATCGATCTCCCTTGGGTGGAGATCGATCTGGTCCTCTAAAATCCCTCTTTTCTAAGACGTTTTAAAGGCAGGAGATCGATCTGTCGAGGCTAGAGATCGATCTGCTGTCAAACAGAAGCTTAAGGAGATCGATCTGGTCTTAGGGGAGATCGATCTGCTTCCAACCCGAGAGCTAAAGAGATCGATCTGCTTCCTTTGGAGATCGATCTGTTCCCTTCCATTACTCACATGAGAGCATTCTGGCTCTCCCAGATCGATCTCTCATCTTATGAGATCGATCTGGCCTTCACAAATTCCAGATTTCCTGCAGTTTTTCTGCAACAACTCCCTTCAAGACTTCCTCAATTTACCTTCATAGTCCTTTCCTCATTCATCGCTCCTTGAGACTTAAAAATGTCATCCCATCCCACTTAATGTATTTTAAAACTTGTGGAAAAATCTTTGTATAACCAAATATACACGATATTACTCGAATGGAAATATACACTTATGTAAATCTTTCCTTCCATTTTACTATACTACTCATATTCCATCTCGATCACATTCTTCTCGTGTTCAAGTTTATTTCCTCCTACTCATGCGTAATGCAACTTGTACGTATAATCACAATTCTTATTACAAGTGCGTACATAATCTTATGAACTTACATTGCATATAATTCACATTACAATGTATCATCATACTTATGATTTTATTTACATTCCCATGTTCCTATATACCTAGCTATACATATACGGGGTCTCACATTCTCCCCCACTTAGAGAATTTGGTCCTCCAAATTAGAACCAATTTAATCCGTGAATAACTCGGGATACTTTTCCCGCATCAAACTTTCCAGTTCCCATGTGGCCTCTGCCTCAGTGTGATGTTGCCACAAAACCTTAACCAACGAAATCGTCTTGTTCTGCAACACCTTATCTTTCCTGTCCAACACCCTGATCGGTCTCTCGACATACGACATATCTTTCTTGAGCTCCAACGGCTCATAACTAATTACATGTGTCGGATCCGGGTAGTACTTCCGAAGCATAGAAACGTGGAAGACATTGTGGACTTCTGCTAGCTCAGGTGGTAAGGCTAGCCTATATGCTCCTTCTCCCACTCTATCCAAAATCTCGAAGGGACCAATGTAACGAGGACTTAATTTTCCTCTCTTCCCAAACCTCATTATTCCCTTAGAAGGAGATACTTTCAAAAATACAGACTCGCCAACATCAAACTCAAGTGGTCTCCGTCTCCTGTCAGCATAGCTCTTTTGTCGACTTTGAGCTGTTCGCAGCCTCTCGCATATTATCTGAACATCATCAGAGGCTTGCTTAACCAAATCGGGAGCGAGCAATTGTCTGTCACCAACTTCTTCCCAACCAATGGGCGATCGGCATCTACGACCGTATAGTGCCTCATAAGGGGCCATACCAATACTTGAGTGATGACTGTTATTGTAGGCGAACTCAATCAATGGCAAGTGATCGTCCCATGAGCCTCTAAAATCCAGCACACACGCTCTCAACATATCCTCCAGGGTTTGTATAGTCCTCTCTGACTGACCATCTGTCTGAGGATGAAAAGCGGTGCTAAAACTCAATTGGGTCCCCATCGCTTCCTGAAAATGTCCCCAAAAGTGGGAAGTGAAGCGGGCATCCCGATCAGAAACAACACTCACTGGGACTCCATGCAATCTCACTATTTCTCGCACATACAAGTTCGCCAGTGCACTCAATGTATCTGTAGATCTCATGGCTAAGAAATGTGCCGATTTCGTTAACCGATCTACTATCACCCATATCGCATCATGGTTCTTACGGGTTCTCGATAACCCCATCACAAAATCCATGGTGACATGCTCCCACTTCCATGTTGGTATCGATAGAGGTTGTAATAATCCTCCTGGTTTCTGAAGTTCGAATTTTACTTGCTGACAAATGAGACATCTAGCGACATACTCAGCTATGTCTCTCTTCATTCCAGACCACCAATATGCTTTTCGGAGATTTTGATACATCTTACTACTCCCCGGGTGTATCGTGTATCTCGATGAGTGTGCCTCTGATAAGATCAGCTTTCTCAGCTCTAAATCCTTAGGGACACATATTCTATCTCTAAACCTTAGTATTCCATCTGGACTCAATATAAAATCGGCACCCTTCCCTTTCCGGATTTGGCTAATCATGACAATACACCATTGATCAATTTGCTGAGCTTGTCGGATTCTCTCAATCAACTCCGGTTCTAATCTCAAGCTAACAATAATCCCATAGCTGCCAATCTCAGGTAGGGTCATATCCAGACTAAGGTTCGTGAATTGTTCCAACAACTCGTGCTCTCTAACCATCATATGAGATACCAACCCGAGACTCTTCCGACTTAATGCATCGGCAACCACATTTGCCTTCCCCGGGTGGTATAAGATCTCACAATCATAGTCCTTGAGGAGTTCCAACCACCTCCTCTGTCTCATGTTTAACTCCTTTTGTGAGAATAGATATTTCAGACTCTTATGATCCGTAAAGATCTGAAATCTCTCACCATATAAGTAGTGGCGCCATATCTTCAACGCAAACACTACGGCCGCTAACTCCAAATCGTGAATGGGGTAGTTCTTCTCATGATCCTTTAGCTGTCTAGATCCATAAGCCACTACTCTTCCATCTTGCATCAAAACACAGCCTAGTCCTTGATGCGAAGCATCTGTATACACCGAGTAATTCCCTGAACTGTTAGGGATGACAAGAACTGGCGCGGTAGTTAATCTGCGCTTAAGTTCCTGAAAACTCCTCTCACAAGCTTCATCCCATGAAAACTCTATACTCTTCCTCGTAAGACATGTCAATGGAGCAGCTAATCTAGAGAAACCTTCTACAAATCTCCTGTAGTAACCAGCCAAACCCAGAAAACTTCTGATCTCTGTAACTGTCCTAGGTTGTTCCCACTGAACAACTGCCTCAATCTTGGATGGATCTACTGATACCCCATCCTTCGATATAACATGGCCTAGAAAAGAAACCTGTTCTAGCCAAAAGTCACATTTGTTAAGCTTGGCATATAACCTTTTCTCTCGGAGGGTCTGCAAAATAATCCTTAAGTGCTGCCCATGCTCTTCTCTGGACCTTGAATACACCAATATATCATCAATGAAAATAATTACGAATTGGTCCAGGTATGGCTTGAATACTTCGTTCATTAGAGCCATAAAAGCTACCGGCGCATTGGTCAACCCAAAAGGCATCACTAAGAATTCGTAATGGCCATAGCGGGTACGAAATGCTGTCTTGGGCACATCCTCCTTCCGAATCTTCAATTGATGATACCCAGACCTCAGATCTATCTTGGAGAAGATCTGTGCTCCCCGAAGCTGATCCAATAAATCGTCAATGCGTGGCAAGGGGTACTTATTCTTTATGGTAGCCTTGTTTAACATCCGATAGTCAATGCACAACCTGAGGCTCCCATCTCTCTTCTTCACAAACAATACCGGGGCTCCCCATGGTGAGACGCTCGGTCTTATGAACCCATTCTCTAACAACTCTTGCAGCTGTTTCCTTAATTCCTCTAACTCAACTGGAGCCATCCTATATGGTGACTTCGATATTGGTTCGGTTCCAGGCGTCAAGTCTAGACCGAATTCCGTTTCTCTATCAGGTGGCAATCCTGGTAGATCGTCTGGAAAGACATCAGGGAATTCTCTGACCACTGAGATGTCCTCCATATCCGGATGTACTTTGTTCAAATCCACCACATAAGCAACAAAACCTTCAAAACAACACTCAAGCTATTTATACCAAAGTACTTTACTTAACACAAAATTTAAGATTTCATTTCTTCTCTTAAAATCTTACAACACATTCTTCAGGTAGAGAAAACTTAATGGTCTTAGAACGACAGTCTATGACAGCATGATTGGCAGCTAACCAATCCATTCCCAAAATTACATCAATGTCATACATATTCAACAAAATCAAGTTGGCTGTCATGCACTTATCTCCCACCCTCACCTTACAATCTTTATACACTTGCTCCACTAATTGACTCACTCTCATGGGAGTACTTATTAGTAAAGTCCTACTCAAGTATGTGGGCTCTACAAAACTTTTTAACTTAGATGCACATGCAGGTGATATGAAGGAATGTGTAGCACCAGAATCAAACAAAGCAATAACCTCCAAATTGAAAATCAAGATTGTACCTTTTATCACTTCAGAAGAGGTATCAGCCGATGCCTGGTCTATCGCATACACCCTGCCTTGACCCACAACTTGTTTTCCTTTTTCTTCAGCCGAGGCTTTCTTTCTTGCAGGAGGTGCAACTGTAGGAACCCTCTCTGGCTCTTTACCCCTCTGTGGAACTGCCTCAACTATCTCCGGGCACTCTCTGGCATAATGTCCAAATTTACCACATCTGAAGCATCGGGTACCCTGAAGATGACATGGCCTACCACCATGGTATTGACCGCATAACCTACACTAATCTGTAGTCGGTCGGGGTCCATCAATCACTATACCCCTGGCTGGTGTCTGAGTCGGAGGCATAAAAGGTCTAACAACCTTTTTCTGGAACCCATCTACCTCTCTCCGACGCTTACTCATGAATTTTCGACCAAATTTGGCACTCTTGCCATCTCTCAGCTTCCTCGGTCCCTTGTCCTTGCCCCAACTAAACTCAGAAATCTGCAAGTCATAATCTTGCTCACATAACTGGGCCCGTCGCACAGCCTCTCTATATGTAGCGACATCAAATGGGGTCAACTTCGCTCGGATCGAAGGCCTCAGTCCATCTACAAATCTACGGACTCTAATAGCCTCGCTCCTGATCGAGTCCGGATCATATCTACCCAGTGAAGTGAATCGTGACTCGTACTCATCAACTGTTCGATTCCCTTGAGTCAGATTCAGAAATTCCATCTGTAGTCTCCGTCGAGCAGTATCTGGGATGTATTACTCTTTGAAAACGTCCAAGAACATATCCCAAGTGATAACCATTCCTTGAGCTCTTAACATTGGCCTAGTGGACTTCCACCAGTGCTCTGCTTCGCCTCTCAATACAAAGGCCGCAAGCGCTACTCTCTCTGTAGCTGAACATCTACAGAAGTCGAATAACTTCTCCATTTGACTGATCCAGTCCTCAGCCACCGTCGGATCCTTTACCCCGCTAAAAGAAGGAGGCTTAAAGTCTATAAAATGCCTCAATCTTTCCATATCACAATCATATCCATACCCCAAATCATCATCATGCTGATGTGGGGCTATCGGAGGAGGTACCGATCGAATATGAGGTTCCCGTGGCCTAGCCGGTTCAGCTTGCGCAGGTGCAACATTCTCAGGTTCAGGTGCAGCTGCTAGGGGATTCGGTGCAGCCTGTCCCGCTGTACCAGGTGTACCCTCAAACCTAGCCACGATCTGACCCATCATGGTCATCATCGTTCGCATGTCTTCCTCCAATCGAGTTATTCGAGGATCAGAAGCCTCTATCTGCTCCTGGGGCTCATGACTAGAGGATGATCTACTGTGCCTCTCAGTCCTGTCATTTTGCCCTCGAGCTCTCGAGCTCTCTCCCCTCTTGCGGTGTCTCTCAGGCATAACTCACTAGCCTGATAACTTTCCTGCGTTATAACAAACATTTAATCTACTACCAGCTCCGTACACACATTCGTATCTAAATATCGCACAGTAACTTGGGGATGTATGTTTTCTTAGTCCTAAGCATCAACTCACATCAGACCAACCAAGCTCTGATACCAAACCTGTCATACCCCGCTTTTGTGAACCCTTCTATCCATACATTCTCTACTACGGTTGGCTGTGAGAAGATGCAATTACTAAAAATTCATTCATTTACAGCGGAATATTTAAATCTTTAATTCACACTCCCAGGTGTGTGTGTAGATACACAAAATTAATTTTATAATTACCATGTGCTTACATATCATCCCAATAATACTGTTTACAATTCCAAGATATAACTGTGCGATACCATATATTAGATACAAAATACTCGTGTATACAAATCTTATACCTTTGCGGATTTACGGGAGCTATTTAACACAAAAGATCTAGAGACCACCGCTCTCTTACTTCTCAGTACCTGGAGGGAGAAAATATTGGGATGAGCAAACCACAGCTCAGTAAGGAAATGTATGCTAGCAGGTAGATATCGTACTACCTACATAGCCCATGCATGCATAAACCAAAACCATGTTTTCGTTATAAATGGAAATATCATACGAATAATGCATTTAAACATATATTTCTCAATAGCATTTTCGTGTAAAATGAGTATCAAGCTTCCATTTAAAACATGCTCATAAATAGTGCCCTCACGGCACGAATGTGAAATTAGAGATTTATCAAAAACACGAAATCTCTTTCATTTCTCAAATCATTCTTTCCGCAATTCTCTTTCTTTTATGAGATTATCTCTGTTTCTCGAATCTCTAAGACAGGCATGGAATTTTCGGCAATCAAATATCCATGACATATGGCCATAGTCAGTGATCCCAGGCCTCACTGATCAGGTGTGCATAGGGTATCACTTCGCCTGAAGGGGGATGGGTCAGTCCTACCCTCCGGCTCATCTCAATCCACCTCATCTCCTCGTATACTCACGGTGAAGATACGTCGTGTGTCATCTACGTGATACTCGTACTCACGTGCACCCAGCACGGTACATAGTATACCAACGGGTGACTACACTATTCTACGTACGACCGTGGACCCAAGTCCATACTCCAACTCCGATGGACTTTTTATCCTAAACCATGTCTCATATACCAGGCGAGCAAGCAGCGTGACACACAGTCAACGCAAAGCTCCAGCGCGGTACGATCTATCATTAAGGCCCAGCCCGTTCAAATGGTCGTCGACTGGTATCCCCTTGGGTCTCAGACCCCCAGGTTTACCTTAACTCAATAAAACAGGTGCGAGCAAAGTTCCCGCACTTTCTTAAAACCCTCGTGCGAGTTAAAACTCCAACACGGTACATCAAGGCATTAAAACGGGTGTAAGCTAGCGCTTCAACACCAAATCACATCTCAAAACTGATAGATGGCTATTTTCTCTTTTTAAAATTCAAAACATGTTTATTCATACAGCATGCCTCTTCATGCTAAAACATGTAAAATTAGCCAACCTATCATCAACGTTTCTCAATCCTCAAGATTAATGTATAATAGAGAAAGACATTGAAAACATGCATATCATGCTATTTCCTTACCCTATCCCATTTCTCAATACATATATACATCCTAGTACTTTTCATGCTTCCATATCATTTCATAGAATTATAATATCGTACTAGTTCTAGCAATATATCTACGAAATTGCCATAAAATACGTACGAACATCTCTATAGCTAACACACAGTCCCTTACCTCGTTTTACTTGTGTGCAACTATCCGCCTTTATGCTTCTTGCGTTCTCATCTCGACTTGCTCCGGTGTATCATCCGAAACTGAAATTCATCCATCAAACACTCGAGTTAACGTTTCTAACTCTTACTCAACTAATCATTTATCCAATGCCTTAAATACATATTTTACCCTTTGTGATAAATCTCACAATTTTATCCCAATATCAACATGTCCAAACCATTCCCACAACATAATCATCCACTCAAGATATCTCATTCATCGTTAACACCTCTACATTCCACTTTCTCACACTTGACTATTTCTAAGTTATATTCATTTCATACCATTTTAGGTAGTTCTATCCACAATATGCACACCCAAATATCTTTATAATCATTAACTAAACCAATGTACTTGGATTTGTGCATTAGAACTTACCTCATTGGATTTCCTCTTGCTCCAATTAGGATTGCCCTTTATTTCTTCAATCCATCAAATGGGGAAATGCCTCTAGACTATGTTGTTCTTCTTTTTGTTGTGAACAACTTTGTCTCTAATAGACTCTCCTTAAATCTCACTGAAAATGGCTGGATTTAGGAGTGAGAAAGCTAGTTTTCTTTGAGTTGAAGTGAGAGGAAATGGTTTATCCCGAAATTCTGCAGATCCAACTGCTCCTATTTATAGTTTTGACTTGATGAGATCGATCTCCCTTGGGTGGAGATCGATCTGGTCATCTAAAATCCCTCTTTTCTAAGACGTTTTAAAGGCAGGAGATCGATCTGTCGAGGCTAGAGATCGATCTGCTGTCAAACAGAAGCTTAAGGAGATCGATCTGGTCTTAGGGGAGATCGATCTGCTTCCAACCCGAGAGCTAAAGAGATCGATCTGCTTCCTTTGGAGATCGATCTGTTCCCTTCCATTACTCACATGAGAGCATTCTGGCTCTCCCAGATCGATCTCTCATCCTATGAGATCGATCTGGCCTTCACAAATTCCAGATTTCCTACAGTTTTTCTGCAACAACTCCCTTCAAGACTTCCTCAATTTACCTTCATAGTCCTTTCCTCATTCATCGCTCCTTGAGACTTAAAAATGTCATCCCATCCCACTTAATGTATTTTAAAACTTGTGGAAAAATCTTTGTATAACCAAATATACACGATATTACTCGAATGGAAATATACACTTATGTAAATCTTTCCTTCCATTTTACTATACTACTCATATTCCATCTCGATCACATTCTTCTCGTGTTCAAGTTTATTTCCTCCTACTCATGCGTAATGCAACTTGTACGTATAATCACAATTCTTATTACAAGTGCGTACATAATCTTATGAACTTACATTGCATATACTTCACATTACAATGTATCATCATACTTATGATTTTATTTACATTCCCATGTTCCTATATACCTAGCTATACATATACGGGGTCTCACAACAATAGTCATGACTACATGGTACAACGTACTCCGTGTGACATACACGGTACAACGTACTCCATGAACCCAATATCACAGTCTGGGGATGCCTACCATAAGTCTTATCCCACTCCAAACCATGTTGATAACCAACTCATGTCTCAATCTACACGTGCGACCATATCTTCTCACTATGACACACAGTCTATAGGAGGCTCCAGAACGGTCATATGCATGTCATAAAATTCCTGTGCGAGCGAAGCTCCAGCACGGCTTCATGCATATTCATGATATCAGAAAAACCCTCGTGCGAGCAAAGCTCTAGCACGATTTTATAAAAATCAATGAAATCTGCCTACGAGCAGCGCTCTAGTATGACTTAAAATAATTATAAATCCAATTTAAATTCACGTACAAGAAATGCTCTAGTACAGATGCATAAAATCAAGTAAAATCCACGTACGAGCACAGCTCCAGTACGGTAGTCATGTAAAGTAAGTTTGTAAAACTCAGTGCAAGTAGTGCTCCAGCACTCTGTATATGAGTTAAAATATAAAATCCAGTGCGAGCAGTGCTCCAGCATGATTTAAAACTTATAAAAACATGATAGGCTGCTCAATTTCACTAAAACAAATAAAAAATAACAACTGACACCTAACTCGTGCCTTTTCATGTAAAAACATGAAATAAATAGCCAGCCTATCCATAATTTGCTTAAATTAAAGCAACATAATCATAGGAATATCAAAACATGAAAATCATGCAATTTCATAGCCTTACTACCCTTTTTAAAATTTTCCTAACTAGGGACAAAATTGTAATTTTCACATATACCTCAATTTTTGTAAAAATTATTATTCTATTTCTAGATACCTTATGAAATTTTATGTAATGTAAATAACCCAAAAAATGCGCGCAGATATCTCTAAGCGCTTACAAAATTCTCTTACCTCATTTTTCTATATAGTCTGACCTTTTCCACTGATGTCTCGTCACGCAGTCTGATTTGCTCTAAATCAAATCTCTGAAACTGTATGTAAATATACATTATCGAGTTAAATACAATACACTTATCCATATTTAACCTTTATTGAGTTTAAATTTAAAATGTTGGGCCCGTTTACTCTTATTAGGCCCGATTACACCTTAATGGGCCTTAGTTCGATTTTACGCCCATTTTCACTTACTATTCACATCATCGAGGCCTATTGGTCTCTCAATACCCATTGGGCTTCATCCCAAACTCTTTGGATAGCCCGTATATCATTTACGATAATTAATTCAAAAATCCCAATATAATTCACTAATTGCGAAATTAAATCCAAAATTCGTAAAATAAATCTTTAATACGCGAATAATTACATAAATTGTCGTAAATGAGCTTTACTTACCCGAGATTATGCGATGGTGTGCAAATTGAAGTTCGATCGTGTCACATAATCATCGAACTGCACAATTTTATATTTAATTCCGGGTTAATTTTCGATCAATTATAATTTAAATAAATTTTTCAAAAATCAAATCAGTCACTTTTGACCTCGTATCGACTTACCCGAAGTCCGGTGTATCCCTAAAAATTCTTCCCTTTTTTCCTTTTTCTCTTTTTCTCCCTTTTTCCTCTCTTTCTTGACTGAATCGGTTCGGTCTAGTTCAACTTGGTTCAAACCGGTCTGGTTCAGCCCGGTTCACTTCTTGCTGAACCGGTCCGTACCGGTTCATGCTTCCCCGTCGCCGTTCATGGTGTTTCCAGCCAGTTCTCGACTCGATTCCAGTACTGTTCGGCTCGTCTTTCATCGGGCAACCTTTGGCTAGCCTCAATCGGGGCCAAATCACACCAATGGCCGTCAAAATCACCCTCTCTCCCTTGCGGCTTCAACTCGTCTGTCTAGCTGTTTTGGTGCCGTCGGTGTTCGTACCGGTGCCTGGAGGGTCGCACGAGGGTCGGCTTCATCTATCAGTGGTCGCCTGGCTTCCTGGTCACCGGAGATCGTCGGGCAGAGGATCGATCCTCGGGTCGCCTGTGCCCGCTTCGTTTTCTTTCCTTTTTTGTTTCTCTCTCCCTGACTTCAATTCCTGATTCTTTTTTATTTATTTATTTATTTATAGTTTGATCATTAAAATCCATTAAAATAATCAAAATATCTCCAAAAATTATTATTTAATTCATTTAATCTATAATTGAATTTATCGGTCTTATTTCGTCTCTCTCGATATATTTTTCAATTATTTTCGGGATTATTTTTCGATGTGAAATTTTTGATTAATTCCAATAAATTCATATCTTGATCAATTTAATCCGAAATTTAATTATTTCTTCGTTATTGATTAAGATTTCTCAATCCCATATTTTTAATTAAATTTTCTTGTCGAATTTATATTGGCTTTCAGTCTTTTAACCGTTTTGCCCTTGCACGTGTTTGGGAATACCATTTAAATCCTTCCTTTCACGAACACACTCATTTCATGTTTTAACTAAATTCGGGTCTTACAATAGATCACTGCAAATAGTCTGAAAGGTAGAGGGGGTGAGCTTTCGAGAAAAAGCCCAATAAGAATGCATTTAAAACGGTCTTAGTGATTCAAATATGTAGAAAAACATAATAATACGTACAATGACTACTCTTTGAAACTAATATAAAGGACCTTCGAAATTAAGAAAATCGGAGACATCGTGATTCAAAACGTAATTCTTTAAGTACTTGAACTTAACAGTCATCACATAACCTTTTCTTATATTAAGAATTCCAAAAACATAATTACATGTAAAATCACATATCATAAAGTCAAATCTGAGAGCAGAGTTTAATTCAGATAGAGACTACATTGGTCCATATTATTATCATGCATTTATAACAAAGTCATCCTCCATAGAGGGAATTCAGGACCTATGGCCATGGTAGGGCTGTAGACGTGATCAAGGTCGTACAGTGTTGAGACACCCGAAGGTGGAATTCAGACGCCACAAAGGCGAAGTTCAGACGCCACACAGGCGAAGTTCAGACACCACACAAGTGAAGTTCAGATGCCACACAGGCGAAGTTCAGACGCCACAAAGGCGAGCATGATAAGCGTTAGCATACAACATAAGTGGCCTTAGTCTCAAAACATACTATAGTTTTCATATATTAAAATATCGAAATACAATCATCTTATTCAAAAGATAATTTCAGAGAACATGCTCTTATTCAGAAGTCAAATTAAAAAATATGTAATTATTCAAAATACAAATTCAGAGAACATGTTCTTGTTCAGAAAACAAATTCAGAAACATGCTTTTATTCAGAAAACCAATTCAGAAATCACGTTCTTACTCAGAAAACAAAAGCAGAAAACATGCTCAAAAATCATAGTTCAAATCTTTGTAAGTTTTCCTTAATCATGGTTCAGAGAGTCAACTATTACCGTTTTAAATTACACCCTCTTATCTTGATCTATCGAATGTTTCGAGTTCGAGTGGTGACGCCTCTAAGTACCTCCTTTAATTCCTTCTACGATTCTCCTACACCGAAATTGTATACTTAGCATCCTATTCATACGGATTGTCTGATTGCATTAAAATTGTAACATATTCATTACTACTTCGTGTGTGCATATAACCGTACATACCTAGGCCAACACGTGTGTTTATATATTTTTATTACTATATTTGTTTTTGTATGCACATATACTAACATACACATTTATTATATACACCTATATGTATATACACATAAGTACATACACACATATATATAATATTATTTGTTTTTATTATTCACTATCACATATATATATATATATATATTTGTCTACTTCTCATCTCTCCCTTTTTTTTTTATTTCACATCTAATTTAATCTACACTAACATGCTTATATCCCAACATATATATATATATATATATATATATATATATATATATACATGTACATTAAATATGCATATATATAAATTTACCTTTTTCCTTTTTTTTTCCAATATCCAGCTTTTTCCTCTTCTTTTTTTTTTCTTTTCCTTTCTTTTTCCCTTTTCTTCTTTCTTTTCTCTTTTTCCTTTCTTCTTCCTCGGCTATTGCTCACTGTTGTGTTTTTTTTTCTTTAGCTACCGTGACTGCCTCTATTCCAGCCTTCCATCATCATCATCCTCATTCAATCACTTCTCTTATTCTACCATCGACCTCTGTTTCTCCTTCAGCTCTCGGGTCCTGCTTTCTTTACTCTCGGTTTGCTCCCCTTTAGCCATTCTCTTCCTCGGTTCTATTTCAGCTCAGTGGCCTTCGGTTCTGCTTCGGTTTGCTTCAATTTCCTTTCCCCTCGGCTCGGCACCAGCCTCAGTTTGCTCTGCTTTAGTTCTGCTCTGCTTCCCTATCGGTCTTCTTCTTCTTCTCCCCTACCTCGCGGCCTTGCTTCTAGCTTCAGCTTCAACTTCCTCGGTCATCTTCTTCCTTTCCTTTCTTCCTTCTTTCTTTCATTCTTCCTCGGCCGACCCAGCCTCCTTCCCTTCTCCTCTTTTTTCTTTCTTTTCTTTTCTTTCTTTCTTTCTTTCTCCCTCGGCCGACCCAGCCTCTTTCTCTTCTCCCTTTCTTTCTTCTTTCTCCCTTCCTTTTCTTCCTTTCCTTCTTCTCTTTCTTCCTCCCCCTTCTCAACTGACCAATAGAGGTGGCAAACGGGCCGGCTCGGACGGGTTCGGTTCAGGTTCTTTTCGGGCTTGGGTTTTTTCGGGTTCAAGTTTTTTCGATTTCGAGCTTTTTCGGGTTCGGTCTTTTTTGAGTTTGGGTTTTTTCGGGATCGGGCTTTTTCGGTTTCGGGCTTCTTCTGGTTCGGGCTTTTTCGGGTTCGGTCCCGATTCTAGTCGGGCTGGTTTAACGGGTCGGCTTGAAATATTTTGAAATTTTATTAGTTATAATTTTTTTAAAAAAAATTTGAATGTGATAATTAATTTAATTTTTATATGATTTTATATTTTAATAAATATTTATATAAAAACAAATTTCTGTATTTTAATATTTATTATTTGACAAAAATAATTTACTCTTTTTTAATTTCCTACAATATTTACTATAAAATAGTAGATATAATTATATTCATTAAATGCAAATGAAAATATTACATATAAATATTATAGGAAGAAAAGTACCAAGTAATATTATCATTTACCAAAAAAATGCTTAATATGAATAAATGGTCAATTAATTAGCTCTAGTTTATTTCTAATTTGTTTTTTATTTGTACATAAATCATAATTAATATTATTGCATTAAATATAATCGTTTACATTAATTAATCAAATGTCTCATTAAAAATTTAGAATATTAAATTAAAAAATTATATATTTTTAATTTTTGATATAATTATATCATATACAATTATATACTACCATATGAGTGATATTTTGTAGTTGATATAATACACTAAAAAAATATATTTATACAAAAAACCTTTATAAGCTTAAAAAAAGCATAATATAAATAATTATGAAATTAAAGTAGATAATTATGATTAAAATAATAAATTTTTAAATTTTAAACAAAAGTCACTAAAATTAGATTAATAAAAGTTTCATAATATTTTTTTATTTCCTCTGTTAGTTTCTTTTTAGTTTTACAGATTTCCTCCAACTTTTAGATGTTATCTTCTTCACTTCTTTTCTAAATGAATATTTTGCTTATTTCTTTGGCTTTGGTCAAGAAAAATTGAAGATCATAAAAAATATGACTGGATTACAAATATAATCTATCTATAGAATAATTGAAATTGTTGATAGGCTTTCAAAGAATAAGAAAAGAAAGGATATGATTTCATGATAAATTATTAAATTATTGTATAAAATGGAATAAAATGAATATTGCACGTTAATATATATATATATAATTAATTTAATAATTTTCAAATAGAATTATCATATTATATGTCACGACCCGAACTACCCAAAAATCAGAGTTAATTTTTCGCGTTTTATTATTTACTTAAATTCTTACCTGTCCTCAAATCGTGACCAACACTCCACTAATAATTGGGCTGTGCGTCAATGCCAGTCCCACCATTCAATTACCATCTAACTTATTTATTCTCCAGTCATTTATAATTGTTTATATTATTTATACATCCCCTAAAGTTACTTACAAACATGTTACTGTGCTATGCTTATGTAGATACAACATGTACAAGTGTATATACCTTGTGTTGATGGGCAGCAGCGGATCTCCGGAATGCAGTACTGAGTCGTCGCAACTTCAACTGGAGATTATCTGTGGGAGAAAATGAAAGGGGTGAGCACATCAAGCTCAGTAAGGCAATCCTACGAACAAGTAGGTAACCATACTACCTACATGAACGTGGTGCCATGCATAAACCACCCTTTCTCCACACAATTTAAAACAATGATATGCATTATGATGATATGTAAAACACATTTGCACGAAAAATCATCATGCAATTATTATAAATCATTTCTTTCTCAATTAAGATTTTCACAATAAAGTCAGGACTCGACCCCTCCTGCGGGTGATCCTGACTCACACAAAATCATGAAAACGTTTACATCACACGTGGGTTTTGAAAAGCATGGAAATACCATCATGCAATTTAGTTTTAAAACCCAGTTTAAATCATCATAAAAGTCATCAACATGCGAGACTAGGCAACGTCTGTATATAGGTAAATAACTAGGACTATGGCCACATCTGTCCTCGGGAGTTCCACAGCTACACGGATCCTAGTGTGCGGGTTCTCACCATGATCGGGAACCGCTCGGGAGGTGGGTCAGTCCATCCCGTCAGTCTTATCCGATCCCCGGCATCTGAAGATGCTGCATCCGGAGATGCCGTATCTGAAGATACCACACGGTACATCGTACTCCATGCTACTTACACGGTACATCGTACTCCGTGAACCCATATAATATCTCTAGGTACTCCAGCCCAATTGGCCTGCTTCCCACAGAGGTTTTGTTTCTCAATACTCATGCCATGTCTCAAAACGCACGTGCGAGCCTATTAAATCGGTGACACACAGTCTACCCGATGCTCCAAGCACGGCTCATCGCATGTTCTCATAAAAGCTGTGCGAGCGATGCTCAGCACTCTCATCAACTCAAATAAAACTGGCAGAGCCCGCTTTACATCCCCACAAGGCCGCCAACCTCATCCCTCACTCTCACCCCACCTAAGAGGTCTCTTGAGCCTGTTGGGCCTTTTGGCTGACTCCAAGGGCAGACAGCGGTACTCCACAAATCCGGTAAAACTAGTGCGAGCTAAGCTCAGCACTCTGTATGCAAATCGTATAAAAATCTGGTGCGAGCGAAGCTCTAACACCCTGTCTCAAAATCATATAAAAATATGGTGCGAGTTAGACTCTAGCACCCTGTCACGAAAATCATATATATATGTATACAAATCTGGTGCGAGTTGGACTCCAGCACCTATGCATGTAAAACTCTAGTGCGAGCTCTCGCTCTAGCACTAATGCATGCATCACACAAATCAAACATCGTGCGAGCTAAGCTCTAGCACGTCACATGTAAATAAAAACACGTAGGCGGCTCTGTTTCCTCAAAACAGTTTTCAAAACAATTTCACGTTGAAAGTATGCAATGCTGTGCATTTTCTTTCAAGGTGAGCTAGCCTACTCATGCATGCATCAAAACACCTCCAGAATGAGCAGAAACCTTTTGTTCTTGCTCCTCCCAATTTTTCCTAAATTTTTTAGATTTTACCCTTAACAAGGGTATTTTAGTAATTTTGCCCATCCGGGGCCCTAAAATTATTATTCGACCTCTAGACCCTTCAGATAAATTTTAAAGGACTGCGTATGAATTTAAAATTGCGTGAAGTTACCTCTAGCAGTCCGCAGAATTCCCTTACCTTATTTTCCTGTCGAGTCTGACCTTTTCTTTTCCAATGTAGTCCCGTCGCGCAGTCCGATATGCTTCCAATCCACCTCCCGGAACTGCGTATTAATATTCCTCAGGTCAGATATTATGCAATTTAGTCGTATTTAATACTTTCTAGGCTAAATTTAAATCATTGGGCCCGTTTACCCCTATTGGGCCCGATTGCACCTTAATGGGCCTTAATCGGCCTTAAGCCTGTTTTTCACTTAATTTTTACTTTATCGAGGCCTATTGGGCTCATTGGGCCCACCAATAATTTATTGGGCCTCGTTCTAATTCTCGAATAGCTAAATTCACTATTTACGACAATTATCTAAATTCCCATAATTTAATTCAATTTATGCGAAAATTAAATCAATATCACGCATAACGAGGTAATTGTCATAAATAAGGGTCACTTACCCGAGATTCCATGCTAGTACGAAATTCGAGGCTATCTCGAGCCCTCGGTGGATGCCAATAGTCGAGCTACACAATTTCATAATTTTTCGGGTAAGTTTTCATCCCAAAATTAATTAATTTAAATACTTCGAAATTTAAATCGGGTCAATTCGACCGTTCACTGACTTACCCGAAGCTCGATTGCATCACTGAAATTTTCTCCAATTTTTTTCTCTTTCTTTTTCCCTTTTTTCTTCCTTTTTTCCTCTCTTTTTGGCTGAACCGGTTCAGTCCGGTTCGGACCGGTTCAGACCACCGGTTTTCTCCGGTTCGACCGGTTCACCGCCGGTTCACTGCCTTGCCGACCGGTTCTCCGCCGGCTTCCACCGCCAATCGCTTCGCTGGGTCGTCCGCAGCCCGAATCTGGCCTCGGCTTCGCCCAAGGCCGCCGGAAAGCCGCCGGTCCGGCCGTTCTCCTTCTCCGTCGGTACCCACTTTCTTCTCCCGCCGTTTCCGGCGCCGTCCGTCGGTTTCAGTGGCTGCCACCACCACCAATCTGCTCACCGTCACCTGGGCTTCCAAAATCGAGCCTTGGTGGGGCTCGAATCGCCGACGTTCGCCGCCGATCGGAGAGTCCTTCCTGCGGCTTCTCCTCCCGATTTTCGCCGGATTTCGGCGTCCAAACGGCGTGTCGTCGCCGCTGATAGGTCGCCTGAGGTTGGGCCGCCTTCGCCGGTCCTCGCCTGGTCACCTGGCCGCCGGTGGCTCCTCGGTTTGGCTGCTTCCGTTTTCGTTCCGTTTTCGTCAAAAATCGCGTTTCGCGATTTCACCTTTTTTTTTTTTCATTTCTTTTATTAATTATTTTTATTATTTAACAATTTATTTTATTCATTAAAATACACTAAAAATACCCAAATATCCCTTAAAATATCCTTAAAATTATTATTTAATTCTAAATTTATCAATTTAATTTTATTTAATTTATTTATTATATTTTAACCTCTTTTCGGGTATAATTTCTCCGTATTTTCGGGATATTGTCTCGGGTGACTTTTCGGTATATTTTTTCGATTATTTTCGGGATTATTTTTCCGAACTAAAAATTCCAATTAATCCCGATTAATTCCAATAAATTAATATCTTGATCAATTTAACCCAAAATAATTTTATTTCATCTTTATTGACCAAGATTTCTCAATTTCATATTTTTAATTAAATTTCTTTATCGAAATTATACCGGCTTTTGGTCTTTTGACCATTTTGCCCTTACACGTGTTCGGGATTAATTTAACCCGACTTCCTTCATACGTCCCCTATCTTTTCTTATTTAATTTTTTTTTCGTATTTTAAGTAAATTCGGGTCTTACATTATATAATAACATGGTTAAAAAATTAATTATTTATTATCAAAATAATTATTAAAATAAATATTTACTAATTAGTTATCATATATAAGTATAACAAATTATTAATTTTTAATAAATTAGTTACATAATTTAAATAAAAAAATTAACTTAAAATAATCATTTTTGCACAATCAAGTAATGATGCATGTTTGTCTTGATTGCCACGTTGCATAATGCATAAGAAAAAATATCTACTGATATTATTCTAGTGGACTGGTATAGATATGAACCGATAAGGTAGGCAAATAAATAAATAATCAGATATGCTTAACAAAATTATACCTAATTAATTGTTATCAATTCGTTTTAAATTATACCTAATTAAAGTTCTATAATTGTAGCTAAATTCTCAATTGATAGATGCAATTAGTTTAAGTTTGGGAAAATTATTAAATATAATTTAGGAGTTTAAATAAAACAGGTAAATCAAAAAGCTGATATAATTTAATCATAGTGATTATAAGACAAAATATAATTAAAAGGATGAAATATGAATTAAAGAGGAAAAAAATTATATAATTTAGTAATATAAAATTTATACAAGAGACAAGACATGGCAAAAACTTAAATTTCCTAACTAGAAATAAAATTTGAAACATATAAATATTTATTGTTAATTTGATAACATATTTATATAAATTTTTTGTTCAAAAGTTTAGTATAAATTGCTTTAGTAACTTATTAAATTATTATTTTTTTATATTAAGTAATTCTTTTTTTAGTTTTAATTTACATTTGTTATTATAATTTCATATATGAACTTATTTTGTTATTGTAGGGATTTAGAAACTTCAATTCTGAATCTCTTTTATATAGATCAGAGTTAGATGTATATTTGAATGAACCAAGAGAAAATTATGAGATTCAAATTGATGTTCTTGACTATTGGAAGAAAAATCAATTTCGATACTGTGAAACCCAGATTTTTCCCACTATGTTCATTAATTGGAATCATAAGAAGGATGATTTAGAACATATGAATATGAATGTTGTAGTGGAGGTATGAAAATACGGAACAGGATAAATAAGGAGCAGTAATTTAGATTAAAGGGATTTAAATCGTTGGATGAAAAATACGAAATTTAAATGAAAAAAAATAGTGAGTCTGAGAAGGAAAATCGGTATAAATTGGTCCCAAACGTGTAGAAGGGTAAAATAGTCAAAAGATCCTAATTTCGATGTAAATTTAACGAGAAAATTTCGTTATAAATATGGGTTTAGGAAATCTTGATCAATAAAGGAGAAGTTATGAAATTCCGAGTCCAATTGGTCAAGATACGAAAAAATTAAGAATTTTCGTAATTTTTGCCCGGGACATTATCCCGAAAATATGCGAAAAATACACCGAAAAAGTTAAAATAAATTAAATTAAATTAATTAAATTAATTAATTAATAAAATAAAATATGATTTTTGAGATATTTTGGATATTTTATTATATTTTATTTGATTAAAATAAAATATAATAATAAATTAATAATAAAAAAATATAATAAAATAATAATAAAGTAAAAGTAAAAAAAAAAAGAAAAGAAATTGAAAATGAAAACTGAAATCGGGATTGGAAATTGAAAAGGAAACAAAAGAAGCAAAACGTGAGAGGAAAAACGCAGCAGAGGAAGGAGAGGCCGAGAACACCGGCGAGCCACCACCGGTGACCGAGAAGCCTCAACGACCACCGGAGAAGGTAGCCCGCAACTGCCCGACCATCCTGCTACCGACGACGAGCGCCGAAAACGTCTGCATCCGACGGATCGAGGGAGAAAGCCGCAGGGGAAGAGAAGACGATTCTGGCGGCTCCATCGACGATTGACCCCAACCGACCCCAGCCGAACATTTCCCTGCTCTAGGCGCACCGAACCACCCCAGAAATTGCCTGAGAATCGACTGAAAAAGTGGTGAACGGCGACAAAAAAGCCTGAACCGGTACGGACCGATTCAGCAATAAGAGAACCGGGCTGAACCGGTCGGTCTGAACCAGTCTGAACCGGACCGAACCGGTTCAACCAAGAAAGAAGGAAAAAATGAGAAAAAGAGAAAAAGGAAAAAAAATTTCGAGGATACACCGGACTTCGAGTAAGTCGGTAAGAGGTCAAAAGTGATCGATTTAATTTTTGAAAAATTTATTTAAATTATATTTGATCGAAAATTTACCCGAAATTAAATATATATAATTGTGCAGTTCAATGATAAATCGCGTACGTGAGCCCGATCGAACTTCGATTTACGCACTATCGTAAAATCTCGGGTAAGTAAAGCTCATTTATGACAATCTATGTAATTATCGCGCATTAAAAGTTTATTTTACGAGTTACGGATTAAATTGTGCATTTAGTGGATTAAATTGAGATTTTTAATTAAATTGTCGTAAATGATATACGGGCTATTCAAAGAGTCTAGAAAAAAGGCCTAATAAGTACTAATGGGCCCAGTGAGCCCAATAGGCCTTAATGAAAGAATTAATAAGTGGAAACGAGCTTAAAACGGATTAAGGTCCATTAAGGTGCAATCGGGCCCAATAAGAGAGAAATTGGCCCAATTAACTAAATCGGCCGTAATGAATATGAGAAAATTATTTATTGAGTTAAATACGATTAAAACGAGGTTTATACCGATAAAACCGAGCAAAAAGAGTAAAATCGATAAAAGTCAACTTTTGGTCAAAGCTTCGATATAATCACATATTTGGATATATGTTGAAATGAATTTAAGCCATATGTGATAAGTTGAACTTGTTTTGCAGCAGCTCAGTCTATTGACACATTTTACGAGGTAAATTTGAGCATCGAGAAAAGTGCTCTACATCAGTCGCTAAGAGGTAAGGGATATGATTTAGAGTAGTGTTAGTACTCCTACGTCCTTACCAACTGTTTATGTATGAGAATTGAATGAGATTTTACGAAATGGATTTCCAACTGTATTCAAACCGAAGCCAAAAACCATTTCTCTAGTTTTCAGCATGATTTATATATATGAGATACATTTTTACAGCATACATGTTTATAAAAGTGATTTTTCACTTCTGAAATGAAAGCATAGTATTTTCATGTGAGATTACGGGTTAAAGTCCCGAAATGTTTTATGAAACCATGTCTTCATGATACGGGTTAAAGTCCCGAAATAGTTTTTAAGCTACATTTTCACAGTACGGGTATGAGTCCTAAGAAATAGCTATTATAACTATGCTTTCCATACTTACATGGGCTAGAGTCCCGCAATGATTTATGAAAATCATGTTTTCTATGAGAAATGGGTTAGAGTCCCATAACGATTTTAATACACGGGTATGAGGCCCGAAATGATTTTGATAAAATGGGTAAGAGGCCCAAAATGATTTTTGTGGGGTAACAAGGCATGATATGACGATAGTCAGAGGATCTGGGGTCGATCTCGCATACATATGGTAGCGTATGGAGACGATCAAGGATCTACCTAGTCGACGGCCAGAGAACGGGCAGGCTCTGACTTGATATGAGAAACGTGCGCATAGTCCACACTTGGTGATGCACGTGAGTTCGTGCGTATAGTCCCCATTTAGTGGTGCACAAGAGATAGGGCAGCGTACGACCCTGATCCAGTCCTACGGCTCCCCTGTACAATGGCCATATGTACCTATGATGAACGTCCTACGGGACCAGATGTATGATGTCCTTCGGGACTAGTATATGAGACGATTGCTTGACCCTACATGATGAATTGACGGAATGATATATATATATATATATGTTTTCGCACATTTCATGCTACCTGTTTTATGATTTTATTGAGCACATATTTTCTATGATGAGATTTTAAAGGTAGCCATGAGTATGTTTTACGAAATGTGCATATAACAATAAGATTTCATTTTCAAAGTGATAAGCATGTTATGATATGCATGATTAAGTTTTGAGATGCTTTTACTTGTTTTCATGACGTGATATGCATACTATATATGAGTTTTACTAAAAAGATGCATGATGTGTAAACTTATGATTTAAGCATGTTTTTACTGCTTTTATAAAATGTAAGCATCTCTACTCCAGTACATGTTTATGCTGATTTGTAAAACCATGAGTTTTACCATGTTTTGAGTATTTAAAGTTATTTTAAATGTATCTCTTACTGAGTCTGAAAAAATCACCCCCTCCTCTCCATCTCCCAGATTATCTATAGCGAGTCTACTGCACATACGAGACTGTGGTCGTTGACAAGGTAGTCCGACCTTTCATCAGATACTTTCGTAACCTTGAGGTACAGTCTTACTTATATTCTAGATATGTGATACAGAATAGACACTATTGTATATAAGAGTCGGGATGTAATAGTTGTAAATGATTATAAATATATACAGAATGTATGTAATGTAATGAGATCCTGAAAAATGAAAAAGATTTTAAATCTAGACATGGACAGGAAAACAACGTAGTTAATGGATAAAAAGTTTAAATTAGCCCCATTTTTCCGCTCTTCCGGGGCGTGACTGTTTACTTGGTATCAAAGCAAATGTTGTGTAGTACTGTCGTGTCTAGTAATAAGAGTGTATTGCATCCCAATGTGTCTATGCATGTCTGGTAATAAGGTAAGCTTACTTGTCAAAGTATGACTTAATTTATGGATTTTGTGCAAATAGTAGATCGCTAATCATGAGTGGTAGACGGGGCCGTTCACAGAGACGAGCTTAACCCACTCCACCATTTTCCCCCTCAACCTGAGAGTCCTATTGATAGAATAAGGAGGCTCGAAGAGACAGTACATGGTAGGAGGGAAAGACTTACAACCTTTACCACTAGGTTTTCCCAGCAGTTTGGGGTACGTACACCGAGTACAGAGACAACTACTCTTACGCCTAATCCTTCTCCCCCACCAGTTCCTCCAGTAGCCCCATCCCTCAGCCAACAGTTCCCCAGCATAGGGATGATAGAGAGACTCAGATGGTGCGAGATTTCTTGAGTATGCATCCTCTGGAGTTCACAGGGCTTAAGGACCCGGTTAGGGCTGAGGAGTGAATCGTTGATATTGAGGCGATATTTCAGTTTGGGGTGTATTGATAGGCAGAGAGTGACTATGACAAGTTAAATGATAAAGGGATAGGCTAAGTTCTAGTGGAGATCGACACAGACGACATTAGCCGAGGATCCCTTAGAGATCACATGGAATGCTTTCTTAGTCGCATTCTGAGAGCAGTATGTACCGCTTGCAGCTCGAAAGAAGATGCATGCAGAGTTTTTGGATTTGTAACAGGGAAGTTCTACAGTAGATAAGTACGAGAACAAATTTACAACCCAGATGAGATACGATCTAAAGACAGTTAGAGATCCCGAGCGCCAGACAGAGAGATTTCTGGCAAGATTGAGATCTGGGATCAGAGATAAATCGTTGGGTCAAACTATTGTAGATTTCAGAGATGCTCTAAGGTGAGCCCAAGGGATAGAGAGGGGCTTGGATATTACTCAAGTAAAGCATGGTTTCAGGAGATCAATCAGAGTTAAGAGGAAGAGAGCAGTTACTTCGCGACATGATTTGAGAAGGGATCAACCCAAGAGGTAGAGGGTGGAAGGACCTCAGATAGGGGCTGGTAAGCCCAAGACTCCTGTTGGTGTCACAGGTATGATCAGAGGCCCTGAGATAAGAGTGCCATGGTGCAGGACATGTAGCAATATTTACACCAAACTTGTCGCGTAGGTATATTTACTTGCTACAGATGCGGTGAAGCAGGGCATATAATGAGAGAGTGTCCACTTATGAGATCTTAGGAACCTCATGAGGCATTTAGACAGACAGAGAGACCGACTCAGTCTTCACAGAGGAGAGCCACAGTCGCAGACAAGGGCAAGAAACCTATCTTTTAGGGCCGAGTGTACGCCCATGATCATGGAATAATAGATACATCCTCCAATGCTATCCGAGGTACTCTCCTTGTCTGTAATCATGAAGCACATGTACTGTGTGACCCAAGTTCCACACACTCATTTGTGTCACCATGATTTGCATGTAAGTTTCATAGGAAACCTGGAGTCATTAGATTACATGTTGCACATAAGTACACCTATGCACGCGATACAGAAAACATATATGATATGTAAAACTTGTGATATGATGGTAGGAGATAAAAATTTGTTAGCAGATCTAGTATAGTTAAATATGCAAGACTTTGATGTAATATTAGACATGAATTAATTAGCTACTAATTGTGTAAGTCTAGACTGCTACACTAAGACCTTAACTTTCTCCTTACCAGAAAAGTTCAGTGTATATTTGGTTAGAAAGTAATAAAAGTGCATAGTGTTAAAGTTATGAAATGATATAATGCTTATGTATGAGATTGACGTATGATGTTTTATTGTGTGAAGGATACATTGCCTTCATTTCTGATGAGAGTTGGAACCACAAAGTATATAGGATGTTTCGGTGGTATGTAAGTTTCTCGAAGTATTCTCAAAGGATTTACTGAGGCTACCACCAGAGAGAGAAGTTGAGTTTACCATTGAGCTAGTACCAGATACTCAACCCATCTCCAAGCCACCTTACAAAATGGCATTGGTAGAGTTGGAAGAATTAAAGAAGCAGTTGTAAGGATTACTCAATAAGGGGTTTATAAGGCCTAGTGTGTCACCATGCGGTGCACCAGTACTATTTATCAGAAAGAAGGATGGTAGTTTTTATCTATGTATAGACTACAAGCTTTTGAATAAAGCAACAATTGAGAATAAGTATCCCCTGTCAAAAGATAGGTGACTTATTTGATCAGCTGAGAGGGACTTCAGTGTTTCAAAGATAGATTTGAGATCGGGTTATCATCAGCTAAGGATTAAGGAGGTTGATGTACCGAAGACAGCATTTCAGACCCGATATGGGCACTACGAGTTCCTAGTTATGCCCTTTTGAATTAACTAATACCTCAGCTGCATTCCTGAGTCTTATAAACGATGTCTTTCGAGAATACTTGGATAGATTTATGATAGTATTCATCGATGACATCCTGATTTATTTTAGATCCGGGAAGAGCACGAATAACATTTGAGGACTGTGCTCCAAGCTCTCCGTGAGAAGAAGTTATCTGGTAAATTCAGTAAGTGTGCTTTCTGGCTAGACCATATTGCATTCCTCGAACATGTGGTATCTAAGGACGGGGTGTCAGTGGATCCGTCCAAGGTAGATTCAGTATTGAGATGGGAAAGACTGAGGACAGTCACGAAGGTCAGAAGCTTATTGGGATTAGCATGGTATTATCGACGGATTGTCGAAGGGTTTTTACGGATAACAGTTCCATTAACTAGACTGACTCGTAAGGAGGTTTAGTTTATATGGTCAAAGTAGTGTGAGCAGAGCTTACAAGAGCTCAAACGTCGGTTGACTACAGCACCAGTCTTGACCATTTCGAGTGGTCTGGGGGATTTGTGGTATACAATGATGCTTCCCACCAGGGTCTCGGCTGTGTGCTTCTACAGTATGGTAGAGTGGTAGATTATGGATCCCGTCAGCTAAAGGATCACGAGAGTAATCATTCTACTCACGACTTTGAGTTAGCTGCAGTAGTAATTGCACTCAAGATATAGCGGCATTAATTATATGAAGAAAGATTTCAGATCTTCACTGACCACTAGAGTCTTAAGTACTTGTTTAATCAAAAGGAGCTGAATATTAGACAGTGGAGATGGATATAGCTCCTCAGGGTTTATGACTGCAAGATTTTATATCATCCTGGTAAGGCGAACGTGGTAGTCAACGCCCTGAGTAAAAAGAAAAGGGTATGATGTCCTACATAATGATTAAAGAGTGGGACTTATTGGAACAGTTCGTCGAACTCAGGATCAGTATGGATGAGAATGAGCATGGATATATGGCTAGCCTATAGATTGAACCAAGTATACTAGACCAGATTAGAGCTGGATAGCGAAACGATCAGAGGTTACTGGATATGGTTAGCTAGGCAGAGGAGAGATCGCAGTCTGAGTTTACGGTCAGTAATGATGGATTACTGAGGTACCAAGATCGTATTTGTGTGCCACATGATGACACCTTGAGTCAGAGTATTCTAAAGGAGTCCCATTATCCAAGATTCACCTTGCTTTCGATTTAGTTGAACAGGCAAGTAAAGGTGTTCAGTTGATCTATGACAGATTGAGGACCGCACAGAAAAATTATGCCAATGTGCGCAGCTCCTCTTGAATTTCAGGTTGGAGACTCCGTATTTGTTAAGGTGTCACTGATGAAGGGTATAGTACGCTTCGAAAAAAAAGAGGAAGTGTTACGATTTAAGACTATTCCATTAGTAAAGGTTCTTTGGTAACACCACAAGACAGAAGAAGTCACTTGGGAACTAGAGAGCTAAATGAAGGAGAAGTACTCTCACGTGGTTGATGGACCAGCTTAAATTCAGAGGACTGAATTCTTAAAAGGTGGAGAGAAATATGAAACCCAGATTTTTTCCACTATGTTCATTAATTGGAATCATAAGAAGGATGATTTAGAACATATGAATGTGAATGTTCTAGTGGATGTATGAAAATACGGAATAGGATAAATAAGGAGCAGTAATTTAGATTAAAGGGATTTAAATCGTTGGATGAAAAATACAGAATTTAAATGAAAAAAATAGTGAGTCCGAGAAGGAAAATCGGTATAAATTGGTCCCGAACGTGTAGAAGGGTAAAATGGTCAAAAGATCCTAATTTCAATGTAAATTTAACGAGAAAATTTCGTTATAAATATGGATTTAGGAAATCTTGATCAATAAAGGAGAAATTATGAAATTTCGAGTCCAATTGGTCAAGATACGAAAATATTAAGAATTTTTGAAATTTTTGTAAGACTCGATTTTATCATAAGGGCTAAAAGGGAATAAATAGAAATTTTCGAGTGCATTTAAAATGCAAAAAGACTGAAATGGTATTTTCGAACACGTGCAAGGGCAAAACGATCAAAAGATCGAAATTTGGTATTAATCGGGACAAGAAAATTTAATTAAAAATATGAGATTGAGAAATCTTGATCAATAACGAAGAAATAATTAAATTCCGGGTTAAATTGATCAAGATATGAATTTATTGGAATAAACCAAAATTTTCGTATCAAAAAATAATCCCGAAAAATAATCAAAAAATATACCGAAAAGGTAAAATCGGACTGATAAATTTATTTATGGATTAAATGAATAAAATAGAATTTTTTTTGATATTTTTGAGAATTTTATTATTATTTTATTGAATAAAATAATAATAAAATTTAATTATAAATAAATAAATAAAGCTAAAAAAAATGAAAATGCAATCTGAAGAAAACAAAAGGAAAAGAAACGAAAACAGGCAAAAGAAATGGAAGCTGAACCCGAGGACCGATCCTCTGCACCGGCGAGCCTTGGCCATCGGACCAGCACGAGGAGGCAGGCGACGGCGAGACCGGCACGGTGGGAGTGCCTGAGAGGCACCACGTGCGCCGGTGATGCCTGACGGAGGAGATCGACGGAGGGGAGACCGAAAAGGGGGAAAGGCCATCGACGGCCATCGAAGCCGTTTCGAGCCACCCCGAGGGCCGACGAAGGACGCCCAGGCGCAGCTGAGCCGAACGGCATCAAAATCGTGCTCGAAACCGGTCGGACGGCGTCGGAACGAGGAAAGGATGCCTGAACCTGTACGGCCGGTTCAGCGCAGTGACGTTATGCTGAACCGGACTGGACCGGTTCAGCCAAAAAGGAAAGGAAAAAAGGAAGAAAAAAGGAAAAAGAAAAAGAGAAAAAATTGGGGAAAATTTCAGTGATGCAATCGAGTTTCGGGTAAGTCGGTAAGCAGTCGAATTGACCGATTTAATTTTTGAAATATTTAATTTGATTAATATCCGACTGGAAATTTACCTGGAAAAATATTAAATTGTGTAGCTCGACAATTGACATCAATCGAGAGCTTGAGATAGCCTCGATTTACGTACTATCATGGAATCACGGGTAAGTAACCCTTATTTACGATAATTTTACATCGTTATGCGTGTTGATGAATTACGGATTTAATTTTAGCATAAATGAATTAAATTTTGAAAAATTGGATAAATTGTCGTAAATAATTAATTGAGATATCCGAGAATTTAAAACGAGGCTAAATAAATATTGACGGGCCCAATGAGCCCAATAGGCCTCGATAAAGTGTGGAAAATGGGCTTAAGGCCGATTAAGGCCCATTATGGTGCAATCGGGCCCAATATGGGTAAACGGGCCCAATGATTTAAATTAAGGCCAGAAAATATGAAATACAATTAAATGTATTGTATTTGACCTGATGAATGTGTATCCGCAGTTCCAGAGATGAGATTGGAAGTAAATCGAACTGCGCGACGAGTCATCAGTGGAAAGGTCAGACTGTACAGAAAAATGAGGTAAGGGAATTATGTGAGTAGCTAGAGGTAGCTACGCGTATTTTAATAGCTTTTTTGTACATTGAATATGTATGTATACCTTGATTATGTATAATGATCCTAAAAGTGGTTTAAATAATTTTAAGGGTCGAAATAGGTGAAAAGATTATTTTACCCCTATTGAGGGAAGTTCACCTGAGGAGGGTGAAAGCATGACATGCACGAAATGCATGATTTAAGTAATTTCTGAATTAAGAAACTTTATTGATTTTTAAACAAAAAGGAAAATGATAGATTGGCCAATAATTGCATAAGTTTCCCAAAATAACACTACGTAAGTGTTATTGGTATTTAAATGAAATTATTTGGAAAACGGGCCAACTATCAAGTTTATATGGAAACAGATAGTGCCGACACGTAGTTCGCACTATATCTGCATTTGTGAATGTGCATAAATGTGCTAGAGCGGTTGCTCGCACTGACTTGTGTGACATCATATGCATGAAATGTGCTTGAGCGGTTGCTCGCACTGATTTTTATTATTGAGAAATGCATGAGAAGTGCTGGAGCCTAGCTCGCACTCTGTTTTGACATGTTTTGACTGTTCTGATTTGTTTTGACTGAATATGCATAAAAAGGTGCTGGAGCGATTGCTCGCACTAGTTTTACTGATTTGATATGCATGAGAGGTGCTGGAGCTTAGCTCGCATCCTGTTTTGATATGATATTGCATAAAGTCGTGATGGAGGGTAACTCGCACGAGATTTAATTTAATTATGCATAAAGCCGTGCTGGAGTGTAACTCGCATGAGATTTGATTTACTTGAGCATTTATTCGTGCTGGAGCGTTACTCGCATGAAGTTTTATATGGTTTTATAACTCATTTTAAAGTCGTACTGGAGTTTTTCTCGTACGAGATTTTCACTGAGTTTTTATGCATATCCGTACTAGAGCATTGCTCGTACGTGGATTTTCCTTGAAATTATAATCAGTTTAAGTCGTACTGGAGCGCTGCTCGTACGCAGATTTCATTGATTTCTATGAAACCGTGATAGAGCTTCGCTCGCACGAGGTTTTTTGATATCATGAATATGCATGGAGCCGTGCTTGAGCTAAGCTCACACTGAGATTTATATGACATGCATATTGCCGTGTTGGAGCCTCCTGTAGACTGTGTGTCACAGTGAAATGATATGCTCACACGTGCATATTGAGACAGAGATGATATGGGTGGATAAGACCTATTGCAGGCACCTCTGATTGAGCTTGGGTTCACGGAGTACGTTGTACCGTGTATATCATGTGGAGTACGCTGTACCGTAGGGATTGTTGGAGTGGAGTGGCATTAGCCACGAGGTAGCAAGCCTTGCCCTCGCAATCCTGGTGTTATGCTGTTCTAGCGGGTATGACGACCCACCTCCCGTTTCAGGTGTGATACCCCGCACACTAGGTACCGTGTTGCCAGGGATCACTAGGATATGGCCATAGTCCTCGATGTTACTGATAGTCACCTACATGCCTCACATGATATAACTTGTGGTCTGATAGACCAGGGTAGACCCGAGGGAAGGGTCAAGCCCCCAATTTTACGATTTTATGATTTTATGATATGTGACCCTGAAAAAGGGTGGTTTTATAATTGAGTTTTATAATGAATTTTAATGATTGGTTTTATGAGATGATTGACCCGGAAGGGTTAGTTTTTACTGCAGTTTTAATGAAATGATTTGAATGCAGTAGCATGATGGTGTTTTCCATGCTTTCAGTTCAAATTCATGATTTGTCTTACATGACATGAAAGAATGCATGATCTTGTTTTAATTCATACTAAGTATGATTTAATGATGTCACATAAAATGCTATGAATGCTTGAATTACATGATTTATATCTGCACAAATAGTTTTGGATAAACTATGGCATTGAATATGCATGACTTTGTGCGTGAAATTTTAAATGAAAAGAAATGGATTTAAGGGCATGGCATTATGAGCATGTAGATAGTGGAGCTATCTACTTACTTGCATAATTTCCTTACTGAGCGTGTGGTTTGCTCACCCCCCTTATTTTCCCATCTTTTCAGAGCACTTGAAATAGTTATTGAGCGGTTGAGAACTTGCATGCTTGGTATCTGCTGCTTCCCATCGAGAGACAAGTATACACATCTGTATAGTTTTGTATCTAAATATGTAATGCAAAGTATTGTAAATGGATATGATGTCGGGGATGTAGAGTTATAAATACCATTGGGTATGTATTTAATTAAAGTTAAAATATAGTAAACTCTAATATGTGAATATGATTATGAAAATGGAATGGTAAATAGTGTGAGGTGACTAACACCGAATCATAGCCCTACTGTTTGTAGGTTGGTCACGACGAGTGATAAGTAAGAATTAAATAATAAATGAAAAAGCAAAAAATTTACTCTGATTTTTAGGTAATTCGGGTCGTGACAGGGTTAATGGTATCAGAGCTTGAGTTGGCTTGATATGAGTCGGTGTTAGTGGTTAAGGAAGTTTACATCCCCATGTACTGTGCATTGTTTAGATTCAATTGTGTATATCGAGATGGAAGTGCAGCTAAGAATTTGGTTTTGAATGCAAGAATAGACTCATTAACTGATAGCCGCTATGGTTGAGAGGCGAGTACACGAGCTCGAGGCCGTAGAGGTAAGTCTGAGAGTCGCACTGAGTCGCCACATGAGACTCGAGACGAGATTGACGTGGAGGCTGATGTTGAGCATGCCCCACAGAGTCCGACAGAGAGATCGGATAGAGTCTGACAGAGAGATCAGACAGTATTGAGACACGCTTCACGAGATTGGAACGAAGTGTGAAGAATAATTTGTGAGCTAATTGCTCAGTGTATACATGAGATTTGAGGAAGAGTCGGAGCATTGGTGGAAGTCTGCTCGACCCATGTTAAGAGTTTGATATTCATAATGGACTTGAAAAAGTAATTCTTGATGTATTCTGGTGACAGAATATCCCGGACAGTGTTTAAAAGGAATAACAGATGACATTAGTTACTCTGACCCAAAGGAACTGGTTGATTTACAAGTATGAAACTCAGTTTATATTTCTGGGCAGATATGACTCGGACACGATGAACAGTGAGAGTCGGTATGTCTGAAAGTTCATGAAAGGGCTCAGATTGTCAATTAGAGTCCGATTGAACTGTTAGATATCACTACCTATGCCGAGGCAGTGTGCAGACTACAGTTGTGTGAATAAGATCATGAGTTGCACGCCTCTAAGATTGGAAAAGGTAGTAAAGGCCGAAATAGAGATAAAAAGAGAATAGAGAATGACAAAGATGTCAGAACGAAAAAATGATAGTTTGGTAAAAGAATAGAGCTGATGAGTCACAGGGTAAGATGATTGGTAGCCCCAGTGTATTTTATTTCAATACTTTTGAGGGGTATTGTGATTTGAGGACCCCAACTTGCTACGAAACAGTGTAGCAAGTGTAACAGTGTAAGATGTGTGGCAGTTACCACGGAAATAAGATGTTGGACGAGGGCGAGTGTATGCCTTGGACCAGGACACTATTGATGTTTCATCGGATGTGGTGAAAAATACCACACTGGTTGTGAATAATGAAGTAATTATTTTAATTGATCCTGGTGCCACGTATTTATTCATACAGCCTTCAGTTACTTATAAGCTAGTGAAAAATGTGAAGCCTGTACCCTTAAGCAACATGATTATAGTTAGTTGATTTTCACTAATTGAATATGGGTATAGGGATTGTAAGTTGACACGTAATGAAAGAGTTTATTATAAGTAATATATGAAATGAGATAAGCTTTGAGATGTAAAGTAAATTGGATTAAGCGATATGTAGAGAATATGAATTGTGACCACATAGACTGGTATGTAAAGTAATTGTGGTCAAATCTGAGGGTTAATAAAGGCATTTCAAAATACTTCCCTGCCTGAAGATTTGACAGCGTCTAGAAGCTCACACATAACCTATAAATTGAAATCGACAGTCGTAAAGTATACATTTAAAATTTGGGTACCTTTACTGGTACGATAAAGAAATATAGAAGTCGATTAATCATGAAGGTTTAAAAATTAAAATTTTATAAAAGCCGTTAATATAAGAAAAAGGAAATGACGCGGATTAGTATCTTGAGCGGAAGCGGTTTTGAAACGACATTATACGTTTATGAGTACATAGGTCAAGGATATGGGAAAATTGAAATATTCAGTGGAACTCAACTATGATAAGGTATTTAAACCTTGCCTGGATCGATTGGTTGTCATCTTTAGTGATGATATTATTAATGTATTTGAAGTCCAGGGAAGAGGATGAGTAGCAATTGGAAATTGTCTTACAGACGAGGTGTTAAGAGTTTCTTAAAATTGGCTGCTCCATTGACACATCTCATTCGGAAAAAATATTGTATATGAGTAGGATGATAAGTATGTAAGTAGCTTCGGTGAGTTTGGTATATTGAAGTAATAAACTCACCACCGTAAGTATTCTCACCATAACCAACAGCTTAAGAGGTTTCAGTGTGTATGGATACCTCAAAATAATGGATTAGGTTGTGTATTGATGTAAAATGGGAAGATAGTCGTTTATGGATCGAGTTAGTTCAAGGATCATGAGAGAAGCTATCTGACCCATGATTTAGAGTTGGCAGCCGTAGCGTTTACACTAAAAGTATGGCGCCGCCACTTAAATGGTAAGAAATTTCGGGTATGCACTGATCGTAAAAGCCCTGAGTATCTGTTTTCACAATACGAGTGGAATATGAGATAACCAAAAGGGTTAGAGCTTCTAAAGATTATGATTGTGAACATTGTACCACCCAGGAAAGGCTAATGTAATGGCTGATGCCTTGAGCAGAAAGAGCCTCGGGATGGTATCACATATGATGGTCAGGGAGTGTGAGCTGCTAGAGCAGTTGTGAGCCTCAGTAGTGATGTGATCCCTTTTGATGATGATGGTGATTTTGTGACAGCTAGCTTGAGGTTAGAACCGAATTTGTGTGACCGAATTTGCCAGGCTTAGCGTGATGATCGGCATGGTGTCGATAGTGTGGGTCAGATTCAGAAGGGTATAGTGACAGAGTTCACAATGAGTGATGATGATTCACAGAGGTTCAGACACAGTATGAGTGCTCCCCAGGACCACAGTTGATGAGATAGTGCTATTGTTAGAAGCTCACTCTTCGGGATATATAGTGCATCCGAGAAGTAATAAATATATTGAAATCTCTGAAAAAGGGTATTAGTGGTCAGATATGAAAAGAGATATTATAGAGATTGTGGAGAAGTGTCTCGTATGTCAGCAGATTAAGGTAGAGTACGAGAAGTCTGTAGGGTTATTACAGCCTCTACTTATAGTGACACGGAAATGGGAACAAGTTACCATGAATTTCGTGATAGGTTACAGAGGACCCGGATGAATCACGAGACTATCTAGATGATAGTCGATAGATTGATTAAGTCTACCCACCTTCTGTTTATGAAAATCCCCAGATACTCTAAGTGTGTAGGCGGATTTTTATGTATGGAAAATTGTGATATATTATGTAGCGTTCCAGTGAGCATGGTATCAGATAGGGATTCCCGCTTCACTTCCCACTTCTGGAAATATTTTTCAGGAAGCTATGGGAACCCGATTGTGTGTTAGCACAGCTTCCATCCTCAGACAGATGGTCAGTCAGAGAGGACTGTACAGGTTCTGGAGGATGTGATGTGAGTGTGTGCAATTGATGTGATAAGCTCCTGGGATGATCAATTGTTACTAATTGAATTCGCCAATAATGACAGTTGTCACTCGAGTATCAGGATGAGATTATATAAGGCATTGTATGGCCGTAGGGAGTTGTTCCCTGATTTTAGATAAGAAGAAGTGGGTGACAGATAGAGAATTATTCCCGGATTGGTAAGATTAACCTCTGAGGATGTCCAGTTGATTTATGAGAGATTAAGAACACCTCAGAGCAGACAGAAAGACTATGCTGACAAGAGACAGGAAACCATTAGCATTCATTGAGGGTGAATCATTATTATTGGCAGTTACTTGTCTTAAGGACGTAACGAGATTCAGATAGAGATATTGGACAAGTGGGAGATAAGACCTGTAGGTTGGCGTTACCACTTGAATAAACAGGCATCCACAATGTATCCTATCTTATGATGTTTCAAAAATATTATCCGGACCTGATATATGTGATCGGATATGAGCTCCAACAGCTTAGCTCAATGAAAGTATAACGTATGAAATTGATTCGGGTATTAGACGGAAGGAGAAAGTGTTGAGGTTTAAGATGATCTCCATAGCTAAGTATGATGGTAGTATTACACTCCGAAAAAAGTTACATGAGAATTAAAAAGTATGATATGATAGATGTACCCGGAGTTGTTATGGACTTATTTGACTTGGTTCTAATTTGGAGGACCAAATTTCCTAAGTGGGGGAGATTGTAAGACCCGATTTTATCATAAGGGCAAAAAGGGAATAAATAGAAATTTTCGAGTGCATTTAAAAATGCAAAAGGACTGAAATGGTATTCCCGAACATGTGCAAGGGCAAAACGGTCAAAAAATCAAAATTTAGTATTAATCGGGACAAGAAAATTTAATTAAAAATATGAGATTGAGAAATCTTGTTCAATAACGAAGAAATAATTAAATTCCGGGTTAAATTGATCAAGATATGAATTTATTGGAATAAACTGAAATTTTCGTATCGAAAAATAATCTCGAAAAATAATCAAAAAATATACCAAAAAGGTAAAATCGGACTAATAAATTTATTTATGGATTAAATGAATAAAATAAAATTTTTTTTAGATATTGTTGAGAATTTTATTATTATTTTATTGATTAAAATAATAATAAAATTTAATTATAAATAAATAAAGCTAAAAAAAACGAAAATGCAATCTAAAGAAAACAAAAGGAAAAGAAACGAAAACAGGCGAAAGAAATGGAAGCCGAACCCGAGGACCGATCCTCTGCACCGATGAGCCTTGGCCATCGGACCATCACGAGGCAGCAGGCAACGGCAAGACCGGCACGGTGGGAGTGCCTGAGAGGCACCACGCGCGTCGGTGATGCCTGATGGAGGAGATCGATGGAGGGGAAACTGAAAAGGGGGAAAGGCCATCGGCGCCGTTTCGAGCCACCCCAAGGGTCGACGAAGGACGCCCAGGCGCAGCCGAGCCGAACAGCACCAGAATCGTGCCCGGAACCGGCCGGACGGCACCGGAATGAGGAAAGGATGCCTGAACCGGTACGGCCAGTTCAGCACAGTGACGTTATGCTGAACCGGACCGGACCGGTTCAGCCAAAAAGGAAAGGAAAAAAGGAAGAAAAAAAGGAAAAAGAAAAAGAGAAAAAATTGGAAAAAATCTCAATGATGCAATCGAGCTTCGGGTAAGTCGGTAAGCAGTCGAATTGATCGATTTAATTTTTGAAATATTTAATTTGATTAATATCTGACTGGAAATTTACCCGGAAAAATATTAAATTGTGTAGCTCGACAATTAACATCAACCGAGAGCTTGAGATAGTCTCGATTTGCTTACTATCATGGAATCTCGGGTAAGTAACCCTTATTTACAACAATTTTGCATCGTTATACGTGTTGATGAATTACGGATTTAATTTCCGCATAAATGAATTAAATTCTGAAAAATTGGATAAATTGTCGTAAATAATTAATTGAGATATCCGAGAATTTAGAACGAGGCTAAATAAATATTGACGGGCCCAATGAGCCCAATAGGCCTCGATAAAGTGTGGAAAATGGGCTTAAGGCCAATTAAGGCCCATTATGGCGCAATCGAGCCCAATATGGGTAAACGGGCCCAATGATTTAAATTAAGGCCAGAAAATATGAAATACAATTAAATGTATTGTATTTGACCTGATGAATGTGTATCCGCAGTTCCCGAGATGAGATTGGAAGCATATCGGACTGCGCGACGAGTCATCAGTGGAAAGGTCAGACTGTACAGAAAAATGAGGTAAGGGAATTGTGTGAGTAGCTAGAGGTAGCTACGTGTATTTAATAGCTTTTCTGTACACTGAATATGTATATATACCTTGATTATGTATAATGATCCTAAAAGTGGTTTAAATAATTTTAAGGATCGAAATAGATGAAAAGATTATTTTACCCCTATTGAGGGAAGTTCACCTAAGGAGAGTGAAAGCATGACATGCACGAAATGCATGATTTAAGTAATTTCTGAATTAGGAAACTTTATTGATTTTTAAACAAAAAGGAAAATGATAGATTGGCCAATAATTGCATAAGTTTCCCAAAATAACACTATGTAAGTGTTATTGGTATTTAAATGAAATTATTTAAAAAACGGGCCAACTATCAAGTTTATATGGAAACAAATAGTGCCGACACGTAGTTCGCACTATATCTGCGTTTATGAATGTGCATAAATGTGCTAGAGCGGTTGCTCGCACTGACTTGTGTGACATCATATGCATGAAATGTGCTTGAGCGGTTGCTCGCACTGATTTTTATTATTAAGAAATGCATGAGAAGTGCTGGAGCCTAGCTCGCACTCTGTTTTGACATGTTTTGACTGTTCTGATTTGTTTTGACTGAATATGCATAAAAAGGTGCTGGAGCGATTGCTCGCACTAGTTTTACTGATTTGATATGCATGAGAGGTGCTGGAGCTTAGCTCGTATCCTGTTTTGATATGATATTGCATAAAGCCGTGCTGGAGGGTAACTCGCATGAGATTTAATTTAATTATGCATAAAACCGTGTTGGAGTGTAACTCGCATGAGATTTGATTTACTTGAGCATTTATTCGTGCTGGAGCGTTACTCGCACGAAGTTTTATATGGTTTTATAATTCATTTTAAAGTCGTACTGGAGTTTTTCTCGTACGAGGTTTTCACTGAGTTTTTATGCATATCCGTACTAGAGCATTGCTCGTACGTGGATTTTACTTGAAATTATAATCAGTTTAAGTCGTACTGGAGCGCTGCTCATACGCAGATTTCATTGATTTCTATGAAACTGTGCTAGAGCTTCGCTCGCACCAGGTTTTCTGATATCATGAATATGCATGGAGCCGTGCTTGAGTTTCGCTCGCACAGGGATTTATATGACATGCATATTGTCGTGTTGGAGCCTTCTGTAGACTGTGTGTCACAGTGAGATGATATGCTCACACGTGCATACTGAGATAGAGATGATATGGGTGGATAAGACCTATTATAGGCACCCCTGATTGAGCTTGGGTTCACGGAGTACGTTGTACCGTGTATATCATGCGAAGTACACTGTACCGTGGGGATTGTTGGAGTGGAGTGGCATTAGCTAGGAGGCAGCAAGCCTTGCCCTTGCAATCCTGGTGTTATGTTGTTCTGGCGGGTAGGACGACCCACCTCTCGTTTCAGGTGTGATACCCCGCACACTAGGTACCGTGTTGCCAGGGATCACTAGGATATGGCCATAGTCCTCGATGTTACTGATAGTCACCTACATGTCTCACATGATATAACTTGTGGTCTGATAGACCAGGGTAGACCCGAGGGAGGGGTCAAGCCCTCGATTTTACGATTTTATGATTTTATGATATGTGACCCTGGAAAAGGGTGGTTTTATAACTGAGTTTTATAATAAATTTTAATGAATGATTTTATGAGATGATTGACCCGGAAGGGTTAGTTTTTACTGCAGTTTTAATGAAATGATTTGAATGCAGTAGCATGATGGTGTTTTCCATGCTTTCAGTTCAAATTCATGATTTGTCTTACATGACATGAAAGAATGCATGATCTTGTTTTAATTCATACTAAGTATGATTTAATGATGTCACAAAAAATGCTATGAATGCATGAATTACATGATTTATATCTGCACAAATAGTTTTGGATAAACTATGGCATTGAATATGCATGACTTTGTGCGTGAAATTTTAAATGAAAAGAAATGAATTTAAGGGCATGGCATTATGAGCATGTAGATAGTGGAGCTATCTACTTACTTGCATAATTGCCTTACTGAGTGTGTGGTTTGATCACCCCCCTTATTTTCCCATCTTTTCAGAGCACTTGAAATAGTTATTGAGCGGCTGAGAACTTGCATGCTTGGTATCTGCTGCTTCCCATCGAGAGACAGGTATACACATTTGTATAGTTTTGTATCTAAATATGTAATGCACAGTATTGTAAACGGATATGATGTCGGGGATGTAGAGTTATAAATACCATTAGGTATGTATTTAATGAAAGTCAAAATATAGTAAACTCTGATATGTGAATATGATTATGAAAATTGAATGGTAAATAGTGTGAGGTGACTAACACCGAATCCTAGCCCAACTGTTTGTAGGATGGTCACGACGAGTGATAAGTAAGAATTAAATAATAAATGAAAAAGCGAAAAATTTACTCTGATTTTTAGGTAATTCGGGTCGTGACAATTTTTGCCCGGGACATTATCCCGAAAATATGCGAAAAATACATCGAAAAAGTTTAAATAAATTAAATTAATTAAATTAATTAATTAATAAAATAAAATATGATTTTTGAGATATTTTGGATATTTTATTATATTTTATTTGATTAAAATAAAATATAATAATAAATTAATAATAATAAAATATAATAAAATAATAATAAAGTAAAAGTAAAAAACAAAAAAAAGAAAAGAAATTGAAAATGAAAACTGAAATCGGGATTGGAAATTGAAAAGGAAACAAAGGAAGCAAAACGTGAGAGGAAAAACGCAGCAGAGGAAGGAGAGGTCGAGAGCACCGGCGAGCCACCACCGGTGACCGAGGAGCCCCGACGACCACCGGAGAAGGTAGCCCGCAACTGCTTGACCATCCTGCTACCGGCGACGTGCGCCGAAAACACCGACATCCGACGAATCGAGGGAGAAAGCCGCGGGGGAAGAGAAGACGATTCTGACGGCTCCACCGGTGATTGACCCCAACTGACCCTAGCCGAACATTTCCCTGCTCCAAGCGCACCGAACCACGCCAGAAACGGCCCGAGAACCGGTCGAAAAAGTGGTGAACGATGGCGAAAAAGCCTAAACCGGTACGGACCGGTTCAGTAATAAGAGAACCGGGCTGAACCGGCCGGTCTGAACCGAACCGAACCGGTTCAGCCAAGAAAGAAGGGAAAAAAGGAGAAAAAGGAAAAAAAAATTTGGGGATACACAGAACTTCGGGTAAGTCTGTAAGAGGTCAAAAGTGATCGATTTAATTTTTGAAAAATTTATTTAAATTATATTTGATCAAAAATTTACCCGAAATTAAATATATATATATATATAATTGTGCAGTTCAACGATAAAATCGCGTACGTGAGCCCGATCGAACTTCGATTTGCGTACTATAGTAAAATCTCGGGTAAGTAAAGCTCATTTACGACAATCTATGTAATTATCGCGCATTAAAAGTTTATTTTACGAGTTACGGATTAAATTGCGCATTTAGTGGATTAAATTGAGATTTTTAATTAAATTGTCGTAAATGATATACGGGCTATTCAAAGAGTCTAGAAAAAGGCCCAATAAGTACTAATGGGCCTAGTGAGCCCAATAGGCCTTGATGAAAGAATTAATAAGTGGAAACGAGCTTAAAACGGATTAAGGTCTATTAAGGTGCAATCGGGCCCAATAAGAGAGAAATTGGCCCAATTAACTAAATCGACCGTAATGAATATGAGAAAATTATTTATTGAGTTAAATACGATTAAAACGAGGTTTATACTGATAAAACCGAGCAAAAAAAGTAAAATCAATAAAAGTCAACTTTTGGTCAAAGCTTCGATATAATCACTTATTTGGATATATGTTGAAATGAATTTAAGCCATATGTGATAAGTTGAACTTGTTTTGCAGCAGCTCGGTCTATTGACACATTTTACGAGGTAAATTCGAGCATAGAGAAAAGTGCTCTACATCAGTCGCTAAGAGGTAAGGGATATGATTTAGAGTGGCGTTAGTACTCCTATGTCCTTACCAACTGTTTATGTATGAGAATTGAATGAGATTTTACGAAATGGATTTCCAACTGTATTCAAGCCGAAGCCAAAAACCATTTCCCGAGTTTTCAGCATGATTTATATATATGAGATACATTTTTACAGCATACATGTTTATAAAAGTGATTTTTCACTTCTGAAACGAAAGTATAGTATTTTCATGTGAGATTACGGGTTAAAGTCCCGATATGTTTTATGAAACCATGTCTTCATGATACGGGTTAAAGTCTCGAAACAGTTTTTAAGCTATATTTTCATAGTACGGGTATGAGTCCCAAGAAATAGCTATTATAACTATGCTTTCCATACTTATACGGGCTAGAGTCTCGTAATGATTTATGAAAATCATGTTTTCTAAGAGAAATGGGTTAAAGTCCCATAACGATTTTAATACACGGGTATGAGGCTCGAAATGATTTTGATAAAATGGGTAAGAGGCCCAAAATGATTTTTGTGGGATAACAAGGCATGATATGACGATAGTCAGAGGATCTGGGGTCGATCTCGCATACATATGGTAGCGTATGGAGACGATCGAGGATCTACCTAGCCGACGGCCAGAGAATGGGCAGGCTCTGACTTGATATGAGAAACGTGCGCATAGTCCACACATGGTGATGCACGTGAGTTCGTGCGTATAGTCCCCATTTAGTGGTGCACGAGAGATAGGGCAGCGTACGACCCTGATCCAGTCCTACGGCTTCCCTGTACAATGGCCATATGTACCTATGATGAACGTCCTACGGGACCAGATGTATGATGTCCTTCGGGACTAGTATATGAGACGATTGCTTGACCCTACATGATGAATTGACGGAATGATATATATATATATATGTTTTCACACATTTCATGCTACCTGTTTTATGATTTTATTGAGCACATTTTCTATGATGAGATTTTAAAGGTAGCCATGAGTATGTTTCACGAAATGTGCATATGACATTAAGATTTCCTTTTCAAAGTGATAAGCATGTTATGATATGCATGATTAAGTTTTGAGATGCTTTTACTTGTTTACACGACGTGATATGCATACTATATATGAGTTTTACTAAAAAGATGCATGATGTGTAAACTTATTATTTAAGCATGTTTTTATTGCTTTTATAAAATGTAAGCATCTCTACTCCAGTACATGTTTATGCTGATTTGTAAAACCATGAGTTTTACCATGTTTTGAGTATTTAAAGCTATTTTAAATGTATCTCTTATTGAGTCTGAAAAACTCACCCCCCTCTTCTCCATCTCCCAGGTTATCTATAGCGAGTCTACTGCACATACGAGACTGTGGTCGTTGACAAGGTAGTCCGACCTTTCATCAGATACTTTCGTAACCTTGAGGTACAGTCTTACTTATATTCCAGACATGTGATACAGAATAGACACTATTGTATATAATAGTCGGGATGTAATAGTTGTAAATGATTATAAATATATACAGAATGTATGTAATTGATCAGGCCTAAGGGTATCTATCCGCAAGTGCACGGGTCGTCCAAGTAATAATGAGATTTGAGTCCCGGAATTATCGTCCCACAGAGAAATTGTTAGCCTAATTAACTACCGGTTAATCTTACCCTAAGTATATCCTAGCAAATTATGAATTCAAAGAGGGTGATCTACTGAGGCTAATTAAAAGCAATGAAATAATAATAACTAAAGGAAATAAAACCGAACAAAATTTACTTACAGTACTCCGAGCAATTAAAAGCAAATAACCTACAAAAGAAAATTAAAACATTTAAAATGAATTAACGCAAATAAAATGCAAATATGAAAATAAAGCAATAAAACTAATTAAACTAAAATTAAACAAGCTTGAAAAAAATTAATCTAACAACTAATGCATGAAAAATGAATTAAGCCACTAAATTTGGAAAATGCCAAACATGGCCTTAAACATTTTAAATCTTTCCCCTCATTCACTATTCATTTGGCATTTTTGTTTCCATTTTCAGGTACTGCTGCTCGCGTCCTCTGGTCGTTGCCCCGGTTTGTCTGCTTCCGCTCCTGCAGTGTGGCTATTCCCAGCTACTGTCCTGCTTCAGCTAGCATAAACATCCACAAACTGCCTGCTACAGACGTCCTCAGTTTAGCTACCGTCTGCTGTCGACGCTACTTCTGGGTTCCGCATCATTCAGCTTGTGTGCACAACCGGATGTTAAGGCAGTACTTCAACAGCATCAGCATCTGCGTCCTAGCCTAACGTTGCCTTCAACCTCTCGGAGTCCAGCTTCATGCTCAGCAATAAACACACAAAACAACACAACCCGTTAGTTCCCAGCTCATAGAAACAGTAAATAATGATTGAAACAGAGCAATACAGAGGATAAGAAATGAAGCTAAGAATGAACTATTGCTCCTACCGATTACTTCATGAAACTCTACACCAGTAGACTCATCCCTAATCTTTACACTAACCGTTAACAAGCAGGAAATGACACTTAACTAATATGAGGAATAAAATGCAGTAAATGGTTGGATTAAAGAAACATGCTGATCATACCGTAAAAATGGAAGCTATATTCTAAATACTAACTTGAACAGAACATAAAATGCATGTAATTCAGATTGAAATCAAGAGAAGGATTAACAAAAACATGAAGCAACCCAGAAGATAGAAACCGAGAGAAAATAAAAAAGACAACAGAAAACAAACTAAACGGCAGTGACAAAAATAATCTCAGACCCGCAGCTCATTCATCACCATCGATTCCCTCTCTTCTAGCTTTTTAATGCAATGGTTCCACATTGCTTTAATGTGAACTCATGCCTAGCATTTGCCCACATTCCAACACCAAAACCAATCAGCATAAATACAGGAAGAAACAGGAACCGAATGCATCTTTTGAAAGTTAACCGAGAACAACTGAGTTATGGTAAAAAAAATTAAAGAAAACAAAGCTTAAGTGATTTGGGAAAAAGAAACCGAGAGCTGAATGTGAAACTAAGCTTTGAAAATACAAAAATAAAACTTAATGAAAGAAACCGGGAAGATAGAAAAACAATGAAGAAACCGAGACCTGGAAAACTCAATGGAGAAAAACCGATGAACAGTAAAAATTAAGAAACAGAGAGGAACAAAAAAATAAAAATATTACTTTAAATTAAAACTTAAACAGTAAAAGAATAATGAATTGAAACTGATTAAATCCTAGAAGAAAATAAACAATGGTGGCTGCTATCACCAGCCGTAAACATAAAAAGTTTAAAGAAAAAAATAAAACCTAAAATAAATGTTTAACCTAAAAAAACTAAAAACTAAAAGCTACCCCTTTTCAATTGACATCTTTTTTTATTTATACACACACTTAGGGGTACAATTGTAATATTTCTATCCTAAATGAATTGGCATTGGTTGGCCACTTGTCTTCACACCATTGGCTCCTTGAAAAATAATATTTCCATGTCATTTGTCTTTTTGTCCAATTGGATGTGCTAGGCTCGTGTTGTCCACGTGGTCCAATCTCGATTTTAGCTCAATTTCGGTCCATTTTCTATCGAAATATTCAAAATTCATCCGGATTTAATTTATCTGCAAACATGAGAATTTTAATTAAATAAAGGGGATAATTAACAAAATAAATTGGGGATTTAAATAATTAATTAGGAAATTAAGCACAAATAATTCTAAAAATATAGAATTATCAGTAATGTAATGAGATCCTGGAAAATGAAAAAGATTTTAAATCTAGACATGGACAGGAAAACAACATAGTTAATGGATAAAAAGTTTAAATTAGCCCCATTTTTTCGCGCTTCCGGGGCGTGACAGATACCCTGTACTTTCATTTATGGCTAAGGATATATTAATTATTCCAATTACCACAGTTGCATCTAAATCAGCATTTAGTATGGGTGGTAGAGTTATCAACAAATGGAGAAACTGTCTCGCAACACATAATGCATAAATTTTGATTACCACTCGTAATTAGCTGTATGGATATGATATAGATCAAGATGGTAAGATTTTAGTGTCATTATTATGTTATGAATTTTTTATTATTTAAATTCTTATATGATTATTTTTATATATTTTATTAGATGAAGAAGATGAAACAATGGGATTTGGAAGGAAAGTTGGATTAAATTGAACTAGTTGGTTTATGGAGGAGGATGAAGAGTTCTAATTGCAATGTATGTTGATATTTTATTTCTTACTATTTATATTGTTAAAAAATTAATTTTTTTTATTAAGAGTAATTATGATTGATCATTGCCTCATTAATCTTATTTGAAGACATTGTCGCTCTTGGAGGGTTTGGTTGCTTCCTGCATTTACAATCTTTCCGAGTATGTTATTCATCAAGCTGCTAGCATTGAATGGAATGATCGTATTTTCATGTTTTGTTCATCATGCAATGTATGACTAGGGATTGGTTTCTCTATGACTAGGTGGCTGTGTATGAGAATGAAAGTATGTTTTCTATTTTGTTGTTCTTGTAATGTTACATGTCATAACTTTAAGTATTTGATGTTTTCTTTGCTGGTTTGTTTTTTACTATATTGGACTAATTTAGAACATAACAATCATTGACTTGTTAATGGCATGAGAATTTGGATGCAAACATGTCATAGTTGAGTCTGAATCTTTTTTTGCAGTGAAAAAGTTATTACAACCTTTAAAAGGGTATGATCCCATCTTTCAACTTTCAATTCTTATTTTTAGCATAATCACCATTTAAAAAACAAATTACTAATTTTCTATTTACTATAGGATTCAGAATTTAAATTCTAATTTTGTTAATAATGTATTCAATGTTTTATATGAAATATTAAATTTAAATAAATGTTATAATTATATAATGATTTATATATATATATTTGATTTAGTATTGTATTAAAATTAAAATTTTAATATGAAATAAATATAATAAAATAGTATAATAATTGTTTTTATAATAAAATCAAATGTTATATTTAATAATATATTTATTATTTATTATTACAAATATAATAAGCATAATATTGAAAATTATTTGATATTGAATATTATATTGTGTTTTAAAATAATTTTATTTAATAATTGAATGTAAATATTTAATATTTATTTTGTTGATAATAAATTATTGATATAATTATGTAATAAATAAATAATGATTGTTTTAAAATTTTATAAATTTTAATTAGAAAAAGTGTATGATTATTTATTTATTTAATTATTTTTTAATATAATAATTATATAATTATAATTCGGGTTTTTCGAGTTATAAATTCGGGTTTTCTCGGGTTTCGAATTGGGTCAGTTTCGGGTTCGGGTCGTATCGGGCTCGGGTTATGTCGAGTTCGAGTTTTTTCAGGTTCGGGTTTTTTCGGGCTTAAGCTTTTTCAGGCTCGGGCTTTATCGGGTTCGGGCTTTTTTGGGTCGGGCTTTTCTTGGGCTTGGGCCTTTGACTTTTTGGTCAATTCGGTCCGTTCTCGGGTTCGGTCTCGGGCGGGCTCGGATGGATTTTCGGGTTCGGGCCAACTTTTGCCAGCTCTACTGACCAGCTTTCTTTCTCTTCTATTTTTTTTTTTGCTTTCCTGCTCAGCAAAGGTAATCTTTGGTTTCAAATCACCAAAATGCGGAATTGGCATTCTTTGAAAGCCAATTCCGTACATAAATATATATTATATATATATTATATTAAAATATATATATATTATTTGTTGTTTGTTGTTTATTATTATTTTTTTTTGTTTTTTTGTTTTTGTTTGTTTTTTTATTAATACTTATATATTACATACTATATATTACCTAACATATATATTTGTTATATATATATATATATATTATATCTATCTATTTTTAAATTTGTCTAGTATATATATACATTTTCTTTTATAAACTTATCCAATGACACAATATTCATGTCTTCTATGAAATTTTCATTATTTCAAAAATGAAATATTCCTGGGATCTCATCACTTCGTATAATTCCACAATATAGGCTTTACATCAAAATTTTCAACTAATGAATCAAAATTTTTCAATCCCTCCATGCTTGCATTTGCTTCATCACTTCTTGTATATCGGGCTCTTTGTCGTTCACGGGCATCTCGGCTCCCATATTTCTCGAGCCCTACAACGAATATTCGTACTTTCATTAAATCATATTATTTTTATTTTTATATAGTCTAATTAAATATAGGAATTTTGTGGTGTTTACAAAAACCAACCAAAAACTTTCAAATTTAAGTTTTCTCTCTTACCCGAAACAGGGCAGATTCTGCCCCTGTTCTTCTCAATAATGTTTCACCTGGAAAATGAGATCCTTTAAGGCTGAGTTTTTTATATGTTATAGATGACTTAAGAGGTAAGATTATATCCTTCTTTAAGAAAGTTTAAGAGTGGCTGTAAAGTGGTCGAAATAATCGTACAAGTGGATTCTACAGAGGACACCTGCGACAACTTGTTGGGGGTGGTTCTTTCTGGTTTCAGGTCACTTCGGGGTGATTGTTTGCTTTCCAGAAAGGGCTTTAAGTTATATATCGTTAAAAAAATAAGCTTAAAAGGCCTTTGGGAATCTCTTCAAATTGGGATTTCTTTTTAGGCTTGTTGGGTACTAGGTCGTGGCCTACCAGCAGCTCTGTTTTAGAAAATCCATGAAAATATTTCTAGCCCATTTCTTCCCAAATTTCCACTTCTCAAGTATTCTAAAAGGTCTCTAGTATGTCTTATAAAAATTTGGGGCCAACTTGTTCAAGAAAAGTTCCCCGATTGAGCCCATTTTACGCGATTTAGTCTTTACCGATTGAAATGGCTTAAGATTTTCGGTTTACTTTAAAATTCATCTGATCATTGAAACCTCCTTATTTCCACTAAATCTTCATTCCCCATGTCAATTACACGTTATACTAATTTCCTAAGGTCTCAAAATATTTTTTTGTGAATTTCTAGAATTTATTCCGAATTTATTTGGCTTACTGGGCCTATTTGCTCGATTTAGTGTAAACTTGGGTTTTATTAGTTTTTTCACTTCCAATACCTTAGTTTCACTTTCTAACCATCAAAACTTACTTATAAAAATATTTACTTAAAAGATACTTAAACTTGAGTGCTTACCTCAAAGTTTGTGCCCCAGGCCTCGTGCCACTATTTCAGGCGTCTCGGCTACCTTGGGCCCTACATGATCATTTCGGTAAGTCTTAAACTTCTCAACTTAGCTTTTAAATAAACATTAGTACACAAATTTGGATTTCACATAATGTTCATTTGATGTTTTAGGTGATAAAAATAAGTTTATGGAAGAAAAAAGAGCTTAAATGACATTTTTTTTTAACAATTTCTAACCAGCAGAGATATTTTGGTAATTTTACCTCGGTTTAAAATTTTAGGAAAAATGTGATCTGCATGAAAGTTCTAGAAGACTTCTCACATTTTTTAGAATGTCCAAGATCATCCAAATTGGAGTTCGTTTGATAGGTTACAAGTTTTTGCAAAGTAAGCACTAAAAACTAGGAATCCAATCCTTGTAGAAGTGGAATTGCTGCAAAGATAATTCATGCAATTAAATTAAAGCCTTTTGGAAGAGATAATTACAAGGAGAGAGAAAATTCTACAAGAGTTGGAAAAGCTATCCAACACTCTAAGATAAATTAAAGATTATTTTTAGATAATTATTAGAAATTGTAATTAAAGTTTGACTACAAGTAGGATTTGTATCATTCACTCACTATGTAAATGAGCCTTGGGGGCTAATAAAATCATCAATTGGCCTAGTTTTTATTTTAAAAAGTTTTAAAACTCTTCTTTTACTTTATAAAATCTCTATTTATTATTCAACACCTTTTGGCCGATTGCATTCTTTATTTTTAATATTATAATTTTGATTTCTTCTTTTTTTTTTCTTCAAGCCAAGTTCTTTCTTTTTCCTTTTGTATTATTATCAATTCTTTGCTTGAATAATTAAATTTTGATTTTATAATTTAAAATTATATAGTTGCTGAAATTATTTTCTTTAATATTTCAATTTTTTATTTTCTTATATTAATATTAGTTGCCTATTTCTTTTATATTATATAGTATTGTTGTTTTCTTTAATTATGTCCAGTGAGTATTTTCCAATTCAGTTAATATGTATCATTAATTAATCTTGGATGATTATTTGTTGTGACAAGCATGAAAGTATAATATATCATTGGTAAAGTATCTAAGGTTTTCCATAGCAGGCTTTTTATGATTGTTAGTTTAATTATATAGGTTGCAAACTATTTGATTAAATTAAATAATCTAATAATAGATTTAAAACTTAAGTTCCTAGGGTTCAATTCACATAGAGATAGAGAAAAATCTAAGTTTAAGTAAACAATTTGAGTTCTTGTTCTTATTGCTTAATTTTTGTCACGACCCAAACTACCCAAAAATCAGAGTTAATTTTTCGTGTTTTGTTATTTTCTTTCATGCTTACCTGTCCTCTGATCGTGACCACACTCCACTAACAAATTGGGCTGTGCGTCAATGCCAGTCCCACCATTCACTTACCATATAACTTAATTCTTTCTTAGTCATTTATAAGTGTTTACCATATTTATACATCCCCTAAAGTTACTTACAAACATGTTACTGTGCTATGCTTATTTAGATACAATATGTACAAGTGTGTATACCTTAAATGATGGGCAGCAACGGATATCCGGAATGCAGTACTCAGTCACCTCAACATCTACTGGAGATTATCTGTGGGAGAAAATGAAAGGGGTGAGCACATCAAGCTCAGTAAGGCAATCCTACGAACAAGTAGGTAACCATACTACCTACATGGACGTGGTGCCATGCATAAACCACCATTTCTCCACACATTTTAAAACAGATGATATGAGTTATGATGTTATGTAAATCCATTCACATGGCAAAATTCAACATGCAATTATTTCAAATCATTTCTTTCTCGTTTAAAATGTCACAACAAGGCCAGGACTCAACCCATCCCTCGGGTGGTCCTGACTCACATAAAACCATAAAAATTGATTTACATTCACACACGGGTTTGAAAAGCATGGAAATAATCATCATGCACGTTTGATTTTAAAAACCCAGTTTTAATCTCATCAAAGTCGTCAACATGCGAGACCAGGCAACATCTGTATATCGGTAATAACCAGGACTATGGCCGTATGTCCTCGTGAGCCCCTCTGCTACACGGATCCTAGTGTGCGAGGTCTCACCCTGATCGGGAACCGCTCGGGAGGTGGGTCAGTCCATCTCGTCGGTCTTATCCGATCCCACGCATCCGAAGATACCACACGTATCCGAAGATACCACGTATCCAAAGATACCACACATCCGAAGATGCCACACGGTACATCGTACTCCATGCTACTTGCACGGTACATCGTACTCCGTGGACCCATATATCATATCTTAATACTCATGCCATGTCTCAAAATGCACGTGCGAGCCTATTTAATCGGTGACACACAGTCTACCCGATGCTCCAAGCACGGCTCATCGCATGTTCTCATAAAATCAGTGCGAGCGATGCTCAGCACTCTCATCAAATCAAGTAAAACTGTCAGAGCCCGCTTTACATCCCCACAAGGTCGCCAACCTCATCCCTCACTCTCACCCCACTTAAGAGGTCTTTTGAGCCTGTTGGGCCTTTTGGCTGACTCCAAGGGCAGACAGCGCTACTCCACAACCTCCACGTATTGTCCGCGTTGGGCCGAAGCCCGCACGACTTTGTTTCATATGGGGTCATCATATATATATATATATAAAATCTGGTGCGAGCGAAGCTCTAACACCCTGTCTCAAAATCATATAAAAATATGGTGCGAGTTAGACTCTAGCACCCTGTCACGAAAATCATGTAAAATCTGGTGCGAGTTAGACTCTAGCACCCATGCATGTAAAACTCTAGTGCGAGCTCTCGCTCCAGCACTAATGCATGCATCACACAAATCAAAACATCATGCGAGCTGAGCTCCAGCACGTCACATGTAAATAAAAACACGTAGGCGACTCTGCTTCCTCAAAACAGTTATCAAAACAATTATATCGTTGAAAGTATGCAATGTTGTGAAGGTTAGCCAGCCTACTCATGCATGCATTAAAATGTCTCCAGAACGAGCAGAAACCGCTTGTTCTTGCTCCTCCCAATTTTTTCTAAATTTGTAAATTTTACCCTTAACAAGGGTATTTTGGTAATTTGCCCATTCGGGGCACTAAAATTATTATTTGACCTCTAGACCCTTCAGATAATTTTTTGTAAAGGACTGCAAATGAACTTAAAATTTCGTAAAGTTACCTCTAGCAGTCCGCAAAATTCCCTTACCTTATTTTTCTGTCGAGCCTGAACTTTCCTCTGATGTCACGTCGCGCAGTTCGATCTGCTCCCAATCCGATGTCCGGAACTGCGTATAAATATTCCTCAGGTCAGATATTATACAACTTAATTATATTTAATACTTTCTGGGCTTAATTTAAATCATTGGGCCCATTTATCCCTATTGGGCCCGATTGCACCTTAATGGGCCTTAATCGGCCTTAAGCCCGTTTTCCACTTAATTTTCACATTATCGAGGCCTATTGGGCTTATTGGGTCCACCAACAATTTATTGGGCCTCGTTCTAACTCTCGAATAGCTCAATTTATTATTTATGACAATTTATCTGACTTTCCAAAAATTTAATTTAAATAAATGCGAAAATTAAATCCGAAGCACACATAACGATGCAAATTGTCGTAAATAAAGGTTACTTACCCGAGATTCCATGCTAGTATGCAAATCGAGGCTGTCTTGAGCTCTTGTTGGATGCCAATTGTCGAGCTACACAATTTCATGAATTTTCGGGTAAATTTCCAGTTGAATAATAATTAAATAAAATATTCCAAAATTCAAATCGGTTAATTTCGACCGCATATCGACTTACCCGAAGCTCGATTGCATCACTGGAATTTTTCTCAATTTTTTTTCCTCTTTTTCTTTTTCCCTTTTTCTCCTTTTTTCCTTCTCTTTTTGGCTGAACCGGTTTGGTCCGGTTCAACCCGGTTCGGACCGCCGGTTCACCCCGGTTCACTCCGGTTCACTCCGGTTTAGGGCCTTGCCAGTCGATTCTCCGCCGGCTTCCACCGCTAGTGGCTCCGCTGGGCCGTCCGTATCTCAGATCTGCCCTCGATTTCGTCCAAGTCCGTCGAAAAGTCATCGGTCCGGCATGTTCTCTCTCGGCCGTCGAAACCCATTTCTCTTTCCACCGTTTTCAGCGTTTGCCGTCAGTTTCGCCGGTCATTTTCGGTGTCAATCGGCTCGGCATTAAATGGGGAAGCTTCGGTGGCCGGTGGTTGGGGCCGAATCGGCGTCGATCGTCTGAAAATCTCTTCTCTCCCCGTCGGTTTCTCTCCCTCGATCCGTCGGATTCCGGCGTCGGTAGGCTGCACCGCCGGTAGCAGGGAGGTCGCCGACCTCTCCTCTTCCATTTCCGGCCCTTCGCCTGGCCGTTGGTCACCGGACGGCTCGCTGGTGGTCTCCTCGGTTGGCTTCGTTTTTCCGTTTCAATCTTCTTCTCTCTCCCCGATTTTTTGATTCCTTTTTTTTTCAATTTATTTTTATATATTTATTTATTTATTTTATTATTTATTTTATTAATATTTTAATCATTAAAATACATTAAAATACCCAAAATATCTACCAAAAATTATTATTTTATTCTAAATTAATTAATTTAATTTTATTTAATTTATTTATTTTATTTTAACCCTTTTTTGGGTATAATTTCTCCGTATTTTTGAGATATTGTCCCGAATGACTTTTCGGTATATTTTTCGATTATTTTCGGGATTATTTTTCGAAGTAAAAATCTCGATTTATTCCAATAAATTTATATCTTGATCAATTTAATCCAAAATAAATTTATTTCACCTTTATTGACCAAGATTCCTCAATCCATTATTTTTAATTAAATTTTTCTTCTCGAATTTATACCGGCTTTCGATCTTTTGACCATTTTGCCCTTGCACATGTTCGAGATTAATTTACCCCAACTTCCTTTCACGAACACTCACTCACTTCGCATTTTAAATCCTTATTTCCAATCTGAATCCCATTCAGTTAAATTTTTGACCATTTTCATCCCTCATAAAAATTTACGATTTAATTTCGGGTCTTACAAATCTCCCCTACTTAAGGAATTTGGTCCTCCAAATTAGAACCAAGTTATATGAGTCCATATACAACTCCGGATACATTAATCGTATCATACTTTTTAATTCTCGTGTGACCTTTTTCGAAGTGTATTACTACCAAAGGACTTTAATTAAGGAGACCATCTTAAACCTCAATACTTTCTCTTTCCTGTCTAATGCCCGAATCAACTTTCAATATACTTACATTTGCATTAAGCTGAACTGTTGGATCTCATATCCTATCACCTATGCTGGATCTGGATAGTATTTTCGAAGCATCAAAAGATGGGACACATTGCGGGTGCCTGCTTATTCAAGTGGAAATGCCACCTACAGGTCTTATCTTCCACTTGTCCAATCTCTCAAAAGATTTAATCCAGCGAAACTCAATTTACCTTCTTTCAAAAGTTCGCTATGTCCTTATTTTCTTAGGACAAGAAACATTTCAACCATAATTCCAATACTTTTCTATCTGCTCTGAGGTGTTCTTAATCTCTCACTCAACTGAACATCCTCAGAGGCTTATTATACTAATTCAGAAGAAATTACTATCTGTCACCCACTTTTTCTTATCCAATTTGGGGAACAACCCCTACAGCCATACACTGCCTCATATCTAGTTATCCCGATACTCAAGTGACAACTGTCACTATTGGCGAATTCGATTTGTAATAACTGATCATCCCAAGAGCATAAAAAAAATCTAGGGCACACGCTTTCATCGGATCCTCCAGAACCTGTACAGTCCTCTCTAACTGACCATCTGTCTGAGGATGGAAAGCTGTGCTAATACTCAGTCGGGTTCCCATAGCTTCCTAAAAATATCTTCAGAGGTAGGAAGTGAAGCGGGAATCCCTATATGATACCATGCTCACTGGAACGCTACTTAATGTTCCACAATCTTCCTTACACATAAATCCTCATATACACTCTGAGTATTTGGGGATTTCATAACCAGAAGGTGGGTAGACTTAGTCACTCTATCAACTATCATCCAAATAGCCTCGTAATTCACCTGGGTTCTCTGTAACCCATCACGACATTCATGGAGACTTGCTCTCATTTTTCATGCCGTGTCGATATAGGTAGAGGCTGCAATAACCCTGCAGACTTTTAATACTCTACATTTTTCTACTGACATACTAGGCACTTTTCCACTATCTCTACCATATCTCTTTTCATATTTGACCACCAATACCCTTCTCAGAGATTTTTATATATATATTCGTTACTTTCCGTATGCATTGTATATCCCGAAGAGTAAGCTTCTGATAATATTACTATCTCATCAACTGTGGTCCTGGGGAGCACTTATACTGTCTCTGAACCTCTCTGTAAATCATCAACACACTGTGAACTCTGTCACTGTACCCTTCTGAATCTGACCCAAACTATCGACATCATGCCGATCATCACGCTAAGCCTGTCAAATCCGGGCACTCTCATCCGGTTCTAATCTCAGGCTAGCTGTCACACAATCACTGTCATCATCAGAAGGGATCACATCACTACTGAGGCTCACAACTGCTCTAGCAGCTCACGCTCCCTGACCATCATATGTAATATCATCCCGAGGCTCTTTCTGCTCAAGGCATCAGCCATCACATTAGCCTTTCCTGGGTGGTACAATTTTCACAATCAAAATCTCTCAAAAGCTCTCACCCACTATGTATTCTTATATTCGCCTCTTTCTGTGAAGACAGATATTCGGGGCTTTTATGATCAGTGCATATCCACAATTCCTCATCTTGTACCTAGTAGTACCATATCCTCAGTACAAGTACTATCGCTGCCAACTTAAAATCATGAGTCAGATAGTTTATTTCATGATCAAGGAGTTGTCTGACTCCATAATTGACTATCTTCCCATTATACATCAATACACAGCTCCTTCATTATTTTGAGGTATCCATACTCACTGAGAACCTCTTGAGCTGTTGGGTATGGTGAAATTAATCACGGTGGTCAGTTCATACTTCACTACACCAAAATTCATGTCACATTTATCATCTTATTTATCATCTCATTTAAAGACCACGTTTTCTTAGTTAAACGTGTCAACCAAGTAGACCATATTGAGAACTCGCAACAACCCATTTGTAAAAGCCATTTTCAATTATTGCTTACAATTTTGCCCTGGGCTTTAACTACACCCATCATATCATCAATAATGATGATTACAAATCGGTTCAGGTAAAGTTTAAATACTTCATCGTAGTCGAGCTCCACTACTTATTTCAATCGTCCATATCCTTGACTTATTTATGCATAAGCGTATAAGATCCTTTAAAATCGCTTACGTTTTCAGGTACTAATCTGCGTCATTTCTTTTTCTTATCTTAACGGCTCTTATTAAATTTTACTATGTTAACCTTTATGATTTGTCGAATTTTTAATATTCTTATCGTCTTAGTAAAGGTATCCTAATGCTAAAGGTATTTATTACGACGATCGATTTCACTTTATAGGTTATATATATATATATATATATATATATATATATATATATATTTTTAGACGTTGTCAAGTCTTTAGGCGGGGAGGTATTTTGAAATACCTTTATTAACCTTCAGACTTAACCACATAGACTGGTTATGGTTATATCCATCTTTATCCTTGGTTATAATTTATATTCCCTACTTATCACTTAATCCCAATTACTTCGCATATTAAGGGTATTCCTTACCTAGAATATGTCTCTTACTCCAATACATCTTGTATTTAGAATCTATCTTATCTTAAAGATTATCTCCTTTCGTATATCCCTCATGACAAAACTCTTTCATTATTCATTCCGTGAGTACAATCCTTTACTCCTTTAATTTCAACTGTTGCACCCCTTTTTATCACTTGTCAACACTTACAGTATACTTTTCAGTGATGTTTTCACTCCTGTTTTCAACTTAAAATCTCTATATCCATATTCTGTTAATTAATCCTCCTCTATTGGGGTACTCATTTATCAGTATTATGCCCAATGATGTAGGCATTCATTCCTTTTACTCACTTATATGTGAATGAAGGTGGTATGAATAAATGTGTGGCACCAGGATCAATGAACATATGTACTTCATTATTCATAACAAGTGTGGTATCTTACACCACATCCATGAAACATCAATAGTGTCCTGGTCCAAGACATCCTCTCGCCTTCGTCCAACAGCCTACTTTCCTTTTTTCTTTTCAGCTATGGCCTCCCTTTTCGTTACAGCTATACTAACGAAGTTTTTCTCTGTCTCTTTACTTTTCTGTGGGGCGATCTCGCCCAACTTTGTACAATCAAAATCAATGGTCCGTCTTACCACACTTAACGACCATTTTCATCAATACAGTGTAAGTATAGACCCTCATTCCGTGGTATCTACAACACATCCCACACTGCTTACAGTGCTTACACTGCTACACTGCTTCGTAGTAGGTCAGGGTCCTCCAATTACAATGCCCCTCAAGAGTGCCAAAATTGGATGCACTGGGGCCTTACCAATTATCTTACTCCATAACTCATCAAATCTAATCTTTTACCAATTACCTTTTTTTTTTCCATTTTAACATCTCTGTCATTTCTCGATTCTCTTTTCTGTCTCTATTTCAGCCCCACTACCTTTCCCAATCTCAGAGGCGTGTAATTCATGTTCTTATTTACCCAACTGTAAATCTGCGCACTGCCTCGGTATAGGTAATATCTCACGGGCCAATCGGACTCTAATTGAAAAGTTGAGCCATTTCATGAACTTTTAGACATCTCGATATGTCACTTGTTCATAGTGTCGAGGTAATATCTGCCCAGGAATATAATTGAGTTTCATACTCATAAACATACTCATTAATAAATCAAATCCTCTGGGTAAGAGTAAGGACTTTTATCTATCATTTCTTTTAAACAATGTCCAGGATATCCTGTCACCGGAATACATCCATAAACATTTCTCATCTTAGCTCTGGATGTTTAACACTTAAGATGGGTCGAGCGGGTTTCCACCAATGCTCCGTCTCGCCCTCAAATCCCGTGCATACTCTGAGCAATTAGCTCCCAAAATATTCTCCACACTCCGCTCCAATCTCGCGAAGCGTGTCTCAATACTGTCCGATCTCTCTGTCGGACTCAGTGGGGCATGCTCAACATTAGCCTTCATTTCAATTTCATCCTGATTCTCACAGGTCAACTCAGCACGACTAGCAAACACAGGTCTACCTCTACGACCTCTGCCTCGTGCACTATCTCATCTAACACGACTCATATTAGGCATTCCTGTATTCTCAACCATCTCTTAGTCAAAACCCATCTCAATATACACTATTGTATCCAACCATGCACAGTAACACGTGGATGTAATTTCCTAATTACTGACACTGACACACATCAGACCAATTGTGCTCTGATACCACCTTTATATGTCACGACCCAAACTACCCAAAAATCAGAGTTAATTTTTCGCGTTTTGTTATTTTCTTTCATACTTACCTGTTCTCTGATCGTGACCACACTCCACTAACAAATTAGGCTGTGCGTCAATGTCAGTCCCACCATTCATTTACCATATAACTTAATTCTTTCTTAGTCTATAAGTGTTTACCATATTTATACATCCCCTAAAATTACTTACAAACATGTTACTATGCTATGCTTATTTAGATACAATTTGTACAGGTGTGTATACCTTAAATGATGGGCAGCAGCGGATATCCGGAATGCAGTACTCAGTCGCCTCAACATCTACTGGAGATTATCTGTGGGAGAAAATGAAAGGGGTGAGCACATCAAGCTCAGTAAGGCAATCCTACGAACAAGTAGGTAACCATACTACCTACATGGACGTGGTGCCATGCATAAACCACCATTTCTCCACACATTTTAAAACAGATGATATGAGTTATGATGTTATGTAAATCCATTCACATGGCAAAATTCAACATGCAATTATTTCAAATCATTTCTTTCTCGTTTAAAATGTCACAACAAGGCCAGGACTCAACCCATCCCTCGGGTCGTCCTGACTCACATAAAACCATAAAAATTGATTTACATTCACACATGGGTTTGAAAAGCATGGAAATAATCATCATGCACGTTTGATTTTAAAAACCCAATTTTAATCTCATCAAAGTCGTCAACATGCGAGACCAGGCAACATCTGTATATCGATAATAACCAGGACTATAGCCGTATGTCCTCGTGAGCCCCTCTGCTACACGGATCCTAGTGTGCGGGGTCTCACCCTGATCGAGAACCGCTCGGGAGGTGGGTCAGTCCATCTCGTCGGTCTTATCCGATCCCACGCATCCGAAGATACCACACGTATCCGAAGATACCACGTATCCGAAGATACCACACATCCGAAGATGCCACACGGTACATCGTACTCCATGCTACTTGCACGGTACATCGTACTCCGTGGACCCATATATCATATCTCAATACTCATGCCATGTCTCAAAACGCATGTGCGAGCCTATTTAATCGGTGACACACAGTCTACCCGATGCTCCAAGCACAGCTCATCGCATGTTCTCATAAAATCAGTGCGAGCGATGCTCAGCACTCTCATCAAATCAAGTAAAACTGTCAGAGCCCGCTTTACATCCCCACAAGGTCGCCAACCTCATCCCTCACTCTCACCCCACTTAAGAGGTCTTTTGAGCCTGTTGGGCCTTTTGGCTGACTCCAAGGGCAGACAGCGCTACTCCACAACCTTCACGTATTGTTCGCGTTGGGTCGAAGCCCGCACGGCTTTGTTTCATATGGGGTCATCATATATATATATATATATAAAATCTGGTGCGAGCGAAGCTCTAACACCCTGTCTCAAAATCATATAAAAATATGGTGCAAGTTAGACTCTAGCACCCTGTCACGAAAATCATGTAAAATCTGGTGCGAGTTAGACTCTAGCACCCATGCATATAAAACTCTAGTGCGAGCTCTCGCTCCAGCACTAATGCATGCATCACACAAATCAAAACATCGTGCGAGCTGAGCTCCAGCACGTCACATGTAAATAAAAACACGTAGGCGACTCTGTTTCCTCAAAACAGTTATCAAAACAATTATATCGTTGAAAGTATGCAATGTTGTGAAGGTTAGCCAGCCTACTCATGCATGCATTAAAATGTCTCCAGAACGAGCAGAAACCTCTTGTTCTTGCTCCTCCCAATTTTTTCTAAATTTGTAAATTTTACCCTTAACAAGGGTATTTTGGTAATTTACCCATTCGGGGCACTAAAATTATTATTTGACCTCTAGACCCTTCAGATAATTTTTTTTAAAGGACTGCAAATGAACTTAAAATTTCGTAAAGTTACCTCTAGCAGTCCGCAAAATTCCCTTACCTTATTTTCCTGTCGAGCCTGACCTTTCCTCTGATGTCACGTCGCGCTGTCCGATCTGCTCCCAATCCGATGTCCGGAACTGCGTATAAATATTCCTCAGGTCAGATATTATACAACTTAATTATATTTAATACTTTATGGGCTTAATTTAAATCATTGGGCCCATTTATCCCTATTGGGCCCGATTGCACCTTAATGGGCCTTAATCGGCCTTAAGCCCGTTTTCCACTTAATTTTCACATTATCGAGGCCTATTGGGCTCATTGGGCCCACCAACAATTTATTGGGCCTCGTTCTAACTCTCGAATAGCTCAATTTATTATTTACGACAATTTATCCGACTTTCCAAAAATTTAATTTAAATAAATGCAAAAATTAAATCCGAAGCACGCATAACGATGAAAATTATCGTAAATAAAGGTTACTTACCCGAGATTCTATGCTAGTATGCAAATCGAGGCTGTCTCGAGCTCTCGTTGGATGCCAATTGTCGAGCTATACAATTTCATGAATTTTCAGGTAAATTTTCAGTCGAATAATAATTAAATAAAATATTCCAAAATTCAAATCGGTCAATTTCAACCGCTTATCGACTTACCCGAAGCTCGATTGCATCACTGAAATTTTTCTCAATTTTTTTCCTCTTTTTCTTTTTCCCTTTTTCTCCTTTTTTCCTTCTCTTTTTTGCTGAACCGGTTCGGTCCGATTCAACCCGGTTCGGACCACCGGTTCACCCCGGTTCACTTCGGTTCACTTCGGTTCAGGGCCTTACCGGCTGGTTCTCCGCTGGCTTTCGTCGCCAGTGGCTCCGCTGGGCCGTCCGCATCTCAGATCTGCCCTCGGTTTCGTCCAAGTCCGTTGGAAAGTCATCGGTTCGGCATGTTCTCTCTCGGCCGTCGAAACCCATTTCTCTTTCCGCCGTTTTTGGTGTTTACCGGTAGTTTCGTCGGTCATTTTCGGTGTCAATCGGCTCGGCATTAAGTGGGGAAGCTTCGGTGGCCGGTGGTTGGGGCCGAATCGGCGTCGATCGCCGAAAAATCTCTTCTCTCCCCGTCGATTTCTCTCCCTCGATCCGTCGGATTCCGACGTCGGTAGGCTCCACCGCCGGTAGTAGGGAGGTCGTCGGCCTCTCCTCTTCCATTTTCGGCCCTTCGCCTGGCCGTTGGTCGGTGGACGGCTCGCCGGTGGTCTCCTTGGTTGGCTTCATTTTTCCGTTTCAATCTTCTTCTCTCTCCCCGATTTTCTGATTCTTTTTTTTTTCAATTTATTAATTTATTTTTATATATTTTATTATTTATTTATTTTATTAATATTTTAATCATTAAAATACCCAAAATATCTACCAAAAATTATTATTTTATTCTAAATTAATTAATTTAATTTTATTTAATTTATTTATTTTATTTTAACCCTTTTTCGGCTATAATTTCTCCGTATATTCGAGATATTGTCCCGAATGACTTTTCGGTATATTTTTTGATTATTTTCGGGATTCTTTTTCGAAGTAAAAATCTCGATTTATTCCAATAAATTTATATCTTGATCAATTTAATCCAAAATAAATTTATTTCACCTTTATTGACCAAGATTCCTCAATCCATTATTTTTAATTAAATTTTTCTTCTCGAATTTATACCGACTTTTGGTCTTTTGACCATTTTGCCCTTGCACGTGTTCGGGATTAATTTACCCCAAATTCCTTTCACGAACACTCACTCACTTCGCATTTTAAATCCTTATTTCCAATCCGAATCCCATTCAGTTAAATTTTTGACCATTTTCATCCCTCATAAAAATTTACGATTTAATTTCGGGTCTTACAATTTTAATTAAGATCTTTAACAGATTCTAATACTGCTACATGGATATGTTTAGGGAGTTCTTTCTAAATAGATTAAGTAGTTAAGAATTAATTATGAAATTCTCTTATAATTAACTAAGAAGTAAGGGAATCTTAGCTTTAAAGTGATTACATGTATTTTGAAATGAAAAATCCTAAGCTTGATTATTTAAAAGATCTATATTAGAATTTCCAAACCATAATTCAATATAGTTTTGGATTTAAATCCAAAGTAATTTTCCTATGAAATCATTGAAAGTATTTTTAAAGAATTACTTAAATATTTTCAAGCTCAATTTCATACACATAAAGGCAAAACATAAGTCTGTGAGACTGAAAATTATTCTTTAAAAGAAATTGAACTCAATTTTACCCTAGGAATGATTTTGAAGGCCAGAGGATCGATTCCATAAGGAGTGAGGATCGATTCCCAAATGGTAGTAAGCCTCTTGAAATTAAAATGCTACAGAAGGATTGATCGCCCAGCAACAAGGATCGATCCCTTAATGTTTGACTTTTTGTTTGCAAGTTACATAGAAAAAAGGATTGATCCCCTAGCAGTAGGGATCAATTCCCCAATGTTTTTCGTTCTCTATTTGAAGTTACATAGAAGAGAGGGTCGATCCTTCAAGGAAACAAGATCGATCACTAAGTGTGCTAAAAGGCCCTAACGACTTTATTTGAGGGTTTCAATGGGAAGATTTATAATTAATGCTTCACCAACCTAAGGGCCATATAAATTCTTGCATTAAAGATGTTGGAGCTAAGAAACTTATCTAAGTTCATTGAGAAAAACAAAACTATTATTGTTATATTCAAAGCTTGATTTTCCTTTATCTAACTCTTGCCATTATCATTGATTGTAAACACGTTTACTAAACTTTTTCGCCATAATAAATTCTAAATTTAAGGAGAGTGTTGCCTTTATGAGGTTTACTTGTGAGTGTTTGAGTAGTCTTTTGTTAAGAGTGATAGAAAAGTTTCTTCCTAGGCCTAGTCAAATGGAAATGTAAGAGGTTTCTTCTTAAGCCTTGAAAATGAAGTGTATTGATTTCAAGAATAGTGGAATTATCTCCTTGAAAAGAAGATCAAGAAGAGAGGAAATAGGCAAAAGATTGACCGAACCTTGTACATCTTGTATTTGTTAGAGAATTGATATAAACTGATTTACTCCTATCAGTTGAATCAACAATCGGTATCAGAGCTTAGGCTTTTGTTTGAAAATGAGTAAATTCTTAAGAGTATAACAATCCCTATGGCTCAAAATTGCCTAGCTACTAATTTAGTAGGAGAAGGGGTACTCAACTGTTAGGCTTCCATTGTTTAATGGAGAGAATTATGCCTATTGAAAGACTAGGATGAATTTATTCATCTAAGCAAATGATTATGAGATGTGGAGAATCATTGTCAAAGGGTCGTTTGTGCCAATTAAGAAAGTTGGCATAGATGTCCATAAGAAAGAATATGAGTGGGACAAAAATGACTTTAAGATAGCACAATTGAATGCCAAGGTCATGCACACTCTATTTTGTGCACTAGGACCAAACGAGTATCATAAGGTGTCTCCATAAGTGTGGGACAAATTAGCAATCACTCATTAAGGCACAACTCAAATTGAAGAGACTAAGGTAAGAATGTATACACATGATTATGAATTGTTTAAAATGAAAACGGAAGAATCTATTAGTGATATGTTTACTAGGTTCATCGACATCATAAATGGCCTTAAGTTTTAGGTAATACTTACTCCAATGTAGAAATGGTTAAGAAAATATTAAATAGCTTGCCTAAGTCTTGGGAGGCTAAAATGACCACAATAGAGTAGTCAAAGAACCTTCACACACTCTCTCTAGATGAGCTCATGGGCTCTCTACTCACCTATGTGATCAAAATTAAGAGGAATCAAGATCCTCCTAAAAAGGTAGATGTTGCCATAAAATCCTCCATTCAAGATGGTATAAGAGAGAATATAGATGAGAGTGGTGAAAAAGAAGATATAAAGATGGCAATGTGTCACGCCTGGAAACGCGAAAAATGGGCAATTTTAAAACTTTTTAACTTATTTAACTGAGTTGTGTTCTTGTCTATGTCAGTTTCTTAACTTTTATCATTTTATAAAAATTCGACAGCATAACGACTGCATTTTGACTGAACCCAACCTGCAGAGTTTAAAACGCAGTTTATAATTTTCAACCCACATATGCAACACCATTTTCAATTCTATTCCAGGATCTCATAACATATATTTATTCTGCGTAATAAAACTCTGTACATAAATATAATCCCTTACAACTATTACATCCCAACTGTAATATACATTAGTGTCTATGATGTACATCGTGTCTGGAACAAAAGTAAAGCTATACCTCTTCGCTATAAATGATTTGACAAAAGGTCGGACTGCCTCATCCACAACCTCTAGCGCGTGAGTGCAGTAGAATCATTGTAGGAAATCTGGAAGATGGAAAGGAAGGGGGTGAGCTTTTCAGGCTCAATAAGAGATACATTTAAAGTAACCTTAATACTTAAAACAAGTAAAACACGTGGTTTTACAAATCAGCATAAACATGTACTAGAGTAGAGATGCTTGAATTCATCAAAATAGTAAAAACATGCTTAAATCATAAGTTTACACATCTTGCATCTTTTTGGTAAAACTCATATATAGTATGCATATCATGTAGTGTAAACAAGTGAAAAGCATCTCAAAACTCAATCATGCATATCATAACATGCTTATCACTTTGAAAGTGAAATCGTACTATCATATGCACATTTCATAAAACATAACTCATAAGCTATCTTTAAAATCACATCATAGAAAAAAACATGTGCTAAAAAGCAAATAACACATAAGGTAGCATGAAATGTGCCAAAACATATTTCGTTTCTCTTGGAGACATGGCTTCATCATAACTGGCCCCGAAGGACATCATTAACATAACTGGTACATATGGCCATAGTACAGGGAACTGTAGGACTGGATCAGGGTCGTACAGTGCCCTACTGAACTGTGTAGTACGAGGCTATGGTGGGGTGACTCATTACGTGCCTGCAAAGGACTGGCAGTCTCTAAGTAGTCTCAACGCACGAACTTTAAATGGTTACATGGTACCACAAGTCATCTCATCTTGTCAGAGTCCTGCCGGTTCCCTGGCCGTCGACTAGGAAGATCCTTGATCGTCTTTGTACCCTTTTCTCAACGTACAAGATCGACCCCAGATCACTCTGACCTCATAACATCAATACTTCGTGCCATTGTCTCAAAACATTAAGCATGTTTTTCATAATCATTTCTCTGGTATATATGTACCCCATATAATGAAAACATAGTTTCGTAAAACATTCTCGGGACTTTAACCCGTAAACTCATGAAAAACATACTATGCTTTCATTTCATAAGTGAAAATCACATTTATATACATAAACATACATACTAAAATGTATCTCATGCAATAAAAGTCCTTTTGAAAAGCTTGGATAAGTTTATTCTGGTTTTAAGTGAATAGTACTCTTTTCAACTTTTGAGAAAGCTATTTTTCATGGAAACTCAACTAACTATCCACATAAACATTTGGTAAGGTTGAGGAGTACTAATGCTACTCTAAATTATATCCCTTACCTCTTAATGTCGAAGGTAGTGCACGTTCCTCGATTTTTGAGCTCGCCTCAAAATGCGTGCTGATAACCCGAGCTGTCACATGCCAAGTTATCTCATCACATATAGCTCAAATTCATGTTAATATATTCAATATGTGATTACATCTAAAATGTTGACCAAAAGTTGACTTTTTGCTACTTTACTCATTTTGCTCGATTTTATCGGTTTAAGCCTCGGTTTTAAGCTTTCTTAACATATTCGACACCTTTAAATTTATTTTCAATACCTCTACATCATGTCTTACATTCCAGCAACTCATTCCACTTCAAACAAGACCTTAAATTATCGATTTTTGCATTATTTCGATAATTCACCTAGTTAAACACTAAATCGAACCTTTGCAGTATAATTTCTACTGTAAATTCATTTTAATTACATCTAACTTCATTATTCCAGCAGCTAAATCATGCTGGAAGCAACTTAATTCAATCATCTAAATTAATTCATCACTTTCCTTCAACAAAAATTTCATTAAAAATCACAAATTAACAACCTATCTCATCATCATCACCATACCTCAACTTCTTCACTCCTTTGACCAAGTTTGACTTCGGTTTTAGGTCTCCACATTGCCACTAAGCTGTAATGAAACATGTATAGAGCTTAGAAATGTTCAGAATCATCCAAGAACCTCATCAAATTCATCCAAAAATTGAATTTTTGCTTACCTCGGAACAGGGCAGTTTTCTGTCCTGTTCGTCTCTCTAACTTTTCAGGGGGTAAATGACTTCATTTAGGTCTGAAATTTGTATATGTGGTAGAGGGAAGGAATAGGAAGATTTAATATGAGGGTACCATTTCCTAAAAATGGACGGAAGGTGGCCGGAAAATTCATGCCAGTCAGGAACAGGGTTAACGTCTACGACAGAATGGGTGAGGGATAACTCTCGGGCTTTGCAACAGTTCGGGGTGGTTCTTACCTTTTTATGAAGCTTATCCCGTTTACTTTCCATCTGGAAAATATCAGAGGCAAAGAAAATCGGGAAGGTCATCAAATGGGATTGTTTTCATTGGATGACAGTTTACTAAGTGCAGGGGAAATGACTGTTCTGTTTTATAAAATTTACCAAAATTAATCCTGATCAGATTTCTTCAAAATTCCACTTCTAAATTGTTATAATATGTCTATAGTATGTTCCATAAAAATTTTGGGGTCACTTGTTTAAGAAAAAGTTCACGAACGAGCTCCTTTTGCGCGATTTGGCCAATACCGAGAAAAATGAAAATAAGCTTTCGGTTAGCTTTAAAAATTTATTTGAACCCCTAAATCTCCATATTTCTTCATGATTTTTATTCCCCATGTCACTTTCACCTTATAATAATTTTCTATGGCCTCGGAATAATTTTCACGAATTTTTAAAATTTTATTCGGATTTATTTCCCTTATTAGGTCCGTTTTCTCGATTTAATTTAAAAGCCGAGTTTAACTAACTTTTGCATTTCCAATCACTTAGTTTTCCCTTCTACACATCATTCCATGCATGAACATGACATTTTTAAGAAATTCTAGGGTCTAAGACCTTACCTCGATTTGCCTGCCATTAGGTCCCACGCTACAACCGAGTGCTTTAATCGTCTACGGACCTGTAAAACATTACATTGAGCTATAATTTACTTCTCGTAAGCATCATAATATGAAAAAATATCGGGTTTCACATAATGTTTGCTAAAAGATATAATAGATTTATGAGAATGAAAACTAGTGGAAACTCTAGGACACCCCATAGAAGAGAACACAATAGAGAAAAAATTAGTAGAAAAGATAAGGACCCCATTATATGTTATAAATCTAAAAAATTGGGTCATATTGAATTTGATTAACCTATACTTAGGAAATAAATTGATAGGAAACCAATGAAGAAGGTTATAATGGCAATTGGAGTGATAACGATAGGTCAGATGAAGAACAAATTAAAGATGTGGTTGCCAACCTATGCTATATAGCCATTGATGAAGATACGGTAAATTTTGACTCTCTTAATACAAATTATTATACTTTTGATGAGTTATAAGATGTTTTTGATGAACTTGCTATAAAATTTGAATGCATGAACTTGAAATTGTAAACCCCATGAAATCATTCGGCATTTGGTTTTGAGTAGAATAAAATGGAATTAAGCATGCTTAATTTAGGATAATCAAATTAAAATCATATGTTAAATTTTAGTATGAGAGACTGAGACTAAGTTAATTTATTAAATTATTATAAATTGAAATTGTGATAATTATGAAGAGTAAAATATAATAATAATAATAATGACAATAATACATATATATAAACAAATAAATAAATAAGTATATATATATATATATAGAAGTAATGGAGACAGATGATAGTGTATGGCAGAGACTAAAGCAATTCACCGAACCCTCCTACATGCACCAGTCCTGCACGTACCAACACCCCATCCTGCACACACATCCTACACCTTCCATGCCTTTTGCCAACCTAATTCCATTCCACCTTCACGTCACTGCTATGTACATAACCTGCGCATGCCTGGAGAAATGCGAGAAAGGAAATATAAGCAGAAGGCTAGTGAACCCGAGTAGAAAAGGAGACACGAGAGGGACTGGCTGTTGAACCAAAACCGAGAACATGAGAAAAGAAAATTGAGAGTGGAGAATTGAGCGGAGTGGAAAGGGAGAGAGAAACCGTGAGGCAGAGGAAGAAGAAAGACAACAAGGCGAGGTGCAGGGAAGAAAACTACTAACGGGCTGGGAGATTTAAGGCAATAAATAGAGGACTTCGACCTCTAGAAACTGCAGCAAAGTGAGAAAGTGTGACAAGGCAAATGCTATCTTCATTCTCGGTGTTAGAACAGAGGGGACCGTGATTGGTGAAGAGATGAGCTGAGAGTTGAGGCTAAAGCAAAAGTGCAGAAAAGAAAGAGACTGAACAGAAGAAATAGAGGTAGACAAAGGAGTCGAGGAGGATGTGCTATGACTGTGGCTGTAGGAGAAGAACCGGGCAGAAGCAAAAGAGAAAAAACCAGGAGGGGCATCGGACGCACACCTGGAAAACAGAATCAAAGGTAGAAGGCAGTCACAGTGCTGGTTGAGACAGAACCGAGAGGTAAGCCAATCGAAAATAGGGGCTTCCTCCCTTGAAGAGCTATCTGGCGACGGTGATAGTAGGAGAGCGGCACCGACGATAAGCAAGGAAGATGATAGTGCCTAGAGGTGGGTGGTGATGGTGGACGGAGGCGAGGAGTGAATCCGTGAAGGAGACGATGGAAGAAGAAGAAGAAAGAAAAGAAAAGAAAGAAGAGAAGAATTTGGAGCGAAAGGCCAAATACGTAGAAGAAAAAAAAAGATATATTTTTATATATAAATATATATATATGTACATAATTATATATATATATATAAATATTTGGGAATAGAAAATGAGCTGCAGAGGTTTTGAGAATTGGTAGACCCGAGGGAAGGAGCTTCGGGGAAATTAACCGAGTAAACTGAACCCACAGACTCCTGTCACTAAAGGCATTTTGGACTGCGGGCAGACACCGAGGTAAGGACAATTTCGTGTGCTGCTAGTGATAAATTGCATGTATTTTCTGATACTTTGTAGAAATAAATTTAGGCAATATTTCTACTGTAGAAAAATATTCGCGAACTGCTAAAATATATCTGTGTATATTTTTTGAGTATTTGAGACTGCAAACTTTAGGAAAAAATATTTAGTAACTTGAACTGTAGAAAATTCTAGGCCGAGTTTTACCATTTTGAAATTTTAGGAAAAATTTTTAAACTTTGAAAATCATCCTGATTTCTGGTGTAGTATTATTTAGCCTATTTATATAGCTATTTGAGTAGTTTTAAAATTATTTTCGAAAAATCTAAAATTTCAGAATTATACTGAAAAATCCTGTTTTGTGGATTTTAACTGAAAAGGGCAAGACTAGCCCCTTTTACTCTACTTTATGTGCTGAAATGAGATTTAAGTATTTTGATAATAAAACCGTGCTAGTCAGGCGTGTATTGCCGTGTGATCTTGCACTGACCTGCTCGCAAGTGATTTGAGGCAAAAAGGTGATGGTGAAATTATGTGGAATTGTTAATGATGAAATTATACTGAATTGTGAATGATGTCGAGGTCCATGGAGTACGATGTACCATATTGTGTGCATGTGTGTACAATGTATCGTGTTACAGGAAAATAGTGTATTGTGTGAGCCGTTTGGGTAGCTGACCACTCCCACGGTACCTGACATCCCGGTACACCTGATCAGTGATTGCCCAGAGTCACTGACATTGGCTAGTTGTCCTACTGATTAATTTTATAGCATGAAATTCCTTGCCTCGTCTATCGAGAACTACTGAAATGAAAATGTGAATTGTCTTGTCAATTTGAAACTGTGTATTTCACTTTTTGAAGTTTTAGAAATACGTATTCTTTGCAGTAATCTGTTGTTATCGGATATGGTCCTATTTCGATTTCCATTTTTGATATTGCTAAAAATGAAAATTCTCAGCATATTTTACGAGAAACTCATTTGTGGCATAAGTATATAGGTAGTGTATTTATCTACCTGCCATGTGTTTTTCTTACTGAGCATCTTGAGCTCACCCCCTTACTTTCCTCCATAGAGCCTCATCAGTAGCGGAGACGGTCGTTATAAGTTGTTTATTTTGCACAATCATTTATCAGAAAAGCGTTCTTCAGCGTTTAAGGTATACCCAGTATAGATATTTATTTTTGTATCTACATTTTGAAAGTACAATAATGTATACGAAATGTGTCTGAGGAATGTGAACATAAATATTTTTGTAAAAAAAATACGGTGCTGATTAATTGAAGAAGTATGTTACCATTATTTTTGTTTTTAAATTCTTACCAAGGAAATTAAATTAGCGGATTTATAGATTTTGATCTGTTATGGACTTGTGACCCAACCAAAATGTGTAGAATTGGGTCGTTACAGAGTTGGTATCAAAGCAAGGTTAGCCTGATATGAATTGATTTTAGGAGCAATAGAAAATTTGGAAAGTTCACATCCCCAACATTACTGGACATTGTTTAGATACAAACGAGTATACTTGGTTGTGTTTTGCTAAAAATTACTACTGAATGTAGGAAGCCGATTAGTTATGGCTGGTGGATGATGAGGTCAACCAAGGGGATGAGGGGGCGGTCATCCTGAGGTTGTGAGGAGATGCCTGAAGGATCGGGTGGCCCCACTATTGAACAGTTCACTCGTAATCCTACTGAGAGCTTTGATGCCTGAATTACTAGTCTGGAACGGGGCGTGGAGTCCATACTGAATTTGATCGAGCAAGTGATGGCCAGGCTGGATAACCTACCGGGCACTGCTACTCAGACTGCACCTACTACTCTAGCAGTTGCGCCAGACACGCCTGCGCCAACCCAGACAACGACAGTTCTGCCAGCAGAAGAACCTTCTACTACATTGCCACAGACCCCACATGTGCCACATTCACCGGCACTAGTGGCCCCACAGCAATGTAGTAATGATATGGGGTACGAGTGTGAATTGGACAGACTGAGGCACTTTCAAGAATTTAAGCCTCCGTCTTTTAGTGGGGTTAAGGATCCAGTGGTTACAGAGGACTAGGTAAATGAGATGGACAAGCTTTATGAAATTTTTCGATGTGACTCTATCGAGAAAGTTACTTTTGCAACTTTTGTACTAAAAATAAAAGCTAAACACTGGTGGAAGTCCACTTGACTGATCTTAAGGAACAGGCATGGGGTAATCACTTGGGACTTATTTCTTGATGCCTTTCAGAGGAAGTACATTTCGGATACTGCCCAGAGAGACTACAGACAGAATTCTCAAACTTGACTCAGGGGAATAGATCTATGGATGAGTATGACTTAAAGTTCACCTCATTGGGAAGATATGATCCGGACACCATGGACTATGAGGTGAACAAAGTTCAGAAGTTTATGGATGGACTGAGGTCTTCAATTCGAGCCCGACTAGCTCTGTTGGATCTCAGTACTTATGAGGAGGTAGTTCATCGAGCCCAGTTGTGTGAACAAGATTACGAGATGCATACCTTTGAGTCTAACAAGGTGGACAAAGATAAGAAGTAGGATCAGAAGAGGCTAGCTGGGGACAAGAGTGGCAGAGAGGGCAGGAGGCCGTTTGTTAAGCGATAGAGGGGTTATGAGGCGTCGCGGGGTAAGAATGTCAGGCCTTTCACCTATTTGGCCCTAACACCTACTAAGGGAATTGAGATCAGAGGACCCTGACTTGATTTTTAGATATGCATACATTGTGGAAGGAATCATGGAAACAAGACCTGATATCTGTTAACCTGAACTTGTTTCAGATGTGGTAAGACGGGACACATGGCCAGAGACTTTCTTGAGGGTGTTGACTCAGCCTCACAGAGGAATCCAGAACAAATAAGGGTACCTGCTACTACCTCTACACCGAGGAGGAAGGCCACAGCTAAAGAAAAGGGTAAGCAGGTTGGAGGACAGGGGCGAGTGTACGCCCTTGACCATGAGGTAACAGTAAATGAGGCTCCAGTTGAAGCGTTTAAAGGTACCATTATGAATTTTGATATTAAGTTAGTAGTTTTATTTTATTTCAGTGCAACTCATTCATTTATATTGCCCATGTTTGCATGTAAACTGATTTCATATGCACAACCCAAACCATTAGGAATGGTGCTAATGATTAGGACACCAATGAAAGATAGTCAAATGACAGAGCAACTATATAAAGATTGTAGACTTAAAATAGGAGACAAAAACTTGTTAGCAGACTTGATCCTATTAAATATGTATGATTTTGATGTGATATTGGGTATGGATTGGTTAACAGCAAATAGGGTTAACCTTGATTGCCATAATAGGATAGTGACATTCTTGCCTGAAAACTATGTTGTAAGTTTTTTTGAAAGGTAATGGAAAAAACTTAATGGTCCAATGACAAAATTTTATTAACTGTATGTATAATATTTTGAAGGTTACATTGCGTATGTAATTGATACGGATAGGGCAAGTCCGAAATTGGGCGAGATCCCCGTAGTCAGGGAGTTTCCTGACGTATTCTCGGACGATTTACTAGGGCTACCTTGAGATAGAGAGATGAAGTTTTGTATTGATCTGATGCCTGGTACTGAGCCAATATCTAAACCGCCTTATAGAATGGCTCCTATTGAATTAGAAGAGTTGAGAAAGCAATTACAAGAGTTACCAGATAAGGGGTTCATCAGACAGAGTGTTTGACTATGGGCTGCACCAGTATTTTTAGTGAAAAAGAAAGATAAGAGTCTTAGGTTGTGTATCGATTACAGATTGCTCAACAAGGTAACCATCAAGAACAAATACCCTTACCTCGTATCAATGATTTGTTGGACCAATTGCGAGGAGCACAAATCTTTTCCAAGATTGATCTGAGGTCAGGGTACCATCAGTTGAAGTTCAGGAGTGAGGATGTACCCAAGACAGCTTTCAAAACCTGATACAGACATTATGAGTTTTTAGTTATGCCTTTTGAGTTAAGGAATGCTCCTGCAACTTTTCATGGCACTGAAGAACGAAGTACTTAAGTCGTACTTGGACAGATTCGTCATAGTTTTCATTGATGATATTTTGGTGTATTCCAAGTCCAGAGAAGAACTTGAGCATCATTTTAAGAATGGTTCTGCAAACCCTTAGGGAGAAGAAGTTATATGCCAAGCTCAACAAGTCTGATTTTTGGCTAGATCAGATAGCGTTTTTGGGTCACATTGTATCAAAGGACGGGGTGTTTATAGATCTGTCTAAGATCGAGACTGTAGTGCAATGGGAAAGACCCAAGACTATTACTGGGATTCAGAGTTTCCTGGGTTTGGTCGGATATTAAAGAATATTTGTGGAGGGTTTCTCTAAGTTAGCTGCTCCTCTAACACGACTTATGAGAAAGAATGTTAAGTTTGAGTGGAGTGATGCATGTGAAAGAAGTTTCAAGGAGTTGAAGAACAGACTGACCACTACACCTATATTGACTATCCTTGCTAGTTCGAGAGGCTTCTCGGTGTATACAGATGTATCTAGTCAAGGTCTGGGTTGTGTATTGAAGCAAAATAGGAAGATAGTGGCTTATGGTTCCCGCCAATTAAAAGACCATGAGAGGAACTACCCGACCCATGACTTGGAGTTTGCAGCTGTAGTGTTTGCACTGAAAATATGGCGCCATTATCTGTATGAAGACAAGTTCTAGATCTTCACAGACCATAAGAGCCTCAAGTATTTATTTTCTCAAGAGGAGTTGAATACGAGGCAAAGGAGGTGGATAGAGCTTCTGAAGGACTATGACTGTGAGATCTTCTACCACCCGAGAAAGGCCAATGTAGAAGCAGACACCCTAAGTAGGAAGAACATCGGGATGGTATTGTACATGATGATTCATGAATATGAATTGTTGGAACAATTTGCAAACCTCAGCTTAGACATTGAACCATTTGACACTGCCAGTTGTGGTGTGATAGATAGCTTGAGAATAGAACCAGACTTGATTGACAAAATTTGACAGGCTCAGCGTACTGATAAGTATTGTATAGATATGGCCGATCAGATCTAGTTGGGTAGTGTGACAGATTTTAAAGTTAGCCACAATGGTCTATTGAGGTTCAAAGGTAGTTTTTGTGTTCCCAATGATGCACAGTTGAAGAAACTGATATTGACAGAAGCTCATTCCTTGAGGTATACATTACACCCAGGAAGTAATAAGATGTCTTAGAATTTGCGAAAAGTGTATTGTGGTCAGGGATGAAGAAAGATGTGGTCAAGTTTGTGGCCCGGTGTCTTGTGTGTCAACAGATAAAGGTAGAACATCAGAAACTTGTAGGGTTGTTACAGCCTCTACCGATACCCACATAGAAATGAGAGCATGTTACCATGAATTTCATTATGAGGTTGCCAAGGGCCCGGAGGAACCATGATGCGATTTGGGTAATTATTGATAGGCTGACAAAGTCCACCAACTTCCTAGCTATGAAGTCCACTGATACTTTGAGTGCACTAGCGGGTCTATATGGATGGGAGATTGTAAGACTGCATGGCATACCAGTGAGCATTGTATCTGACAGGGATTCTCGATTTACTTTATACTTTTGGAAACATTTCCAAGAAGCCATGGGAACCTAACTAAATTTTAGCACAGCTTTCCATCGTCAGATAGATGGCCAGTCGGAGAGAACCATTCAGACATTGGAGCATATGTTGAGAGTTTGTGCTCAAGATTTTAAAGGCTCCTAGGATGACCATTTATCGCTAGTGAATTTTAGGTATAATAACAGTTATCACTCAAGTATTGGAATGGCAACCTATGAAGCACTGTACGGTCGAAGGTGTTGGTCGCCAATCGGATAGGAAAAAGTGGGTGAAAGGAAGATATTTGCTCCCGATTTGGTTAAGCAAGCTTCTGAGGATGTCCGATTGATTTGTGAGAGGTTGAAAACAACTCAGAGCAGGCAAAAGAGTTATGTTGACTAAAGACGTAGGCCATAGGAATTTTCAGTAGGAGATTCGGTGTTTCTAAAAGTTTCTCTATCCAAAGGTATAATGAGATTCGAGAAGAAAGGAAAGTTGAGTCCCCGTTATATTGGACTTTTCGATATCTTAGACCGAGTGGGAGACAAAGCGTACAAATTGGTGTTACCATCTAGTTTATCAAGTATTCATAATGTCTTCCATGTCTCAATGCTTCGAAATTATCATCCAGACTCGACGCACATGATAAAGTATGAACCAGTGGAGTTGAAAGGGGATATGACGTATGCTGAGAAAACGATTCAAATCTTAGACAGAAAAGAAAAAAACATTGCGGTCTAAGACGATTTCGCTAGTCAAGGTTTTATGGTAGGACCACACTTCAGAAGAGACCACGTGAGAATTAGAAAGCCTAATACGAGAGAAATATCTACAGTTGTTTGAGAACTGATGTAATTTTATGTAAGACCCGTAAATTTCTATGTAATGTATATGATTATTTGATGTACAGACAAGTTACATTACATATGAATTACAAGAAATAAACGTTTTTGAGTTCTAAGTGTGAATGGATTGATAAATGAGTGTTGAAGTCATTGAAAATGAGTTTAACTGGGAAAACTGTAGCAAAAATGATGCAGGATGAAGGCCAGATCGATCCCATGAAATGAGAGATCGATCTCGTAGCCTGGAGAATACAATACCAAGCATTCTGCAAGAGGGAGATCGATCCCTCACTCAAGCAGATCGATCTCCATTGGTCTCGGGTTGGACCAGATCGATCTCCTCTTGATGGCCAGATCGATTTCTTAAACTCTTTGCTTGAAACAAATCGATCCTATTCCATTGAACAGATCGATCTCATGCAACATGGTAGCTCAATCTCATACATCCAACAGACCGATCCCCTGCCTGCAAAATGGTCAAAATTTTTAGGATTCAAACAAGGCCAGATCGATCTCCACCCTATGCAGATCGATCTCCTAATGCCATTTCTATAAAACCAAAATAGTTGGATGTGTAATTCAGGGGAACAAATCCATTTCTTCCATTTTCAACCTTAAACCTAGCTTTCTCTCTCTAAAACATCTCATTTCCATAAAGATTTGAGAAAAAGCTATTAGAGCAAAGTTGTTCATTGTAAAGAGAAGAACAACATAGTCTGGAATCAACACCCCATTGGTTAGATTGAAGGAGCAAATGAATGTTCTTATTTGGAGCAAGAAGAAAGTTAAGCTAGGTGAGTTTCTAATACACCAACTCAAAGTATATTCATCTAGTTATTGTTGTGAGTAAATGGGTGTATGTATTGATGATAGAAACTACCTAGAATGTAATGGAACAGGTATAACCTAGAATGAGTCTAGTGTGATAAAATGTGAAATGGTTGAGTTGATGAAGAATGACTTAAACTAAAGTGTTAGTGAGGTGATATGTATGACTTTAGGATGATAGAATGAAGCTACATTGTGAAATTAGTCAGGTTAAGAAAATAAGTATATGAGGTGTTTGATAAAAAATTGTCATAGTGAAGTAAATGATGGACTAGAGGCACTATGAGCTTTATATCGATTTAGTGTGAATCAATATTCCTAAAAGAGTTTAATAAACTCTCGAGAAATTAATAAAGCGATCAAAACAGACTTAAGAGGAAGTGAGGCCTTATAAGTGTTAATGAAAACTATAGGTCGAATCGATTATAGTAAACGTAAGAATTGTGTTATATTGGACCGAATTGATGTGATGTATGATTTCATGCAGTCCCAGAGATTTCGTTGGAGGTGAATCGAACTGCACAAACGAGCAGCTTTGAGGAAGTGGAATCACTCGACGCGATTCCAGGTAAGGGAATTTTGTAAGTACTTAGAGATAACTGCTCGTACTTTGTGGGTGAATATAGGGCTTTGTAAACGTAGGGTTATTTAGAAAAGTGAATGACTACAAGTATATATCTATATATTGATTTTGAAGTGAATCTTACAAAAGGGATAGTAAGGCTAATAATTGCATAAATATCATGTTTTGACATCTTTATGAAATCATTGCTTCGGTTTAAGCAAACTTGCGGATAGGTTGGCATATTCGATTTTCATGATTTCATGAAATAGTACGAGTTAGGTGCAAATTGTGATTTTGAATGAGTTTTGTTGAAATGTAGCCACCTATCAGATTTGTATGAGTTAAATCGTGCTGGAGCCTAGCTCGCACCCTATTTTGATTTATGATGTTTTATAAGCAGTACTGGAGCTGATAGCTCGTTCGTGGATTTTCCTTGACTTACTTATGCATATAACTGTACTGAAGCTATACTCGTACGTGATTTCTTCATTATTTTTTTTGCATAAAGTCGTACCAGAGCATTGTTCGTACGAGGATATTTGCTGACGATGCATGAAACTGTGCTAGAGCTTTACTGGCACTGAGTTTTCACAATGTGATATGTAATGAGTCGTCCTGGATGCCTCGTGTAGACTTTATGTCACATGGATGAGATGCTCGCATGTGCACTTGAGACTGAGTAGGTTATGCATGGTATGGGGTTGATAAGACCTATGGCAGGTGCCCATAATCATGATATGGGTCCATAGAGTACGTTGTACTGTGTAGATCACATGGAGTACGCTGTACCGGTTGGTTTGTGATGTTGATTTAAAAGTCTGGCGTAGGACTAACCCACCTTCGTTCCAGCATAATGCCCTGCACATCGGGATCTGTGTGGTCTGGGATGATTATGACATAGTTAGCCAACATAGTCCTTGGTCTACCATGACCACCTATCTCACATGATATCACATAGTTTTAGATACTAATAATGATTTATGTTGTCCAGGGTACACTCGGGGGAGGGGTCGAACCATGTGGTTTGTTTTAAAGGAATGATACATTGTTTTGATGGGTTTTTCTAATGTTTTGATAAGGTATTTCGCTTTAAGGGAATGATTTATGATGAACCTTGTGATTCGAGATGAAATCAATAAATATTTATTATATTGAGCATGAGAGGTTTTCACATGATGATTTTCCATGTTTGCATGCCTATTTCCATGTTTTCAGTACATGATATATGTATATATATGTGGCATAGTTTTATTATTTCCACATGCCCTAAATATAAATGATTTATGTCATGACATTATAAGCATGTAGATAGTGTAGTTATCTACCATGCTTGCATTATTGCCTTACTGAACGTGTGGTTGCTCATCCCTTCATTTTCCCCCTCTACAGAGCACGCATAGTAGCCTAGAGAAGGACTAAGGCGTTATATTTTTGATAACTGCTACTCTCCATCGCCCAGAGGTATACACAAAAGAATCCTTTTTTATCTAAACATGTAATAGCATAGTAATCTTTCTGAATTGTAATATGAGGGATGTAAATGTTAGCAAACATGTCAAGTATGAGTATGTGACTTAACTTTCAATTGTACGAAATTGTTTTTGATTAATTGGAAAATGGATGGTAAATGATGATTATTACTGATTCACAACCCAACTGTATTTGTGAGGGTTGTTCACGACTGGGTAAGTTGACGAATAAAGCAAAAAAAATTTATGGTGATTTTTTAGATGAAATGGATAAAAAGGATCATGACAGAGATTGATATCAAAGCTGAGTTAGCCTAATGTGAGTTAGTAATAATAAGTCGAAAAGTTACATCCCCATATTACTGTGCTTTTATTTAGATATAACTGTGTATGCTGAGATGGAATGAGACTAATAAATGGTTATGGGTACAGGAAATTAGGCATTATGCCTGTTACACGCCGAGGTAGAGGGGCGGGTGCATGCGCCAGAGGCCGTAAAGGTAGGCCTGAGAGCCGTACGAAGCCATATACTCACCAGGCTCCACAGGACCCTGTTGAGAGACTAAAGGATATCGAGGCACGCTTCGCTAGGATGGAGCGAAGTATCGAGAGCCTTGTTGAGATAGTCACACAGGCATTGGGTGCCGGTGATAGACGAGGTCCCACAGCGTAGCCTACTACTACTGGACAGGCAACTACAGAGGTGGAGAGACCTTAGACTACAGAGACTGTTACTGTTACACCTCCAGTTCAGGATACCGCTTCTCCTATCACCCCACAGCAGAGTGAGAGTGACCTGGGTTATGACTGCGAGCTAAGTAGGTTAAGGCAGTTCTAAGAGTTGAAACCTCCAGTATTCAAAGGAGTGAAGGACCCAGTTATTACTGAGGATTGGGTTTATGTGATGGAGAAATTGTATATGTTCTTCAGATGTACATCAGCTGAGAAAGTGGCCTTTGCAATATTTATGCTGAAAGGCAAGGCAGAGCACTGGTGGAGATCTACGAAATCTATTTTGATGGCCCGAGACTCCGAGATCACGTGGGAGATATTCTTTGAGGCCTTTAGTAGGCAATATATTCCGGCCATCGCACAGAGGAAATTACAGATGAAGTTTATGAACTTGGTTCAGGGGAATCGTTCTGTGGATGAGTATGAGTCAAGGTTCATGTTTTTGGGGAGATATGACCTGGATACGATGAGCAGTGAGACTCAAGTTCAGGGATGGATTGAGATTAGCCATCTAGACTAAATTAGCTCCATTTGACATTCACACTTATGAGGAGGCAGTGCACAGGGCACAGTTGTGCGAGCAGGACTTTGAGCGAAATGCCTCCGAGCTTGGAAAGGTTAGTGTCAAGAGGGACAGAGACCAGAAGAGATCTGGGATTGATAGAGTGGCCAGGAGAGGAGGCCAGAGACTGTTTGAGAAGAGACTCAAGATTGAGGAGGTGGAGGAGAGAGCTGGTAAGCCTCTTGTGTACCCAGCTTTAGCTCCACCAAGGGGTGTAGTCATTGGAGGGCCACAGCACACTATCGATCAGTGTAGGAGATGTGGTAGATTTCATGGTACCAGGCCTTGTCTGACGACCCCTGTTACATGTTATAGATGTGGGAAGCCAGGGCATATTGCTAGGCATTGTCCTAAGATGATTGAGACTGCCCCACAGAAGGGAAAAAAGCTAGAGAGAGCTTCAGTTAAGACAACTGCTCCAAGGAGGAGAGCTACAACTGAGGAAATAGGGTAACAGGTGGTGGGCAGAGGACAAGTACATGCACTGGACCAGGACACCGCAGACACTTCGACGAATGTGATTAAAGGTACCATCCTAATTTTTGATTTAGAAGCATTTGTATTTTTTGATCTTGGTGCCACACATTCCTTCATATCGCCTTTCTTTGCACATAAATTATTGAAGCATGTAAAACCCACATTTTTAGATAGGATGTTATTGATTTCCACACCTATGAATGATAGTCAATTTACTGAGTATGTATATAGGAATTGTAAGTTGAAGATAGGGGGAAAAGAAATGGCAGCCGATTTAATTTTACTAAGTATGAGTGATTTTAATGTAATCTTAGGAATGGATTGGTTGGCTGCAAGTCATGTTGTTATGAATTGTCATGCTAATACATTGATGTTTCCAGAGATATATAATCTTGTTGTAAGCTTTGTTGAAAAGAAATGAAGAACATGATTATTGTATATGAAAGTAGTATAATTTTTAATCCATCATATTTGAGAGATGAATTTATTTATTATTTATGAATGTTAAAGTGATGAATTATGTTGCTAACGGTGGAAAGGATAATGTGAAGGGTTCATTGCCTATGTGGTTAACATAGATAAGGCACACCCGAAATTGAGAGACACTCCAGTAATTGTGAAATTTCCTGATGTCTTTTCGGACGATTTACTAGGGCTACCACCTGATAGGGAAATAGAGTTTTATATAGAGTTGGTACCTGGTATAGAGCCGATATCTAAGCCACTGTATGAATGGCTCCGATAGAGTTGGAGGAGTTAAGGAAGCAATTGCAAGAGTTGCTAGAGAAGGGGTTCATTAGACCAAGCATCTCACCTTGGGAAGCTCCGATTTTGTTTGTAAGGAAGAAGGATAGGAGCCTCTGACTGTGTATAGATTATCGGTTGTTGAATAAGGCCACTATTAAAAACAAGCACCCCCTTCCACGCATTGGTGATTTATTGGATCAGCTTCGGGGAGCATAAGTCTTTTCTAAGATAGATCTGCGATATGGGTACCATCAGTTGAAGATACGGAGTGTAGATGTACCCAAGACAGCATTTCGTACCCGTTATGGTCACTACGAGTTTTTGGTTATGTCATTCAGATTGACGAATGCCCCTGCAGCGTTTATGGCTCTGACGAATGATGTATTTAAGCCATACCTGGACCAGTTTGTGATAGTGTTCATCGATGATATTTTGGTTTATTCCTAGTCCAGGGAAGACCATGAGTAGCATTTGAGGTTAGTTCTGTAGACCCTTCGAGAGAAGGAATTATATGCCAAATTCAGTAAGTGTAACTTTTGGTTAGAGCATATTTCATTTTTAGGCAATGTTGTGTCGAAGGATGGGGTATCAGTGGATCCCTCCAAGATTGAAGCAGTTGTATAGTGGAAACAGCCCAAGATAATTACTGAGATAAGAAGTTTTCTGGGATTGACAGGTTATTATTAGAGATTTATAGAGGGTTTCTCCAGACTAGCTACTCCGTTAACACGCCTCACGCGGAAAGATGTTAAGTTTATGTTGGATGAGGCATGCGAGAGGAATTTTCAGGAGCTTAAGCGTTGGTTGACCACTGCTCTGATTCTCACCATTCCTACCAGCTCAGGAGGTTTCTTTGTGTATACAGATGCATCACACCAGGGACTAGGCTGTGTACTTATGCAGGATGGAAATGTAGTTGCCTATAAATCCAGACAGTTGAAAGATCACGAGAGGAACTATCCGACTTATGATTTAGAGTTGGTGACCATTGTGTTTGCATTGAAGATATGGCGCCACTATCTCTTTGGTGAGAAATTCTAGGTAATACGGATCATAAGAGCCTTAAGTATCTATTTTCGCAGAATGAGTTAAATATGAGACAGAGAAGATGGCTCGAACTCCTGAAAGATTATGATTGTAAGACCCGTATTTTTGGATGTAAATGTTATGAAATCATGACTATGGTAATGTATTTGCAATGTAAGCATAAGTGGTGTAAGTCCATGGATTCAATGTACATACTTGTAGTATGATTTTGTAATGTACATACAAGTTTCATTGTGTATGAATATGAAGAAATGAGCTTTTATAAGTGATGAATGTGCTTGGAACTCAAAATGAGTAGTGTGGTGAAATAGAATGAAATTGAACTTCCATTTAGCTTGGTAGGGTATACCTTTGGCTATGCAAAGAATACACACAAGTTTTAATATGTATAAGATATGGATGGATGCCATTTTCAAGTCTTAAAGGTGGAGGAATGAGGAAATGACTATGGCAGCAAATTAAGGATTGTTTTGGTGTGAATTACTGCAGAAAAACTATAAAAAATCTAAAAAATATGAAGGCCAGATCGATCTTATAGGATGAGAGATCAATATGGAAGAGCCAAAATGCTATTATTTGAGCAATGGAATAGAGCAGATCGATCTTCAATGGGGCCAGATCGATCTCCTAAACATTCTGTAATGAAAAGATCGATCCTTAAGCATACATATCGATCTCTTTAGCTCTCTATTTGGAGCAGATCGATCTCAAGCTTCGACAGATCGATCTCATACTTAAAATGCCGTGAAAAAGAGGAATTAAGGGGACAGATCGATCTCCTCCTAGTGCAGATCGATCTCCTCAAGCTATTTCTATAAAAGGAGCATTGAAATCTGAAATTTTCAGGAAAACAACATCACCTTTCCATTTTTCACCCAGAACTAAGTTTATCTCTCTAAAATCAGTCCATTTCCAGTACGAATTGAGGGGAGGCTATTAGATACAAAGTTGTTCATCTTGAGGAAGAGAACAACATAGTTGAAACCCAAAACCTCATTGTTGGTATTGAAGGAGTAAGGAACATTTCCCTTTGTAGTAAGAAGAGAAATTAGATTGGTAAGTTTCTAATACTTTAACCTAAGAACATTGGTTGATTTGTTGATTTTGGAGTTGATATATATGTGTATTGATGATTGGAATCACTTAAAAGGTATTAGAGTTAATGTGACCTAGAAAATGGAATAAGTCTAGTGTGAGAAAGTGTAAATTGAATGAGTTTATGGTTTATGGGCGTGCTAAAGTAGTTATTGAGGTAATGTGTATGATTTTAGATGGTTAAATGGAACTACATTGTGGATTTAAATGAAATTATGAAAATCAACACATGTAGTGTTTGATGAATGCCATAGGGAAGGAATGATGAAATATGAACGCTATGAGCTTAATATCGATTTAACATCGATTTGGTAAGAATCAATAGACTCGAGTCATAGGTAGAGTAATGAAACGAAGACTCATAAGCGTTAATAGAGACTATAGGTCGAATCGACTATAGTAAAAGCAATTATTGGATTATAATGGGCTAAAATGTTGCGAAATACGTTTATGTGCAGTTTTGGAGACTTCGTTGGAGACGAATCGAACCGCACATGTAAGCAGCTTAAAGGAACTGGAAATCTCGCAACGCGATTTTCAGGTAAGGGAATTTTGTAAGTATATAGAGGTAGCTGCTCGTATTTTGAACTCGTGGGTATATAGGGCTTTGGAAATGTGCATGAGTTTATAGAAATGTGTTTGACAATGTATGGTAGTAACCATGAGTACTTGTATGAGATTTGGTTGTTGAAATGGTATTATAAAGAAATGGGATAGTAAGGCTAATAATTACATAAATCACGTGTTTTGAATGTTTTCACAAAACACAAAACTTTAATTTGAGCAAATAAAAGGATAGGCTGGCTAGTGTTTTATTGATGTTATGGAATAGCACGTGTGAGGTGTTAAACATGTTTGTGATGTGTTTTGAATGCTTATGATTCGCCTATCGAGCTATGTGAATTAAATTGCGCTAGAGCCTCGCTTGCGTTGGATTTTGATGCTTGACTTTTATGAAAGTGTTGGAGCTTAGCTCGCACTTTGATTTGATTTGTGATGATATTTTATAAACCGTACTGGAGCTTCTGCTCGTACGTGGATTTTGAGTAGTTTTCTTATGCATATAACCGTACTGGAGCATGCTCGTACGTGGTTTCTTCATGAGTTGATGCATAAATGCCGTACTAGAGCGTTGCTCGTACGAGGTGGTTTAATTATGATGCATGAGTCGTGCTAGAGCTTTGCTCACACAAGTTTGCACATTATGGTACTGATAATTCTATTTTTTATAGAATTATTTATGCTTAAATTCCTAAAAATTTATTTAATCCCCATATTATTTTATTAACGATTCTCTTTATTTAATTAAAATTCTTTAATGTGCAGATAAATTAATTCCGGATGAAACTCGATCGTTTCAGACGAAATTGGGCTGAAAATAAGCTAAAGGAGACTGGACCACTTCCAATTTGCAGACTGAGTCATCAGTCGTCTGGACACGCGTGATGCCAGGTGTCCGTATTTTATTTTGTCCGAAACGATAAGATCGAAGGACACCGTGCCAACCCTCTGGAAGACACACGTCGGACCACATCGCACAACTAATTGGACAAAAAGACTGATGACATGAAAATATCTACTCTGTAGCAAATCAAATGAAGATAAGTGGCCAAACAATGCCAACTTATCTAGGATGAAAATTTACCATTATACCACTATGTTTGTGTATAAATAGAACATGATGGCAAGTGAAAAAAAAAGTAGGAGTAGGGTAGGCTAGAGTAGAAGTAGTGTAGAAGTAGGAGTAGTGTAGAGTAATTTAGGAGTAGTTTTAATTTAGTTTTATTCTAGATTAAATTTTTCATTACTATGTTTTATTTTCTTGTTTCCTTTTAGAATTTTCGTTAGTTTATTTTAAGCACTTGTTTTAGTTGGATTTAAGCATTTTTACTTTGTTATTTTCAATGGATTATAATGAAGCAAGTTCTTTTCGGTTACAAGTTTTCTTCTACTGTTCATCTAGCTACATTTTTATTTTTCTCTTCTTACTGTCACGATTCAACTGAGTTGATTCAAGACTAATTTGAGCAGCTTGTGTGCTTGATGATTCCAGTCTCTCTTTACAGTTGCATCGGGTTGTTGAATGAGCTGGTGACAGCAGTACATCCTTCCAATCTTCCCATGCTTTTCTCTGCATTTTTCTTTTGGTTTTGATTTTAGTTTGCTTAAAGATTAAACATTAGCATAATCTAGTTTATCTATTTTCCATTTGTTATTTTGTTTTTCAGTCATTTTTTTTACAATGAATCGTACTATTTGCTTCATTTTTTAGCTGAGTTTCTAGGTTCACCAGTAACGTCTCCCACAACCGAGAGCTTCTGGTTGTTTTTTGCTTCTTTGTTGGTTTTCGGTACAGTTGTTTTCTTTCTAAGGAGCTGCTGATTTGTTGCCATGAGTATAGGATGAAGGTAGTAGTGTGATGAGCATTCGAAAAGAGGAAGAGACAGCAACTAGTCGGGCCAAAAGCAAGGCATCATAGCCAAAACCGAGAACCATAATTCATTCCTCTGTTCTCCCCTGTGTTTGAATGTTTTTACTTTTCATCATCTTTTAACTTGGTTTTAATCTAGTTTTACATTTTTAGACTTCATTTACTGCTTTAGATTTTGTTGTTAACGATTGTTTCTTGTGTTTTAATTTCTATTTTACAGCACTAACTAGTGTGCAAACCGTGACTGGGCAGTTTTCCTTCTGTGTTTTGTTCTGTTTTGAACTCTTAGCATTGTTCACCTTAAAATTTCTGTTATTGTGTTTTATTCCATGCTTTGGTTTCGGTTGGTGTGTGCTGATGTTAACCCGTACTGATCTGCCCATGATACAGAAGCTAGCGGTTTGTGTATTACCTTTGCTGCGTGTTGATGCTTGAAGGAAATGAAGTAGTGCGGTGCAGAAGCAGGACAGCAGCTGGTGTGCATTTGCAGCACCTGAAAATGCAGCAGACAGCAGTTGGAATGAAGCTAGAACAGAACCGAGAACACCAGGACAACAGCTGGCACAAAACCGAGAGTGCAGGACTCGTGCAGCAGAGCAGCATCAGTGGACAGCCGAGAGGAAAGTGCTGCAACAGAGGAAAAAGGGCAAACTGAAAGTAGAATTGGGACAACAGCTGGGCATGTCGAGGACAGTGTAGCAGAGGCAGCAGCAGCACCTAGAGCAGAAGCCACAGACGAATGCTGGACAGACTTGGAGCACTTGGAGCAGAGGACAAAACCGTGCTGCTTCAACAGCAAACCGAGTGTGCAGGACCAGCACAGCACTGAGCAAACCAGAACAAATTCTGCTGGAGAAGAACGTGTACAGTGTACACATGCAATTATTTTTATTTTGTTTAAGTGCTATTATGTCTTTTGTTACTTGTAGCTTAGTTAATTATCAATTTCTTTATTAGTTATATTTTCTTTGTTTATTAGTTTAAGGCTTAGTTTAATTTCATTAATAGTTAATTTTCTTTTTACAATAGGAATTAAGGCTTTCCATTTAGAATTAATTTAGATTAATTATGTTTCATATATTCTTTAGCTATCATTTTTATTAGATTTTAGGCTATTTTAATTCGTAATTTTCATTAGTTTAATTACATGCATTTTTATTTTAAGTTTTAGTTTAATTAATTTTATTTTTTCATTTTCATATTTGCATTTTATTTTAATTGCGTTAATTAGTTTTAACTGCTTTAATTATTTTTGTAGGTATTTTCTTTTAATTGCGTGGAGCTCGGTAAGCAGATCTTAGCTCAGTTTTATTTTCTTTATTTTTTAATGATTATTGTTTTCAGTACTTTTAATTTTAGCCTGTAGACCACCATTAAGAATTCACAATTTGCTAGGATATACTTAGGGTAAGATTAATCGGTAGTTAATTAGGCTAGTCAACTTCTCTGTGGGACGATAACTCGGGACTCAAATCTCATTATTACTTGTACGACCCGTGCACTTGCGGTAATACCCTTAGGGCCTGTCAAGTTTTTGGCGCCGTTACCGGGGAAGTTTTAATTAGCCATTAATTAATATCGGTGAAATTATGCTTAGGTGTAATTCTAGCTTGTAAATATTTATGTTGTAAATATTTAGATCCTTAGTTTAATTTAGTTAATTTTCTTAATTAAAAAAAATTGAAAAATTGAAAAACTTAAAAAAAAAATTTCTAAGGACTTTTCGATGATTGCATGCATAGAGGCAGAAGTTTTGATTGCTTTCCTATAGATCCTAAAATCGAACGCACTCGTAGAAAAAGTCGAAAGGACTCTAGGAAATTTATAGCTCCGCTGCAAAGCATCATGGCAGAAAATAGGAAAATTAGGGCCGTTGGAGATTATGCAATGCCGACTATTGGAGGTTATTATACTGGCATTAGGCCACCAGCTGTCCCTGCTAATAAATTCAAAATTAAGCCTTCCATCCTCCAGATGATCCAGACATCTTTACAGTTCAGTGGGCTTCCACACGATGACCCAGATGCTCACCTTCGGCAATTCCTGGACTTGTGCAACATCTTCAAACATAATGGATTATCTGATGATGCTCTTAGGCTTAGATTATTCCCCTTCTCACTTAGGGATAGGCCGTGACACTGGTTAACCTCCCTGCCTCCAGGATCCATTTCTACATAGGACGAGTTAGCCCATCAATTTCTATCTAAGTTTTTCCCTCCCTCTAAAATTGCCCAACTCCGTAGTAATATATCTTCCTTTGCCTAGTACGACTCTGAATCTCTTTACGAAGCATGGGAAAGATATAAGGACCTTCTTAGGAAGTGCCCTCACATGGCCTACCATTATGGCTGCAAGTCCAGACCTTCTATAACGGACTTACAAGATAGAATAGGACCATTGTTGACGCTGCTGCGGGTGGAGCGCTAATGTGTAAAACAGAGGAGGAAGCTTACGAGCTCTTGGACAAGATGGCGGCTAACAACTATCTATGGTCCTTGGAGAGGCAATTGCCAAAGAAGTCGGTGGGTATTTATGAGCTCGACACACTGTCTACCTTGACCTCTCAAATCGTTAATCTTACGAAGAAGGTAGAGTCGCTCAGTTCCCAGCATAATCCTTCTACCAGTCCTAATCTGATTTATTCTGTCTAAAGACCTTTCCCTTTATGCAATCTGTGTAATGGTACACACTCTGTCGATAGGTGTCCACTTAACCTAGAATCGGTTCAGTATGTTGCTCCACTTCAGAAGCAACAGAACAACCCCTTGTCAAACACCTACAACCCAGGGTGGAGGAACCATCATAACTTCTCCTGGAGCCAAAACCAAGGGAAAACTTCTAGCTCTAGACCTGTAAAACCCCCTAGTTTTCAAGCTCCACCGGTTCAGGTACCACCACAATCACAATTTCCATATCACCACCCTCATCAACCATCCCCACCACAATTTCAGCATCATTCATCTCACTTCCATCAACCACCACCACCACCACTTATGCAGCCCTAACTCTACCATGCACCAGTAGCTGAGAAGAAGCCTACATTAGAGGAGATGTTCTCAACGATCCTGCAAAATCAAGCTGCTTTAATTAAGAACTTAGAGGTTCAGGTGGGACAAATAGCAAATGCTCTTAGCCAACGTCCTCAAGGGACCCTTCCTAGTAACACTGAATTTAACCATATTAACCAAAGGGAGGGTAAGGAACATGTTAGATCTATCACCCTTAGGAGTGGCAGAGAGCTAGATGAGCCACAAGTCAAGTCCCAACCTGAACAGCACATAGTTGAAGAATCCTTAAGTTCTAACGAAACAGCTCAGAAAGAGCAGGAACCTAAAGATCGGGCTGCCAAGGAAACAAAGCTAGGCGCTTCTTCATCTATACCTTCTTCTTCTTCATTGCCTTCCTCGTCCTCTGATTCTACACAGGTTCCCACTACATTGCCTCTAGTTAGACCACCGGTACCTTTTTCTCAGAGGTTTCAAGACTAAAAGCTTGACCAACAATTCGCCAAATTTCTTGAGGTTTTTAAGAAACTTCACATCAACATTCGTTTCACAGATGCTTTAGAGCAAATGCCAAGTTATGTGAAGTTTCTGAAGGATATCCTCTTTAGGAAAAGGGGATTGGAAGATTATGAGACGGTGGCCTTAACTGGGGAATGTGGTGCAATGATCCAAAGGAAATTACCCCTCAAGCTCAAGGATCCCGGGAGTTTTACCATACCCTGCACTATTGGAAATTTATTCTTTGGTAGAGCCCTGTGTGATTTAGGAGCTAGTATCAATCTAATGCCTTTGTCTATCTATCAGAAGTTAGGAATAGGGGATATCAAGCCTACCACAGTGACCCTTCAGCTAGTTGATCGATCCATTAAATATCCGAAGGGGGTCATTGAGGATGTGTTAGTAAAGGTGGAAAAATTCATTTTCCCTGCGGATTTTATTATACTGGATATGGAAGAAGACAGGGAAGTCCCCATTATATTAGGCATACCTTTCCTAGCGACTGGTAGAACTTTAATTGATGTACAGAATGGGGAGTTGACTATGAGAGTCCTAGATCAGGAAGTGACATTTCTTGTTTTCAAACCTTTGAAGCTCCCTGATGACTCTCAAAAGTGTTTTAAAATGGAGATTGAAGATGATATAAGGCTTGAACATAAGAAATTCGAAAGAAGGAGGGAAGTAGATAGAGTTAAGGAGGATTTAATTATTGATATTTTGTCACCACTCTGGCTGATCCTCTTACTCTTTGCTCTGCTGCTGAGTGTGGTGTTCTTTAGCTGCATTTGAAATGGTTCAATTTTTTTCTTCACTTTGTATATAGTTCTTTTTCTTTTCTGGTGTTTCTTTCTTTGTTTATTTTGCAGGTTTATTTTCTAGTTTTACGCTTTCAATCAAAGCTTCAGTTGTTCACATCATCAGAAAAGGGAGTACTTTGTTCCTGAACTTCAATTCTTATATTATCTGCACACTGAGGATACTATGCACTTTAAGTTTGGGGGAGGGGATATTACTTGAGCATTTTTCAAAAATTTGGGTAAAATTGAAAAAAAATTTAAAAGTTTTTCGAAAATCTGAGCTTAAATTGTTTGATTTTGGGATGATTTAGTGCTTAGCATGTAGTTTTCCCATATTCTGATGATATGACCCCATGATTAAGTCTGATTTTGATTGACTGAGAAGCATGATTATAGGAAAAGCATGAAGTTGAATTCTTGAATTTATCTTGATTCTGATTGTGATTTCCTCATTTTATGCACATGTCATGTCATGAATCTGTATATTTATTTAGAGAAAGCTTATGTGGACATAGGGTTGCATTTGTTCAGTAGATTTTGTGCATCATATTCTAGAATTTGTTTGATCCGATCTCGAGGTGAAATATTAGATCACACTTAATTAGAGAAATGATTTAGGCCATCTTTGGATCGTTTGAGCCTTTCTAGCCATCCTTGTACATATTTTACCCCTAGTCACCCATCTGGGCCAAATAAGTTTTTCTCTGTAAATACACCTGCGTTATTTTCCTTAGCTTATATACTCTTTTCCTATCCCTTACCCCAAAAGCATGAAAATTTATTGGGATATATTGTGAGCTTTGTACATATGGATACCTGGTGATAGTGAAAATTCAAAAAAAAAAAACGAAGAAAGAAGAAAAATACAAAAATAGAATAAAATGCTTAGTGAAATAAATAAGTTTGGGGAACATAAATATGAGCTCTTACATTAAAGATCCTAGAAAGTAATGCATGTTAAGGGGTAATTAAACCTAAATCGACTTTATCATACCTTAACCCCAGCCTGACATTACAAGCTTAATGAAGTCCTATTGATCTTTGGTTAAGTGTGACTACATTAGTGGAGAGAGAAGTGAAAAGCAAACTTATGGGAATGATCACATGTCTTTGACTTTGCATTCACTATGTTTGCATAATCTGATCCGGATAATGTACTGTGAAGTGACTTTGACATTTTCACACACGCACGAGGGGTCCAATTTGGGTTAGGACTTATGATTGAATAATTCTAAGTGTTTGACTTGTAATTGTGAGTCTTTGAGATCATAGTCTGTACTTTTTCTTTGAGGATAATGTTGGGGAAATTATTATGTTTTGTACTTATCATTCCTACAATTATTTTGTTTTGCTTGAGGACAAGCAAAAGCTCAAGTTTGGGGGTGTGATAATTCTATTTTTTATAGAATTATTTATGCTTAAATTCCTAAAAATTTATTTAATCCCCATATTTTTTTGTTAATGATTCTCTTTATTTAATTAAAATTCTTTAATGTGCAGATAAATTAAATCCGGATGAAACTCAGTCGTTTCAGACGAAATTGGGCTGAAAATGAGCTAAAGGAGACTGGACCACTTCCAATTTACAGACCGAGTCATCAGTCGTCTGGACACGCGTGATGCCAGGTGTCCGTATTTTATTTGGTCCGAAACGATAAGATCAAAGGACACCGTGCCAACCCTCTGGAAGACACACGCCGGACCACATCGCACAGCTAATTGGATAAAAAGACTGATGACGTGGAAATATCTACTCTGTAGCAAATCAAATGAAGATAAGTGGCCAAACAATGCCAACTTATCTAGGATGAAAATTTACCATTATACCACTATGTTTGTGTATAAATAGAACATGATCGCAATTGAAAAAAAAAAGTAGGAGTAGGGTAGGCTAGAGTAGAAGTAGTGTAGAAGTAGGAGTAGTGTAGAGTAATTTAGGAGTAGTTTTAATTTAGTTTTATTCTAGATTAAATTTTTCATTACTATGTTTTATTTTCTTATTTCCTTTTAGAATTTTCGTTAGTTTATTTTAAGCACTTGTTTTAGTTGGATTTAAGCATTTTTACTTTGTTATTTTCAATGGATTGTAATGAAGCAAGTTCTTTTCGGTTACAAAGTTTTCTTCTACTGTTCATCTAGCTACATTTTTATTTTTCTCTTCTTACTCTCTCGATGCAACTGAGTTGATTCAAGACTGATTTGAGCAGCTTGTGTGCTTGATGATTCCAGTCTCTCTTTAAAGTTGCATCAGGTTGTTGAAGGAGCTGGTGACAACAGTACATCCTTCCAATCTTCCCATGCTTTTCTCTTCATTTTTCTTTTGGTTTTGATTTTAGTTTGCTTAAAGATTAACCATTAGCATAATCTAGTTTATCTATTTTCCATTTGTTATTTTGTTTTTCAGTCATTTTTTTTTCAATGAATCGTACTATTTGCTGCATTTTTTTAGCTGAGTTTCTAGGTTCACAAGTAACGTCTCTCGCAACCAAGAGCTTCTGGTCGTTTTTTGCTTCTTTGTTGGTTTTTGGTGCAGTTGTTTTTTGTCTAAGGAGCTGTTGATTTGTTGCCACGAGTATTGGATGAAGGTAGTAGTGTGATGAGCATTCGAAAATAGGAAGAGGCAGCAACTAGTCGAGACAGAAGAAAGGCATCATAGCCAAAACCGAGAACCATAATTCATTCCTCTGTTCTCCCATGTGTTTGAATGTTTTTACTGTTCATCATCTTTTAACTTGGTTTTAATCTAGTTTTACATTTTTAGACTTCATTTACTACTTTAGATTTTGTTGTTAACAATTGTTTCTTGTGTTTTAATTTCTATTTTACAGCACTAACTAGTGTGCAAACCGTGACTGGGCAGTTTTCCTTCTATGTTTTGTTTTGTTTTGAACTCTTAACATTGTTCACCTTAGCATTTCTGTTATTGTGTTTTATTCCATGCTTTAGTTTCAGTTGGTGTGTGCTGATGTTAACCCGTACTGATCTACCCATGATACAGAAGTTGGCGGTTTGTGTATTACCTTTGCTGCGTGTTGATACATGAAGGAAATGAAGCAGTGCAGTGCAGAAGCAGCACAGCAGGTGGTGTGCATCTGCAGCACCTGAAAATACAGCAGACAGCAGTTGGAATGATGCTGGAATAGAATCGAGAACACCAGGACAGCAGCTGGCACAAAATTGAGAGTGCAAGACTCGTGCAGCAGAGCAGCATCAGTTGACAGCCGAGAGGAAAGTGCTGCAACAGAGGAAAAAGGGCAAACCGAAAGCAGAATCGGGACAACAGCTGGGCCTGTCGAGGACAGTGTAGCAGAGGCAGCAGCAGCACCTGGAGCAGAAGCGGCATATGAATGCTGGACAGACCTGGAGCACTTGGAGTAGAGGACAAAACCATGCAGCTTCAGCAGCAAACCGAGTGTACAGGACCAGCACAGCACTGAGCAAACCAGAACAAATTCTGCTGGAGAAGAACGTGTACAGTGTACACATGCACAATCGGGACCACTTGGTTTCAATGTTGTCTAAGGCCACGTTTGGCAAATCCTTAATGATAGTCTCATGCAATTATTTTTATTTTGTTTAAGTGCTATTATGTCTTTTGTTACTTGTAGCTTAGTTATTTATCAATTTCTTTATTAGTTATATTTTATTAGTTTATTAGTTTAAAGCTTAGTTTAATTTCATTAATAGTTAATTTTCTTTTTACAATAGGAATTAAGGTTTTCCATTTAGAATTAATCTATGCATTCTTTAGCTATCATTTTTATTAGATTTTAGGCTATTTTAATTTGCAATTTTCATTAGTTTAATTACATGCATTTTTATTTTAAGTTTAGTTTAATTAATTTTATTTCTTCATTTTCATATTTGCATTTTATTTTAATTGCGTTAATTAGTTTTAACTATTTTAATTATTTTTGTAGGTATTTGCTGTTAATTGCGTGGAGTTCGGTAAGTAGATCTTAGCTCAGTTTTATTTTCTTTATTTTTTAATAATTATTATTTTTTTGTACTTTTAATTTTAGCCTTGTAGACCACCCATTACGAATTCATAATTTACTAGGATATACTTAGGGTAAGATAAATCGGTAGTTAATTAGGCTAGTCAACTTCTCTGTGGGACGATAACTCGGGACTCAAATCCCATTATTACTTGAATGACCCGTGCACTTGCGATAATACCCTTAGGGCCTATCAGGTACGTATGAGGCCGTGGAAGTGGGTAAGATCCTCTAGCCCTACATCCTTAAGCTAACACCCTTAAGCCCGAGGAGGCAGAGAGGCTCATTTAGGCAGGGAGGCTCCGTTCGGTGGGGAGACTCTCTTACGGTAATATCCTTAAGCCCTACATCCTTAAGCCAACATCCTTAAGCCCGACGAGGCAGGGAGGCTCTGTTAGGCAGGAAGGCTCTGTTCGGTGGGGAGGCTCTCTTACAGAAGGATCCTTAAGCCTACATTCTTAAGCCTTGGAGGGGTAGGAAGGCTCTGTTCTGCAAGGAGGATATCCTACATGGCTATGAAAAATTCTTGGTATGGGGTAGATAATACCTAGGAATGGCACCCCTAACTACGATATGAGTGTGCGGAGTACGATGTACCGTGTATACCACATGAAGTACGGTGTACCGCATGGTGATCTTGTGATGAGAAAGTCTGGTGAGGGATAATCCACATTCATGCCAGCGCGATACCCCGCACACCTGGATGTGTGTGGTCTGGGATGAGTTATGATGTAGTTGGCTATATAGGCACTTGTGATATAGTGATATGATTTTTATTACATATGTGTGATTGTGATTGCCCAAGGTAGACTCGAAGGAGGGGTCGAGCCTTGTGGGATTTGATTTGTGAAATAGTAATGATGTTTGTGAGTGAGAAAATGGTTTGTGATGGGATTGTATGTGTTTGAGAAAGAGTTTTGTGAGGTGATTTAAAAAGGAGGTTTCTTAAATGAATTGCCTTTTTTATGAGATTAAATGAGAATGAGCATGAGATGGTTTTACATGTTGATGTTTCCATGCTTTATATACCAATTTTACATGATTTTGATACATGATATATGTATACTCATATGAAATAGTTTTAATTCCTCATACTCCTGTTATAAAAGATTTATGCATAACACTATCAGCATGTAGATAGAGTAGTTATCTACCATGCTTACATTATTGCCTTACTGAGCGTGTGGTTGCTCATCCCTCTCTATTTCCCCCTCCTACAGAGCGTGCATAGTAGCCTAGCGAGGACTGAGGTATTTTATTTTGGACATCCGCTGCTTCCATCGCTAAAAGGTATATACACAAGATTCTTTTTGTATCTAAACAATGTAAGGGCACACTAACCATTGAGTTGTAATTATGGGGAATGTATATGTCAGTAACTGTATTTTGTATAAGTGAATGATGGACTTTCATGTATATGACATCACTTTTATTAACTGAGAATGAATGTTGCGAGTGAATTATTATTGACTCACAGCCCAACAGTGTAGTAGTAAGTTTGTTCATGACCGAGTAAGGAAAGGAATAAATGCGAAAAATTTATTGTGATTTTTGGTTAAATGGATAAAAAGGGTCGTGACAGAGATTGGTATCAGAGCTGTGTTGGCCTGATGTGAGTCAGTAATAAAACGTAGGAAAGTACATCCCCATATTATTGTGCTTTTGTTTAGATATAATTGTGTATACCTTGATGGATTGAGTTTAATAAATGATTTTAATACAGGAAGTTATGCATTATGCCAATTATGCGCCAAGGTAGAGGGACGAGGGCACGTGCTAGAGGCCGTAGAGGTAGGCTTGAGAGCCGTGCGGAGCCACAGACTGATCAGGCTCCATAGAACCCTGCTGAGAGAGCATGAGATACAGAGGCATGCTTCACTAGGATAGAGCGGAGTATTGAGAACCTAGTACAGATTGTCACACAGGTTTTAGGTGCCGACGATAGACGAGGTCTCGTGGCACAGCCTACTACTGGACAGGCAGCTGCAGAGGCAGAGAGACCTCAGACTCCAAAAACTGCTACTGTTACACCACCTCCAACCCAGGATATGGCTTCTCCTATCGCTCCACAGCAGAGCGGTAGTGATTTGGGATATGACTGTGAGTTGAGTAGATTGTGAGAGTTCTAAGGGTTGAAACCCCGGTGTTAAGAGGGGTGAAGGACCCAGTGGTTACGGAGGATTGGGTGTACAAGATGGGGAAACTGTATAGGTTCTTAAGGTGCACTTCACCTGAGAAGGTAACCTTTGCCGTGTTTATGATGAAAGGTGAGGCAAAACACTAGTGGAGATCCACCGTAGCTATATTGAGGGCCCGACACTCCGAGATCACATGGGAGATATTTTTATAGGCCTTCAGGAGACAGTACATCCTAGCCATTGCACAAAGGAAATTACGAATGGAATTCATGAATCTGGTTCAGGGGAACCGAACGGTGGACGAGTATGAGTCCAAGTTTATGTCACTGGGGAGATATGATCCGGACACCATGGGTAATGAGACCCGAAAGATTCAGAAGTTCATCGATGGATTAAGATTGGCCATCCGAACTAAGCTAGCCCCATTTGACCTTCAGACTTATGAGGAGGCAGTACACAAGGCTCAGTTATGCGAGCAAGACTTTGAGCGGAATGTCTCCAAGCTTGGGAGGATTACTGTCAGGAAGGATAAAGATCGGAACAGATCCGAGTTTGATAGAGTGGCTAGGAAAGGAGGCAAGAGATATTTTGAGAAGAAACCTAAGATTGAGGAGGTGCAGGAGAGAGCTGCTAGACCTCCCGTATACCCAACTTTGACTGCACTGATGGGTATGGTTATTGGAGGACCATGACCTACTACTGAGAGGTGGAGGAGATGTGATAGATTTCATGGGACTATGCCTTGTCTGATAACCCCTATAGTGTGTTACAGATGTGAGAAACCAGGACATATAGCTAAGTATTGTCCTAAGAAGATGGACACTGCCCCACAGAAGGGCAGGGAGCTGGAGAGAGCTCCAGTTGAGATAGCTGCCCCGAGGATGAGGGCCATAGCTGAGGAAAAAAAGGAAGCAAGTGGCGGGTGTGAGCAGAGGAAGAGTACATGCATTGGATCAGGAGACCACAGATGCTTTGACGGATGTGATAAAAGGTACCATCTTAATCTTTGACTTAGAACTATTGGTATTATTTGACCCTGGTGCCACGCATTCCTTCATATCACCTTCCTTTACACATAAATTACTGAAGCATGTGAAACCAATATTGTTAGATAAAATGTTAATGATTTCCACACCTATGAATGATAGTCAATTGACTGAGTATGTATGTAGAGATTGTAAGATAAAGATAAAGGGAAAGGAAATTATAGCCAATTTGATTTTATTGAACATGAATGATTTTGATGTAATATTGAGAATGGATTGGTTAGCTACCAATCGTGTTGTTATGGATTTTCATGCTAAAACATTGATGTTTTCAGGATTAGACAATCTTATTGTAAACTTTGATGAAAATAGTATGTTTACTTTAAATGAAAGAGTATAATCCTAATATATGATATTTGAGAGATGAATTCATTTGTTTATTTTGAATGTCGATGTAATGACTTGTGATATTAACGGTGGAAAGAATGATGTGAATGGTTCATTGCCTACGTGGTCGATGTAGATGAGGCACACCTGGAATTGAGAGACATACTCGTAATTGCGGATTACCCTAATGTCTTTCTGGATGGATTACCAGGACTACCACCTGAAAGGGAAATGGGCTTTTTCATAGAGTTAGTGCTTGTTACAAAGCCGATATCGAAACCACCATATAGAATAGCTCCGATTGAGTTAGAAGAGCTAAAGAAACAGCTGCAAGAGTTACTGGAAAAAGGGTTTATAAGATCGAGTGTCTCACCTTGGGGAGCACCAGTACTGTTTGTAAGGAAGAAGGATGGAAGCCTCTGACTGTGTATAGATTATCGGTTGTTGAATAAGGCCACCATTAAGAACAAATACCCCCTTCCACGCATAGATGATTTGCAGGATCAGCTTTGGGGAGCAGCCCAAGTATTTTTTATGATAGATCTGCGATCAGGGTATCATCAGTTGAGGATCAGGAGTGGAGATATCCCCAAGACAACATTTCGTACCCGTTATCGCCACTACGAGTTCTTGGTGATGCCATTCGGATTGACGAATGCCCCCGTAGCATATACGGCATTGATGAATAATGTATTCAAGCCATACCTGGATAAGTTTGTTATTGTGTTCATTGATGACATATTGGTTTATTCCAAGTCCAGGGAAGATCATGAGGAGCATTTGAGAGTAGTTCTACAGACCCTCCGAGAGAAAGAGTTGTATGCCAAACTCAGCAAGTGTAGCTTTTGGTTAGAGCAGATCTCATTTATGGGCCATGTTGTATCGAATGATGGGGTATCAGTGGATCCATCCAAGATAGAGGCAGTTGTACAGTGGGAACAGCCCAAGACAGTTACTGAGATCAGAAGTTTTCTGGGATTTACAGGTTACTATCGGAGATTTGTAGAGGGTTTCTCCAAACTAGCTGCTCTATTGACACGCTTCACGTAGAAAGATGTTAAGTTTGTATGGGATGAGGCATGTGAGAGGAGTTTTAAGGAGCTTAAGCGTCGATTGACCACTGCTCTAGTTCTCACCATTCCTACTAGCTTAGGAGGTTTCTCGGTGTATACAGATGCATCACACCAGGGATTGGACTGTGTATTGATACAGGATGGGAAGGTAGTTGCTATGGATCTAGACAGTTGAAAGATCATGAGAGGAACTCCTCGACATATGATTTAGTGTTGGCGGCCGTGGTGTTTGCTTTGAAAATATGGCGCCACTATCTCTATTGTGAGAAATTTCAGGTGTTCACAGATCATAAGAACCTTAAGTACCTGTTCTCGCAGAAAGAACTAAATATGAGACAGAGGAGATGGCTCGAACTCTTGAAGGACTATGATTGTGAAATCATGTACCACCCGGGTAAGGCAAATGTAGTTGTCGATGCTTTGAGTAGAAAGAACCTTAGGTTGGTGTCTTATATGATGGTACGAGAGCATGAATTGTTGGAACACATTACGAACCTCAATTTGGATGTAACCCCACCTGGATCGGAGAGATTGGATATCATGGCTAGTATGAGATTAGAGCCAGAGCTGATTGGCCGTATTCGGCAGGCCTAGCAGAGCCATCGACGGTGCATCGATTGGCTAAGGCAGATACAGACAGGTGTGGGTATTAATTTTAAGCTGAGTGTTGATGGCTTGCTGAGGTTCAGGGGCAGAGTATGTGTTCCCGAGGATCCTGTGATCAGGAGGCTGATTTTATTAGAGGCTCACTCATCGAGGTACACGATACATTCGGGGAGTACCAAGATGTATCAAAAACTTCGAAAGGTTTATTGGTGGTCTGCAATGAAAAAGAGACATTGCTAAATATGTAGCTAAGTGTCTCGTTTGTCAGCAGGTGAAAGTAGAGCATAGAAGCCTGCAAGGTTATTGCAGCCTCTACCGATACCGACATGGAAGTGAGAGCATGTCACCATGGATTTTATGATGGGATTACCGATGACCTGCAAAGGTCATGATGCCATATGGGTTATTGTAGATCGGTTGACTAAGTCTGCCCATTTCTTGGCTATGAGAGCTACTGATACACTGAGTCAGTTGGTGAACCTGTATGTTCGAGAGATAGTACGGCTACACGGTGTACCAGTGAGTGTTGTTTCGGATAGGGATGCCCACTTCACTTTCCATTTCGGGGAACATTTTCAGGAAGCGATGATGACCCACTTGAGCTTTAGAACCGCTTTTCATCCTCAGATAGATGGGCAGTCAAAGAGGACTACATAGACCCTGGAGGATATGTTGAGAGCATGTGTGTTGGATTTTAGAGGCTCTTGGGATGATCACCTACAGTTAGCCGAGTTCACCTATAATATCATGCGAGTATTGAAATGGCACCTATGAGGCACTGTATGGGCGCAGATGTTGTTCCCCTATTGGATGGGAAGAGGTTGGTGACAGATAAATTTTTACTCTGGACTTAGTGTAGCAGGCCTCTGAGGACGTCCAATTGATATGTGAGAGATTGCGGACAACACAGAGCCGGTAAAAGAGTTATGCTGATAAGAGATGAAGACCACTAGAGTTTGATGTGGGTGAGTCGGTATTTTTGAGAGTTTCACCATCGAAGGGTATTATGAGATTTGGTAAGAAGGGCAAGTTGAGCCCTAGATATATCGGACCCTTCAAGATTTTGGAGAGAGTGGGAGATAAGGCGTATAGGTTGGCATTGCCACCGGACTTGGCAAATGTTCACAACGTCTTCCACGTCTCTATACTCCGGAAGTATCACCCTGACCCGACACATATGATAAGATATGAGCCGTTGGAGCTCAATAAGAGTATGACATATGTTGAGAAGCCGATTCGAATATTGGACAGAAAGGAGAAAGTGTTACGGAATAAGATAATTCCCTTGGTGAAAGTTCTTTGGCAACATCACAGGGTGGAAGAGGTCACATAGGAATTGGAGAACTTGATACGGGAGAAGTACCCTCAACTTTTTGAAAAGTAACTTGATTCTAATTTGGAGGACCAAATTCCTTGAAGGAGGGGAGGAATGTAAGACCCGTATTTTTAGATGTAAACATTATGAAATCATGACTATGGTAATGTATTTGCAATGTAAGCATAAGTGGTGTAAGTCCATGGATTCAACGTACATACTTGTAGTATGATTTTGTAATGTACATACAAGTTTCATTGTGTATGAATATGAAGAAATGAGCTTTTATAAGTGATGAATGTGCTTGGAACTCAAAATGAGTAGTGTGGTGAAATGGAATGAAGTTGAACTTCCATTTAGCTTGGTATGGTATACCTTTGGCTATGTAAAGAATATTCACATGTTTTAATATGTATAAGGTATGGATGGATGCCATTTTCAAGTCTTAAAGGTGGAGGAATGAGGAAATGACTATGGCAACAAATTAAGGATTGTTTTGGTGTGAATTACTGCAGAAAAACTGCAGAAAATCTGGAAACAATATGAAGGCCAGATCGATCTCATAGGATGAGAGATCGATCTGAAAGAGCCAGAATGCTCTTATTTGAGCAATGGAATAGAGCAGATCGATCTTTAATGGGGCCAGATCGATCTCCTAAATATTCTGTAATGAAAAGATCGATCTTTAAGCATACAGATCGATCTCCTTAGCTCTCTGTTTGGAGTAGATCGATCTCAAGCTTCGACAGATCGATCTCATGCTTAAAATGCCGTGAAAAAAAGGGAATTAAAGGGACCAGATCGATCTTCTCCTAGTGCAGATCAATCTCCTCAAGCTATTTCTATAAAAGGAGAGTTGAAATCTAAAATTTTCGAGAAAACAACATCACTCTTCCATTTTTCAACCAAAACCTAAGTTTGTCTCTATAAAATCAGTCCATTTCTAGTAAGAATTGAGGGGAGGCTATTCGATACAAAGTTGTTCATCTTGAGGAAGAGAACAACATAGTTGAAACCCAAAACCTCATTGTTGCTATTGAAGGAGCAAGGAACATTTCCCTTTGGAGCAAGAAGAGAAATTAGATTGGTAAGTTTCTAATACTTCAACCCAAGAAAATTGATTGATTTGTTGATTTTGGAGTTGATATATATATATGTGTATTGATGATTGGAATCACTTAGAAGGTATTAGAGTTAATGTGACCTAGAAAATGGAATAAGTCTAGTGTGAGAAAGTGTAAATTGAATGAGTTTATGGTTTATGGGCATGCTAAAATAGTTATTGAGGTAATGTGTATGATTTTAAATGGTTAAATGGAACTACATTATGGATTTAAATGAAATTATGAAAATCAGCACATGTAGTGTTTGATGAATGCCATAGGGAAGGAATGATGAAATATGAACGCTATGAGCTTAATATCGATTTAACATCGATTTGGTAAGAATCTATAGACTCGTGTCATGGGTAGAGTAATGAAACGAAGCCTCATAAGCGTTAATAGAGACTATAGGTCGAATCAACTATAGTAAATGCAAGTATTGGATTATAATGGGCTAAAATGTTGTGAAATACGTTTATGTCCAGTTCTGGAGAGTTCGTTGGAGACGAATGGAACCACACATGTAAGCAGCTTAAAGGAAGTGAAAATCTCGTGGCACGTTTTCCAGGTAAGGAAATTTTGTAAGTATATAGAGGTAGCTACTCGTATTTTAAACTCGTGGGTATATAGGGCTTTGGAAATGTGCATGAGTTTATAGAAATGTGTTTGACTATGTATGGTAGTAACCATGAGTACTTGTATGAGATTTGGTTGTTGAAATGGTATTATAAAGAAATGGGATAGTAAGGCTAATAATTGCATAAATCACGTGTTTTAAATGTTTTCACAAAACACGATGCTTTGATTTGAGCAAATAAAAGAATAGGCTGGCTAGTGTTTTGTTGATGTTATGGAATAACACGTGTGAGGTGCTAAACATGTTTGTGATGTGTTTTGAATGCATATGAGCCGCCTATCGAGCTATGTGAATTAAATCGCGCTAGAGCCTCGGTCGCGCTGGATTTTGATGCTTGACTTGCATGAAAGTGCTGGATCTTAGCTCGCACTTTGATTTGATTTATGATGATATTTTATAAACTGTACTAGAGCTTTTGCTCATATGTGGATTTTGAGTCATTTTCTTATGCATATAACCGTACTGGAGCATACTCGTACATGGTTTCTTCATGATTTGAAGAATAAATGCTGTACTAGAGCGTTGCTCGTACGAAGTGGTTTAATTATGATGCATGAGTCATTATAGAGCTTTGCTCGCACAAGTTTGCACATTATGGTATGTATAAGGCCGTGGAAGTGGGTATGATCCTCAAGCCCTACATCCTTAAGCCAACACCCTTAAGCCCGAGGAGGCAGGGAGGCTCTATTAGGCAGGGAGGCTCAGTTTGATGGGGAGGCTCTCTTACGGTAAGATCCTTAAGCCCTACATCCTTAGGCCAACATCCTTAAGCCCAAGGAGGCGAGGAGGCTCTGTTAGGTAGGGAGGCTCTATTCGGTGGGGAGGCTCTCTTACAAAAGGATCCTTAAGCCAACATCCTTAAGCCTTAGAGGGGTGGGGAGGCTGTGTTCGGCAGGGAGGCTCTCCTACATGGGTATGGAAAATACTTGGTATGGTGTAGATAAGACCTAGGAATGGCACCCCCAACCACGATATGAGTCTGGGAAGTACGATGTACCGTGTATATCACATGGAGTACGATGTACCGCGTGGTGATCTTATGATGCGAAAGTCTAGCGAGGGATAATCCACCTTCGTGCCAGCGCGATACCCCGCACACTTGGATGCATGTGGTCTGGGATGAGTTATGATTTAGTTGGCCATATAGGCACTTGTGATATAGTGATCTGGTTTTTATTACATATGTGTGATTGTGATTGCACAAGGTAGACTCGAGGGAGGGGTCGAGCCTTGTGAGATTTGATTTGTGAAATAGTAATGATGTTTGTGAGTGAGAAAATGGTTTGTGATGGGATTGTATGTGTTTAAGAAAGAGTTTTGTGATGTGATTTAAAAAGGAGGTTTCTTAAATGAATTGCCCTTTTTATGAGATTAAATGAGAATGAGCATGAGATGGTTTTACATATTGATGTTTCCATGCTTTATATGCCAATTTTACATTATTTTGATACATGATATATGTATACTCATATGGCATAGTTTTAATTCCTCATGCTCCTATTATAAAAGATTTATGCGTAACACTATCAGCATGTAGATAGATTAGTTATCTACCATGCTTGCATTATTGCCTTACTGAGCGTGTGGTTGCTTATCCCTCTCTATTTTCCCTCTCCTACAGAGCGGCATAATAACCTAGCGAGGACTGAGGCATTTTATTTTGGACATCTGCTGCTTCCATCGCTAAAAGGTATATACACAGGATTCTTTTTGTATCTAAACAATGTAAGGGCACACTAACCATTGAGTTGTAATTATGGGGGATGTAGATGTCAGTAATTGTATTTTGTATAAGTGAATGATGGACTTTCATGTATATGACAACACTTTTATTAACTGAGAATGAATGTTGCGAGTGAATTATTATTGACTCACAGCCCGACAGTGTAATAGTAAGTTTGTTCATGACCGAGTAAGAAAAAGAATAAATGCAAAAAATTTATTGTGATTTTCAATTAATTGGATAAAAAGGGACGTGACAATGATTGTGAGATCATGTACCGCCCGGGTAAGGCGAATGTAGTTATCGATACCTTGAGCAAGAAGAACCACAGGTTGGTGTCTTATATGATGGTTCGGGAACACGAGTTCTTGGAGCAATTTGTGAACATCAGTTTGGATGTAACCCCACTCGACTGAGAGAGATTTGATATTATGGCTAGTTTGAGATTGGAGCCAGAGTTGATTTGTCGTATTCGACAGAATTAGCAGAGCGATAGACAGTGTATCGATTGGTTGAGTCAGATACAGGCAGGTATGGGTACTAATTTTGAACTAAGTACAGATGGATTATTGAGGTTCAAGGGCAGAGTATGTGTTCCCAAGGATTCAGAGATCAAGAGGTTGATTTTATTATAGGCTCACTCATCGAAGTACACGATACATCCGGGGAGTACCAAGATGTCTCAAAACCTTCGGAAGGTTTACTAGTGGTTTGGAATGAAAAGAGACATTACTAAATATGTCGCTAGATGTCTTGTCTGTCAGCAAGTGAAGGTAGAGCATCAGAAGCCTGTAGGATTATTGCAGCCTCTACTGATACCGACATGGAAGTGGCAACACGTCACTATGGATTTTGTGATGGGTTTACCGAGGACCCGCAGAGATCATGATGCCATTTGGGTTATTGTGGATTGGTTGAGAAAGTCAGCTCATTTCTTAGCTATGAGAGCTATCGATACTCCGAGTCAGTTGGCGAACCTGTATGTTTGAGAGATAGTTTGGTTACATGGTGTTCCGGTGAGCGTTGTTTCTGATCGGGATACCCCATTCACTTCCCATTTCTGGGAATATTTTCAAGAAGTGATGGGGACCCATTTGAGTTTTAGCATCGCTTTTCATCCTCAAACAGATGGTTAGTCGGAGAGGACTATACAGACCCTGAAAGATATGTTGAGAGCGTGTGTGCTAGATTTTGGAGGCTCCTGGGATGATCACCTACCGTTAGCCGAGTTCGCCTATAATAACAGCTATCATGTGATTATCGGGATGGCACCATATGAGGCACTATATAGACACAGATGTCAATCCCCTATTAGATGGGAAGAGGTTGGTGATAGACATATTTTTACTCTCGATTTAGTGCAGCAGGCCTCTGAGGATGTCCAATTGATATGTGAGAGATTACAGATAGTCCAGAACTGGCAAAAGAGTTATGCTGACAGGAGACAGAGATCACTGGAGTTTGCTATGGGTGAGTCTGTATTCTTGAGAGTTTCTCCCTCGAAAGGGATTATGAGATTCGGTAAGAAGGGTAAGTTGAGCCCTCGGTATATCAGACCCTTCAAGATTCTGGAGAGAGTGGGAGATAAGGCTTATAGGTTGGCGTTGCCACCAGACTTAGCAGGTGTTCATAACATCTTCCACGTCTCTATGCTTTGGAAGTATCTCCCAGACCTCGCACATGTGATAAGTTATGAGCCATTGAAGCTCAATGAGAGTATGACATATGTTGAGAAGTCGGTTCAGATATTGGATAGGAAAGAGAAGGTGTTGAGGTCGAAGATTATACCCTTAGTGAAAGTTCTTTGGCAATGTCATACTCCGGAGGAAACCACATGGGAGTTAGAGAGCATGATACAAGAGAAGTACACGGAGTTGTTTTTGGGTTAACTTGGTTCTAATTTGGAAGACCAAATTTCTTGAAGGAGGGGAGGAATGTAAGACCCATAAATTTCTATGTAATGTATATGATTATTTGATGTACATACAAGTTACATTACATATGAATTACAAGAAATAAATGTTTTTAAGTTTTAAGTGTGAATAGATTGATAAATGAGTGTTGAAGTCATTGAAAATGAGTTTAACTGGGAAAATTGCAGTAAAAATGATGTAGGATGAAGGCCAGATCGAGCCCATTAATGAGAGATCGATCTCGTGGCCTGGAGAATACAATGCCAAGCATTTTGTAAAAGGGAGATCGATCCCTCACTTAAGCAGATTGATCTCCATTGGTCTCGAGTTGGACCAGATCGATCTTCTCTTGATGGCCAAATCGATTTCCTAAACTCTCTGCCTGAAACAAATCGATCCTATTCCATTGAATAGATCGGTCTCATGCAACATGGAAGATCGATCTTATACATCCAACAGACTGATCCCCTGCCTGCAAAATGGTCAAAATTCTAAGGATTCAAGCAAGGCTCAAGCAATCTCCACCCTATGCAGATCGATCTCCTAATGCCATTTCTATAAAAGCAGAGCAGTTGGATCTATAATTCACGAGAACAAATCCATTTCTTCCATTTTCAACCTTAAACCTAACTTTCTCTCTCTAAAACATCCCATTTCCATAAAGATTTGAGAAAAAGCTATTAGAGCAAAGTTGTTCATTGTAAAGAGAAGAACAACATAGTTTTGAATCAACACCTCATTGGTTGGATTGAAGGAGCAAAGGAGTGTTCTTATTTGGAGTAAGAAGAAAGTCAAGCTAGATGAGTTTCTAATACACCAACTCAAAGTATATTCATCTAGTTATTGTTGTGAGTAAATGGGTGTAAGTATTGATGATAGAAACTACCTAGAATGTAATGGAACAAGTATAACCTAGAATGAGTCTAGTGTGAGAAAATGTGATATGGTTGAGTTGATGAAGAATGGCATGAACTAAAGTATTAGTAAGGTGATATGTATGACTTTAGGATGATAGAATGAAGCTACATTTTGAAATTAGTCAAGTTAAGAAAATAAGTATATGAGGTGTTTGATAAATTGTCATAGTGAAGTAAATGATGGACTAGAGGCACTGTGAGCTTAATATTGATTTAGTGTAAATCAATAGGCCTAAAAGAGTTCAATAGACTCTCAAGGAATTAATAAAGCGATCAAAACAGACTTAAGCGGAAGTGAGGCCCTATAAGTGTTAATAAAAATTATAGGTCGAATCGACTATAGTAAATGCAAGAATTGTGTTATATTAGACCGAATTGATGTGATGTATGATTTCATGTAATCCTGGAGATTTTGTTGGAGGTGAATCGAACTGCACAAACGAGTAGCTCTGAGGAAGTGGAATCACTCGATGCGATTCCAGGTAAGGGAATTCGGTAAGTACTTAGAGATAACTGCTCGTACTTTGTGGGTGAATATAGAGCTTTGTAAATGTAAGGTTATCTAGAAAAGTGAATGACTACGAGAGTATATATATGATTGATTTTGAAGTGAATCTTACAAAAGTGATAGTAAGACTAATAATTGCATAAATATCATGTTTTGACATCTTTATGAAATCATTGCTTCGGTTTAACCAAACTTGCGAATAGGCTAGCATATTCGATTTCCATGATTTCACGAAATAGAAAGAGTCAGGAGCAAATTGTGATTTTGAATGAGTTTTGTTGAAATGGAGCCACCCATCAGATTTGTATGAGTTAAATCGTGCTGGAGCCTAGCTCGCACCCTATTTTGATTTATGATGTTTTATAAGCCGTACTGGAGCTGATAGCTCGTACGTGGATTTTCCTTTACTTACTTATGCTTATAACCGTACTGGAGCTATGCTCGTACTTGATTTCTTCATTATTTGTTATGCATAAAGTCGTACTAGAGTGTTGCTCGTACGAGGATATTTGCTGACGATGCATGAAACTGTGCTAGAGCTTTGCTCGCACTGAGTTTTCACACTGTGATATGTAATGAGTCGTGCTGGATGCCTCGTGTAGACTTTGTGTCACACGGATGAGATGCTCGCACAAGCCGTGTTGGATGCCTCGTGTGGACTGCTAGTCACACGGATGAGATGCTCGCACTTGCACTTGAGACTGAGTAGGTTATGCATGGTATGGGGTTGATAAGATCTACGAGAGACACCCCCAACCATGATATGGGTCTGCGGAGTATGTTGTACCGTGTAGATCACATGGAGTACGCTATACCACGTGGTTTGTGATGTTGATTTAAAATTCTAGCGTAGGACTAACCCACCTTCATTCCAGCATGATGCCCCGCACACCGGGATCTGTGTGGTCTGGGATGATTATGACATAGTTAGTCAACATAGTCCTTGGTTTACCGTGACCGCCTGTCTCACATGATATCACATGGTTTTAGATACCGATAATGATTTATGTTGTCCAGGGTAGACCCGGGGGAGGGGTCGAACCTTGTGGTTTGTCTTAAAGGAATGATGCATTGTTTTGGTGGGTTTTGCTAATGCTTTGATAAGGTGTTACGCTTTAAAGGAATGCTTTATGATGAACCTTGTGAGTTGAGATGAAATCAATAAATATTTATTATATTGAGCATGAGAGGTTTTGACATGATGATTTTCCATGTTTTCAGTACATGATATATGTATATACATGTGGCATAGTTTTATTATTTCCTCATGCCCTGAATATAAATGATTTATGTCATGACATTATAAGCATGTAGATAGTGTAGTTATCTACCATGCTTGCATTATTGCCTTACTGAGCGTATGGTTGCTCATCCCTTCATTTTCCCCCTCTACAGAGCTCGCATAGTAGCCTAGAGAAGGACTGAGGCATTATATTTTGGATAACCGCTGCTCTCCATCGCCCAGAGGTATACACACAGGAATCCTTTTTGTAACTGAACATGTAATAGCACAGTAATCTTTCTGAATTGTAATATGGGGGATGTAAATGTTAGCAAATATGCCAGGTATAAATATGTGACTTAACTTTCAAATGTACGAAATTGTTTTTGATTAATTAGAAAATGTATGGTAAATGATGATTATTACTGATTCACAGCCTAACTGTATTTGTGAGGGTTTTTCACGATCGGGTAAGTTAATGAATAAAGCGAAAAAAAAATTATGGTGATTTTTTAGATGAAATGGATAAAAACGGTCGTGACATTTTAAATTTAGGAACCAAATTTCCTAAGGTAGGGAGAGTGTAAACCCCACGAAATCATTCGACATTTGGTTTTGATTGGAATAAAATGGAATTAAGCATGCTCAATTTCGGATAATCAAATTAAAATCATATGTTAAATTTTAGTATGAGACATTGGGACTAAGTTAATTTATTAAATTATTATAAATTGAAATTGTGATAATTATGAAGTGTAAAATAAATAAATAATAATAATAATGACTATATATAACCAAATAAATAAATAAGTATATATATAAATATAAATATAAATATATATAAATATAAATATAAATATAAATATAAATATAAATATAAATATATATATATATACATATATATATATATATATACAGAAGTGATGGAGACGGATGATAGTGTATGGCAGAGACTAAAGCAATTCACCGAACCCTCCTACATGCACCAGTCCTGCATGCACTAACACCCCATCCTGTACACGCATCCTACACATTCAATGCCTTCTGCCAACCTACTTCCATTCCACCTTCACGCCACTGCTATGCCCATAACCTGCGCATGCCTGGAGAAATGCGAGAAAGGAAATATAAACAGAAGGCTAGTGAACCCAAGTAGAAAAAGGAGACACAAGAGGGACTAGCTGTTGAACCAAAATCGAGAACAGGAGAAAAGAAAACTGAGAGTGGAGAACTGAGCGGAGTGGAAAGGGAGAGAGAAATTGTGAGGCAAAGGAAGAAGAAAGACAACAAGGCGTGGTGCAGGGAAGAAAACTGATAAAGGGCTGGGAGATTTAAGGCAGTAAACAAAGGACTTCGACCTCTGAAAACTGCAGCAAAGTGAGAGAGAGTGATAAGGCAAATGTTGTATTCATTCTTGGTGCTAGGAAATGAAATAGAGGGGACTGTGATTGGTGAAGAGATGAGCTGAGAGTTGAGAGGAGAGCAGAAGTGCAGAAAAGAAAGAGACTAAACAGAAGAAACCAAGGTGGACTGAGGAGTCGGGGAGGAGTAGCTGGGATGGTGGTTGCAGGAGAAGAACCGGGCAGAAGTAAGAAAAAGAAAAAACCAAGAGGGGTATTAAACAAACATATGGAAAGCAGAATCAAAGGAAGAAAGCAGCCGCGGTGCTGGTTGAGATAGAACCGAGAGGTAAGCCAGCAGAAAACTAGGGCTTCCTCTCTTGAAGTGCTGGTTGGCAGTGGTGACGGTGGGAGAGCAGCACCGACGGTAAGAGAGAAAGATGATAGCGCCTAGAGGTGGGTGGTTACGGTGGATGGAGCCGAGGAGTGAATCTGTGAAGGAGAAGAGTGGAGAAGAAGAAGAAGAAAGAAAAGAAAAGAAAGAAGAGAAGAATTTGGCGCGAAAGGCCAAATTCGAAGAAGAAAAAAAATTATATATAAATATATATAAATATATATATATATATTTAGGAATAGAAAAGGAGCTGCAGAGGTTTTGAGAATTGGGAGACCCGAGGGAAGGAGCTCCGGAGAAATTAACCGAGCAAATCGGACCCACAGACTCCAGTCACTAAGGGCATTTCGGACTGCGGGCAGACACCGAGGTAAGGAGAATTTCGTGTGCTGCTAGAGATAAATTACAAGCATTTTCTGATGCTTTGTAGATATAAATTTAGGCCGTATTTCTACTGTAGAAAAATATTCACGAACTGCTAAAATATATCTGCGTATATTTTCTGGGTATTTGACACTGCGAACTTTAGGATAGAAATTTTTAGTCACTTGAACTGTAGAAAATCCTATGCCGAGTTTTACCATTCTGAAATTTTAGGAAAAAGTTTTAAACTTCGAAAATCACCTTGATTTTCGGTATAGTATTATTTAGCCTATTTATATAGCTATTTGAGTTTTAAAATTATTTGTGAAAAATCTAAAATTTTGAAATTATACTGAAAAACCGTGTTTTGTGGATTTTAACTGAAAAATGGCAAGACTAGCCCCTTTTACTCTACTTTATGCGCTGAAACGAGACTTAAGTATTTTGATAATAAAACCGTGATAGTCGGCATGTATTACTGTGTGATCTTACACTGACCTTCTCGCACGTGATTTGAGGCAAAAAGGTGACGGTGAAATTATATGGAATTGTGAATGATGAAATTATACTGAATAGTGAATGATGCCCAGGTCCATGGAGTACGATGTACCATGCTGTGTGCATGTGTGTACAATGTACCGTGTTATGGGAAAATAGTGTATTGTGTGAGCCGTTTAGGTAGCTGACCACTCTCACGACACTTGACATCCCAACACACTTGATCAGTGATTACTCGGAGTCACTGACATTGACCAATTGTCGTACTGATTAATGTTAAAGCATGAAGTGCCTTGCCTTGTCTATTGGGAACTGCTGAAATGAAAAAGTGAATTGTGTTGTAAATTTGAAATTGTGTAATTCACTGCTTGAAGTTTTGGAAATACGTATTCTTTGCAGTAATCTGTTGTTACCGGATATGGTCCTATTTCGATTTCCATTTTTGATATTGCTGAAAATGAAAATTTTCAGCATATTTTACGAGAAACTCATTTGTGGCATAAGTATATAGGTAGTGTATTTATCTACCTACCACGTGTTTTTCTTACTGAGCATGTTGAGATCACCCCCTTACTTTCCTCCACAGAGCCTCGTTAATAGCGGAGATGGTCGTTATAAGTTGTTTATTTTGCACAGCCATTCGTCAGAAAAGCGTTCTTCAGCGCTAAAGGTATACCCAGTATAGATATTTATTTTTGTATCTACATTTTGAAAATGCAGTAATGTATACGAAATTTGTCTGAGGAATGTGAACATGAATATTTTTGTAAAAGAACTATTAATTGAAGAAGTATGTTACCATTATTTTTCTTTTTAAATTGTTACTAAGAAAATTAAATTAAATAGGCGGATTTATGGATTTTGATCTGTTATCGACTCGTAGCCCAACCAAAATGTGTGGAATTGGGTCGTTATAGAAATATAGAAAAATGTTAGCAAGTTTGAAAAAGGAGAACAAAATGCTCATGAATGCAAAACTTGAATGTGAAAAGAAATTAGAAAATACAAATTTAAAAATTAATGAGTTAAATTAGAATAACACAAATTCGCATAGTTCATTCTGTAGGTTCTACATGGGTCAACAAAAACTAGAACATATGTTAGAGACCTAAAGAGCTTTCTTTGATAAAAATGGGCTAGGGTAGAATGGAAAACATGAAAAAAATCATCTCAAGAATTTTCTAGTGAGCAAACATAATATGCATGATTTATCTCTCACATGCTCACATGCAATAGGATAGGACACTCCTCAAAGCGTGCATTTTTAGAAAAAACTACTTTTAGAGGAAGAGTAGTTAGGAAAGTTTGGGTGCTAAAGCATGTTGTTTCTTCTAATGATAATAATTGAAATTGAAATGGATCCTTAAAGGATCAAAGATTGTGTCTACTAACTTCTAAGGACCCAAGAAAGTTTGGGTACCTAAGAGAAAAAATTGATGTCTTTGATTATAGAAGAATGTGCATTGTTACGAAGCAAAATCAAAAGAACCTTGGTACCTTAATAGTGGATGCTCAAGGCACATGACTAGTGATAAGAGCCAATTTAATACCTTGAAGCCTAAAAATGGTGGATAAGTCACTTTTGGGGACAAATCCAAAGGGTAAATTGAAGGGATCGACTCCATTGGTAATTCCCTCCCTAATATTAATGATGTGTTGTTAGTTAGAGATTTGAAGCATAATCTTCTTAGCATTAGTCAATTATGTGATAAAGGTTTTAAAGTCATATTTGACTGCCTGAGTTGCCATGTTATTGATGCTAGGACCAATAGAATTTTATTCTTAGGATATTGAAAAGGAAATATTATATTGTACATCTAGATGAGCTAAATAGTAAAAATGCATGCTTCATAGGTACTAAAGAAAATGAACCTTTGTTATGACTTAGAAGACTATGTCATGCTAGCATGTATATTTTGTCTAAGTTAGTTAAAAGAGACCCTGTGGTTGGATTGCCAAAATTACGATATGAAAATGACCAAGTTTGTGAAACATGTGTAAGAAGAAAGCATAAAAGAATATCCTTTAAATTTAAGAAGTATGTTTCAACTTCTAGGCCTCTGCAATTACTCCACTTAGATCTTTTTGGTCCAACTAGAGCTACAAGTCTAAGAGGTAAACGATATGGCTTTGCAATTATGGATGACTTTCCAAGATTCACATGCAAAAATGATGCTTTATAAAAATTCATCACATTTTCAAAAATAGAATAAAATGAAAAAGGATGTATTGTCATTATTATTAGAAGTGATCATGGTAAAGAATTTGAAAATCTCGATTTTGATGAATTGTAATGATCAAGGCATTAACAATAATTTTACCGTTCTTAAGACACCTCAATAAAATAGGGTAGTTGAAAGGAGAAATAAAACTTTAGATGAAATTGTCACGACCCTCAACTTACCAAAATACGTACAAATTTTTCGCATTTTCATGCATCATTTATTATTCGTCCTTACCTCAATCGTGAACAGTAACTCTCCTCAATAGTTGGGCTGTGTGTCGACGTCTAACTCACTCCACCATACCAATTCAATTTGTGTATTATTTATGAGTAAACACTTGTATAAATGTATATATATCGAGTTGTTTACAGGTGTTTACATTGTTTTACATCCCCAATAGTTACATACAAAATGCTACTGTGCTACCGAGAGCTTAGATACAAAAATTACAACAGTGTGTATACCTTACACAATGGGATACAGCAGATTACCAAAATGGAACGCCTCCAGTCATGCTCAACCTATACTCTACACTCTGTAGAGGGGGGAAAATAAGGGGGTGAGCAAACCACACGCTCAGTAAGGCAATCATGCAAATAGGTAGATACTGCACTATCTACGTGATCGTGATGCCATGCTCAAAAGCATTTAGTTTATCATTTTATCTCAAAACATGAGTGTATGATTGTGTTAATGGTATGTAAAGCATTCATGCTATTAAAATCCAGTGCACAATTCATTTCAAGACATGGCATAAATCATCATGAATATTTCACAATAAAGCATGGCATTAACCATCATGCATTTTTCATAATAAAACATGACATTAATCATCATGCATCAGTGCACTTTAAAAACCATTAACAAAATAATCCAACACTTGTCAGGTCTCAGCCCATCCCTCAGACTGTCCTGACCCATAAATCATTTCAAACATGGATTTATTCACAAAGCATTAGACATGTGAGATAGACAATTCAATAAAAGGTAATAACCTCTAGGTCTATGGCCATAACCTATGATACCGGCTACATGGATCAGGTGTACGAGATATCACCACTATCTGCTTCCACACGGGAGGTGGGTCAAATCCAGCCCGCCGGTCCAGATCTCGTCCGAAGACGGCATATCACAATCTCAACATGGTACAACGTACTCCATGCTACTTGCACGGTACAACATACTCCGTGGACCCATATCAACATATCATATCACGCCACATCTCAAAACGCACGTTGAGCCTATTTAATCGGTACGACCTCTTGTTTACTTGAAGCTCCTAACACGGCTATTAACATGTCAAAATCACAAACTACACGTACGAGCCTATTTAATCGGTGCGGCACTCAGTCTGCCTGAAGCTCCAAGCACAGCAACAATTAAGATGGGCATCTAGTGCGAGCTAAGCTCCAAGCATCATGCCAAAACTAGTATAAAAATCCATGTGAAAACTAGTGCGAGCTAGCACTAGCACTCATGTGTATAAAACACATCAAATCTTGTGCGAGTCATACTCTAGCACGCTTTCATTCTCACGTAAACAATGTAGGTGGATTATTTTTTTTGCAAAGTGTGGCTAATAAACCAAAACAACTCATTTCTTTTGCAATTCGTTTCAAATGCTAGCCAACCTACCAATCACTCGCTAAAAAGCAATAAAACATGATTTTCCAAAGCATTATGCTTTTATTTTCATGCACATTTCTCAAACACCCAACTTTTACCCTTTAATCACCCAACATCATTTCCTAATATCTCATACATTCTAGCAAAGCATTTAATGCGCCCAAATTGCACACAGTTATCTCTAAGAGTCCACATAATTTCCTTACCTCAATTTACTTGAGTTCGACTCTTTTCCTCTTAGCCTCTTGCACTCTTGGCTTGCCTTGTTTCGGTGTATCCTCGAAAGCTGTGATTCATTTATCATACGTTCGAGTTAGTATTGCTAACTTTCATTCAACTATATATTCCACCCAATGCCTTAAACGCTCATTTTACCCTTTTTGGGTAAACCTCTCTATTCATTCCATATTATTATCTTAAAATTATCTCCTCAACACCATTATCATCTCAAGATATCCCATTCATCATTTGTTCCACCACATTTCACTTCTCACACTAACCCATTTCTAGGTTATATTCATTTCATGGCATTCTAGATAGTTCTACCCACAATGTGCACACCCAAATCAACTTCATAATCATTAACTAGACAAATGTACTTCGATTTATACACTAGAAACTTACCTCTTTGAATTTCCTCTTTGCTCCAATGGAAATGCCCCTTGTTCCTTCAATCCAACAAATGGGGAAATGCCTTCAAACTATGTTATTCTTCTCTTTGATATGAACAACTTTGCCTCTAATAGTCTTCCCTCAAATCTCCTTGAAAATGGCTGGATTTAGGAGTGAGAAAGCTAGGTTTTGGGTTTGGAATGGAAGGAAATGGTTTTATCCCAAAATCTGCAGATGCAACTGCTCTTATTTATAGATTCAGCTTGATGAGATCGATCTGCCTTGGGTGGAGATCGATCTGGTCCTCTTAAAATTCCTCTTTTCCAAGACATTTTGAAGTAGGAGATCGATTTGTCGAATAGGAGAGATCGATCTGCTTCAAACAAAAGGTTAAGGAGATCGATTTGGTCTTAGGGGAGATCGATCTGCATCCAACCCGAGAGCTAAGGAGATTGATCTGTTCCGTTAAGGATCGATCTGCATTTTACAGAATCTGTTTAGATATCGATCTGGCTCCCTTAGAGATCGATCTGTCCTGTTCCATAGCTCAAAATAAGGGCATTTTGGCTCTTCCAGATCGATCTCTCATCCTATGGGATCGATCTGGCCTTCATATTTCTAGATTTTCTATAGTTTTTCTGCAAAAACTCATACCAAACTTCATACATTTTGTTGCCATGGTCATTTCCTCATCCGATCATCTTTGAGACTAGAAAATGATATCCCATAATACTTCATACACATTAAAACTTGTGTAGAATCTTTGCATATCCAAAGGTACATGATATAAACCAAATGGAAGTGCACAACTTATGTAATTCTCTTTCCATTTTACCACACTACTCATAACCTATTCTACTCACATTCTCCACATGTTTAAGTCCATTTCTTCACATTCGTACATAATATAACATGTATGTATAATCACAACTCTTATTACATGTATGTACCTTAAACTGATGGACTTACATTACATACACTTCACTTATGAATTTATAGTATAACTCCATTTACATTTCTATGTACATATTACAATTATACATATACGGGGTCTCACATTCTCCCCTTACTTCGAAAATTTGGTCCTCCAAATTAGAACCAATTTAATCCGTGAATAACTCGGGATACTTCTCTCGCATTAAACTCTCCAATTCCCATGTGGCTTCTTCCACAGTGTAATGTTGCCAATGGACTTTCACCAAGGGAATTTTCTTTGTCCTCAACACTTTATCTTTTTTGTCCAGTATCCGAACAGGCTTCTCAACATATGTCATACCCTCATTGAGCTCCAATGGCTCATACCTTATTACATGTGCCGGATTCGGGTGATACTTCCTCAACATGGATACGTGGAAGAAGTTATGCACACTTGCCAACTCTGGTGGCAATGCCAATCTACACGCCTTATCTCCCACTCTCTCCAAAATCTTGAAGGGTTCGATATATCTAGGGCTTAGCTTGCCCTTGTTACCAAACCTCATAATACCCTTCGAAGGAGAAACTTTCAAGAACATTGACTCACCTACATCAAACTCTAGTGGTCACCGTCTCTTATCAGCATAACTCTTTTGCTGGCTTTGAGCTATTCGTAATCTCTCACATATCAGTTGGACGTCCTCAGATGCCTGTCTAACCAAGTCGGGAGCAAAGATCTATTTGTCACCAACCTCTTCCCATCCAATAGGGGAACGACATTTACGCCTATATAATGCCTCATATGGTGCCATCCCGATACTTGCATGAAAACTGTTATTATAGGCGAACTCTGCGAGTGGTAAATGGTTATCCCAGGAACCTCCAAAATCTAATGTACACGCTCTCAATATATCCTCCAGGGTTTGTATAGTCCTTTCTGACTAACCATCTATCTGAGGATGAAACGTGGTGCTAAAACTCAACTGGGTCCCCATCGCTTCTTGAAAACATTCCCAGAAGTGGAAAATGAAGCGGGCATCCCTATCAGAAATAACACTCACTGGAATTCCATCTAGCCTCACTATCTCGTGCATATACAAGTTCGTTAACTGGCTTTGAATATCGGTAGCTCTCATAGCTAGAAAATGGGCTGACTTCGTCAACCGATCCATAATCACCCATATGGCATCATGACCTCTGCGGGTCCTCGATAATCCCATCATAAAATCCATGGTGACATACTCCCACTTCCAAGTCGGTATCAGTAGAGGCTACAACAACCCTGCAGGCTTCTGATGCTCTACCTTCACCTGTTGACAAATGAGACACTTAGCAACATATTCAACAATGTGCTTTTTCATCCCAGACCACCAATAAACCTTTCGAAGGTTTCGATACATCTTGGTACTCCCTGGATGTATCGTATACTTCGATGAGTGAGCCTCTGTCAAGATCAACCTTCTGATCTCTGCATCATCGGGAACACATATCCTACCTCTGAACCTCAACAACCCATCTGAACTCATCTTAAAGTTCATGTCTGTACCCCTTTGTATCTGCCCGACAATATCAGTGCACTGCTGATCAATCCGCTAAGCCTGTCGGATTCGATCTACCAGATCCGGTTCCAACTGTAGGCTAGCTATCATAAATTCACTATTAGCGTCAAGCGGGATCATATCCAAACTGAGGTTCGTGAACTGTTCCAACAGCTCGTGTTCTCTGACCATCATGAATGATACCATCCCGAGATGCTTTCTACTCAATGCATCAGCAACCACATTTGTTTTACCCGGGTGATACAGGATCTCACAATCATAATCCTTTAACAGCTCGAGCCATCTCCTCTGTCTCATGTTTAACTCTTTTTGTGAGAACAGGTATTTAAGGCTCATGTGGTCCGTAAACACTTGGAATTTCTCTCCATAAAGGTAGTGGCGCCATATCTTCAGCGCAAACACCACCGCTGCCAACTCCAAGTCATGGGTCAGGTAGTTCCTCTCATGATCATTTAACTATCTAGATCCATAGGCTACTACCTTCCCATCCTGCATCAATACGTAGCCTAGTCCTAGGTGTGAAGCATCCGTATACACCGAGAAACCTCTTGAGCTGGTAGGAATTGTGAGGATCAGAGCTGTGGTTAATCTCCTTTTCAACTCCTCAAAGCTTTCCTCACACTTCTCGTCCACACATACTCCACATTCTTCCTCGTGAGACATGTCAAATGAGCAACTAACCTCGAAAATCCCTCCACAAATCGTCAATAATACCCAGTTAAACCCAGGAAACTCCTAATCTCTGTCACTGTCTGGGGTCTCTGCCACTGAACTACGACCTCAATCTTAGATGGATCCACCGACACTCCATCTTTTGATACTATATGACCCAGAAAAGAGATCTGTTCTAACCAAAAGTCGCACTTACTGAGTTTAGCGTATAACTTCTTCTCCCGGAGGGTCTGCAGTACTATCCTTAAGTGTCGTTCATGCTCTTCCCTAGACCTTGAGTACACCAGTATATCATCAATAAACACAATAACAAATCGATCCAAGTACTGGTGAAATACCTCATTCATCAATGACATAAAAGCTACGAGAGCATTCGTCAACCCGAATGGCATAACCATAAACTCATAATGTCTATACCGGGTGCGAAAAGCTGTCTTGGGTACATCTCCGCTCCATATCTTCAACTGATGGTACCCTGATCTCAGATCTATCTTGGAAAAGATCTGCGCTCCCTTAAGCTAATTCAACAAGTCATCGATACGTGGAAGGGGATACTTATTGTTGATGGTGGCCTTATTCAATAACCAGTAATCTATACACAGTCGGAGGCTTCCATCCTTCTTCCTTCGAAACAGAACAGGTGCTCCCCAAGGTGAGACGCTCGGTCTGATGAATCCTTTCTCTAGCAACTCTTGTAACTGTTTCCTTAATTCTTCCAACTCAACTTAAGCCATTCTGTAAGGTGGCTTGGATATCGGCTCTGTACCAGTGCCAACTCTATACCAAACTCCATCTCCATATCTGGAGGTAACCCTGGTAATTCATCCGGGAAGACATCAGAAAATTCCCTAACCACTGGTATGTCTCCCAATTCCGAACGTGCCTTATCCGTCTCAATTACATAAGCAATGAACCCTTCACATTATTCTTTCCACTATCAATAAAACAATCATCATATACACAAATATAATAGATAACAAAATCAATCTCTCAAATATCATGTATTGAGATCATACTCTTTTCTTATTTATAAAGATCATGTCATTTCATTTCTTTTCCTTAAAATTTACAATGAGATTGTCTAATCCTGAAAACATCAAGGTTCTAGCATGACAATCCATAATGACATGGTTTGCAGCCAGCCAATCAAACCCTAGGATTACATCAAAATCACCCATATTTAGTAAAATTAAATCGGCTACCATTTCTTTACCTCTTATTCTCATCTTACAATCTCTATATACATGCTCAGTCAACTGACTATCATTCATGGGGGTAGATATCAACAACATCTTATTAAACAGTGTGGGTTTTACGTGCTTCAACAATTTACATGCAAAGGATGACGAAATAAAGGAATACGTGGCACCAGGATCAAACAACACAAATGCTTCTAAATCAAAGATTTGGATGGTACCTTTTACTACATCTGAAGATTGATCCACAATGTCCTGGTCCAGTGCGTGCACTCGTCCTCTGCTCACACCCACTGCCTGCTTCCCTTTTTCCTCAGCTGTAGCCCTCCTCCTCGGAGCAGCTGTCCCAACTGGAGCTCTCTCTGGCTCCTTGCCCTTCTGTGGGGCTCTCTCTGTCATCTCTGGGCAATCTCTGATTATATGCCCTGGTTTCCCACATATAAATCACACTACCTGAGGTCCATAGCATGGTCGAGTTCCATGGTACCTCCACACTTGCAACACTGTTCCGTAGTAGGTCGTGACCCTCCAATCACAATTCCTTTCGTTGGACCTAGAGCCAGATACATGGGAGTATTAACTGTCCTCTCTCATATCTCCTCGATGCTCGGCCTCTTCCCAAAAAATCTCTTACTTCCCTTATAACTGAAGCCTCTATCCATCACTGGTCTCTTCTTATCTTTGTCCCTCATCTTACTAACCTTTCCAAACTCTGAGGCGATTCTATCAACATCTTATTCACATAATTGTGCCCTGCGCACTACCTCCTCATAGGTCGGTACATCCAAGGGAACCAGTCTAGACCTGATGGTCGGTCTCAATCCATCCACAAACTTTTAGATTTTCTCGGCCTCATTACTCATCGTATTGGGATCTTACTTGCCCAAGGAGATAAAAGTCGTCTCATACTCATCCACAGTTCTGCTACCTTAGGTCAATCCCAAAAATGACATTCTCATCTTTCTCTGCACCGTATTTGGAACATACTATCTTCGGAAGGCCTCCAAATATATATCTTAGCTAATCTCAGTATGCCGGGCTCCCAAAATAGGCCTGGTGGATTTCCACTAATGTTCTGTTGATCCCTTCAGCATAAACGCGGTAAACGCTACCATCTCGATAGTAGTGCACTCAAAGAACCCATACAATTTCTAGATTTCACTAATCCAATCCTCAGCTGCCACTGGGTCCTTAACTCCACCCAAAGATGGTGGTCTAAACTTCTGGAACTGTCGTAGTCTATCCAAGTCACAATTGTAACCCCAACCTCTACTGCCTGGTGTAGTAAAAGGAGTAGGCATTTCGTGTGCAGGTGGGGTATCTGTCGTCTAAGGTCTTTGGGTTGGCTGAGACCGTGTCTCAAGAACTTCCGCCTACTCAACATCATCCTCTGTAGCGAGACTCTGTCTACTGCCAACTCCAAGTAAAGATTGGGTGACCAACTCCAATATCATCTCAATGCTCTGCTCTATTCTCGCGAAGCGAGCCTCAGTACTCTCGAGTCTATCCTCTGGACCCTGTGGAGCATGCTCAACCTCGACCTCCACCTCAACATCATCCTAAGCCTCGTGTGATTCTGAATTAAAACTACCCCTAGGCCTACCTATACGGTCTCGAGCCTGTGCTCTCATCCCTCTACTACGACTGGTATTAGGCATAATGTTTAACTTCCCTACGTACACATCAATTACTTAGTTAACCCATCAACACACACACAATTGTATCTAAACAAGCACAGTAACATGAGGAAAAATTTTCCAACTTATTAAGTATTTTAGACACGACACACATCAAACAACCGAGACTCTGATACCAACTTTTGTCACGACCCTCAACTTACCAAAATAAGTACAAATTTTTAACATTTTCAGGCATCATTTATTATTCGTCCTTACCTCAATCGTGAACAGCAACTCTCCTCAATAGTTGGGTTGTGTGTCGACGTCTAACTCACTCCACCATACCAATTCAATTTGTGTATTATTTATGAGTAAACACTTGTATAAATGTATATATATCAGAGTTGTTTACATGTGTTTACATTTTTTTACATCCCCAATAGTTATATACAAAATGCTACTGTGCTACCGTGAGTTTAGATACAAAAATTACCTTACGCGATGGGATGCAACGGATAACCAAAAGGGAACGCCTCTAGTCACGCTCAACCTATACTCAACACTTTGTAGAGGGGGGAAAATAAGGGGGGTGAGCAAACCACACGCTCAGTAAGGTAATCATGCAAACAAGTAGATACTGCACTATCTACGTGATCGTGATGCCATGCTCAAAAGCATTTAGTTCATCATTTTATCTCAAAACATGAGTGTATGATTGTGTTAATGGTATGTAAAGCATTCATGCTATTAAAAGCCAGTGCACAATTCATTTCAAGCCATGGCATAAATCATCATGCATATTTCATAATAAAACATGGCATTAACCATCATGCATTTTTCACAATAAAGCATGGCATTAATCATCGTGCATCAGTGCACTTTAAAAACCATTAACAAAATAATCCAACACTTGTTAGGTCTCAACCCATCCCTCAGACTGTCCTGACCCACAAATCATTTCAAACATGGATTTATTCACAAGGCATTAGACATGTGAGATAGGCAATTCAATAAAAGGTAATAACCTCTAGGTCTATGGCCATAACCTGTGATACCTGCTACACGGATCAGGTGTACGAGATATCACCACTATCTGCTTCCACATGGGGGTGGGTCAAATCCAGCCTGTCGATCCATAGTAGATCTCGTCTGAAGACGGCATATCACAATCTCAACACGGTACAACATACTCCATGCTACTTACATGGTACAACGTACTCCGTGGACCCACATCAACATATCAATACGCACATGTGAGCCTATTTAATCGATACGACCTCTTGTCTACCCGAAGCTCCTAACACGGTTATCAACATGTCAAAATCACAAACTGCATGTGCGAGCCTATTTAATCGGTGCGACACCCAGTCTGCTTGAAGCTCCAAGCACGTCAACAATTAAGGTGGGCATCTTGTGTGAGCTAAGCTCCAAGCATCATGCCAAAACCAGTATAAAAATTCATGTGAAAACTAGTGCGAGCTAAGCTCTAGCACTCATGTGTATAAACCACATCAAATGTCGTGCGAGTTGTACTCTAGCACGCTTTCATTCTCACGTAAACATTGTAGGTGGCTCATTTTTTTTGCAGAGTGTGGCTAACAAACCAAAACAACTCATTTCTTTTGTAATTCATTTCAAATGCTAGCCAACCTACCAATCACTTGTTAAAAAGCAATAAAACATGATTTTCCAAAGCATTATGCTTTTATTTTCATGAACATTTCTCAAACATCCAACTTTTATCCTTTAATCACCCAACATCATTTCCTAATATCTCATGCATTCTAGCAAAGCATTTAATGAGCCCAAATTGCATACAGTTATCTCTAAGAGTCCACACAATTCCCTTACCTCAATTTAATTGAGTGCGACTCTTTTCCTCTTAGCATATTGCGCTCTTGGCTCATCTTGTTCTAGTGTATCCCCAAAAGCTGCAATTCATTCATCATACATTCGAATTAGTATTGCTAACTCTTATTCAACTATATATTCCACCCGATGCCTTAAACACTCATTTTACCCTTTTTGGGTAAACCTCTCTATTCATTCCATATTATTATCTTAAAATTATCTCCTTAACACCATTATCATCTCAAGATATCCCATTCATCATTTGTTCCACCACATTTCACTTCTCACACTAACCCATTTCTAGGTTATATTCATTTCATGGCATTCTAGGTAGTTCTACCCACAATGTGCACACCCAAATCAACTTCATAATCATTAACTAGACAAATGTACTTGGATTTGTGCACTAGAAACTTACCTCTTTGGATTTCCTCTTTGCTCCAATAGAAATGTCCCTTGTTCCTTCAATCCAACAAATGGGGAAATGCCTTCAAACTATGTTGTTCTTCTATTTGATATGAACAACTTTGCCTCTAATAGTCTTCCCTCAAATCTCCTTGAAAATGGTTGGATTTAGGAGTGAGAAAGTTAGGTTTTGGGTTTGGAATGGAAGGAAATGGTTTTGTCCCAAAATCTGCAGATGCAGCTGCTCCTATTTATCGATTCAGCTTGATGAGATCATTTGCCTTGGGTGGAGATCAATCTAGTCCTCTTAAAATCCCTCTTTTCCAAGACATTTTGAAGTAAGAGATCGATCTGTTGAATAGGGGAGATCGATCTGCTTCAAACAGAAGGTTAAGGAGATCGATCTGGTCTTAGGGGTGATCGATCTACTTCCAACCTGAGAGCTAAGGAGATCGATCTGTTCCATTACGGATCGATCTGCATTTTACAGAATGTGTTAGGAGATCGCTCTGGCTCCCTTGGAGATCGATTTGTCCTATTCCATAGCTCAAAATAAGAGCATTTTGGCTCTTCCAGATCGATCTCTCATCCTATGGGATCGATCTGGCCTTCATATTTCTAGATTTTTTGTAATTTTTCTGCAACAACTCATGCCAAACTTCATACATTTTGTTGCCATGGTCATTTCCTCATCCAATCATCTTTGAGACTAGAAAATGATATCCCATAATACTTCATACATATTAAAACTTGTGCAGAATCTTTGTATATCCAAAGGTACATGATATAAACCAAATGGAAGTGCACAACTTATGCAATTCTCCTTCCATTTTACCACACTACTCATAACCCATTCTACTCACATTCTCCACATGTTTAAGTCCATTTCTTCACATTCATACATAATGTAACCTGTATGTACAATCACAACTCTTATTACATGTGTGTACCTTAAACTGATGGACTTACATTATATACACTTCACTTATGAATTTATAGTATAACTCCATTTACATTTCTATGTACATATTACAATTATACATATACGGGGTCTCACAGAAATGGCTAGAACAATGCTTTGTGACAATAATTTGCTAAAATACTTTTGGGCCAAAGCCATCAATACTCAATGCTATGTTATAAATAGAGCAATGGTTAGACCAATTTAAAGAAAACCCCATATGAGCTTTAGAAAGGAAAGAAACTAAACACTACTTATTTTCATCCTTTTTCATTGCAAATGTTTTGCTTTAAATAATAGAAAAAATAATTTGAGGAAATTTGATGCAAAAAGTGATCAGGAATTTTCTTGGGTTATTTTTTTAACTCTAAAACTTACAGAATTTTTAATAAAAGAACATTTATGGTTGAAGAGTCTATCTATGTAATTTTTTATGAGTTTAACTCTTCTTTTAGGAAAATAGTGTTGATGATGACATAGAAATATTTGATAAGGTTGTAGGAAAACCATCAAATGTTAATGATGTAAATGAAAAATTAGAGGATCTTGACTTAAACAAGAAAAAGGAATTAATTGATCAAGAACAAGTGGAGAGAGAACCTAAATGTCCAAAAGAGCTTAAATATGTAAAAAATGGTGAGATAGTTGGTGCTCCAACTCTTGAAGTTAGGATAATGTCATCACTTAGAAATATATGCCAATATTTAGCCTTTGTGTCACAATTAGAACTAAAAAACATTAATAAGGCTCTAAAAGATGATAATTAGATCATGGCTATGCGAGGGGAGCTGAATTAGTTTGAAAGAATTAAAGTTCAGAATTTAGTTCCTAGACCTAGCGATTATCCTATCATTGGTACTAAATGGATATTCAAGATTAAAATGGATGAAGATAACATCATAGTTAGAAATCAGGTTAGATTAACTGCACAAGGATATTGACAAAAAGTGGGCATAGACTCAGATGAAACAAATGCTCTGGTAGCTAGATTAGAAGCTATTACGATGCTGCATGGCTTTGCATGTTTTAAGAACTTCAAGCTATATGAAATGGATATCAAAAGTGCTTTTCTAGATGGTTTTAATAATGGGGAGGTATCTGTAGAACAACCTCCCAGTTTTGAAGATCCTAAATTTCCAAATCATGTTTTCAAACTTTCAAAAGCTTTATATGGTTTGAAACAAGCTCTATGAGCTTGATATGAAGGCTTTCAAAGTTCTTAATTGAAAAAGGATTTTCAGGAGAAAAGGTTGTTACAACCTCATTTATCAACACCAAATGTAGTGACTTGTTAGCAGTTGATCTACAAATGAATCCTTATGCAAAGAATTTGCTAAGATTATGCAAAATGAATTTGAAATGAGCATCACGGGGGAGCTCACCTATTTCTTGGGAAACTAAGTAAGGCAAACTAAGGATAACATCTTCTTCAATCAAGTTAAATACACCAAGACTTTCTCAAGAGGTTTGGAATGGATGAGACTAAGCCTCACTTAACTCCAATGAGCACATCTTTAAAGCTTGATAAAGATGAAGGAGGTAAGTGTGTTGACACTAAACTTTATAGGTCTATAAAAGGTTCATTGCTTTATCTTACCGTATGGAAACCTGATATTGTGTTTAATGTATGCTTATGTGCTAGATTTTAATCATCTCCTAAAGAATCACACTTACTAGCCACTAAGAGAATCTTGGCACTCCCTCTTTAACTTTATGGTATCTTAGAGGTTCCACATTTTCACTTCATGCTTATTTCGAAGAGGATTTTGGTGGATGTAAAATATATAGAAAGAGTACTTTCAGTACATGCCAATCTTAGGGAATAGGTTAATCTCTTAGTTCTCTAAGAAACAAAATAGTATAGTTTAATCCACAACCTAGGCCAAATACATAGCTTTCAATAGTTGTTGTGCCCAAGTGTTATGGATTAAGGAACAAATAAGAGATTAGGGCATAGGTATAAACCAAATTCCCACAAAATGTGATAAGACAAGTACAATAAGTCTCTCCAAGAATTCAGTTCAACACTCTAAAACTAAGCAAATTGAAATCAGACATCACTTTATTAGAGATCTTGTGCAAAAAAGAGATATAGTTCTAGAATATGTAGATATAAAGCATCAATTGACTGATATATTCACCAAACCTTTGGATAAAGATAGCTATTATACCCTTAAAGGTGAACTGGATTTGATGAATACACTATGAGCTTAATAAGTAATTGAACAATTAAATGGTGCTTATATGAATTATACCCATGTTAAACAAGTAGGAAATTCATTGAAAATATATGTACTCTTGCTTGTTTTAAGCCTATGATGTCAAGACATGCTTATTGTTATTTTGTAACCCTCAATAAGAAATTAGCATGTTTGTTGACTATGAGATATGTATGTTCACATATGTGATTTCATGATATAATTGTTTAATAACTATGTGAACATATGTATTAGGCCTTGTGTGTGATAATAGACTTCTTTGTAATGCCAAAATGTATAAAACACTAAATATGACTTTCTTCGACACTTAAAATGCATCATTCATGAAAAACCCTTCAAAATTTTGTGAAAATTGATTTCAAATGGATTTTTATCATCTTTGATCTTTTCATAATTACAAAATTATGTTGTGCATGTGTCTAAAATACTTCCATACTTTGAAAAACTCAAAATCTATTTTCAAAGTCATTTTACATAATTTTTTTAGTAAAATTGGATAAGGGATCAATCCCTTATCCTAAAATTGGCATAAATTATGAGTTTTTGTCATAAGGGCTCGATCCCCTATCCATGGGATTGGTCCTCTTAACTCTTCCTCGAGCACAGAATCATTCTGCTTTCAAGGGATCGATCCCCTATGTTGTCCTCGAACACAGATTACATTTTGTGTTTGTGGGATCGATCAACCCCTCAAAAGGATCGATCCCATAAGGTCTTTTGATGCTTTTTTTTTTTTATCAATTTTCATTTGAAAATAACCAAAATCTTTAAAACCTTTCACTATCTTCTTCACCGAAACCCTCGTCCACTATTACCCAATATTGTAACGACCCAATTTACGAACATTTTAGTTGGGCTACAGTCGATAATATATCAGAACAATTAAATCTGACTCAATTTAATTTCTTGGTGACAAATTTAAACCAAACTAACGGTAGTACCTTCCAATTAAATTATCATAATTGTACTTCTACAAAATATTCAATATTCACATTCCCCAAACACATTTCCATATACATTACTGTACTTACAAAATTTAGATACAAAATAAATGTTTATACTGGATATACCTTTAATATAGTGGAATACTTTATTGATGTATGGCTGTGCAAAATAATTTAACTTCCAAAAGTGAGCTCAGCTACTGATGAGGCTCTGTGGTGGAAGGTAAGGGGTGAGCTCAATATGCTTAGTAAGAAAAACACGCAGCAGGTAGATAAATACACTACCTATATATATATATATATATGAAAAAATCGAAGTTCTCACGACAATATATAGATAATTTGGCAATCCAGTAATATTAATAAAATCAGAGACAAAAATCGATAATACCAAAATCGAAATCTTCACGAAAAACATACGGATAAAATGTAAAATTAGAAGGCCAAAATCGAAAATCGATAATAGAATCAACAATGATAGTGAAATCAGTTTACTACCGTAAATACAAAATTCCAAAACTTTAAGCAGTAAAATAAACGACTTCCAAATAACACAGTTCATACAGTCAAATCCAGATATCAAATAGACGATGTCATTCATACAATCAGTTTAGAAAATCAAATAAATGATACCGTTCATACGGTTAGTTCAAAAAATCAAATAGACGATATAGTTCATACGGTCAGTTCAGAAAATCAAATAGATGATACCATTCATATGGTCAGTTCAAAAAATCAAATAGATGTTATCGTTCATACAACTAGTTCAAAAAATCAAATAGACGATACCGTTCATACGGTCAGTTCAAAAAATCAAATAGATAAGACAAAGTAGAACATGCTATATCAAAATTCAGAAATGACTATTGATCAATATCGGTGACTCCGGGCCTCGCTGATCAAGTGTGCCAGGATGTCAATCGCCATAGGAGTGGTCAGCTACCCTAAAGGCTCACAAAACAGAATCTGAATGTCCGAAGATCAGAATACAAGGTACATCGTACTCACGTGCGTGCCACATAGTACATCGTACTTCGTGGACCACAGAAATAGAAATAGACAGAAATAAAACATGATTTAGCCATCGCCTTTGTCTCAAAATTAGTGCGAGTCAGACTGTATGATACACAGTTAGCACGCCCTCAAGCACATATCCTTACTATCACTTTATAAGCAAATCATTTCTTTTAAATCGCTTATAAATTCAGTTTGTTTCATAAAGCAATTCAAAAGAGGCTAACTAGCCCTTTTTCAATTAAAAATCTTAGTAAATAGGCTATGGTGATTTAATCAGGAATTTTCGACTAAAATCAATAATTAAAACTATATTAATATATATATATAATTAAATTAAATTTATGTCGGCGTAGAGAGGCCATATAATCGAGACTAAAGTTTTTTGTAATTTTCGGTACTATAAAATAGGCCTAATGCCTTCTACAATTTTGATATCTGTATATTCGGCCTAGGATGCAATATCTACAAATCCACATAAAAATGCATGAATTTATCTCTAGCAGCATACATAATTTTTCTTACCTCATTGTCTGTCTGTAGTCCTCAATGCCTCAGTGGTACGGGTTAGCGGGTCTGCTCCGATTGTCTTATTTCTTCAGAAATTTCGAACTAATATTTTTGAACTATTTTCCTTCGAGCTTTTCCTAAATTTTCAGTACACCCTCTTCTTTCTTCAATTTTTATTCTATTCTCTATAATATATATATATAACTATAAATATATATATTCTACTTTTTTCCTTCCGTTTTGAATTTCCTTTTTCTTTTAGCGCCAATTCCCTTCTTCTTCTTTTTTTTTCTTCCTCTCTTTTCTTTCTCGTCACTTGCCCATAAATATTGTTCATCGCCTCCCAAGCTCTCGGTGCTGCCTCTCCTCCTCTATTGAGGACTCCATTTGGTAGTGGTGGTCCTTCTATTCACCCCTTTTCTAGTGGCCACATTTAGCCTCCTCTGTTCGCCACCTCTTCTGCCTCTCACGGTCACCTACTTCAATCTTCTGTTTCAGCACTGTCACGCTCGCTACCTACCTCCCCCCTTTTAGCCATGTTTTCTGCCACGCATCATCCTCCTCCTTTGAGCTGCCCATGCTGCCGAACCCGAGGAGTTCCACTCCTCTTTACCCTTTCACAGCTACTGGTTTTACAATGGCTACCACAACCTCCTTACACAAGTTTACTATTAGTCCTCATCTTCTCTGTCCTCCCTCTATCATTCTCTCAGTTCTGTTGTCTTCATCTCCCTTCTCTCATCAGCTGCTTGGTTTTCAATTTCCAGGAAGGTGGAGTCCCTCCATCCCAACCTCTCCCTCTCGATCTTCTGGTCAGCCCTTGGTTTCCCAGTCACCCGCACAGGGCTCTATTTTTTAGTATGTTCTGCTTCGTTCTTCTATTAAATCAGCCTTCCACCTTCTGTCACGACCCATTTTAACATTTCCTTTAACTGAAAACCTCAATAAATTTTTCGCATTTTTCCTTTCCTTACTCAGTCGCGAACCAACTTACCACTACATTGTTGAACTGTGAGTCAATAATAATCCATTCATAACATTCATTCTTAGTTAATAAAATGATGTCATATATTTGAAAGTCAATCATTTACTTATACAAATTACAATTAATGACATCTACATCCCCCATAGTTACAACTCGATGATTACTGTGTCATTACATTGTTTAGGTACAAAAAGAATCCTATGTATATATAACTTTTACTGATGGAAGCAGCGGATGTCCAAAAATAAAGTGCCTCAGTCCTCGCTGGGCTACTATGCACGCTCTGTAGAAGGGGGAAAATAGAGAGGGATGAGCAACCACACGCTCAGTAAGGCAATAATACAAGCATGGTAGATAACTACTCTATCTACATACTGATAGTGTTATGCATAAATCATTTATAATAGGAGCATGAGGAATAAAACTATGCCATATGAGTATACATATATATCATGTATCAAAATCATGTAAAATTGGCATATAAAACATGGACTATCAACATGTGAAAACATCTCATGCTCACTCTCATTAAACTCATAAAAAGGGCAATTCATTTAAGAAACCTCCTTTTGAGTCCCATCTCTTTCTCATACCAATACAATTCCATCACAAATCATTTTCTCAATCACAAACATCATTGCTAATTCACAATTCAAATCCCACAAGGCTCGACCCCTCTCTCGGGTCTACCTTGAACAATCACAATCAAATGTATGTATAAAAATGCCAAGTCATTATATCCCAAGTGACTATGTGGACCAACTACATCATCAATCATCCCAAACCACACACATCTAGGTGTGTGGGGTATCGTGCTGGCATGAAGGTGGATATTCCCTCGACAGACTTTCTCATCACATAATCATCATGCGGTACATCGTACTCCATGTGGTATACACAGTACAGCGTACTCTGCAGACCCATATCGTAGTTGGGGGTGCCAGTCCTAGGTCTTGTTGACCCCATAACAAGAACTTGTCGTACTCATATAGGAGAGCCTCCCCGCCCCTCCAAGGCTTAAGGATGTTGGCTTAAGTATCCTTCTGTACCCATGTAGGAGAGCCTTCCTGCCGAACAAAGCCTCTCCCCTCCTCAGGCTTAAAGATGTTTGCTTAAGATCCTTCCGTAAGAGAGCCTTCCCACCGAACAGAGCCTCCCTACCTAACAAAGCCTCCCCACCAAACAGAGCCTCCCTGCCTAACAGAGTATCCCCGCCTCTTCGGGCTTAAGAATGTATGGCTTGAGGATCTTACCACTTCCACGGCCTTATACGTACCACAATGTGCAAACTTGTGCGAGCAAAGCTCTAGTACGACTCATGCATCATATCATAAAGAAACCATGTACGAGCACAGCTCCAATACATTTATACGCATAAGAAAATCACTCGAAAGTCACATAGGAGCAGAAACTCCAGTACGATTTATAAAATATCATCACAAATCAAATTAAAGTGCGAGCTAAGCTCCAGTACTTTCATGCAACTCAAAGCATCAAAATCCAGCGCGAGCGAGGCTCTAGCGCGATTTAATTCACATAGCTCGATAGGCGACTCATATGCATTCAAAACACATCACAAACATGTTTAGCAACACACATATGCTATTCCATAACATCAATAAAACACTAGCCAGCCTATCCTTTTATTTGTTCAAATCAAAGCATTGCGTTTTGTGAAAACATTCAAAACACGTGATTTATGCAATTATCAGTCTTACAATCGCTTTTTATACATCCATATAAAACCAAATCATCCAACATTCGCAACTATTTTCGCATACCAAACAACCAATTTCTCAAACGTTTATGCATTTCATAAACACCCTATAATCCCACAAAATACGAGCAGCTACCTCTATATACTTACAGAATTCCCTTACTTGGAATCGCGACGTGTGATTCCACTTTATTTAAGCTGCTTACTCGTGTGGTTCGATTCGTCTCCTTCGAGCTCTCTGAAACTGCACAATGTCTGATTTTGCATCATTATAGTCCATTATAATCCAACTCTTGCCTTTACTATAGTTGATTCGACGTATAATCCCCATTAGCTCTCATAAGGCCTAGATTCATTGTTCTATTCATATCTTAAACTCAATGATTCTTTCAGGCCTATTGATTCATACCCAATCGATATCGAATTGATATTAAGCTCATAGTGTTCATATCCCATATATTTCCTCACTATGGCTTTTCCATCAACACTACATGTGCTCATTTTCCTAATTCCACTCAACCCACAATGTAGTTTCATTTACCAAATTCAAATCATCCACATTACCTAATTGACAACTTAACAATTCTCATAAATCACCAACTCATCCAAATTACACTTTCTCACACTAGACTTATTCCATTTTCTAGGTCACACTCTAGTTCCATCACTTCCTAGGTATCTCCAAGCATCAATACACATGCAAATCTACTCCAAAATCAATTAAACATACAATGTACTTGGATTGGAGTATTAGAAACTTGCCAAATCAGGTTTCTCTTCTTGCTCCAAATGACAATGTCCTTAGCTCCTTTGATACCACCAATGGGATTTTGGGTTTCAACTATGTTGTTCTCTTCCTCAAAATGAACAACTTGGTACCTAACAGCCTCCCCTCAATTCTTACTGGAAATGGCTGATTTTAGAGAGATAAACTTAGGTTTTGGGTGAAAAATGGAAGGGTGATGTTGTTTTCCCAAAATTTTCAGATTTCAACGCTCATTTTATAGAAATAGCTTGAGAAGATCGATCTACACTAGGAGGAGATCAATCTGGTCCCCTAAATTCCCTATTTTTCACGGCATTTTAAGCATGAGATCGATCTTCTCTAAACAGAGAGCTAAGGAGATCGATCTGTATGCTTGAGGATCGATCTTTTCATTACAGAATGGTTAGGAGATCGATCTGGCCCCATTGGAGATCGATCTGCTCTATTCCATTGCCCAAATAAGAGCATTCGGGCTCTTCTAGATCGATCTCTCATCCTATGAGATCGATCTGGCCTTCATATTTTCTAGATTTTTTACAGTTTTTCTACAGCAACACACACCCAAACATCCTTAATTTGCTGCCAAAGTCATTTTCTCATCCAACCACCTTTAAGACTTGAAAATGACATCCATCCATACCTTATACACATTAAAACTTGTGTGCATTACTTGTATATCCAAAGGTATACTATATAAAACCAAATGGAAGCATTTATATTCATGCAACTTCCTTCCATTTACCGCTCTACTCATTTTGAGTTCCAATCATATTCATCACTTATAAGAACTCATTCCTTCATATTCATACACAATGAAACTTGTATGTACATTACAAATCATATTACACATATGTACATTGAATCCATGGACTTACATCAATTATACTTTACATTACAAGTCCATTAGCATTTATTGATCCAATTACACACGTTACAGCCATACATATACGGGGTCTCACATTCTCCCCTCTTTCAAGGAATTTGGTCCTCTAAATTAGAACCAAGTCACTCTTTAAAAAGTTGGGGGTACTTCTCTCGTATCAAGTTCTCAATTCCCATGTGGCCTCTTCCACCGTGTGATGTTGCCAAAGAACTTTCACCAAAGGAATTGTCTTATTCCGTAACACTTTCTCTTTTCTGTCCAATACCTGAACCAACTTCTCCATATATGTCATACTCTCATTGAGCTCCAATGGCTCATATCTTATCACATGTGCCGGGTCTGGGTGATATTTTCGAAGCATTGAGACGTGGAAGATGTTATGAACATTTGCCAAATCTGGTGGCAATACCAACCTATATGCCTTATCTTCCACTCTCTCTAAAATCTCAAAGGGAACGATATATCTAGGGCTCAGCTTGCCCTTCTTACCAAACCTCATAATGCCCTTCGAAGGTGAAACTCTCAGAAATACTGACTCACCCACATCAAACTCTAGTGGTCTCTGTCTCTTGTCAGTATAACTCTTTTGTCAGCTCTGAGCTGTCCGTAATCTCTCACATATCAACTGGACGTCCTCAGATGCCTGCTGCACTAAGTCCGAAGCAAAAATCTGTTTGTCCCCAACCTCTTCTCATCCAATAGGGGAACGGCATCTACGCCCGTACAATGTCTCATAGGGTGCCATCCCGATACTCGCATGATAATTATTATTATAGGCGAACTCGGTTAACTGCAGGTGATCATCCCAGGAGCCTCTAAAATCTAGCACACACGCTCTCAACATATCCTCGAGGGTCTGTATAGTCATCTCTGACTGCCCATCTGTCTGAGGATGAAAAGCGGTGCTAAAACTCAGTCAGGTCCCCAGCGCTTCCTAAAAATGTTTCCAGAAATGGGAAGTGAAACGGGCATCCCTATCAGAAACAACGCTCACTGGAATATCATGTAGCCGTACTATCTCTCGAATATACAGGTTCACCAACTGACTCAGTGTATCGTTAGCTCTCATAGCCAAGAAATGGGCAGACTTAGTCAACCGATCCACAATAACCCATATGGCATCAAGACCTCTACAAGTCCTCGGTAATCCCATCACAAAATCCATGGTGACATGCTTCCACTTCCAAGTCGATATCGATAGAGGCTGCAATAATCCTCCATGCTTTTGATGCTCTACCTTCACCTGCTGACAAACGAGACACTTGGCGACATACTCAGCAATGTCTCTTTTCATTTCGGACCACCAATAAACCTTTCGAAGGTTTTGATATATCTTGCTGCTCCCCGGATGTATCGTATACTTCGATGAGTGAGCCTTTGATAAAATCAGTCTCCTTATCTCAGGATCCTCGGGAACACATACTCTGCCCCTGAACCTCAATAACCCATCAGCACTCAGCTCAAAATCAATACCCATACTTGTCTGTATCTGCCTCAGCCAATCGATGCACCGTTAATTGCTCTGCTAGGCCTACCGAATACAGCCAATCAGCTTTGGCTCTAATCTCATACTAGCTATGATATCCAATCTCTCCGATCCAGGTGGGGTTACATCCAAACTGAGGTTCACAAAGTGTTCCAACAATTCATGCTCTCGTACCATCATATAAGACACTAACCCAAGGTTCTTCCTGCTCAAAGCATCGACAACTACATTTTCCTTACTCAGGTGGTACATGATTTCACAATCATAGTCCTTCCAGAGTTCGAGCCATCTCCTCTGTCTCATATTTAGTTCTTTCTGCGAGAACAAGTACTTGAGGCTCTTATGATCTGTGAACACTTAAAATTTCTCACCATAGAGATAGTGGCGCCATATTTTCAAAGTAAACACCATGGTCGCCAACTCCAAATCATGTTTCGGGTAGTTCCTCTCATGATCTTTCAACTGTCTAGATTCATAGGTAACTACCTTCCCATCCTGCATAAGAACACAACCCAGTCCCTGGTGTGATGCATCCGTATATACCGAGAATCCTCCTGAGCTGGTCAGAATGGTGAGAACTGGAGCAGTGGTCAATTGACACTTAAGCTCCTCAAAACTCCAGGTCTCATCCCATACAAACTTAACATCCTTTCGTGTGAGGCTTATCAACGGAACGGCTAGTCTGGAGAAACCCTCAACAAATATCTGATAATACCCTGCCAATCCCAGAAAACTTCTGATATCTGTAACTGACTTGGGTTGTTCCCACTATACAACTGCCTTTATCTTGGCTGAATCTACTGATACCTCATCCTTTGACACAACATGATCCAGAAATGAGATCTGCTCTAACCAAAAGTTACACTTGCTGAGTTTGGCTTATAACTCTTTCTCTCAGAGGGTCTGTAGAACTATCCTCAAATGCTCCTTATAATCTTCCCTGGACTTAGAATAAACCAAAATGTCATCTATGAACACTATCACAAACTTGTTCAGGTATGGCTTGAATATATCATTCATAAGCGCCATAAATGCTGCGGGGGCATTCGTCAATCCGATTACATCACCCTAAACTCGTAGTGGCAATAACGGGTATGAAATGTTGTCTTGGGTACATCTCCACTCCTGATCCTCAACTGATGATACACTGATCGCAGATCTATCTTAGAAAACACTTGGGCTCCTTGGAGCTGATCCAGCAAATCGTCTATACGTGGAAGGGGATACTTATTCTTAATGGTAACCTTATTCAAAAATCGGTAATCTATGCACAGTTGGAGGCTTCCATCCTTCTTCCTTACAAACAGAACCGGTGCTCCCCATGGCAAGACACTTGGTCTTATAAACCCCTTCTCCAGCAACTCTTGCAACTGCTTTTTTAGCTCTTCTAACTCAATCGGAGCCATTCTATATGGTGGTTTCAATATCGACTCGATACCAGGCACTAACTCTATGCAAAATTCCATTTCCCTTTTAGGTGGTAGTCTTGGTAATTCGTCCAGAAAGACATCAGGGTAATTCATAATTACGGGTATGTCCCTCAATTCTGGGTGTGCCTCATCTATATTAACCACATAGGCAATGAACCCTTCACATCATTCTTTCCACCATTAGTGTCACAAGTTATCACATCAATATTCAACATAAGCATATAAATCCATCTCTCAAGTAGATTAGATAAAATCATACTCTTTTCATTCATAATAAATAAAGTTCCTCTATTTCATTTCACAAATCTTACAACATAATTTTCTATCTCTAGAAACATCAAAGTCTTAGCCTGACAGTCCATAACAACATGTTTGATAGCCAACCAATCCATTCGTAATATTACATCAAAATCATTCATATTCAATAGAATTAAATCGGTTGTCATTTTCTTTCCCTCTATCATCAGTTTACAATCCCTACATAGATGCTCGGTCAATTGACTATCATTCATGGGTGTGGAATCATCAACATCTTATCCAATAATACAAGTTTCACATACTTCAACAATTTATATGCAAAGGAAGGTAATATGAAGGAGTGTGTGGCACCAGGATCAAATAACACCAATGCTTCTAAACCAAAGATTAGGATGGTCCCTTTAATCATATCCGTCGAAGCATTTGCGGTGTCCTGATCCAGTGCATGTACTCTTCCTCTGCTCACACCCGCTACTTGCTTCCTTTTTTCCTCAACTGTAGCCCTCCTCCTTGAGGCAAACATCTCAACTGGAGCTCTCTCTGACTCCCTGCCCTTCTGTGGGGCAGTCTCCATCTTCTCAGGATAATACTTAGCTATATGTCCTAGTTTCTTGCATTTGTAACACACCATAAGGGTCATCAGACAGGGCCTAGTCCTATAAAATCTATCACATCTCTTGCACCTCTCAGTAGTAGGCCGTGGTCCTCCAATAACCATACCCCTCGGTGTAGTCAAAGCCAGGTATACGGTAGGTCTAGCAACTCTCTCTTGCACCTCCTCAATCCTAGGCTTCTTCTCAAAATATCTTTGGCCTCCTCTCTTGGCCACTCTATCCACCTCAGATCTTTTTCGGTCTCTATCTCTTCTGACACTAATCTTCCCAAGCTCGGAGGCATTCCGCTCAAAGTCTTGCTCGCATAACTGAGCCTTATGTACTGCCTCCTCATAAGTCTGAAGGTCAAATGGGGCTAGCTTAGTTCGGATGGCCAATCTCAATCTATCGATGAACTTCTGAATCTTCCGGGTCTCACTACCCATGGTGTCCAGATCATATCTCCCCAATGACATAGACTTGGACTCATACTCGTCCACAGTTCGGTTCCCCTGAACCAGATTCATGAATTCCATATGCAGTTTCCTCTGTGCGGTAGCTAGAATATACTGTCTCCTGAAGGCCTCAAAGAATATCTCCCATGTAATCTCAGAGTGTCTAGCCCTCAAAATAGCTTCGGTGGATCTTCACCAATGCTCTCACTTTTTAGCATAAACACGGCAAAGGCAACGTTCTCTACTGAAGTGCATCGAAAAAACCTATACAACTTCTCCATCTCATACACCCAGTCTTCCATGACAATCGGGTCCTTCACCCCTCTGAACATTGGGGATTTCAATGCTTGGAACTCTCACAACCTGTTCAAGTCGCAGTCATAACCCAAATCACTACCGCTCCACTGTGGAGCGATAGGAGAAGCTATATCCTAGGCTGGGGCTAGTGTAACAGTAGCAGTTTCTGCAGTCTGAGGTCTCTCCGCCTCTACAGCTACCTGTCCAATCATAGGCTGTGCTGCTGGACCTCGTCTATCGCCGGCAGCTAATGCCTGCGTGACTATCTCCACCAGGTTCTCAATACTCTGCTCTATCCTAGCAAAGTGTGCCTCTGTATCTTCTGCTCTCCCAGCAGGGTCCTGTGGAGCCTGACCAGTCTGTGACTCCACACGGCTCTCAGGCCTACCTCTACGGCCTCTAGCACGTGTTCTCGCCCCTCTACCTTGGCAAGTAATTGGCATGATGCCTAACTTCCTGTATTAATAATCATTTATTAAGCTCAATCCAACACGGTATACACAGTTATATCTAAACAAAAGCACAGTAATATGGGGATGAAATTTTCCTACGTTTTATTACTGACTCACATCAGGCTAACACAGCTCTGATACCAATCTCTGTCACGATCCATTTTATCATTTCCTTTAACCGAAAACCTCAATAAATATTTTACGTTTTTCCTTTCCATACACGGTCGCGAACCAACTTACCGCTACACTGTTGGGCTGTGAGTCAATAATAATCCATTCATAACAATCATTCTCAGTTAATAAAATGATGTCATATATTTGAAAGTCAATCATTTACTTACACAAATTACAATTAATAACATCTACATCCCCCATAGTTACAACTCGATGATTACTGTGTCATTACATTGTTTAGATACAAAAAGAATCCTGTGTATATATACCTTTTACTGATGGAAGCAGCGGATGTCCAAAAATAAAGTGCCTCAGTCCTCGCTGGGCTACTATGCACGCTCTGTAGGAGGGGGAAAATAGAGAGGGATGAGCAACCACACGCTTAGTAAGGCAATAATGCAAGCATGGTAGATAACTACTCTATCTACATGTTGATAGTGTTATGCATAAATCATTTATAATAGGAGCATGAGGAATAAAACTATGCCATATGAGTATACATATATATCATGTATCAAAATCATGTAAAATTGGCATATAAAACATGGACTATCAACATGTGAAAACATCTCATGCTCATTCTCATTAAACTCCTAAAAAGGGCAATTCATTTAAGAAACCTCCTTTTGAGTCCCATCTCTTTCTCATACACATACAATTCCATCACAAATCATTTTTTCAATCACAAACATCATTGCTAAATCACAATTCAAATCCCACAAGGCTCGACCCCTCCCTCGGGTCTACCTTAAACAATCACAATCACACGTATGTATAAAAATGCCAGGTCACTATGTCCCAAGTGACTATGTGGACCAACTACGTCATCAATCATCCCAGACCACATGCATCCAGGTTTGTGGGGTATCGTGCTAGCATGAAGGTGGATATTCCCTCGCCAGACTTTCTCATCACATAATCATCACGCGGTACATCGTACTCCATGTGATATACATGGTACAGTGTACTCTACGGACCCATATCGTAGTTAGGGGTGCTAGTCCTAGGTCTTGTCTACCCCATACCAAGAACTTACTGTACTCATATAGGAGAGCCTCCCTGCCGAATAGAGCCTCCCCACAACTCCAAGGCTTAAGGATGCTGGCTTAAGGATCCTTTTGTACCCATGTAGGAGAGCCTTCCTACCGAACAGAGCCTCCCCATCTCCTCGGGCTTAAGGATGTTGGCTTAAGGATCCTTCCATAAGAGAGCCTCCCCACCGAACAGAGCCTCCCCACCTCTTCGGGCTTAAGAATGTTGGCTTAAGAATGTTGGCTTAAGGATGTAGGGCTTAAGGATCTTACCGTAAAATAGCCTCCCCACCGGACAGAGCCTCCCTACCTAACAGAGCCTCCTTGCCTCTTCGGGCTTAAGGATTAGGTTTTGAGGATCTTACCACTTCCACGGCCTTATACGTACCACAATATGCAAACTTGTGCGAGAAAAGCTCTAGTATGACTCATGCATCATATCATAAAGAAACCACGTACGAGCACAGCTCCAGTACGTTTATACGCATAAGAAAATCACTCAAAAGACACGTATGAGCAGAAGCTCCAGTATGGTTTATAAAATATCATCACAAATCAAATCAAAGTGCGAGCAAAGCTCCAACACTTTCATGCAAGTGAAAGCATCAAAATCCAGCGCGAGCGAGGCTCTAGCGTGATTTAATTCACATAGCTTGATAGGCGGCTCATATGCATTCAAAACACATCACAAACATGTTTAGCACCTCACATGTGTTATTCCATAGCATCAATAAAACACTAGCCAGCCTATCCTTTTATTTGTTCAAATCAAAGCATTGTGTTTTGTGAAAACATTCAAAACACGTGATTTATGAAATTATTAGCCTTATTATCCCTTTTTATACATCTATATAAAACCAAATCATCTAACATTCGCAACTATTTTCGCATACCTAACAACCAATTTCTCAAACATTCATGCATTTCATAAACACCCTATAATCCCATAAAATACGAGTAGCTACCTCATGTACTTACAAAATTCCCTTTCCTAGAATCGTGACTCATGATTCCACTTCATTTAAGCTGCTTACTCGTGTGGTTCAATTCGTCTCCTTCGAGCTCTCCGAAACTGCACAAAGTCAGATTTCGCATCATTATAGTCCATTATAATCCAACTCTTGCGTTTACTATAGTTGATTCGACCTATAGTCCCCATTAGCTCTCATAAGGCCTAGATTCATTGTTCTATTCATATCTTGAACTCAACGATTCTTTTAGGCCTATTGATTCATACCCAATCGATATCGAATTGATATTAAGCTCATAGTGTTCATATCCCATATATTTCCTCACTATGGCTTTCCCATCAACACTACATGTGCTCATTTTCCTAATTCCACTCAACCCACAATGTAGTTTCATTTACCAAATTCAAATCATCCACTTTACTCAATTGATAACTTAACAATTCCCACAAATCACCAACTCATCTGAATTACACTTTCTCACACTAGACTTATTCCATTTTCTAGGTCACACTCTAGTTCCATCACTTGCTAGGTATCTCCAACCATCAATACACATGCAAATCTACTCCAAAATCAATTAAACATACAATGTACTTGGATTGGAGTATTAGAAACTTACCAAATCAGGTTTCTCTTCTTGCTCCAAATGACAATGTCCTTAGCTCCTTCAATACCAACAATGGGATTTTGGGTTTCAACTATGTTGTTCTCTTCCTCAAGATGAGCAACTTGGTACCTAATAGTCTCCCTTCAATTCTTACTAGAAATGGCTGATTTTAGAGAGATAAACTTAGGTTTTAAGGTGAAAAATGGAAGGGTGATGTTGTTTTTCCAAAATTTTCATATTTCAACACTCATTTTATAGAAATAGCTTGAGGAGATCGATCTGCACTAGGAGGAGATTGATCTGGTCCCCTTAATTCCTTTTTTTTTTCACAGCATTTTAAGCATGAGATCGATCTGTCGTAGTTTGAGATCGATCTGCTCCAAAAAGAGAGCTAAGGAGATTGATCTGTATGCTTGAGGATCGATCTTTTCATTACAGAGTGGTTAGGGGATAGATCTGGCCCCATTGGAGATCGCTCTACTCTATTCCATTGCCCAAATAAGAGCATTCTGACTCTTTCAGATCGATCTCTCATCCTATGAGATCGATCTGGCCTTCATATTTTTCAGATTTTCTACAATTTTTTTGCAACAACACACACCCAAACATCCTTAATTTGCTGCCATAGTCATTTTCTCATCCAACCACCTTTAAGACTTGAAAATAGAATCCATCCATACCTTATACACATTGAAACTTGTGTGCATTACTTGTATATCCAAAGGTATACTATATAAAACCAAATGTAAGCATTTATATTCATGCAACTTCCTTCCATTTACCGCACTGCTCATTTTGAGTTCCAATCTTATTCATCACTGATAACAACTCATTCCTTCATATTCATACACAATGAAACTTGTATGTACATTACAAATCATATTACACATATGTACACTGAATCCATAGACTTACATCAATTATACTTTACATTACAAGTCTATTAGAATTCATTGATCCAATTACACACATTACAACCATACATATATGGGGTCTCGCACCTTCCTCATCCATGTATCAACCCAACTCAGCCCCTAAGAAAATCCCTAACTAGCTATTACAGTCCCCTACTTCAGCGTCTTCGCTTATGTCCCTCGGTTTTAGGATTCTCTCTTGATACTGGCAGTAGCACTCGAGCACTACTACCTCAGTTTTTACTTTTGTTTTCCAGCTGCTTCGATATAGGTATGGCAACAACTTTTCCCCTTTCTCGATTTTCTTCTTTCATTCATTATTTCCTCTTCTCGGCCTAACCATTTCACCTCACTCTCCTACGCCTTCTTCCTTATTCCCATTTCTCCCCAGTTGCTCCTATCATATATATTTACTTTAGTACATATGCTGTTTTACTTCCTCTAACCCATTGAAATTTCCAGCCTTTGCAAAACTGCTCCTATCACCTTCGTGTTCAGTTTCGCTTCAGCTGCAGTATTTCTTTCATTTCCTTCCTTTCTTTTCACCACTCAACTTGCCAGTTCAGACTGCATGCTCACATTTCCAGCCATTTCATTTCTTTCCTCTGCAGTGTACTTACGGAGACACACCTTCTTCGGTCTCATCATCCCAGTTTCCTGACTACCCATTTTTCTACTCCATTCCCACTAACTTCTTTCCTTTCCCTAACCTACTTCTCTACACTTCAGCTATTGTTAATATTTCCATTATCCTTTTTTCCCACGTTTCCTTTCATGTCTTCACCTTCCACTGACAACAACACTCCATTATTCAGGTATACTTGTATATGCGCCTTTATATGTGTGATTTTTAAATGGGAACTCTCGGTCTTGTGGACAAATAATGTGTATTTAGATATCTATATATATATATATATATATATATATATATATATATATATATATATATATATATATATATGTACATCCATGCATTGATATACATATATATTTTATATATAGATATTCATATATAGGTGCATATATATATGTATATATACATATACCCACATACATTACAATTTCTTTTGTTTGTTTCAATAATCGGATACAAGAAATTTCATGGGGTTTACAAATATTGCTTTCGAAATCTTTATTTTTTTCATCATTCTTTCTCTAATTTCATTCAAAACTTCCATTCATATCATCTTCACCTCATCTATTTGATACTTTTCATTTCTTCCATCTTCTCTTCCTCTGTTCACGTTCTTAAAATCCACTCTCTTCTCTTATTTCATCCACACTATTTTCTCATTTTATTTTCTTTTGTGTGTATTTTTTTTTTTGTTGATTGTCGCTATGTGCTGCTAGAAATCTTAAGATTCTTGTTTGTGGTTTTACCATTTTCTCCATCACTTACCTCCACTTACTCAAACCCTTGCACACAAACAGTTCGACTAAATTCCCCAACCAATTTTTCTTCCAACTTTTCAACTAGTTTGCTTTCATTTTTATTTTTTTAACTTCACAATGCCTTCTCGCACTAAAGTCATTGCCTCTAAACCATTTTCTTTTACTCCCAAGAAATGCAAGGCTACCACTAACAAACTATCATATTTTACTCCTTTCGATCTCACTGCATCTACCTCTTTCGCTCGACGTTTCAGACCACCAGCTGAACGAAACATTATGACTACAATTTTACCAATATGCAAATTAAACATTAGCAAAAAAATAGATTTCGACTTTCTGGAATCTATCAAGTTTCCTTACCTTGCTCTTTTTAATGTTTTTGGGTAAGCCAAGTTCTTTAAATCAACACTCTAGTCCCACCTAACATCACTTTCGTATTCTTTGCTAATGCCAAGGTTATCACTTCTCCCAACGATCGATGCTACATCATTGGCATTAAATCCTTCTTGATAAACAAGTCCATTAAAATCAGCAATGATCTTCTTGCCAATAGTTTCAGAGTTTGAAATGAAGGTTTTACCATTGAAGAGGAGGAAGTGCCCTTGGTCTCTCCCATCACCAATAACTGAGTTAGTGATCTTTTGATGCATGCATGACTACTACATTTGATTATCTCATGGAACTTGAGACCTCTCGGCATGAAGTACTCCCAGCTCTACAAACTTGATCGATTTTAGCTCCATCAAATTCGTGACGAAGATAGTTACAAACCCAACCTCATCCACTTTATTCTCAAAGATTGAGTGAAGATTATCTAAGGGACGATTGAGACCATTGTCTATCTGTAGCCTCTTGCCTATCTGCTTGCTTAGCTCGAAATCGATTGTTCTTATAAGACTGTTGAGCATCCTCGGAGCAATATCAGTAACGCGACTCTTCGTCACATGCACTGTTATCAAAACACCTAAAGAGTTTGGCAAAAGAGGGTCGAGGAACTGTCAGGACCAAGATATCAACATCAATATGTTGTCACGGAGACTGAGCCTAAGCCCACTGCAGCACCACTACTTTAGACACTTTTGCGAGGATGTTCATTAATTTTTGCCTCCACTTTGACACTAGGCTTGATGATATTAAGGATAGTCATAATGCTTGTTTTACTGCCCTCGAGCTCAATTTGATAAGTTATATGTTCAGTGTCAACCTCCATCTTCCTAGTTTATTAGTTTTTTAGTAGAACATTTTCTCAAAATATTTTAGGTGATCATTTTGTAATTGCTAACCGTTTCATCATCTTGCTATTGTTGTTAACTAGTTTCTATGTTGTTTTAGGAACTTGTTTGCTAATGTTATCATGAACTTGCTAATTGCTAATGTTATTTTTTTTTTCTTTCGCGTATTCACTTGCTTATTTTGCTTTAAAGTGATCCATTATTTGTTGTATGAGCATATAAATTGCCAATTACCCATTCATTGAGTATCTTCGTATCTTGGCTATAATTGATAGGGTGTATGTTATTAAGGGGGAGTGTATATTTCTTATCCACCATTGAGTGTATTCTTTTTTATCTAACAAACAAAAAAGGAGAAATCCATACATATATCTATGGTTTGAAAATTGGAAATGGCTTAAAAATTGAAAATTAATCTCCATTGAAAATCATGCTTATATTAAGGGGTAGTAAAATTTTCAAAGTACATTTCCATAAAGTTTTGTCATATAAAAAAGGAGAGATTGTTAGCTTTAAAGTGATATATGTATTTTGAAATGACAAAATCTAAGCTTGATTATTTAAAGGATCCATATTAGAATTTCCAAACCATAATTCAATATTTTTTTTTTGGATTTAAATTCCTATGAAATTATTAAAAAAATTTAAAAAATTACTTGAATAATTTCAGGGATCAATTTCATACATATCAAGGTAAAACATAAGTCAATGAAATTGAAAATTATTCTCTAACAGAAATTGAACTCGATTTTGCCTAGGAAATGATTTTGAAGGCCAAAACATCAATCCCCTAAAGAGTGAGGATTGATCACAAAATGGCAGTAAGCCTCTGGAACATAAAATGTTACAGAGAGATCGATCCTCTGTTTGGCTTTCTGTTTGCAAGTTGCGTAGAAGAATGATCGATCCCCTAATAATAAGGATCGATCCTCTAGTGTTTTTGGTTCTCTACTTGAAGTTACATATAAGAAAATAGTGATCCCTTGAGAAGACAGGATAGATCCCTTAGTGTGTTGAAAAGCCCTAATGGCTATTTTTTGAGAGTGTCAACGGGAAAATTTGTAGTTAATGCTTCACCAACCCGAGGGCCATATAAATACATGCATTAAAGATGTTGAACTAAGAAACTGATCTGATTTCAATGAGCAAAGCAAAAATATTATCATTTTACTCAAAGCTTGATATTCTTTCATCTAACTCTTGTCATTCTCATTGATTTTAAACATCAACCTTCAAGAGGTCTTTATTGTTTACACCAAACTTTCTCACTACACTAAATTCTAAATTCAAGGGGAGTGTTACCCTTGTAAGGTTCACTTGTGAGTGTTTGGGTAGTCTCTTGTTAAGAGGGATAGAAAGGTTTCTTTCTAAGCCTGGTAAAAAAGAAGTGTAAGAGGTTTCTTCTTAAGCCTTGAGAAGAAAGTGTATTGATTTCAAGAATAGTGGAATCAGCTCATTGACAAGAAGGTCAAGAAGAGATTGGCCCAACCTCTATACGTCTTGTGTTTGCTTCCTCAACTTTTTAGTATTTACTACATTGTGCTTTGTTTACATATTTGTTGATTGATAATAATTTGTAAAATTAAGTTAAAGAGACCATTAAATTAGAGAATTAGATAAAAACCAATTTACCCACTCTCAGTTAAGCCAATACAGAGGATAGTGAAAACGCTATTTGTGGTTGTACTACGGTTAAATACTTAATGACATCCTTAGAATTCAATGATCAATAAATTAAATCTAAGATAGTCAATATGCATGTTAGCTGAAGCTTTTTCATTCAATTTATCAAAAATTATTTTTATTTTTGTTTCTTCTTTTATCTTTGCCGATTTTAATATTTAATAATTACTATTTTTTGTATACTTTAATATTATAAACATTACCATTAAAAGAAACCCCCCATCTTTTGTTTCTCTTTTATTTTCTTTAGAACTATAATTTGCTTAATTCAATTGCTGCAATCTCAGTAGGATTAGCCTCTATTTCCCTAACTACAAATTAGTGGAATTATAGTAACTTTTTTATTTTTGGTACCTTCGGCATGTCTCACTAACAAAACTTTGTTTTACTTTAGATGATTGATCTTGTATTAATGATGTAATATGGAATTGTTCTTTTGTTATGAAATCTTAATTTGGTTGCTAAGATAATATAGGAAATGGAAAGATTTTTGCTTTTGTGTTTGATGATTAAGAATTGTATGAAATTTGATAGATTCTTACAAAGGAAGGAAAGTTTGGATTGAATAAAATATTCACTATCATTGTTTGCCTGTTTTGAAAGAATCAGAGAGCTTGGGCCTGGAAAAATATTACATAAAGAACGTTCTTTTGGAGCAAGGGCAACATATGGCTGTGAACCATTACCTGCCATGTCCGCAGCCAGATTACACTTATGGATTGGCAGGGATAAAACCCTAAGGCTCTTATAATTTTACTTCAAGACTTGTAAGTTACGGGCCTTCAAGTACTCAAAGAATGCAAAATGGCTTGCTGTTAATCCCCATCCAAATGCTTTTGTTGTTAACATTGGTATTTGGCTGTTATGAATGCTAATAAGGAAATGATATTATATCCGTTGCTTCGTTCCTCTGCCAATATGACCATGCCTTGATTAGCCCTGCAAAACCTCTCACAGAAGGTGGAGTCGTATACAGGGATTTTACTTATGTAGAGTATTATAGTAAGTTTTGGAGGAGGAATTTGGACCAAGAACATTGTATAGAACTTTTCAAGAACTAATTCTAGCTTCCTTGCCTATCCCTTCAGTACTTAAATCTATAATTTCCATGATTTGTTAGTTATTGCTTGCTTGTTGCCAGTTAATATGTCACGCGTCCTACATTACGGAGGCTTTGGTTTTATTTTTCCAAAATGCATAACTGCGGCATCAGTAGAACGCCCCTTAATTATTCGTGGCAATGCGCCATGTTTCAATCTAACTTACTGGTATATCTCAGTTGAGTTGTTTGGTAAAGTTTTTTCTTCAATGTGCATTGAAATTTCTGGACATAACCGTCATGTTACTCCTGTATTTTGGAAAGAATGTTATGGCTTTAATTGTTAGTATCTAAGGTTGGTCTTTATTTCCTACTTAGTCATCATTTGTTTCTTTGTTTCCTTCGAAATGACAAGCCATCAAAGATATTTTTCATTATAGAATTTGAAAGGAAACAATGAAGGAAATCATCAAACAAAATTTTCCATTTAGAAATTGAAATGGAAAATTGAAAAATACATTGTTCATTTCTCCCATAATTTTAGTCTTATTATCGAATCATTAATTTTTTTGTTTAAATAACATTGATTGAATTGTAATTTGATCGAATTTCATGTCAAAAGTATTAATTTCTTTTGAAGAAATAATTGGTACAAGACAATATTATATTGGTAATTAAATATTATATTTTATATAAAAAATTCATCATTATATAATACTTTTGAATAAAAAATAAACTATCAACAAGTTATTATATAATCAAATAATTTTAACATAAAATTATATCAAATTTATACACAATAAAACTTAAATTTGAATTTTTTTAAAATTTTGTAATTATTAAATAGACACGATCTCAATCTTATTAAGTAATGAATATGAAGTGTACTTGAAGATAAAAAAGTTTTCATTTTCATGCTAAAGAAATCAATGTATTCTTTTTCATGATAAAAAAGTTAATGTACGCAAATATGGTTCCATCAAACCATAATAAAGTAAGTTTTGGGCATTAAACATAAAGCTTAGGTGTGGAAAAAGCACTACTTTATAGTAATTCATAATGATGAAGGATGCTAGCCTTGTTTCTCTTTGAGCCTTGGTTTCTAGACTTTATAGCATAATTTTATAGTGATTTTGAGGATGACGAAATGAAATTTAATGGACAAGCCGATATCCTTATTTCCATTCCCTTGAATGGTTAAAATTTTTGAAGAAAAGCTGAAAATAATGCAACTCCATTGTCAAAATTAGCTTAACCAATGAAACTAAAAGGTTAATGAACAAAATATGCTTTTCATTAGGTTTTACTTGTTAAAAACAGTGAAAAGTAGGAAGGATGTTAAATTTATTAATTTTAACAACCAAGGTTTCGGTTTAGCGGCTATTTACCTATTTTTAGAAGAATTAAATCCAAAGTCTAATTTCCCATCTTTTTTCTTAAGTTTGTTCATGATATTCATGTATTGTAATTTTTTGGATGATAACCGAAGTTGATTTTATATCTACATCTATTTTTACTGTGTTTTGGCTTATCTTTCTGCAGATTGATGATTTGGAGTTTCGCTGTGTGGTGGTTGATTTCATTAAAACATTTTTTTATGAATGCTTTAGTTAGAATGATATATTACACTTTTTTCCCCTTTGATTAGAATAATATGTTAAATTTATTGTATTTGCTTTCATTTTGTTTTCCAGGTTTCATATAGTTTCATGATTATGATTATTTTTTTGGGAAGATTTCCTATAGGCTTGCAAAATGTTTGGCATCAAGCATATTCATTGCATTGTGAATGTTTGATAATCAAACATAGCCATTTTTCGTTGTTTTGAAATTATTATAAATAGCAATTCGAATATTATTTTAGCGAATTATATGAAGACACGTGGTATATCCAAGAGGGATCGGGCATAATAAGGCATTTGGATAAAGGAGGACAAAGGCATAATTACGAAATGAGGACATTCTCTATAAATAGAGAATAGCTATGATTCTTGAGATCAGATAACTATTCTCCTACTGAAACTCTGAAAAAATTACTCTCTGACTTAAGCATCGGAGTGAAAACGCAGGGAACAACCCCTGCGTCCTTCTGATCGTTTCCTTCTTTGCAGAATATTCTAAAGTACGTGGCACAAAGATCGAGGTAGAGATGTCAGCAACACATAATTATTGATAGTGACAACAACAATTGGCGCCGTCTGTGGAAATCGAGAAAAAAGTCATTCTGACACGATGGTACAGAGCCGTTCGGCAGCAGTCAGACCCGAGGATAGTGAAGACATGGCGAGTTCTCCCATGACGGGTGGCGGAGGAGCTGAGAGGGTGCAGAGCGAAGACAATATGATGGTGATTCCCGTCGCGGTATTCGAAGCAATGCGGAAACAAGGAGAAGAGACTGTCCAAGCTCTGCGGACAATGGTGGACCTATTCAAAGGTGTCTTCCCACATGTGAATTTACCGTCATCCATCCAACATTTGGTAGGAGAAATGCAGAATTCGCTAGATGTTGAGGGAATGCCGCGAAACGTTCATGGAGTGGAGCATGCGGCACCCATGTCGCGAAGCCTTCTCGGATTGGAGCATACGGCACCCATGCCGCGGAACCTTCCCGGATTGGAGCATGCGGCACCCACTCCTCGGAGCCTTCTCGGATTGAAGCATGCGACACCCATGCCGCGGAACCTTCCTGGATTGGAGCATGCGGCAAGCATGCCGCGAAACATTCCTGGCGTGGACCATGCGGCAAGCATGCCGCGAAACCTACATGGCATGGAGAATGTAGCAATCATGCCACGAGCCCTTCCTGGCGAAGACATGCAACGGTCCAATTACGGCATTAGAGATGATGGCAGGATAATGGGAATCCCCCAAGGCGTGACAAATGAAGGCGGCATGCCGCAATTTATTCCCGACATGAGGGAGAATCACGGAGTGCCGTGATCTGTTCCTGGTAGTGGAGACCACCCCGGCCTTGCCGACTTTCCCGGTATTAGAGAGACTCGCGAGCAGGGAGACTTGGGTAGCATGACGCGAAGCCCCCTGGGAATGTCGAACCCTAGTGGTATCCCACATGACATTCATGGCGCAAGAGCTACAATCAACCCCACGTAAGACCCTGTCGAAGTAGCCGCGGGAGATTTGTTACTTGAGGCTGCAGTAAACCTTATGCAGGAAGAGTGAGACGCCAAAGTGGAGGACATCAAGGTGTGGAGGGACCAAAGCATCATAGAATGAGGGATTCAGTACGGGAAGTTAATGGAAGTTGGAGACGTCGGAATATGGTGAATCTTAAAAGTCCCGTCGATGTGGACTCTGGGTATATAGATGAGGAAGAGGCCGGAGTGGCGGGATCCCCGCCCGAGAGAAGAAGATCAGAGATGGATCCAACTTGGAATCCTAAAACTACAACGGTAAATTACGATCGAGCTAATTCAGTCGCACATGACACTACCAACATGAAGAAAATGGTGGAACGCATTCTGGAAGAAAAGAGGTTGGTTCTAGTTGAAGAGAATTAGAGGAGGGGGATTCCATTCAGTGCAGTTATCATGAGAAAACCATTACCCCCGAAGTTTAAAATGCCTCAGATAACAGCATATACGAGAAGAATCGACCCTTATGACCACATTCAAAACTATGAGTCATTGATGTTGTTGCACGGATGGAAGGATGAAATTATGTGCAGGGCATTCTCCCTAACCTTAATCGGTTATGCTCTAAAGTGGTTCAACAGTTTGCCTGAGGGGTCTATTTCATCTTTTGATCAATTAAGGAATGAATTCCTACGGGCCTTCATGATAAACAGTCAAAAGATGAAAGATGCTACTTATCTGTTGACCTTGAAACAAGAAAATAGAGAGTCACTCAAGAGTTATATTGACCGATTTCGTGATGCCACACTGGAGATTTAAGATTTACAAGTTGGAATAGCAGTGACGCTATGTTGCGGGGAATGAGGTTCGAGAAGCTACAGGAGTCATTATCTCTAGATCAGCTAACAACGATATCAGATTTGTTTTCTAGGCAAACAAATACATTGCTCAGGAAGAAGTGATAAGACAATCCTGACAAAAGATGCCAGAGATGAAAGGAAACAGGAGAGGGAGCCCAATGACAAAAGTAATGGAAGGCCGGAGAAGCTGAGTAAAGCCCCCAAGTTAAAATACTCTGCATATACACCCTTCACTGAGTCACGAGCTTCAATATTGGCAGTAATAGAGAGGACAGGAATGATTTAATTCCCTAGAAAATTTGAAGGGAACTTGGGACGGGACTTGAGGTCCTATTGTAGTTTTCATGCAGCTTATGGCCACTCGACTTAAAAATGTCGAGATCTAATGAACCAGCTGGAGAAACTGGCTAGGGAGGGGAGATTAAATCATTTCTTACAGAATCAGAACCTTCCTCAGGGACAGGAAGATTACAGATGGCGAGACAGGCGCTTTGATAATAGGGGGAATGTAAGAAGAAATGAAGTGAGACCAAGAGAGCACAGGAATCGGGAGGTTAACAATGAACCTACCGGAGCTACTATTAATGTGATCTCTGGAGGAGAAGGAAGAGCGGGTAACTCATCGGCCTCAAGAAAGACTTACGCTAGACAGACGTACCAGATTCGTTTCGTTATGAAAGTTGACAAGAATGAAGAGGCAATTATGTTCACGCTAGTCGATCAAGGGGATGTGATTATTCCCCATGATGACCGCATGGTCATATCGACAGTAGTGGTTAAGCACCCAGTGAGCCAGATTCTGGTAGATAATGGGAGTTCAGTAAATCTTATCTATTAGAATTGTTTCGAAAGAATGAATTTGAGCGAAGATCGGCTTAGACCAGTAACTACTCCACTCTTTGGATTTACTGGCGAGAAGGTAAAGGTAGCCGGATGCATTGAATTGCCTGTTACATTGGGAGAGAGTCCTAGATGTGTAACAAGGTAAGTTCTATTCATGATGGTAAGATCAACTTCTTTGACCTACAACATCATCTTTGGAAGACCACTGTTGAATGATATGATGGTTGTGCTTTCCCCTTATTACTTGCTAATGAAGTTTCCCACGCCGGAAGGAACATGACAAATAAGGGGAGATCAAAGGAGGGCGAGGACATGCAATGTGGCATCCACTACATGTAAGGGTATGCAAAGAAAGGAAACCCTTACCATAACTGAATCGCCCAAACCCAAGCCCGTGGAAGAGTTGGAGGAAATTAAGTTGGTAGTTGAAGATGAGAACAAGAAATTGTACATTGGAAGCCAATTGAAACCCGAGGCTAAGGAAGAGTTGATAAGATGTTTGAAGGACAATGTTGATATTTTCGCATGGACCCCTGCTGACATGCCTGGAATTGATCCCACAGTGATATGTCATGAGCTCAATGTGCTGTCTGGCACCAAACCTATCAAGCAAAAGAAAAAAAACTTTTCCTTAGAAAGGCAGCAAGTAATAGAGGAAGAGATTGAAAAACTGCTTAAAGCCGATTTTATTTGAGAAGTTCTGTATCCAGATTGGTTGTCAAATGTGGTAATGGTGAAGAAAGCTAATGGAAAATGGAGAATGTGCGTAGATTTTACTGATCTAAATAAGGCATGCCCGAAAGACTCAAACCCATTGCCTCGAATCGACAAATTGGTGGATGAGACTATTGGGTACGAGTTACTTAGCTTCTTGGATGCCTTTTCTTGTTATCATCAGATCTCAATGCATCCGACAGATGAAGAAAAAACATCTTTTATTACAGACAAGGGCACATATTGTTACAAAGTGATGCCGTTTGGCTTGAAAAATACAGGGACTACATATCAGCTGATGGTGAACAAAATATTCAGGGATTTGCTTGGAGACACCATGGAAGCTTATATAGGCGACATGATTGTAAAGAGTAAAGAGGGGGAGTCCCATGCCTCGAGACTATCCAAGGTCTTGGCAGTATTGAGGAAGTATGACATGAAGCTTAACCCCAATAAGTGCTCCTTCGGGGTTCAATCCGAAAAATTCTTAGGCTTCATGATAACTAGTCGAAGGATTGAGGCTAATCCTGAAAAGGTCCAAGCGATTTTAGATATGAGACCCCCAGTGACCCTCAAAGAAGTGCAAAGATTAACGGGGAGAGTAGCTGCTCTGAATTGTTTTTTGTCGAAATCAGCAGAGAGAAGCTTACCCTTTTTCAAGACACTCCGAGGTGGGAAGAATTTTCAGTGGACCGAAGAATGTCAGAGAGCCTTTGAGGAATTAAAGGAGTATTTGAGAGCGTTCCCAATGCTCTCAAGACCCTTGATTGGAGAGCAATTATTTGTGTATTTGGGTATAGGAGGCAAGGCAGTGAGTGCAGTGCTTTTGAGAAAGACCGCCGACAGAGATAAACCGATTTATTATGTGAGTAAAATACTCTTAGGTGCTGAAACACGATATCCATAAGTTGAGAAAGTGGCCTTGGCACTTGTCATTGCTGCGAGAAAGCTGCGTTCTTATTTCCAAGCACATTCCATAGTGGTACTGACAGATCAACCTCTGAGACAAATACTACAAAAGTCTGAACATTCAGGGCGATTGGTGAAATGGGCAGTGAAGCTCAGTGAGTATGACATCAACTTTCAACCTCGTCAAGCCATCAAGGCGCAAGCATTGACAGATTTCATAGTTGAATGTACTTGTCAGGAGGACTCAACAAAACAGGAGATAGCATGGTGGAAGTTATTTGTAGATGGAGCATCCAACCATCAAGGAAGTGGAGCAGGTATTGTGCTAGAGTCACCGGAAGGAGAAATGCTTGAGTATTCTCTACGCTTCAATTTCCTTTGTTCCAATAATTTGGCTGAATATGAGGCTCTAATCAGGGGTATGAAGTTGGCAAAGGAGCTCCAGGTGAAAAACTTGTTAGCTCATAGTGATTCTCAGCTGGTGGTAATCAGTTTAATGGACAATTTGAAATTCGAGAATCCTCCCTTGTTTCGTATCTGCAGAAGGTCCAGACTTTGACCCAATCATTTGATAAATTTCAGCTCATCCAAATTAACCGATCAGAAAATAATCAAGTTAATGCTCTGTCTAAGTTAGCGTCTTCTAAAGAAACAACTAGAAGATTAGTAAAAGTAGAGAGGTTGAGAAGCCTGGTATAGATGAGGATGATGTATTAGAGATCGAAGTTGGTGAAGATTGGAGGACCTCGATCAAACGATACCTGGTAGAAGGAATTCTCCCAGAGGGCAAAGAAGCTGCTTGAAAGACCAGAATCCAAAGTGCAAGATTTGCTTTAATGAATGGGGAGCTTTACAAGAAAGGGTTCACTATGCCACTATTGAAATGCATTGGACCAGAGCAAGTGAATTACGCCTTAGCTGAGGTTCATGAAGGAATATGTGGAGAACACTTAGGAGCTAGAGCCTTGGCAGTAAAAATACTCAGAGCGGGGTTTTACTGGCCAACGCTAAAGCAAGATGCAACCGATAAGGTACAAAAGTGTGTCAAATGTCAAAGGTTCGCTCCCTTAATAGCTGCACCAGTAACAGCACTCCAAAGCATCTTTCAACCGACACCATTTGCTCAGTAGGGATTGGATATACTGGGACCTTTTTCGATGGCCACAGGGCAGAGAAAATACTTGTTAGTAGCTACGGATTATTTCACTAAGTGGATAGAAGCCGAGCCGCTAGCGTTAATCACGGAAAGGAAGGTCGAGGCAATGGTGTGGAAAGACATAATCTGTCGCTTTGGGATTCTAAGGATTTTGAATACTGATCATGAAAACAGTTCGACTGTGATGCTTTTCAAAATTTTTATGAAGGACTTGGTGTTCAACTAAAGATCTCATCAGTATCATACCCGCAAGCCAATGGTCAAGCTGAAGTCAGCAACAGAACTATATTGCATAGCCTTAAGACTCGTCTTGACAAGGCAAAGGGAGCTTGGGTGGATGACCTTCCCAGCATCTTGTGGGCGTACAGAACTACTAGTCGGGTATCAACGGGGGAGACGCCATTCAGTTTGGTGTATGGGACAGAAGTACTAATTCCAGTTGAGATAGGAGCTGTTTCTCCAAGAATAATTCCTTATGAACATGAAGCAAATTCTCAAGGCCTCAGGGAGAATTTGGACTTACTCGATGAACAGCGAGATTTAGCAGCCATATGACTTGCAGCTTACCAACAAAGGGTGGCTCGTTATTACAACTCGAGGGTAAATGACAGACTTCTCCAGGAAGGAGATTTAGTATTACGAAAAACAATCATCACCAACGCTCAGAGAGAGGATGGCAAATTCAGAGTAAATTGAGAGGGGCCATACAGAGTCAGGAAGATGATCGAACCCAGCACATGCATTCTGGAGAATCTACAGGGCAAGGAGATGTCAAAAACATGGAACGCTAACCGTTTAAAGCCTTATTTGCAGTGACAATCTTTTATTGATTAACTATTCAATTTTCTTTATAATTTATTGTTCGCAGGAAAACAATTTGTTATTTCATAAATGACGATATTACATTGCTTATCAAGATTTTTCTTTTTAACTATCTTAACTATAAATAACGAAGGGCTTGAAGCGAAAAATGCGCGAGGTAAGCCACGCACTCCACAAATGAAGGGCTTGAAGCGAAAAATGCGCGAGGTAAGCCACACACTCCACAAATGAAGGGCTTAAAGTGAAAAATACACGAGATAAGCCATAAAACATAGTGCAATGGCTTGCAGCGAAAAGTGCACGAGGTAAGCCACGCACTCCACAAATGAAGGGCTTGAAGCGAAAAATGCGCGAGGTAAGCCACGCACTCCACAAATGAAGGGTTTGAAGCAAAAAATACGCGAGGTAAGCCACACACTCCACAAATGAAGGGCTTAAAGTGAAAAATACGCGAGGTAAGCCATAAAACATAGTGCAATGGCTTGCAGCGAAAAGTGCACGAGGTAAGCCACGCACTCCACAAATGAAGGGCTTGAAGCGAAAAATGCGCGAGGTAAGCCACGCACTCCACAAATGAAGGGTTTGAAGCAAAAAATACGCGAGGTAAGCCATAAAACATGGTGCAAGGGCTTGAAGCGAAAAATGTGCGAGGTAAGTCACGCACTCCACAAACGAAGGGCTTGAAGTGAAAAATGCGCGATGTAAGCCATAAAAAATGGTGTCATGGCTTCAACCGAAAAAAGCGCAAGGTAAGCCACGCTCTCGAACCGAAGAGATGCGAAGTGATCTATTAAATATAGTGAAAATTGCTTAAAGTAAAAAAGACGCGATATGAATTCCAATAACAAACCATAATTATATGAATTCCAATAACAAACCATGCTTCATGTACATATATATATGTATGTATATATAAAAAGAGAGGCAACAACAAATATGAAAGATAAAAACACGCCTAAAATCTACTCCTTTGCAATCGAGGAAGCACTTCCACTGGGAGAATCAAGATCTTCATCATCCAAATCTTCTAGTGCATCAATTACTCCCTCCAACCGGCGAGGCTCCCAAGGACCCGAAAGATTAGAAAGATTGTCGTGAACCCCCTTCTCCATGTATGTGGCGAAGTCTTCACCGTTAGGCTCATAGTCAGTCCAGTCTAAGAATTCATTTGTATATTGTTCCACTCGCTTAGACCATTGTAATTCAGAGCTGGATTCCCCGGATCTCTCTTTCTCCAACCAAGAGCACGCCATATAAAATCCATATTTCACAAAAGCAGTAGAGAACAAAACTTTCTTGTCGTGACAATCTTGCGACAAACGATATTTTCTAACCGCCTCCGAACGAATTTGGTCACGCACCTCTGGGTTAACGTTGGAAGACTGAGCTTCTTGATGCAACTTTGAATTTTCCTCTTCCAGCTTGCTAAAATTAGTTCGAAGATCTTGAAGTTGAGCAAGAACAGCGTCATAATCAGACTTGAAAGAACTCAACTCTTCATTGGTGGCAGTCTGCTTTCTTTGAAGGCGGAGGAGCTCAATATTCAATTCTTCCTTTTCCTTCTTCAGTCTGTCAACGCATTCGGGGAGCCTTATGTATTGGTTCCTTTCATTATGCAATTCTACCCTTTCAGCTCTTAATCGGGCAAGTTCAACATCAACTAGAGATCGATAGGCTCTATGCTACACATTGTTGGCAATCACTTGTTGAGCAGCCTGAAATTATCAGCAAATATCAAGATAAAATTAACGAAGAAGAAAATAATAAAAAAGATAGAGGAATACCTGGATGACCAAATAATCAGACCGGTTGTCAGAAGTAGTGAAATTTCTAAATAATTCCACCTCATCCCGAGGAAGAATGGTTGACCAGCCAAGGTGAGATGCTACTCCTGGATCATGGATTGAGTCATTGTCATTCACACCAGGATAGACAATAAAGCTCTGGCCTCGAACAACTCACCACCATCTATTTGATATCGGGAGGAGTTCAGCTCCGCTATTGATGGAAGCACTAGAGCATTTCGTAGAATCAGTTCAATATGCAATAATCATCGATCAATACGAGAAGGACGGGTAAGATTGCATTCTGCCTTGTTCCTCCAATGATGTTCCTCTAACTCGGGATCAAGAGTAGGAGCTTCTACTACAGGTTGTTTACTTTTGCCCTGAGTTCGAGAACCCGATCCTTCATGATGTGGAGAAGAAATTGTAGGAGGGGATCTTGATCTGTCATCTCGGGCTCGAACTCTAGAAGAAGTTTCCTTAACTTGTCTGAAAACTTGTGGTCGCCTTCGCTTTTATGGGCGAACGGCTTCAGGAGTAGTCTCCGATTCGTCTCCCTGAGTAAAAGTTGTTCCGAGTATACTTGTTCCTAAAAGAAAAGAAACAAAAAAGAATAAGAACGACTACTTAAAAAATGAACAACTATATGTACATGTGAATGCAATGTGAAATCACCCGAATTAAGATAAGCATCAAGAGAGTGAATGTTAGCCAAACTTTCATCGGAAGGAAAATCTAGGAAAGGGCTTCCAAAAGCCTCCCCTTGACCCCATTCCAAATTCTCATCAAAATTTTCTTCAGAGGACCTAGAAGGGTTCCTCACAACTTGACCTTCTTCCACGAAAGTAGGAGGCAAGACGGGTGCAGGCGCAGAAATGGGAACAGTGGAAAGGCGCCCCCAGCCAGCAGCAGTTATATTTTCTGTAGTTAGTAAAGATGACAAAGTACTCCCATCATCTACTTGTAGCTGGGAGATTAGGGAGCTATATAAATGTCTTAAGTCAGAAGGGCGACAAATGTTAGGGGGATCACGAAGACACCAATGAGTGGGAATGTTTAGAGATGGCGGAAACTCAACAATAACCAAATCTAAAGCATAGTTATGCAATTTAGATGGTAGTCTTCTAAAAAACTTGCTACTTTGTCCTACCCCACCAACCTTATGAATACTAAAGCTAGTCAAGTTCGGAACACTACGAACTCAAAAAGATGAACTAAACAAAGGAACAGTAGACGTTACACCGCATCTATGACATATGATTGAAAACCCGACCACCTGTGCCCATCCATTAGGATAAAGTTAAGCGGGAACTATACTGAAATGCTGGAGAAAAGAAACTCCAAAATCAGGTAAAGGAAAACGGAGTCCAAACTCTAACGAAGCCAAGTGAACGGGAACGCCGCTACTGACTGCTTGAGGGGAGTATTCCCTATCAGTAGGAAGTCTATAGAAATAATCCTCGGGCAAAGGAAAATTATTACGAACAGACTCAAGGTCAGATTCACTAAGTTTAGAAGTGGAGCCCAGATTTAGTTGTTTGCCAGTACCTCTTCTAGCCATTAGAGCTTGCCGCGAAGGTAGCTTGCCGCGATTGGTAAGTGAACGTCGTGAAGGTAGCTTGCCGCGAATGTAGCTTGTCGAGATGGTAAGTGAACGCCGCGAAGGGTAAGAGCTTGCCGCGACAGTTGCTTGGCGAGAAAGTAAGTGAACGCTGCGAAGGATAAGAGCTTGCCGCGATGTGGAGCTTGCCGCTAAGGGTAAATGAACGCCGCGATGGTAAGAGCTTTCCGTGAAGGGTAAGAGCTTGCCGCGATGTGGAGCTTGCCGCTATAGGTAAGTGAACACCGCGATGGTAAGAGCTTGCCGCGAAAGGTAAGAGCTTGCCGAGATGGTAAGTGAATGCCGCCAAGTGAAGCTTGCCGTGAAGGTGATTGAATGCCGCCACTTGCAGATTGCCGTGAAGGTGATTGAATGCCGCCAAATGCAGATTGCCGCGAATACCTACGGCTTGCCGCACCTAAAACAGAAAGCTTGCCTGAAATGAAACGAAGTAGCAATCCCCCTTCAATATATATGTACCACGCGCCGTGCCAATCGCAACGTGACGGCCGCGCAAAAAAATAATAATAATAATAAAATAAAATAAAAAATAAATAATAATAATAATAATAATTTAATAATGATAATTTTTTTATAAATGTACTCTTTCGCTTATCCGTGATTGATTCGCAAAAGAGTGGGGAACAATTGTTATAAATAGTAATTCGAATATTATTTTAGCGAATTATATGAAGACACGTGGTATATCCGAGAGGGATCGGGCATAATAAGGCATTTGGATAAAGGAGGATAAAGGCGTAATTACGAAATGAGAAAATTCCCTATAAATAGGGAACATGTATGATTCTTGAGATTAGATAACTATTCTCCTACTGAAACTCTGAAAAAATTACTCTCTGACTTAAGAATCGGAGTGAAAACGCATGGAACAACCCCTGCGTCTCTCTGATCGTTCCCTTCTTTGCAAAATATTCCAAAGTACGTGGCACGAAGATCGAGGTAAAAACGTCAGCAACGCATAATCGTTGATAGTAACAGCAACAGAAATAATTAATCTAATACCAATATAAGCAGTTATTTTGTAAACAATGATCATAAAATTACTGTTTATTTGCTAGACCAAGACATCAAAGATTTATAATTCGCCGCAATGCACAGGCCTGAATCTAATAATAATAATAATAATAATAATAATAATAATAATAATAAGTTCTATTAGGGACTTGTAATATCATCACCTTAATTATTTATTCACAACTAATACTAACCAGACTATTCCTATTTAAATGGTTCTTAGGTTAATTTGTGCTTCCTTCAAAAGGTTCTCTCAGCTGTGTTTGTGCTTGATTAAAAAAAAATAAAAAATCCGCCATGTTACTTTTCCTGCACTCCCAAACAAGTGGAAAGGGAGACGGGGATTCCTCCAGCTAAAAAGAATAGAGCAATGATCTGTCTTTTTCTTGCATAGTGACCTTCCCTATCCACCACTCCAGCTGAATTCCTGGATAGAGGGAAGCTTCCCAAGGTAACTAAACCACGCCACCACCCAACAAATCACCGCTACGTATCAGCTTCCATGATTCTCTCCCTATACAATAATAATCTAATATTAGATCAATTAATTGAAAACAATGCCAAATGGCCTAGATAGAAAGAAGCGTGTCATGGTCAGTTGGTCATCCCTCGTGGTCTAGTAATCAAAAAGTAATGCCCTTCACAAGAGGTTGTATGGCAGACCCCAACCTCCCCATGTTCCAAATTCCACCTCATTCGTCCCCAGGCCAGTTTCTCCCTTTTATATAACCCCACCAATGCTTCACTCCTTCACCCATTTCTTTTCTTCTGCCAGCTTCCTCATAAGTCTTAACCCAATTCTCATTACTCTTTCTTGTTGCACCACGTTCCCAAAAACTAGAAAAAAAAATGTGTAGCTTCAAGGCCAAGGTGACCACATGTGTTGAAATAACACCACCTACGGTGGCCAGGATTGATGGCCGTCCGGTCCTGCAACCTACTTGCAATCGTGTTCCTAGACTTGACCGCCGTAATTCGTTGAAAAAAATATCACCCCTGTCCCCTCCACCACCACCACCATCAACGCTACCAGTAGCAAGTGCCACTATAGTCAATAGTAACAGGGCTAAGGCCTCATTGACATCGCCTTTATCCCCAAACTCAAAGTACCCCCGGCCTGCGGCTATTAAGCGAGGGAGTGATCCCAATGCATTAAATTCAAGTTCTGAAAAAGTTGTCACTCCTAGAAGCACCACAAAAACCTTGGAGAGGAAGAAATCAAAAAGTTTCAAAGAGGGCCAGGGGAATGGATTATCTTCGTGTATTGAGCCATCTTTGAGTTATTCCTCTTCTTTGATCGTTGAGGCACCAGGAAGTATAGCTGCAGTGAGGAGGGAACAGATGGCACTTCAACAAGCACAAAGAAAGATGAAAATTGCCCACTATGGAAGATCAAAGTCGGCCAAATTTGAATCTGAGGTCGTTGATACTTCAAGCGCTGTGACTAAGTCTGGTGACGAAGCGAAGAGGTGCAGTTTTATCACGTCTAATACAGGTACAAGTCATCTACTGGAATTTCCTTGTATAAGACCTTGTTTGGATGCAAGGCGATAAAAAGTTGTTAGAGCTTTGACATGCTAGGTTCACGTCTTGTGAGTTTAATTTTATTTTATACGATTCATCTATTTCATATTATATTGTAAAAGTTTAGAAACTTAATTTCATAGAAAAAAGATAATGAATTAAAAATTAGTTAAGCTAAAGTCTTGAATTATATATATTTTTCCATGCTTAGATCCTATCTATGTGGCTTACCATGATGAAGAATGGGGAGTGCCAATCCACGATGACAGGTATAATCTCTTTGTCACTCTCCCTCCATCCTCTCTTATATGTGACTAATTTTTCCTGTTTCTTAACTTCATACAGCATGCTCTTCGAGTTATTGGTTCTAAGTGGTGCTCAAGTAGGCTCAGATTGGACTTCAATCTTGAAGAAACGTCAAGATTTCAGGTCAATACACTATTCCACTGTCATTAACCAGAAAGCATTATAGTATAACGTCTAACAAAATATTCTTTTTCCTAACAATTGCCAGGGACGCATTTTCAGGGTTTGATGCAGAAACTGTAGCCAACTTCACTGAAAAGCAAATGACATCAATTAGCTCAGAATATGGTGTTGAGATAAGCAAAGTTCGAGGTGTTGTGGACAACTCCAACCGTATTCTCGAGGTATTTAGTCCTTCTACCACTCATTTCAATCAGTCGATGTTAGATCTTTGGTCTCTTTTATTCTTTTATTCTTTTTGGCGTTGTTGTTCAAAGTTCAAACTCCGAAAAGAACTTTCTTTCTGAATTGGTCCTTAAAAATACTTATTTGCATCCGTCTCTATGTGTGAGACTTGATTGTCAAACGGCTTACTTTTTAGTTTATATTTTCTCTTGGCGAAAATTTTTTGGGAATCAAGTTGCAAGCTGTTGTTATCTTGAATTAATGACCCCACATTTGGCTGTTAATCATCATAAAAAAATGTGATAAATACTCTTGACGAAATTAAAGTAATGAGGGGCCACTAACTTTTATCACCAATAACCTCACATGCTTTCAATAAACACGACTTTATTTATCCATCTAATTAATAATACCTTGAGAATGCAAAATTTGAATTTGAAAAAGAAAGAAATACTCTTTTTTTAATGTTCATAAGAAAATAAAATTTAAAAAAAAAATTGAATTTTAAATTTAATTCTCCCTAACGAAAAATAACAATTATTAACTCAACCTTTTGTTATTTTAAAAACCATCATTTCTTGATATACTTGATTTCTGCACTATGACAGGTTAAGCGAGAGTTTGGATCATTTGATAAATACATATGGGGATTTGTGAATCACAAACCAATCTCGACGCAATACAAATTTGGTCACAAGATCCCTGTTAAGACATCAAAGTCAGAAAGCATAAGCAAGGACATGGTGAGAAGGGGGTTTAGGTTTGTTGGACCAACGGTGGTGCATTCCTTCATGCAAGCCGCTGGTCTAACCAATGACCACCTCATCACATGCCACAGGCATCTCCCTTGCGCTTTGTTAGCCGTTCGGAGGCAGGTCGTTTCACCGGCCGATCTATAGATTAAATAACATTATTTAAAGGAGATGCTAATGGGACGAGATAGAAAGCATGCCAAAATGCATAGAAGTAACTAAAATCCAATTAACTAAATAGAAGTTGTGAGTGCGTGCCTATGTATGATAATAGATTATAAAGATAGATAGAATTAAGGGAAATTAAAAAAGGGTTTTGTGACTTGTGACTTGAGAAATGTTGTGAGAGTTTTTTTTTTCTTTTTTATGGTTTGTTTATTTGAAAGATTTGTAGATAAGACAGCGAGGAAGTGTGCTGGAATAGTTCTTTTTTGAGAAAAGAAAAGAAAAAGTATTCTTAGAGAAAAGAAAAGATGGGTATTAGGTGGTGCGGCGGGGTGGAGGAGGTGAGGGGGGCAGAGAGCATGTGCATGTGCTGATGTGCATGTGCAAGTGCAAATGGGAGGCAATGGCATGTGTGGGGTGTCAGTTACTTTTGAATGCATGTGATGTTTGCTTTACTTGGGTCTGCCTTTCCTTTTTAACAGCCTGTGGTGGAGGACAGGAGGTGGTGGTGGGATACTTCTTTGGGACCACCTTGACCTACCTTACCATCTCTTTCCCTTTGCATTTTTTTTCCTTTTATTGTATTTTTCTTAGCCTTTTTGTTTGGGCTTTGGGGAATATTAAAACCCAAAATACTGCTTGGATTTGGTGTGGCTTTTTCGCTTTCTGAGTGAAGTTTTATACTTTTTTCATGTGATTTTGCACAATATATTTACTAAATAGCAATACACTTTTAAAATGTTTACTTGACATGATAATTACCGTTGCTGCCAGAATTGGCATTTCATAGTATCAACAATAATTAAAAATTAATATATTTGAAGATTCTCAATCACATTAAATATTAACGTAACAATGTCTAGGAGAAAAAATAAAACAAAATAGGTAATCAATTGTATAAGCTTTTATTTAGTTGCATAATACTTTTATTTTTTTATTTTGATGATTTTGTTTCAAAAAAAATTCAAATGTTTAGTCTCAGTAGATACAACCTTATCATTTAAAAATATTCAACAAAAATATTTTAACAAATGATTAAATTAAATAATGTGTCAATCTTGTTGCATTTTGTTCTCAACTCACATCAAATCGGAAAATAGGTCTAAATTCGAAACCAAGTAGAACCGATAAATACAACAAAATAGAATTTACTTTGTCTTTCATATATAGTTAGATTAGAACCCACTCTTTGCCCCCTTAACCCAAATAACCAACAATAAGTCCAAGCGCTTAATTAATTCTTTGTAGAACTTCATTTTTTATATTGCCCTTTTTGTGTAAAGCTTGATTGACTGTTGATAGAATTTGTTCGCTCTAATCGCTTATTAGATTTAGGACTTGATTGACTATTTATAAAATTTCACCATTCTAATCACTAACTTGATGTATGACTTGATCGAATCACCTGCTAGGTGTAGGGCTTGATTTATTTAATCACCTACTTGATATAGGGCTTGTTATATATATAAAATCACCTATTTGCTATAGAGGTGGATTTTTTAAAAAAATTGGTTGTTCTTATTGCTTACTTGGTATAAGGCTTGATTTTTTTTTAATCACCTACTTGATTTTGAGCTAAATCACCTACTTGGTTTAGGGCTTGGCTTTTCTAATCACCTATTCGATGTAAGCCATAATTTTTGTAGAACTTGATCATGCTAATTGCCTACTTGTGTAGGGCTTTTTTTTCTAATTGTTAACTTGGTGTTCGACTAAATTGCCTAATTGGTGTAGGACTTGGTTTTCTAATCGCCTACTCGATGCAACCTTTATTTTTTATAAAACTTGATCATTTTATGTGAGACCCCATGTATGTGCGACTTTTGTTATATGTTAATGGAATTATAAGACGGATAATTTTGATCATATAAATCTGAATAAAATTGCAAAGAGAATGCATGAATATTCATGAATACATGTAATGGCTAAATAAGGGCTGAAGTGGCTACAAATTAAATGAATGAAGTTTAAATCTTTCAGACTAATATAAGGACTCAAACATGAATTGATAATACAAGGCCAGTGAGTTCTATGTACCTTTTATGATTCCACTCGGTACACACAAGTTACATAATACGTGAATCATAAGAAATGGATCTTTTCATACTCTAAGTGTGAATAGAATGCAAAATGGATAGTGAAGCAATTGAATACAAGTTGTTCTTTGAAATTTTGGGAAAAAAATGCAGTTGGGAACCTACAAATGAAGGCCAGATCAATCTCTTATTCAAGCAGATCGATCTCAATGCAGTTCTGCCTAGAAAGGATCGATCATTTCCCAAACACAGATCGATCTCCAATGGTTTTTGGCTAGAAAGGATTGATCCCTTCCTAAAGAGCAGATCAATTTCCTCCTCAAAACAGATTGATCTCCACTTGATTCTGCCTGGCAAGGATCGATCCCATCCCATGAGCAGATCGATCCCACAGCCTATATATTGAATGCCGAGAGAGTTTAAAGCAAGGGAAGATCAATCTCTCACCCTAGGAGATCGATCTCATAAGGCCAATTCTATAAAAAAGGGCTCGATAGTCGAGTCTTCTTCCTTGAAACATCAAACACCTCTCCATTTTCACAAAGTAACCTAGCTTTCTCACTCTAGAATATCATCACCTTCCTACTAGATTTGAGAAAAGTTATTTGAGAAAAGTTGTTCATTATGATAAGGAGAACAACATAGTTTGGAATCAACATTCAAGTTGCTGAATTGAAGGGGCAAAGTTTTCCCTTAAGATTTGGCCAAGTGAGGAGGTATAAGCTAGGTAAGTTTTCAATATACCAACTTCAAGTATGTTTATCTAGACATTGTTATGGGTTATTTGGTATATGTATTGTTGGTTAGAACTACCTAGAGCATGATGGACCAACCATGACAAAAAATGAGTTTAGTATGAGAAAATGAACTAAGGTTCATTTAATGATGAATGGATTATACTAATGTGTTAGTAATGCTATATGCATGATATTGAGATGGTTTTGTGAAACCAATATGTTGGAATATATGAGGATTCAAATTAGGCATAAGAGGTATATGATGAAATGCCTTAGTGAAGCAAAGTGTAGTGTTTGCCGAAATAACCATGAGAGCTAAACAATCGTGGTGTCGACCTTGGCTAGGCATGGCGCACCATGCGTGACTGAATGGTCAAGTGGACCAAGCGTTGAATATTCGACTCAATAAGACATTGTGGGCCTAAGGCCGATCCAATGTGAATCAATAAGCTTGATGGGTCTAATAGATTCTCGAAAAATGAATAGTATAATCGAAATGGACTTAAGAGAAAGTAAGGCCCAGTAAGAGTATATAGGCACAAAAGTTAAATCGATTGTAGTGTAAGTGAAATACAGATAAATAGACTGTATTTAATATGATAAATGATTTTGTGTAGCTTCGGAGATTACATTAGAAGCGAATCAGACTCTGCGATCGAGTAGTTCTGAGGAAGTGGAATCACTCGACACGATTCCAAGTAAGAGAATTTTGTGAGTATTTAGAGGTAGCTGCACATATTTTGAGGGTATTTACAGGGCATTATATTTGCTAGGTTACTTGAAAAATATGATTTTGCCTTGAAAGCAAATTTTAAAAAAAGGGTAGTAAGGCTAATAAATTGCATGACTGTCATGTTGTGATATTTTTATGAAATACATTTCTTTGATTTAAGCAAAATTGACAGATAGGCTGGCTATTTGATTTCATAATTTCATGAAATAACATGAGTCAGGTGTTAACTTTGGTTTCAAGCGTGTTTGTTGAAATTGAGCCGGGCCTATTAGATTTATATGAGTTTAATCGTGCTGGAGCTTTGCTCGCACTGGAGTTCGATATTTTAATATGCATGAAACGTGCTGAAACCTAGTTCGCACCATATTTTGAGTTGAGATGTTTGCAAACCGTACTGGAGCTTTTGCTCGTACGTGGGTTTCATCTATTTCTTATGTATATAACCGTACTGGAGCTATATTAGTACATGATTTGACCATTATTTATTTTGCGTAAATTCGTACTGGAGAGTTGCTCATATGAGGATTTTTACCGATTATGCATGAAATTGTGCTAGAGCTTTGCTCGCACTGGGCTTTTCACACTGTGATATGTAATGAGCTGTGCTGGATACCTCGTGTCGACTGTGTGTCACACGGATGAGATGCTCGCGCGAGCCGTGCTGGATGCCTTGTGTAGACTATTAGTCGCACGGATGAGATGCTCGCACGTACACTTAAGACTGAGTCAGTTATACATGGTATGGGGTAGATAAGACCTACAGTAGGTACCCCTGATCATGATATGGGTCCATGGAGTACGTTGTACCATGTTATGATGATGTTGATTTAAAGTCTCGCAGGTAGGATTAACCCTCCTCCTGTTACAGCATGATGCCCCACACACCGGGATCCGTGTGGTCTGGGATGATAGTGACATAGTTAGCCAACAGAGTCCTCGATTGTATACAGTAACCACCTATCTCACATAATATCACATGGTTTTATATGCACGAAACATGATTTGTGTTATCCAAGGTAGAACCCGAGGGAGGGGTCGAACCTTGTGGGATGTTTTTAAAGGATGATGACTTTTCATGGTTTATGTCTGCTTTCATGTTTTACAGTACATGATATATTTATACACATGCGGCATAGTTTTACCTATTTCCTCATGTTTAAAATGAAACGTGGATTTAATGATGTGTTGATGAGTTTTACTAAGTTTTGAAAATGTGTTAAACCTTGATGGATTGTTTTATGATGAGTTTTTCTATGTGTTGAGCGTAAGACGTTAACATGATGGTTTTCCATGTTTACATGCCTATTTTCATGTTTTCCGTACGAGATATATGTATATACATGTGGCATTGTTTCAGTTATACCTCATGCTCTGGATATAAAAAGATTTTTATATCATGACATTATAAGCATGTAAATAGTGTAGTTATCTACCTGCTTGCATTATTGCCTTAATGAGTGTGTGGTTGCTCATCCCTTTCATTTTCCCCATTTACAGAGCGCACACTGTAGTTAGTGAGTGGCTGAAGAGTCGCATCCAGATATCCACTGCTTCCCATCACTAAGAGGTATACACACTGGTATCTTTTTGTATCTAAACATGTAGTAGCACATTAATCATTTAGGAATGTAATATGAGGGATGTAAATATTAGTAAACACGTACAAGTATTGAATTTCAATTTATAAAGTATACGTGTTTTTCTTTGAAATAAATTAAAGAGATAGATGGCATAGTAGATGGTAAAGAGTGACTAATACTGACTCATAGCCCAACTGTTTGGTGGTGAGAGTGTTCACGACCGGGAAAGGAAAGGAAAAAGCGAAAAAGTTTTAACGATTTTAAGTAAAAAGGGGGTCGTGACATTTTAATTACCTACTTTGTGTAACCTTAATTAATGTTTTGTAAAACTTGGTCTTTCTAATTGCCCTCTTGTGTAAGACTTGATTTTTTTAATCGTTTACTCGATATAGGTTTTTTTTTTTTATAGAATTTGTTTGTTGTAATCTCGTACTTGATGTAGGCTTGATTTTTATAAACTTGATTATTCTAATCACCTACTTGGTGTAAGACTTGATTTTTCTAATTGCCTACTTGATATAGGGCTTGTTTTTTATAAAACTAAATCACTTTAATTGCCTATTTGTAATCGAGTTTGTTTTTCATAGAGCATGATAGTTCTGATCACGTACTTGGTATAAGGCTTGTCTTTTTATAGAACTTGATCATTTTGATCGCCAACTTGGTTTAGGGCTTGATTTTTCTAATCCCCTACTTGGTATTGTTCTAATTTTCCACTTTGCATAGGGCCTGATTGCTTTAATCGCCAACTTAATGTAAGGCTTGATATTTATACAACTTGATTGTTCTGATCACCTATTTGGTGTAGAGCCTTATTTTTCTAGTTATCTACTTGATGTAGGGCTTGATGTAATGCCCTGGAAAGTTAGGAATTTCGAGCTAACTTTTTTCCTTTTCTTATCATGTTTGTCATTCGGGTAGTGTAGTTTTCACTAAACAAGTGGGTTACTACTCGTTTTAAAAGTTCAAGACTAATTATCTAAGGTCTCATCTAATTACTACGTGATGCATGCCATTTCACCTAAGACAAAATTTCAGTTTCAACGTCTCTGTTTTCCATTCTTAAGTAACATCAAAGATTTACATCAAATTACTACATAGATATCATCATAAGGTACATTTTCGATCATTCAAACATTTTGGTTCTTATTACTTACATCTCATTCCTATACATTATGTATACAAAAAGAATTAAATTTTGGAATATAAACAAAATATCGAGAGGTTATACCTCAACAGACGAGTATTAAGCCCTAAGCATGTGGAAAAACACTAAGTTCAGCATTCTCGTGCTTGAGTCTAACGTAAGTAATTTATAAGGAAAGAATGAAGGTAATGAGCTAACACTTAGTAAGAAATATACATAAAAGATGCTAGGCTTATATCATACTAATGCATGCTCAAAAATCGAAGTTTAGTAGCATAAATCACGTCATATGCATTCTGATGAGTTTACTTAACTATCCTCTACTATCACCGTCTCGTGTTAAGGCTTTAAGGGGCATTAGTCGGAAGCATGCTTTGAAGCTTCTCACTTCTCCGAACCCTAACACTTACCAACTGTGGTCCCTACTCACAAGTGATTTCAGCTAACTGAATGCATGTGCCATGCAAAAATCAAATGCACCAAAATCAGTGTTTAATTCTACATTTCAAAGAACATTTAAAATATTTTATATAATCACCCTTTTATGAAGCATACACAATTTAGACAATAGTTGTCAAAACTCAAGTTCAATGTTCCAAAACTATTATTAAATCCGATATCCAATGCATAAATATATAAATTGAAACAATTATCACGAGACACGGTGTCAATCTCTAATAAGTAATATAACCATAATATATCCATGGTAGCTAGGCATGGTCCACACTTCCCTTACAAAAGGGCACACTATCTATGATCATAGACCTTTTCAGTGCCACTATACAGCTAGCCATTGGTGTAACTTGTCTTTACTAATTTTCAGACAATAACTTTGCCATAAGGCAATTACTCTACTTCTAAACTACCACACATGTATATATATGGGTCCACCCACACAGGTGGCCATCCAACAATATATATAACAGTCACACTATGTCACATAGGCATATAATATTACAGTACCATAAATCTCAAAATGGATCCTTTATTTTAAATGTAAGCATGATTGTCAAGACATGGAAAATCATCTAACTATACTGAAAGGATTTGATGCATTATTTTTAAAACAATGCTATCACTTTAAAACACATGGATCTCATTAAAATAATCCTCATGCTATGCATAATTAAATATAATGCATAAATGCAACTTAACATGTATCATGCCTTTATCATGCATTGTGACGCCCCGAAAACGCGGAAAACAGGGCAAATTTAAACTTTTATTTCGCATCTGTTCACAATTAAGGGTGCATTCCCGTACAGTATCATGCATCATCATACATAATTTATAACTTTCGCCTCAGGAGCTCATAATTATATGTCATACCATATACATTACTTAATTCAAGGTTAATTAATCCTAATACATCCCATACCTCATTGTACATTAAGAGTCTGTAAATACAACATAAGTCTGGGTACATGAAATGTTAATTATACCTCAATACAATATATGGCCTGGAGCTCAAGTCCTCCACTAGTCACTACTCCGCATGTCGTAGGAAAACTCTCTTTACTTGAAGAAATCTGGGGGAAAATAAAACAGGGTGAGCTTCTAAATTGCTCAGTAAAGGGGTAAACGGTTCATTTATAAGAAAATGATTTGCATAGCACAATCATTTTGTTTTACATGTTAAAACTCAATAAACTCAGTGAAAAATGTAGCATGAATAATGAAAACATTTTCTTTACTCAATTCTCAAGGCTCATGTAGAAACATGATAATAAATGGCTCAAACCATGGTTACAAGTAGTTAGAAGCATGTAGAACAAACATGTATAAAATAGGATGCGATAATGGCTTTTCTCATAAAACGTGATGAAAATCACCGCATTAATAATGCACGTGACGTAGCCACAAAACACAATCTCATGTGTATAAAAAGGAGACTAGGTAAGAAAATTCATATAAAACTCGTTATGGCACATCACAATAATCTCCTCTGGGTGCGCATCTCAGGCATCCTCAAAAGAAGGAACGTCGACAATATGGTCGTGTACATGGTATATTGGACTTACACGTTACCAAAACAAGGCCCGGCCTTACATGCTACCAAAGCAATGCCTCTCCTCATGTACACTATCGATCTTATATGCTACCAAAGTAAGGCCCGGACTGACATGCTACCAAAGCAAGGCCTCCCAACGCTACCAAAGCGGGAAAAAATATCGATCTTACATGCTACCAAAGCAATGCCTCCCAGCACTACCAAAGCGGGGAAAAATATCGATCTTACATGCTACCAAAGCAATGCCTCCCAGCGCTACCAAAGCGGGGAAAAATGTCGGCCTTACATGATACCAAAGCAATGCCTGATGTGTATTCAACATGACACGCCTAAGTCTCTATAATAGCCATTATCATATAAAACCGTTTTACCTTCACATAAAGCTCATAATTGTTTTTCTCATGAAATTCATTTCAAAAATCGTTTTGTACTCAACACAAAACATGTAAAAACTGAGCTCAAACCGGCAAACCACACACACATTTCTCAAATCGCTGTACGCCTTAACATAGAGCCCAAATCGCTTTTCACTTTTTAAACTCAACACAGTTGTAAAACATTTTCATACTTCGTTTACAGCTCATAAAAATTTGGGCCCCAACCGGCTATAAAATCGTGTGCAATAACTCATTAAAACATGCTTGTTTCCTCAAATCTCATTTCATGCTACTATTATCATCACAAATCACATACACAAATGGGTTTGAGTTTTCCCTTACATCGTTGCACCTCGTATAGTGCAATCGTTCCCCCGTATCATGGACTAGCCTCATATTCTTCTCTGAAACTCCCGACCTGTCCAAATGATGTTAAAACATCAATATTTCATCTTAATTACATCATCGAACACATATTTGCTCATATTCTTGTTATCTCATAATTCTATCACAATCCACATTCTCATCCACTACATCTCAAAATTTTACATTTCTCATACTATATTTCAGGCTAAATTCACTCAATTGCCTCAATTCCAAATTTATAGTCAAAAATCCCAAATTGCCACAAATTGCCTAACGTTATCTTTACTCTAACAAAATCATAATTTCATCAATCTCTAATCATTTCCTAGCTATTTCATCACAATGCCAATAACCATAATCATAAAAAATCACTTTAAAATCCAAGATCAAAGTTTAGAATTTACCCAAACTTATGGAGTGCTCTATTCCCACCTCGATTCAATCCGTCCTTCGATTTCCAAATATGTCGTTCTCCTTTGGATGAGAAACAACTTTCCTTCTTGCCACAACCTTTGATTCGAATGAAAATGGGTGATTTAAAGGAGAGAGAAAGCTAGGGCTCGGCTAAAATGGAGGTTAGAGAGAGAGAAAAGATAGAATGCAGGAAAACATAAGGGTCTTTATATAGGCGGAGGGTAGGAGATCGATCTGGTCCTAAATGAAATCGATCTGCATTTGAATTTGGGAAAGTTTTAGGGCAATTTTATGCCTAGGAGATCGATCTGTCGTGGGGTGAGATCGATCTCATAATGGCTTCACGAGATCGATCTGCTCTTGAGGAGATTGATCTTCTGTTTACAGAATACTTCATGAGATCGATATGCTCTTGTAGGAGATCGATCAGCATTTTACAAAATCGTTTTGGAGATCGATCTGTTCCCTTATAAGATCGATCTTCCCATCAGTTCTTGCACATTTTCTGCATTCTAGAGCCATGAGATCGATCTCTCATCCTTGAAGATCGATCTGGCCTTCACTGATTACAGTGCTGCTGTACTAAATTGTAGAAAACTCAAAGTATAACTTTCCATAATCTACCCCATAGTTCATATTTCAATCCATACACATTCAAGACTTAAAAACCTCATCTTCTCATACTTCATCATATTTAAAACTTGTGTGTATATAAATATATCATAATTACATATACCAAATTACAATTCTCATAAATGGGGTATACAAAATTCACGGTTCTCACATGCATACTTAGCGTGACATTATATGGTGTGCCTAGTGTGACCTCTAAATTCTCAATTTCACTGTTCATAAATCTTCAAGGTCTCAAAGTGTATATACACAATTCAATATCATTCCACAATATTCTTAAGCCATATCAATAACTTTTACATCTCAATATCAATACTAAGACTCCTACCATCATTATGGGTTCTCTTAGTATTCCACGAATATTTAAATATTACTTTAGCAATATCCATAATAATTCCTAAATCATTTAAATATAACGCAATTATTTAAGACCCAACTCAAGGACCTATCCATAACCATGTAATCACAATATCATCATCATCATCATCATCATCATCATCATCATCATCATCATCATTTATTCATTTCCATAATCTTCCACAATCATCACATACACAATTATGATATTCCATCAAGCCACATTCATCCATGATCACGTCATTCACCATATAGTATATAACATAACTCTAATACTCTTATGCTAAACAATATAAACCTAGCAAGAAAGGTAGAGAAAATGAGAGGGCAAGGAATGGGAGAAGAAAGAAGAATTAACCCTACTCATTCTAACCTATTCCTAGCATTTTTCTAAACCTTCATACATTGAAATAACAGTTGTATGGGAGAGTAAACAACAACTGATTGGTGGGAGAAGATAGCAAGGGAAATGGCTCGATTTTTAAGGGGAAAGGCTATTCTTTTAGCTTAAGATTAATGTATGTGTGTTAGAAATTAATGCCACGATAATGTATGAATATAGAATGGTCAAAAATTGAAGTTTGGTTGCTATTTTAAAGTGTCATAGCAGCAGAAGAAAGAGTGAAGAGAACAATAATAATGAAGTTCGACTACTTAAGGTTAAAAGAGTAAGAAGTTTTCCATGGTTCAAGCTTAATATACATGAAAGCGTATAAATGAAATGATCACATATAGTTGATATATGATGTAGGGTTTGTTGAGATTTGTAAGGAAGCTCATTGAGAAAAAGGTTCAACCAAAGACTTCTACTTAGGGTAAATGTGACCTAGTGCTAAGTAATTGAAATTACCTTATGTGTATGAATTTATTCTAAGTGTTTTGGTGTAATTGAATTTATAGAAAATTATGAAGGAGATGAAATAATATCAATGATCCAAGTGTACAAATGAGGTGTTGCTAAGCACTAAGCTTACTATAATATTGGTAAGATTACAAAGATGTTGTTTTGTTTATATTGTTTAGTATAATAGTGTTAGAATTTGTTTTATACTATATAGATAGGTCATGGAATAAGTCTTGAATAATTATGTGGATATTTGAATGATTTTGAAATTATTATGAATTATTACTAAAGTAATATATAAATATTCGTGGGATACTAAGGAGACCAATAATGATGGTAGGGGTCTTGATATCGATATCAAGATGTAAAAGTGATTGAAATGGTTTAGCAATCTTGTGGAATGATAGTAAATTGTGCGTAGGCACTTTGAGGCCTTAGGGATTTATAAACAATGAAGTTGAAATTTTAAGAGCACACTAAGTATATCATACAATGTTATCTTAAATATGCATGATAAGAGCTTAATACATACTAAGTATGCATTGCTGCTTAAATGTGACTGACATCCATGTGTTTTAACGTGATAACATAGTTTTAAGAATAATGTATCAAATTCTCATTAATATCACGTGATAATTGACCCTATTTGGACAGCTATGATTTTTGAGAAAGTGATATTCGTTGATGGTGTCACGACCCATTTCATCTTTTTAACCGAAAATCACTATAAATTTCTTGCATTTTCCTTTCCTTATCCAGTCGTGAATAACTCACCACTACACAGTTGGGCTGTGAGTCAATAATAATCATCACTCATCATTCAATCTCAAATAAATCAAAAGGAGTGTCATTCATTTGAAAGTTAAGTTGTAATACATGACATGTTTTTTGACTTTTACATCCCCCACATTACAATACAAAATGACTATTGTGCCTTTACATGTTTATATACAAAAAGGATCCTTGTGTATATACCTTTTAGCGATGGAAGCAGCGGATGTCCAAAATACAACGCCTCAGTCCTCACTAGGCTTCTATGTATGCTCTATAGAGAGGGGAAAGTAGAGAGGGATGAGCAACCACACGCTCAGTAACGAAATAATTCAAGCATGGTAGATAACTACTCTATCTACATGTTGATAGTGTTATGCATAAATCATTTATAGTCGGTGTATGAGGAAATAAAACTATGCCACATGTATATACATATATCATGTATTGAAAATCATGTAAATAGGCATAAAACATGGAAATATCAACATGTCAAACCATATCATGCTCATTCTCATTAAATCTCATCACAAAAAAGGAATTTCATTTAAGAAACATCTTTTTCAAATCACATCACATCTCATCACAAATCTCTTTATCAAATTCCAGCACATCTCATCATAAATTAAATTATCATTTCTTTAAATCACAAATCCCACAAGGCTCGACCCCTTCCTCTAGTCTACCATGGACAAATCACAATCACACTCATGTATAAAAACCATGTGGTATTATGTAATATCAAGTGAGAGCGGTCACTATATCTCAAAGACTATGTTGGCCAACTATGTCATAAATCATCCCAGACCACATGGATCCCGGTGTGTGGGGTATCATGCTGGAACGAAGGTTGGTTAGTTCTCCACCAAACTTTCTCATCAGTATCTCAACCACGCGGTACAACGTACTCCATGTGATATACACAGTATAACGTACTCTGCAGACCCATATCATGGTTGGGGGTGCCAGCCGTAGGACTTATCTACCCCAATGCCATGTGTAATCGATATAGTCTTAAGTGCACATGGGAGTATATTTTAATGTCAGGTCATAGCCCCTCATGGCCTTCAGCGCCCCTTTTGGGTTCCTTGAATTAATTAATGTTAGGTCCTAGGCCCTCATGGCCTTGCTCGCCCCTTTTTGGTTCCCCGAATTAATCTGTATTACCCTCACCACAACATCATACATACCACAGTGTGAAAACCTGTGCGAGTTAAGCTCTAGCATGATTCATGCATCATAAATAAATATCCTCGTACAAGCAACGCTCCAGTACAACATTTATGCATAAATTCATGAGAAAACCTCGTACGAGCATAGCTCCAATACAGTTATATGCATAAGAAACCACTCAAAATCCACGTACGAGCAGAAGCTCCAGTACGGTTTATAAAACATCATCACAATCAAATCAAGGTGCGAGCTAAGCTCCAGTATGTTTCATGCATGTGAAAATATTAAAATCATGTGCGAGCGAGGCTCCAGCACAATTTAATTCACACAAACATGATAGGCGGCTCATAATCAACCAAAACAATCTCAAAATCATGATGAGCACCTCTCATGTGCTTTTTCACAAAGTCATTTAAACACTAGCCAGCCCATACATTATTTCGCTTAAAATCGAGCAATGTGTTTCGTGAAACCATTGAAAACATGTGATTTATGCAATTATTAGCCTTACTATCCCCTTTTCAAGAATCATTTCATAATCCAAATCATATACATACTCGTAGGAATTCACACATACCAACAATCATTTTCGTAAACAATCGTGCATTTTACAATACCCTATATTCACCCACGAGTTCAAAGTACGAGCAGCTATCTCTATATACTCAAAAAATTCCCTTACCTGGAATCACGTCGCGTGATTCCATTTCCTTACACCTGCTTGCTTGTGCTGTTCGATTCGTCTCCAACGAACTCTCCGGAACTGCACAAAGTCGTATATCACATCAATTTAGTCCATATAACACAACTCTTGTGTTTGCTATAGTCGATTCAACCTATAGCCTCCATTAATACTTATAAGGCCTCGTTTTATTGTTTTACTGATATCTCGAGTCTATTGATTCTTTTAGGCCTATTGATTCATACTAAATCAGTATTAAATCGATATCAAGCTCATATTGTTCATATTTCATCAATTTCTTCACTATGACATTTTATCAAACATCTTATATACTCATTCCCATAATTTGACCATCCTTAAAATGTGGCTTCATTTAACCATCTCAAATCATTCCCATTACTTCAATAACAACTTAGCATAATCCATAAATCACCAACTCACCCAAATCACATTTTCTCACACTAACTCATTCAATTTTCTAGGTCACACTAGTTCCATCACATCTTAGGTAGTTTTAACCATCAATACACATACAAATTAACTCCAAAATCAATAAATAGACAAATATACTTGGGCTGAAGTATTAGAAACTTACCAATCTAGTTTCTCTTCTTGCTGCAAATGAAAATATCCATTGCTCCTTCAATCCAACAAATGAGGCTTTGATTCCAAAGTATGTTGTTCTTCTCTTGGATATGAACAACTTTGTATCTAATGATCTTTCCTCATATCTTACTGAAAATGGGATGATTTAGAGAGAGAAAACTAGGTTTTAGATTGACAATGGAGGAAATATGGTTGTTTTCCATGATTTGCAGATTTCAATTGCACCTTTTATAGAAATAGCTTGATGGGATCAATCTGCATAGGGTAGAGATCGATCTTGTCCTCTTAAATCCCTCATTTTCGTAAAATTTTTCAAGTAAGAGATCGATATGTCGAGGCTTGAGGTCGATCTGCTTCAAGCAGAGAGTTAAGGAGATCAATCTGGCTTAGGGAGGAGATCGATCTACTCCAACCCGAGAGCTAAGGAAATCGATTTGCTTGCATTAAGGATTGATCCCTTCATTACAAAATGTTTATCAGATCGATTTGGCCCCATTGGAGATCGATCTGCCCTGTTCCATTATTCGAATAAGAGCATTTTTGGCTTTTCCAGATCGATCTTTCCTTCAATGAGATCGATCTGACATTCATACTTTCTAGATTTTACTGCAGTTTTCTATAGTAACTCACACAAACATCCTCAATTTTGCTGCCATAGTCATTCTCTCATCCAACCACCTTTAAGACTTGAAAATGACATCTATTCATAATTTATACATATTTAAAACTTGTGTGCAATCATTGTATAACCAAAGGTATACAATACATGACTAAATGGAAGTATAAAGATTTATGCAACTGATGCAACTTCATTCCATTTTACCACACTACTCATTTTTCATTCTACTCACATTCATTACATACAAAAGTCCATTTCTTCATATTCATACATAATGAAACTTGTACGTACATCACAAACTCTTATTACAAGTGTGTACATTGAATTTATGGACTTTACATCACTTATACTTCTCATTACAAGTACATCACCATACTTATGAATTCATAAGGTTTACATATGAAAATACGAGTCTTACATTCCTCCCCTCCTTAAAAGAATTTGGTCCTCCAAATTAGAACTAAGTTACTCTTAAAAAAGTTGGGGGTATTTCTCCTGCATCAAACTCCTCAATTCCCATGTGGCCTCTTCTATCGTGTGATGTTGCCAAAGCACTTTCACCAAGGAAATTATCTTTATCCTCAACACTTTCTCTTTTCTATCTAATATCAGAACAGCTTCTCAACATAACTCATACTCTCATTGAGCTCCAACGGCTCATATCTTATCACATGTGCTGGGTCTGTGTGATACTTTCGAAGCTTAGAGACGTGGAAGACGTTATGAACATTTGTCAAAGCCGGTGGCAATACCAACCTATACGCCTTATCTCTCACTCTCTCCAAAATCTTGAAGGGTCCGATATATTTAAGGCTCAGCTTGCCCTTATTACCAAATCTCATAATACCGTTCGAAGGTGAAACTCTCAAAAATACCTATTCACCCACATCAAACTCTAGTGGTCTCCGTTTCTTGTCAGCATAACTCTTTTGTCAGCTCTGAGCTGTCCGCAATCTCTCACATATCAGTCAGACGTCCTCAGATGCTTACTGCACTAAGTCATGAGCAAAAATCTATCTGTCACCAACCTCTTCCCATCTAATGGGGGATCAACATCTACGTCCATAGAGTGCCTCATAGGGTGCCATCCCGATACTCGCATGATAGCTATTATTATAGGCAAACTCGACTAACTGTAGGTTATCATCCTAAGAGTCTCCAAAATTCAGTACACACGCTTTCAACATATCCTCTAAGGTCTATATAGTCCTCTCTGACTGTCCATCTGTCTGAGGATGAAAAGCGGTGCTAAAACTCAAGTGGGCCCCCATCGCTTCTTAAAAATGTTCTCAGAAATGGGAAGTGAAGCGGGCATCCCTATCAGAAACAACGCTCACTGGTACACCATGTAGCCCTACTATCTCTCGAACATACAGGTTCACCAACTGACTCGGAGTATCGGTAGCTCTCATAGCTAAGAAATGGGCTGACTTAGTTAATCGATCGACAATAACCCATATGGCATCATGACCTCTGCGGGTCCTTGGTAATCCCATCACAAAATTCATGGTGACATGCTCCCACTTCCATGTCGGTATCGGTAGAGGCTGCAATAATCCTGCAGGCTTCTGATACTCTACCTTCACCTGCTAACAAACGAGACACTTAGTGACATATTCAGCAATGTATCTTTTCATTCCAGACCACCAATAAACCTTCTGAAGGTTCTGATACATCTTGGTACTCCCCGAATGTATTGTGTACTTCGATGAGTGAGCCTCCGATAAAATCAGTCTCCTGATCTCAGGATCCTTGGGAACACATACTCTGCCTCTGAACCTCAATAAGCCATCTGTACTCAGCTCAATATCAATACCCACACCTGTCTGTATTTGACTTAACCAATCGATACACTGTCGATTGCTCTGTTGAGCCTATCGAATACAGCCAATCAACTCTGGCTCTAATCTCATACTAGCCATGATATCCAATCTCTCTGATCTAGGTGGGGTTACATCTAGACTGAGGTTCACAAATTAGTCCAACAACTTGTGTTCTCATACATCATATAAGACACCAACCCGAGGTTTTTCTAACTCAAACCATCGGTAACTACATTTGCCTTACCTGGGTGGTACATAATCTCACAATCATAATCGTTAAGGAGTTTGAGCCATCTCCTCTGTCTCATGTTTAACTCTTTCTGCGAGAATAGATACTTAAGGCTCTTATGATCTGTGAAAACCTGAAATTTCTCACCATAGAGATAGTGGTGCCATATTTTCAAAGCAAACACTACGGTCGTCAACTCCAAATCATGTGTTAGGTAGTTTCTGTCGTGATCTTTCAACTGTCTAGATCCATAGGTAACTACCTTCCCATCTTGCATAAGCACACAGCCCAGTCCCTGGTGTGATGCATCCGTATACACAAAGAATCCTCTTGAGCTGGTAGGAATGGTAAGAATTGGAGCAGTGGTTAATCGACGCTTAAGCTCCTCAAAACTCCTTTCACATGCCTCATCCCATACAAACTTAACATCATTCCACGTGAGACACATCAATGGAACAGCTAGTTTGGAGAAACCCTCTACAAATCTCTAATAATAACCTGCCAATCCCAGAAAACTTCTGATCTCAGTGACTATGTTAGGTTGTTCCCACTATACAACTGCCTTTATCTTGGATGGATCCACTGATACCCCATCCTTCGACACAACATGGCTCATAAATGAGATCTGCTCTAACTAAAAGTTACACTTACTGAGTTTGGCATACAATTCCTTCTCTCGGAGGGTCTGCAGAACTACTCTCAAGTGCTCCTCATGATCTTCCCTAGACTTGGAATAGACCAATATATCATCAATAAACATAATCACAAACTTGTCCAGGTATGGCTTGAATACATCATTCATCAGTGCCATAAATGCTGTGGGGGCATTCGTCAATCCGAATGGCATAACCAAAAACTCGTAGTGGCCATAACGGGTACAAAATGTTGTCTTGGGTACATCTCCACTTCATATCCTCAACTGATGGTACCCTGACCGTAGATCTATCTTTGAAAATACTTGGGCTCCTCGAAGCTGATCCAACAAATCATCTATGCGTGGAAAGGGGTACTTGTTCTTAATGGTGGCTTTATTCAACAACCGGTAATCTATACACAGTCAGAGGCTTCCATCCTTCTACCTTACAAACAGAACTGGTGCTCCCCAAGGTGAGACACTCGATTTTATAAACCCCTTCTCTAGTAACTCTTGCAGCTGTTTCTTTAGCTCTTCCAACTCAATCGGTGCCATTCTATATGGTGGTTTAGATATCGGCTCGGTACCAGGCACTAACTCTATGCAAAATTCCATTTCCCTTTCAGGTAGTAGCCCTAGTAAATCGTCTGAAAAGTCATCAAGAAATTCTGCAATCACTGGTATGTCTCTCAATTTCGGGTGTAGCTTATCTATGTCAACCACGTAGGCAATGATCCCTTCACATCATCCTTTCTACCGTTAGTAACATAAACCATCACATCAATATTCAACATAAACAAATAGATTCATCACTCATGTGATTAAATAAAATCATACTCTTTTCTTTTATCATAGTTATGTTCTTTCATTTCTTTTCATCAAAGTTTACAATAAGATTGTCTAATCCTGAAAACATCAATGTCTTAGCATGACAATCCATGACAATCCATAACAACATGATTGGCAGCCAACCAATCCATTCTCAATATTACATTAAAATCATTCATATTCAATAAAATTAAGTCGGATGTCATTTCCTTTTCCCTCTATCTTCAATTTACAATTCCTACATACATGCTTAGTTAATTGACTATCGTTCATGGGTGTGGAAATCATCAACATTTTATCCAACAATGTAAGTTTCACATGCTTCAATAATTTATGTGCAAATGAAGGAGATATGAAGGAATATGTGGCACCAGGATCAAACAATACCAATGATTCTAAATTAAAGATTTGGATTGTACCTTTAATCACATCAGTCGATGCATTTGCTGTGTCCTGGTCCAGTGCGTGCACTCGTCCTCTATTCACACCCACTGCCTATTTCCCTTTTTCTTCAGTCGTAGCCCTCCTCCTCGAGGCAGCGGTCTCAACTGGAGCTCTCTCTGGCTCCTTGCCCTTCTGTGGGGTAGTCTCAATCACTTCAGAATAGTATCTCAAAATATGTTCAGGCTTCCCACACATATAACATGAAATGAGGTACATCTGACAGGGTCTAGTCCCATGGTATCTGCCACACCTCCTACACCGATCAGTAATAGACCATGGTCCTCCAATAACCATACCCCTCTGTGCAGTCAAAGCCGGGTACACGGGAGGTCTAGTAGCTCTCTCCTGCACCTCCTCAATCTTAGGCCTCTTTTTAAAAGATCTCTGGCCTCCTCTCCTGGCCACTCTATCCATCTCGGATCTCTTCTGGTCCCTGTCTCTTCTGACACTAATCTTCCCAAGCTCGGAGGCATTCCACTCAAAATCCTACTCGCATAATTGAGCCCTATGTACATCCTCCTCATAAGTAAGTATGTCAAAGAGAGCTAGCTTAGTCCAGATGGCTAATCTCAATCCATCAACAAACTTTTAAACTTTTCAAGTCTCACTACCCATCGTATCCAGGTCGTATCTCCCCCAAAGATATGCATCTTAACTCATATTCATACACAGTACGGTTCCCTTGAACCAAATTCATAAATTCCATCCGTAATTTCCTCTGTGCGGTGGTAGGAATATATTGCCTCCTAAAGGCCTCCAAGAATATCTCCCATGTGATCTCGGAGTGTCTGGCCCTCAAAATAGGCTCGGTAGATCTCCATCAATGCTCTACCTCGCCTTTTAACATAAACACAACAAAGACCACTTTCTCAACTGATGTGCATCTGTAAAATCTGTACAGTTTCTCCATCTCATACACCTAATCCTTCGTAGTAACCGGGTCCTTTACCCCTCTAAACATTTGGGGTTTCAACTCCTGAAACTGTCTCAATCTGCTCAAGTCGCAATCATACCCTAGGTCACTCTCGCTTGGCTATGAAGCAATAGGTGAAGCTGTATCCTGTACTGGAGGTGTCATCGTCTCAGTAGCCTGAGGTCTCTCCGCCTCTGCAGCTAGCTGTCCAGCAGTAGTAGGTTGCGCTGCGAGACCTCGTCTATCACCGACACCCAATGCCTGAGTGACTATCTCAACTAGGCCATCGATACTCTGATCTATTCTAGCGAAACATGCCTCAATATCCCCTGGTCTCTCAACAGGGTTCTGAGGAGCCTGGTCAGTCTATGGCTCCGCACGGCTCTCAGGCCTACCTCTACGCCCTATAGCACGTGCTCCCGCCCCTTTACCTTGGCGCGTAATAGGCATAATGCCTAACTTCCTGTATTCATAATCATTTATTAGTCTTAATCCATCTCGGTATACACAGTTATATCTAAACAACAACACAGTAATATGAGGACGTAATTTTTCTACGTTTTATTACTGACTCACATCAGGCCAACTCAACTCTGATTTCAATCTCTGTCATGACCCATTTCATCCTTTTTAACTGAAAATCACTATAAATTTTTTGCATTTTCCTTTCCTTATCCGATCGTGAACAACTCACCACTACACAGTTGGGCTGTGAGTCAATAATAATCATCACTCATCATTCATTCTCAAATAAATCAAAAGGAGTGTCATTCATTTGAAAGTTAAGTTGTATACTTATACATGACACGTTTTTTACTTTTACATCCCCCACATTACAATAAAAAATGACTATTGTTCCTTTACATGTTTAGATACAAAAAGAATCCCTATGTGTATACCTTTTGGCGATGGAAGTAGCAGATGTCTAAAGTATAGTGCCTCATTCCTCACTGGGCTACTATGTACGCTCTATAGAGAGGGGAAAATAGATAGGGATGATCAACCACACGCTCAGTAAGGCAATAATGCAAGCATGGTAGATAACTACTCTATCTACATGCTGATAGTGTTATGCATAAATCGTTTATAGTCGTTGCATGAGGAACTAAAACTATGCCACATGTATATACATATATCTTGTATTGAAAATCAGGTAAATAGGCATAAAACATGGAAATATCAACATGTAAAACCATCTCATGCTCATTCTCATTAAATCTCATCACAAAAAGGGAAATTCATTTAAGAAATATCCTTTTTAAATCACATCACATCTCATCACAAATGTCTTTCTCAAATTCTAGCACATCTCATCATAAATCAAATTATCATTTCTTTAAATCACAAATCCCACAAGGCTCGACCCCTTCCTCGGGTCTACCCTGGACAAATCACAATCACACTCATGTATAAAAACCATGTGGTATTATGTAATATCAAGTGAGACAGGTCACTATATCTCAAAGACTACGTTGGCCAACTATGTCATAAATCATCCCAGACCACATGGATCTCGGTGTGCGGGGTATCATGCTGAAACGAAGGTGGGTTAGTTCTCCGCCAAACTTTCTCATCAATATCTCAACCATGCGGTACAGCGTACTCTATGTGATATACACGATACAACATACTCTGCGGACCCATATCATGTTTGGGGGGTGACAAACATAGGTTTTATCTACCCCAATGCCATGTGTAACCGATATAGTCTCAAATGCACGTGGGAGTATATTTTAATATCAGGTCCTAGCCCCTCATGGCCTTCAGCGTCCCTTTTGGGTTCCCTGAATTAATCAATGTCAGGTCCTAGCCCCTAATGGCCTTACTCGTCCATTTTGTGTTCCCTGAATTAATCTGTATTACCTTCACCACGACATCATACATACCACAGTGTGAAAACGAGGTAAGCTCTAGCATAATTCATGCATCATAAATAAATATCCTCATATGAGCAACGCTCTAGTATGGAATTTACGCATAAATTCATGAGAAAACCACGTACGAGCATAGCTCCAGTACGATTATATGCATAAGAAACCACTCAAAATCCACGTACGAGTAGAAGCTCCAGTACAGTTTATAAAACATCACAATCAAATCAAGGTGTGAGCTAAGCTCCATCACGTTTCATACATGTGAAAATACTAAAATCCCGTGCGAGCGAGGCTCCAACACGATTTAATTCACACAAACAAGATAGGCGGCTCATAATCAACCAAAACAATCTCAAAATCATGATGAGCACCTCTTATGTGCTATTTCACAAAGTCATTTAAACACTAGCCAGCCCATACATTATTTCGCTTAAAATCAAGCAATATGTTTCATGAAACCATTGAAAACATGTAATTTATGCAATTATTAGCCTTACTATCCCCTTTTCAAGAATCATTTCATAATCCAAATCATATACATACTCGTAGCAATTCACACATACCAACAATCATTTTCGTAAACAATCGTGCATTTTACAACACCCTATATTCATCCACAAATTTAAAGTACGAGCAGCTATCTCTATATACTAACAGAATTCCCTTACCTGAAATCGTGTCGCGTGATTCCACTTCCTTAGAGCTGCTTGCTTATGCGGTTCAATTCGTCTCCAACGAACTCTCTGGAACTGCACAAAGTCGTATATCACATCAATTTAGTCCATATAACACAACTCTTGTGTTTGCTATAGTCTATTCAACCTATAGCCTCCATTAATACTTATAAGGCCTCATTTTATTGTTCTACTGATATCTCGAGTCTATTGATTCTTTTAGGCCTATTGATTTATACTAAATCAATATTAAATCGATATTAAACTCATAGTGTTCATATTTCATCAATTTCTTCACTTTGGCATTTTATCAAACATCTTATATACTCATTCTCATAATTTGACTATCCTCAAAATGTGGCTTCATTTAACCCTCTCAAATCATTCCCATTACTTCAATAACAACTTAGCATAATCCATAAATCACCAACTCACTCAAATCACATTTTCTCACACAAACTCATTATATTGTTTAGGTCACACTAGTTCCATCACATCCTAGGTAGTTTTAACCATCAATACACATACAAATTAACTCCAAAATCAATAAATAGACAAATGTACTTGGGCTGAAGTATGAGAAACTTACCAATCTAGTTTCTCTTCTTGCTCCAAATGAAAATATCCATTGCTCCTTCAATCCAACAAATGAGGCTTTGATTCCAAAGTACATTGTTCTTCTCTTGGATATGAACAACTTTGTATCTAATGGTCTTTCCTCAAATCTTACTTAAAATGGGATGATTTAGAAAGAGAAAACTAGGTTTTAGATTAAAAATGGAGGAAATGGGGTTGTTTTTCATGATTTGCAGATTTCAACTGCTCCTTTTATAGAAATAGCTTGATGAGATCGATCTGCCTAGGGTGAAGATCGATCTTGTCCTCTTAAATTCCTCATTTTCACGGTATTTTTCAAGCATGAGATCGATCTGTTAAGACTTGAGATTGATATGCTTCAGGTAGAGAGTTAAGGAGATCAATTTGGCTAAGGAAGAAGATCGATCTGCTCCAACCCGAGAGCTAAGGAAATCGATTTGCTTGCATTAAGGATTGATCTCTTCATTACAGAATGTTTATCAGATCGATCTGGCCCCGTTGGAGATCGATCTGTCTTGTTCTATTACTCGAATAAGAGCATTTTTAGCTCTTCCAGATCGATCTTTCCTTCAATGAGATCGATCTGGCATTCATATTTTGCTGCTATTTTCTATATTTTGCTGTAGTTTTCCGCTGTAACTCACACAAACATCCTCAATTTTGTTGCCATAGTCATTTTCTCATCCAACCACCTTTAAGACTTGAAAATGACATCCATTCATACTTTATACACATTAAAACTTGTGTGCAATCATTGTATAACCAAAGGTATACAATACATGACTAAATGGAAGTATAAATATTTATGCAACTCATGCAACTTCATTCCATTTTACCACACTACTCATTTTTCATTCTACTCACATTCATTACATAAAAAAGTTCATTTCTTCATATTCATACCTAATGAAACTTATACGTACATCACAAACTCTTATTACAAGTGTTTACAATGAATTTATGGACTTTACATAACTTATACTTCTCATTACAAGTACATTGCCATACTTATGAATTCATATGGTTTACATCTGAAAATACGGGTCTTACAGATGGGATTAAACATGTACCTATTGCATTATTGTTCTTGATCATGCATTTTAGGTGATAATATGCTTCTGATCATGTGACTTTGTTAAAGCTTTCTTAATGTGGGATTTTTATTTTTTGAGACTAATGGAACCCTATATTGGATGCCTCTGTGGCATCTAATGTAAATATATATGTTATAGACTCTGTCTGTGCGGCAAATAGGTATTATTATTATTATTATTATTATTATATAGATCACTGTCTAGCATATGTACATGTCATGGACTCCGCATGTGTGGCAAATGGGTATCAAGATATATGACTAGGTTGTACGCATATATGTATAACATGGACTCTGCTTGTGTGGAAAATTGGTGTATATATATATATATATATATATATATATATATATATATATATATATATATAAAGATATTGGGATTGGAATATGGCTAAATTACTGTGTTAGAATGTCTAGGAATCGATAGTTGTCAAGAAACAGGGATAATGAAGTGATTCAAAGCACACTTCCATTGATACCTCTGCAAACCCAGACATATTTAGAGTCTTTTAGGGCATGATTTGAGATAGTTTATAAGAATTTACAATGATGATATGACATTGACATCTATCATAAGTTTCATACATTGTATTAAAACAGTATAATCTTACTTCTACACTTATAGAAATGACTTATTTGAACTCTCGCTCTCTAAATTCCTTTAAATTCCTCTCTATATATTAAGTTAAGTTATGGGAATATTATTGGACATATGAGTACTATAGGTCTAAACACTCACCAACTCTCCGAGGCTTATCCTTTAATATCTTTAGTATAACAATATTTTCTTCAATTTATGATTTTATTTTCAGGCAGTTTTTATACAGTACTATAGGATGGTATATAAACTAAGCTAATGAATAAGTGCTACGTTAATTAGATGCCTTTTTATGGAATTAAATTATTTATGTTAGAGGTGATTATACTAATTAACTGTTTAATATAAAAAGGGTTCGATAAGATTGTGAATGTTGAAATGTGGGACTGTGGATATTTAAGTTGTTTATATTGATTTTGAAATAACTAAGGTCTCTTAGAAAACTTAATCTCTATACAGTTACACAGACTAGGGGCCTTGAGCTAATCGCCTAAACAGAATAGGTAGTTGAACTACTTAATCACCTATACTACACTACATGTAGATAAACAAATTTAGAAAAGTGAAAAATTAGCCTGAAATTTCGCATCCGCTAATGGTAAAGTGTTTCAGTCATAGTTGTCAGTCCCGTATTTTCGATTTACGTATGTAGCTTGTACCTTATGATTCCTATGTGTACGAACAATATATTTGCATAGTTGAATCATAAGAAGAGTATTTACTACCATGCAATCGATTAATTTAAGAAATTAAAAATGCATGTAAGCTACATAATAGCGAGATAAGGGTTAAAGTGATCCTCGAGTAAGTGCAAGGGTAAAACGGTCAATTGACCAAAATTCGGTATAAATCCGATGAGAAAATTTCATTAAAAATATGAAATCGAGAAATCTTGATCAATAACGGGGCAAATATTGAATTTCGAGTCCAACTTATTGAGATATGAATTTATTTAATATTTTTAGAATTTTCGTCTCAAAAAACGAGCCTAAAAATATTAGAAAAATATACCGAAAAAGTAAAATCGGATTGATAAATTCATTTACGGACTAAATGAATTTAATAGGAATTTTTAAGATATTTTAGGGATATTTTAGGATTTTTAATATTATTTTAAGGATTAAAATAATATTAAAAATACATTATAAAGAAATTGAAAAAAAAAAGAAAAAAAAAGGAAATCAGAAACTGGAAATTTGGAAATTTACGGGGAGAGAGAAAGTTGAGAGAAACGGAACCAAAATCGACGGAGAGAAACCACCGGACCAGCTACCACCGGCAACCCCAGCTGCCAGGGAACGGCCGGAAAAGAGAGAGGAAGTCGACGCGACCTCCCATCCACCGGTAACGCGCTCCACCGGCGCCGGAAAGGGGGATCGACGAGGTTGAAGCCGTGGAAGGAAAGAAGGATTTCGGCGGCCACCGGCGGTGCTAGGCTCCGATCGAGCCCAGCCGAACGTTCCCCAGGCTGTGGCGCACCGAACGGCGGCAGCAGCTATTGGAGAACCGACCGGACGACCTCGGCACGACTAAATCACCCCTGAACCGGTCGGCGGTTCAGGGCAGAACCTTCTAAACTGAACCGGACCGGACCGGTTCAGCCAATGAGAAAAGGGGAAAAAGAGGAAAAAGAAAGAAAAAGGAAAAGAAAAATTTTCGAGATTTCATCGGACTTCGGGTAAGTCGATACGAGGTCAAAAGTGACCAATTTAATTTTTGATAAATTTATTTAAATTATATTTAATCGAAAATTGACCTGGAGTTAAATATACGAAATTGTGCAGTTCGACGATTAATTCCGAACGGAAGCCCGATCGAACTTCGATTCACGGACCATCGCACAATCTCGGGTAAGTAAAGCTCATTTACGACAATTTATGTGATTTATGCGCATTTAAGATTTAATTTATGCATTTCGGATTAAATTTCGGATTTAGTGAATTATATTCGAAAAATTGAATAAAATGTTGTAAATGATATACGGGCTATCCAAAGAGCATGGAATAAAGCCCAATGGGTATTGGTAAGCCCAATGAGTCGATAGACCTTAATGAATAGGCTTAATACGGATTAAGACCCGATTAACGTGTTTAAGGCCCATTAAGAGTAAACAGGCCCATTTAAGTGAAATGAACTGTATTAAATGTGTAATACAGTAGGAAAAGTGTAATTAACTCAGTGAATGGTTAAATGCAACTCCAGAGTCATTGAAAGTTGACCGGACTACCAGATTAGAGCAACACAGAGGAAGAGAGGTCACACTACGTGATCCGAGGTAGGGGACTCCTGCAAGTAGTTAGAGATATCTGTGCATATTTTCGTTGGATTTTACATTCACTGAAATTGTTTGAGGGTCAGAGAGAACCTATAATAATTATAGGGACCCGATATGGGTAAATTATGGTTTTGCCCCTAGTGAGGCAAAAAGTGAAATTTTGGAAAAAGTTCCAAAAAGCATGGAAATGATGTTTTGAGTGGTTTTTCCTGCTGTGTAGCAGAAGAGTAGGTGGAGGGGCTAATGTTTTGATGTCGATGTAAACTAAGAACACTTTATAGTGCTGATTTTATTGATTTTTAACATCCCTGTTTTTAAAGAGCCATCTACCGAATTATGTGGAAACAATCGTGCTAGAGCACAACTCGCACTTGATTTCAGATGTTTTTCACATACATTAGTGCTGGAGGTTTACTCACACTACATATATTTGACATGCATGATAGAGTACTAGAGCGTTGCTCGTACTCAGTTTTTATGTGATTTGTGCATGATAGAGTGCTGGAGTGATTAGCTCGTACTCGAGTTTTACATGAGATGCATGACAGAGTGCTGGAGCGTTACTCGTACTTGATTCTTCCTAATTTGTACATGACATAGTACTTGAGCGATTTGCTCGTACTTGATTTGAAATGAGAACTATGCATGACCTAGTGCTGGAGGTTTACTCGCACTAGTGTTGATATTTTGATATGCATATACAGTGTTTTGAGGGAGCGTTGACTGTGAGTCACACTCAAGACGCGCACTGTAGTTTTAGTGATATATAGACATGTTAGAAAAACCGTGATGATTTCCTCCGTGTAGACTGAGTGTCACACTGTTGAGATGTTCTCACGTGGATTTAGAGACGTGGAATTTATTCCATAGTACGAGGGCTAAGACCTATGGCAGGCACCCCACTATGATGTATTTCCATGGTATGAGCGGCTAAGACCTATGGCAGGAACCCCGACCATGATGTATGGGTCCACGGGTGTACGTTGTACCGTGCATGTGGCATGGAGTACATTGTACCATGTTTTGTGTTGTGGAGTTGTGGAGGAGAGTGTTGATAGCTGGCGGTTGTGATGGACTGACCCCTCACCCGTTACAGCAGTGATAACCCGCACACCGAGTACTGTGTTGCCTGGGATTTCACCACATGTTAGGATATGGCCATAGTCCGGAGATGTTCTCTTACGGTAAGATCCTTAAGCCCAACATCCTTAAGCCAGAGTGGGCGGGGAGGCTCTGTTCGGAGGGGAGGCTCTCTTACATAGTCTAGAGAGATTGCATTTAGCCACTGAGTCTCGCATGATATATCACATGTGTTTTATGATACGGGTAGACCTGAGGGATGGGTCGGAACCCGATTTGTTTGTGTTGTGATGATAAATGCCATATTTACTGTGTTTTGAATGTAAATGGCATATTTTATATAAAGGCATTCTTAAATGATTAAATATGCACTGTTTTGCATGAATGCCTCTGATTGATAAACCAGCATGTGATTAGTACATGGGATTTTAAATCTATACTATATTATATATATTTTAAACATGCTTTTGAATTGAGAGAAGGGGCAAAGCACTATTTTCAGTAGATAGTATGGATGTCTACTTGCTTGCCTGATTTCCTTACTGAGCGCGTTGATAGCTCATCCCATTCATTTTCCCCCCATCTCTACAGATTCTTGTTAGTAGATCGAGTCGGCTGAGGTATTGCATTCCTTTGGACTGTTGCCACTCCCCATCTAGCGAAAGGTATACACATGCGTACTCTTTTGTATCTGAACAATGCATAAACACAGTGATGTACACGTTTTAATATGGGGGATGTAATGATGTAATTATACGTAAGTATATGAATTTACTTATGATATAAATGTCATGTATGTATGATACGAAAAAGAATGGTAAGGTATGTATGGATGAGGAGACTAATGCCTATTCACAGCCCAACTGTTGAGGAGATAAAGGTAAGTAAAAAGTGAAAAATTTATTGTGGTTTTTGGTAAAGTCGCGTGTGGGAGGAGGGAGTGACAATAGTCGTGACACAAAATCACTCCTCAAATTCATGTGTCTCTAAAAATAATTGTTTTAACAACAATTGATCTTGTAGGATATCACAATATCAGTGGACTTTCCTCTTTTTTTTCATTGTGCAAATTACAGGGATTTAACAGGTGTCTTGCCGCACTTCATAAGGAATCCAAATGAGTAAAATGCCGCAAATCATAGGGGTTTCTCTTTCTTGGTATGCCGCACTTCGGTTCGTGTTTAGTGAGCTTTTTCTTTAATAAGCACCAACATGTTATCTTCAACTATCTCCATATTTTAATCTATGAGAACATTTACTTACTTTAAAAATAGAGAAGCTTAGCATGTACCGATCTTTGAGTAATGCCAATGCCCTATTGTTAGACCCGTATTTTATGTAGCCTGTTCCTTATGATTCCTATGTGTATGAACACTCTATTATTATAGTTGAATCATAAGAAGAGTATTTACTAGATTTAAAGAGTATGTGAAATGATTTAACACGCATAAGCTACATAAAAGCCTAATGTGAGCTATAAGAGTCACAGGCTAAACCGAGTCGATCTGAATCATTCTGACTGAAAATAAGAACTTAAAATGAGAAAATATAGAGAGCTTATGAAGGAAAGTCAGTTTGATTTAGTTCCGAACACAAAGAACAAGAGTAAAAGCTAAAAAGGGTAAAATGGACCTTTTTAGCGAGTTAAAGTATTTAAGGTGTTTCGGGTGTATTTACCTATCGAAAACGGCCAAAACGTAAAGACGAGAGTGTAAGACATAAGATATGACACTTTCAAAATTTTAAGAAAAAGTCAACTTTGTCAATGATTAAGGAAAAAGTCAATTATAGTTAAGAAAAATGGATTTTTACCATAGTTGACTAACCATGGTTAGGAATTAACCTAAGTATGGAGAAAAAATTGGGAAAAAATATTCTTAGTTAGAATACAAGATAATTATCCTCAGAAGTAAGGAAAATTTATTTGGAAGGATTCCAGATTTAATTTAATGGTTAAAAAGGTAATGGGCCTAAAGTGAAGATTTTAAAGCCCATTAAGGTATACTAAACGTAGATCGAAATTCTTAGGTCCCTTAGACCGAATTGTTGGACCGATTGATAGGCCAAATATTGAGACAATAAAAGGCCTGAGGTATAGTAAACATTTCAGCCCTAAAACCCATTAAGAAAGCCCAAATCGAGAGGCCCAATTGTAAAGCCCATTAGGTAAATATCTAACCATAGTTAAAGCTAACTATGACTCATTAGATGACTCATTAGGTGACTCATAACTAAACCTTAGGAAGTCAATTTTAATGGCTGAAAAGTAAGGCTTAATGGCTAAGTAAATGGCTTATAAAATCAGCTACACCATTGTCATCATCACCATACCATTCTTGGCTACACAAGGAAACCATTGAAATACATTTATCCAAGCTTTCTCTCACTAGAAATCACTAGGATTTAGGCATATTTGAAACTTGCATTCTTCATGAAAGTTGTTCCAAATTGAGAGGAGAGTAACATATGTTGGAATTGGCTATCAAGAAGCCATAGTGTGCAAACCGTGAGGCTCCAAAGTTTCGGCCAAGTGTGAACACAAATACTAGGCATATTTTCAAGCTTTCAAATTCATATATGTTAATGTATGAATGATTTTAAGTATATTGGTATATGTTTTAAGCATTGAAACATATGAAATCACTATGATCATGGTTAGGCCGAGAGTGAGTAGTGAAATATTGATGAATGCCCATATGATATTAAGGCATAAATGAGTTAATGTACATGTGTTAATGATTATGGTATAGTTAGAATTAATCAATTTGGTTAATTAATACATGTATTAAGTTGGCAATCAAGGTGTTTGATAAATGCCTAAATGAATTATGTGAACATTTCCAACCAAGTGTTTGTGAAAATGCCTAAGTAAATTAGCTAAGGAAATGGACATGGACGACATGCCATGGTGTGACCGACGGCATGGAGTGCTCTCGGCCATGGCATGTGGTCGAGAGGTCCAATGGGCCAAGCCCAATTTTTTTAGGCCCAATGTGATGTAATGGGTCTAGGACAAGCCCAATAAGAGTTGGTGGGCCCTACAAGCCCAATAGGCCAAACGAAAATGAATAGTAAAATGAAAATGGGCTTAAGGTATAGTTAGACCCATTAAGGGAAATAGACTGTATTTAATGTGAAATACAGTAGGAAAAATATAATTAACTTGATAAATGGTTAGTTGTTCCCTGACTTGGATAAGAAAAAGTGAGTGACAGATAGAAAATTACTCTCAAATTGGTAAGACAAACCTCTGAGGATGTTCAGTTGATTTGTGAGAGATTAAGAACACCTCATAGCAGACAGAAAAGCTATGCTGACAAGAGACAGAAAACCATTGGAATTCACCGAGGGTGAATTAGTATTGTAGGCAGTTATTTGTCATAAGGACATAACGAGATTCGAAAAGAAGGCAAATCGAGTTTCGTTAGATTGAAATCTTAGAGAGATTGGACAAAGTGGGAGATAAGGCCTGTAGGATGGCGTTACCACCTGGATTAGCAGGCATCCACAATGTGTCCCATCTTTTGATGCTTCGAAAATAATATCCGGACCCAGCATATGTGATCAGATAGGAGCTCCAACAGCTTAGCTCAATGAAAGTATACGTATGATTGGAAAATCGATTCGGTTATTAGACAGAATGAGAAGGTGTTGAGGTTTAAGACGATCTCTCTAGTCAAAGTCCTTTGGTAGTATTACACTCTGAAAAAAGTTACATGAGAATTAAAGAGTATGATGTGATAGACGTACCCGGAGTTGTTTATGGACCCTTTTGACTTGGTTCTAATTTGGAGGACCAAATTTCTTAAGTATGGCAGATTGTAAGGCTCGATTTTATTCAAAATACGAAATGAAAAATGCAAAAGGATTGAAATGGTATTCCCGAACACGTGAAGGATAAAACGGTCAACAGACCAAAATTCGGTATTAATCGGGACAAGTAATTTTAATTAAAAATGTGGGATTGAGAAATCTTGATCAATAATGAAGAAATAATTAAATTTCGGGTTAAATTGATCAAGATATGAATTTATTTGAATAAATCGAAATTTTCACATCGGGAAATTATCCTGAAAATAATCGAAAATTATGCCGGAAAGCTGAAATAATATCGATAAATTTATTTATTGGTTAAATGAATTAAATATAATATTTTAGATATTTTGGCAAAATAATAATATAATATTGATTAAAATAATAATAAAAATGAATAAAATAATAATAAAATTTAATTATAAGAAAAAGTGAAAATTCCCAAAATGCGAATTGAAAGAAAACGAAGCCGAGCCCGACTTCTGCATTCCCGATGGCTATTAGCGAGAAGGCCAAGCGAGGTCGACGAAGGTAGCCCAGCCGAGAGGCGGCCACCACTGGCCTAAAGGAACGGCGAACGGCGGTAAACGGTGAAGGGAGAGAGAAATCGAGAAAACGAAACCGCAAGGGAGAAAGAGAATTCCCGATGACTGGTGCCAATTCAAGCCCGGCCACCACCAGCCGAGTGTCCCCCAGGCGCAGGCGGCGCGATTGGTGGCAACCTTGGCCGGTAGAACTACTACCAGCGCCGACAACGGCAAGAAAGAGAAAAGGGCACCGACGGCGAGGAGAGAAGAGGCCGGACCGGCCACTTTTCGATGACCTCGGACGAAACTGACCCCAGATCCATGCATCGGACGACTCCGCAGAGCTGCTGGCGGCGAAAGTCGACGGAGAACTGGTCGACGAGGCACCGAACCGGTCGAATCGGACTGAATCGGCTAGACCGAACTAGCCGAATCGGACTGAACCAGCTAGACCGAACCGGTCTGAACCAGGTTGAACCGGACCGAACCTGTTCAGCTAAAAGGAAAAGGAAAAAAAAAGGAAAGAAAAAGAGGAAAAATTGGGGAAAAAATCCCAGTGATGCAATCGAGCTACGGGTAAGTCGGTAAGCAGTCGAAATTGATCGATTTAAATTTTAAAATATTTAATTTGATTAATATTCGACTGAAAGTTTACCCGAAAAAATATTTAATTGTGTAGCTCAACAATTGACGTCAAACGAGAGCTCGAGACAGCCTCGATTTACGTATTATCAAGGAATCTCAAGTAAATAACCTTTATTTACAATAATTTACATCGTTATGCGTGTTAAAAATTTATTGCATAAATTACGGATCTAATTTTCGCATTAAATGAATTATATTCTAGAAATTGGGATAAATTGTCGTAAATAATTCATGAGCTATCCGAGAATTTAGAACGAGGTCCAATAAATACTGATGGGCCCAGTGAGCCCAATAGGCCTCGATAATGTGAATAGTGAGTGAAAAACGGGTTTAAGGTCGATTAAGGCCCATTATAGTGCAATCGGGCCCATATAGGTGAACGGGCCCAATGATTTAAATTAAGCCCAGAAAATATGAAATACAATTAATTGTATTGAATTTGACCTAATGTATATTTATACGCAGTATCAGAGATTTGATTGAGAGCAAATCGGACTGCATAACGAGACATAAGTGAAAGGTCAGACTGTACAGAGTGAAATGTGGTAAGGGAATTGTGTGAGTAGTTAGAGATAGCTACACGTATTTTAATAGCTTTTGTATATAGTGAATATGTATGTATACACAGAATATGTATAAAGGTTCTAGAAATAAATTTATGATTTTAAGGACTCGAAATAGGAAAAGACTATTTTACCCATATTGAGGGAAGTTCACCTAATGATGGTGAAAGCATGACATGCATGAATTGCATGATTTAAGGATTTTCTGAATTAAGGAATTTTATTGGTTTTTAAGCAAAGTAATTGCATAAATTTCACAAGATAACACTACGTAGGTGTTATTAATATTTAAATGAAATTTCTTTGGAAAATAGGCCAACTATCAAGTTTATATGGAAACAGATAGTGCTGGCACATAGCTCGTACTATATCTGCGTTTATGAGTGTGCATAAAATGTGCTTGAGCGGTTGCTCGCACCAACTTGTGTGACATCATATGCATGAAATGTACTAGAGCGGTTACTCGCACTGATTTTTATTATTGAGAAATGCATGAGAGGTGTTGGAGCCTAGCTAGCACACTGTTTTGACTATTTTGATTGTTTTGACTGTTTTGACGTGATATGCATAAAAAGGTGTTGGAGCGATTGCTCGCACTAGTTTAATGATTTGCATGCATGAGAGGTGCTGGAGCTTAGCTCGCATCCTGTTTTGATATGATAATTGCATAAAAGCTGTGCTGGAGTGTAACTAGCACGAGATTTGATTTATTTATGCATGAAAACGTGTTGGAGCGTTACTCGCACAAAGTTTTGAATGATTTATGATTTTATATGGATTTATAACTCATTTTAAAGTCGTACTGGAATACTACTCGTACGCAGATTTTACTAATTTTTATGAAACCATGCTAGAGCTTCGCTCGCACGAGATTTTTTGATATCATGAATATGCATGGAGCCGTGTTGGAGCCTCTTGTAGACTGTGTGTCACAGTTAGGGGTGTAAACGAACAGAACGTTCGGTGAACCGTTCGTGAACCGTTCGGTTACTGTTCGTTTATGTTCGTTTATTAAGCTTAACAAACGAACACGAACAATATTTTTTGTGTTCGTTTATTAAACGAACGAACATGAACAGAGGTGTGGTTCGTTCGTTTATGTTCGCGAACAAGCTCGTTTATGTTCGTTTATTATTCGTTCGTTTAAAGTGTCATTTGTTGTTCGTTCGGTTATGTTCGTTTGTTGTTCGTTTAGTGTTCGTTTGTTGTTCGTTTGTAATTTATTAAAGTATTAAAATTGCTTATATTATATAATTATATAAGTTATATGTTATATAATTATAATATATACTAAAATATTAAAGTCGTGTTTGGTGCATATTTTATTTATTTTATACTTTAAAATTTTTAGTATTAATTTTTGAACTTTTAATGTATTAATTCTTAAATTTCGTTGTGTTATATTTAAGAATTTTAATTGGATGATTTCAAATTGTATTATTTTTTATGTAAAATTTAGTATTTATGTAAGATTTTTAATATTTAATATTTAATTTTCAATTTGTATTAATATTTAACGTGTTCGCGAACATATAAACGAACATGTTCGCGAACGCTTGTTCGCGAACACGTAAACGAACATGTTCGCGAACGCTTAAACGAACATGTTCGCGAACACGTAAACGAACATGTTCGCGAACATGTTCACGAACAAAAACGAACAGTATTAAAAAATAAACGAACGAACACGAACGAACACCTTAACGAACACAAACGAACACGAACAACACTAAAAAATAAACGAACGAACATGAACATCAATCGTTCGTTCGTGTTCGGTTCGTTTACAGCCCTAGTCACAGTGAGATGATATGCTCACACTGCATACTGAGACAGAGATGGTATGGGTGGATAAGACCTATTGCAGGCACCCGTGACTGAGCTTGAGTTCACAGAGTACGTTGTACCGTGTATGTCATGCGGAGTACGCTGTACCGTGGGGATTGTTGGAGTGGAGTGACATTAGCCACGAGGCTACAAGCCTTGCCCTCGCAATCCTGATGTTATGCTGTTCTGGCGGGTAGGACCGACCCACCTCCCGTTTCAGGTGTGATACCCCGCACACTAGGTACCGTGTTGCCAGGGATCACTAGGATATGGCCATAGTTCTCGATGTTACTGATATAATCACCTACTCATCTCACATGATATAACTTGTGGTCTCGATAGACCAGGGTAGACCTGAGGGAGGGGTCAGGCCCCCGATTTTATGATTTTATGATATGTGACCTTGAAAGAAGGGTGGTTTTATAGCCGAAGTTTTATAATGAATTTTAATGAATTGTTTTATGAGTTTGGAATTGAATTATGAGATGCTTAACCCCTTTGGGTTATTTTATACTGTGTTTTAAATGAAATGATTTAAATGCAATAGTATGATGTGTTTTTCATGCTTTAATGATAAATTCATGAAAGGATTGTATCTCATGATTTGTTTTATATCGCATGAAATAATGCATGATTTTGATTTAATTCATGCTAAGTATGATTTAATGATGTCACATAAAATACTATTGATACATGATTTCGATATGCACGAATAGTTTTATAAACTAAGTCATTGATGAAATACATGATTTGTGTTTGAGATTTTAATGAAAAGAAATGGATTTTAAGGGCATGGCATTATGAGCATGTAGATAGTGGAGCTATCTACTTACTTGCATAATTACCTTACTGAGCGTGTGGTTTGCTCACCCCTTTATTTTTCCATCTTTTCAGAGCACTCGCAATAGTTAGTGAGCGGCTGAGGACTTGCATTCTTGGTATCTGCTGCTTCCCATCGCGAGTCAGGTATACACATTTGTATAGTTTTGTATCTAAATATGTAATGCACAGTACTGTAAACGGATATGATGTCGGGATGTAGGGTTATAAATACCATTATGTGTGTATTTAGGTAAAGTCAAAGGATAGTAAACTCTGATATGTGAATGTGATTATGGAAATGAAATGGTAAATAGGTGAGAAGTGACTAACACCGAATCATAGACCAACTGTTGGTAAGATGGTCACGATGAGAGAAAGGTAAGAATTAAATAATAAATGAAAAAGCGAAAAATTTACTCTGATTTTTAGGTAATTTGGGTCGTGACATTATCCCTCATCCTCAAAGTAAGTTTATTAGGTAAAGAAGAAGAAAAATCCAAAAAGTTAAAAGAAAAAGTTAGAAATACTCCCTCAAATTCAAACCTTGGGTTACCTCCTAAGCAGCGCTTTTATTTAATGTCGTTTGTTCAACTCTCATCACTTCTTTACCCAATTTCAAACTTCATTCTTTTTCTTTCCTTTTTATTTTTGGCCTTTTCTTTCTTTTTCTTCTTTTCCTATACCTTCTTTATCCTTTTTTCTTTTTCTTTCTTTTTCCTATCAAGTTCCTTGAAAAACAAATTAGTTTGCTCAACAGAATTAATAACATCAATTACAAAAACAGGTTTTTTCTCACTATAAAATTTAGAATCCTCGAGCATTTTAAATTTTGCATTTTCTCCATCAAATTCCATAGTGATTAATTATGTATCCACTTCTATTTTTGTTTTAGATGTTTTTAAGAAAGGTCTTCCTAGTAAAAGTGGCACAAAACTAGGAGAATTTTCACCCTCCATATTCAACACAAAAAAAATCTATAGGAAAGACAAGTGCTTTTACTTTTACTAGTACATTCTCTATTACCCCTTTAGGATAATAATTAGATTCATCATCCAATTCCAATATGAGACTAGTTTCTTTTAAAGTTCCAAGATTCAAAATTTTGTAAAGAGAAAATGGCATAACTGTAAATCCTTGAAATTTCCTAGTAATTTGTTCGTAAAAAGCGAACAAGTGAAAATAAAATGTACGATTGGAATAAAATAAAATAAATAGATAAATAATAATGATAATAATAATAATAATAATAATAATTAAAAATAAAATAAAATTATAACATAATAAAACAAAATAAAAAATTGGCGAAACTGAAAACACGAAACCTCATGCACGCACCAACTTTGCACATCGACCCCTGCACACAGAACTCCACTGCACCACCCGTCTCCTATTAAACCTGGTCCCATTTTTCCTCTATCAACACGTCTTCAGTTCGCCTACCCTGTCTCTGTCTTGTACGCAGTTGGAAAACCAAAATAAAAGGATGAGAAAGGGAGACTGGGTGGTTGAAGAAAGAAACAGAGAAGAGAGGAAGGGAACTCGAGAAAACTGAGAGATTTAAGAGGCCAGAACAGAGGGCTCTAACCTCTGTAAACTACAACAGAAGTGCGGGAGGAAGAAAGGGTGAAGGCTAAAAAGATGATGGTCAGGGTAGTTGAGACACGACTGGAACTGGAGGAAGTAAAAAAGAGCTGAAAACAGAGGGCGATTGAAAAGAAGCAAGTGACCGAGAAAGGAAAGAGAATCAAGAAAACTGAGTGCTGGTTGGGGGTGGCCAGACTGTGAGGAGAGAAATGGTGAAGATGGAACGCAGGTGGAGGCTGGTGACTGGTCAGAGGGCTTGGTACCAGAGGGAGAAGTCGAGAAACAGAAAACTCCTCTGTTTACTACGTCGAGAGAGGTCTCGGCTTGTTACAGGAAAGGGGCACAACCATGGGTTGCTAAGGGGTACTGCCGGAGCTGGAGGTAGCTGGACGTGCGACCATTGTGTCTAGTCGCTGCTCAACAATGGAAATAGAAGTGAGGAGTAGAGACAGAGGCATGATCGAAGAGAGACAAGAGCCGGCTGAGACAGTGGTGAACAGGGAGAAGGGAGCAGGGAAAGGAAACCGAGGAGCTGGGAGAAACGAGGATAGAAGTGTGATGATGGTGGTGCCAGAGTTGCCGAGCCAAGAAGGACGAGAGGAGATTGGGGGAGATAGTGAACAGTGAGCTGATTGTGAAGAAGAAAGAAGAAGAGGAAAGCGCGGGAAAATTCAAACCCGTGCAAAAAAAGGGAAATTCTTTTATATTTATATATATATTTCAAATTGTATATATATATATAGACATATATATTTAGAGTAGAACAGAAGGTCTGAGGGAATTAGGAGAAAAATTTGGGAAAAGATGACTGAAATATCGATTCAAAATTTCGAGGAAACAGATTGACTAACACAAAACCGTTGACTCGCACTGCTAAGACATCGAGGATTTCTGGCAGGACACCGAGGTAAGGAAAATTCTCGTTGCTACTAGAGATAAATATGCGTAATTTCTGTATATTTGTAGATATAAAATTTAGGCTGAATTTCGTAGTACCAAAATTACCAAAAAATCTAGGCCGAATTTTATGACTCTGAAAATTAGAGATTTTAGCGTAGATGAACAATCTAATTTTTACAAATTGAATTTAAATAGTTTGATTAGATTCTAATGTGGATTGAATTCTGTTTTAAATATCGAAAATCTTGAATTTTGAATTTTCATAAACTGTTTTCTGGGATTTTTTTTGAAAAATGGCTAATCAGCCTATTTTGAACGGTTTCATGAAATGATTGAATTTATATGTAATTTGAGGTAAAATGATTGCTTATAAAACTATTCTGATGATATGTACTTGAGAACGTACTTACTATGTGTCGTACGGTCCGTCTCGCACTGATTTTGAGACAAAGGCGTTGGTGAGATCATGCTACATTTCTGTATGTTCTGTATCTGTGGTCCACGAGTACGATGTATCGTGTTTCTGATTCTGTTTTTGGTCTTCAGACGTTCTGATCTGTGAGCCGTATGGGTAGCTGACCACTCCCACGGCAATTGACATCTCCGCACACCTGATCAGTGAATTGCCAGAGTCACCGACATTGGCCAATAATCATTTCTTATATCTGATATAGCATGTATGCATTGTCTCATCTATTTGAAATATTTTTCTGAATTGTCTGCTTAAAAACTAAGATATATGGAAATCTGTTTGTTTTGTTACTGGAAAAACTTTAAACTTTCTAGATTTACAATAGTAGCTAAATTTATTACCGATACATGTTTTGCTTCTGAAAATCTGTTCTTGATATTTGTGCTTTTATCGTACTATTTATGTAGTCTGTTAAAATGTTCCAGATTTGGCAAATACATATATATATATATATCTTGGTAGTATATTTATCTACTTGCTATTGGGTTTTTCTTACTGAGCATGTTAAGCTCACCTCTTACTCTCCTCCACAGATTCGCATCAGTAGTGGGATCGTCTCCCTAAGTCGAGATATTTTGCACAGCCACACTTCAGAAAGAAATCACTTTAGCTAGAGGTATACCCAGTAAGGATAACTATTTTGTATCTAAAAATTTTTTGAAGTACAGTAATGTATGCAAGTTATGTCTGAGGAAGTGATTGAGACTATTTTGTATGAAGACAAAGATGTCGATTTAATGAAATAGTATTATTATTATTATTTTCATTTTAAACTATTACCAAGAGGATTTAAATTAAATAGGAGAATTTATGGATTTTGATCTAATATCGACTCGTAGCCCAACCGAAATATCAGTAAATTCAGGTCGTTACATAAGTTGGTATCAGAGCAAGGTTGGCCTGATACGAGTCAATATTTGGAGAAAGAGAAAATTTAGAAAGTTCACATCCCCAACATTATTGTACATTATTTAGATACAAATGGGTATACGTGGCTATGTTTTGCTAAGAAATTTCTACTGAATGCAGGAAGTCGATCAGTTATGGCTGGTGGACGAAGAGGTCGACCGAGGGGATGGGGGGTAAGTCATCCCGAGGCCGTGAGGAGAGGCTTGAAGGATCGGGTGGCCCCACTTCTGAACAGCCTAGTCATAACCCTACTGAAAGCTCTAAGGCCCGAATTACTAGTCTACAACGAAGCGTGGAGTCCATACTGAATCAGATCGAGCAAATGATGGCCAGGTTGAACAACCCACCGAGCACTGCTGCTTAGACTACACCTACTACTCCAATAATTGAGTCGGACACGCATGCGCCAGCCCAGACAGCACCAGTACTGTCAGCAGAAGAACCTTTTACTACATTGTCATAGACCCCGCCTGTACCACAATCATTAGCACTAATGGCCCCATAGCAGTATAGTAATGATATGAGATACGAGTGTGAACTGGACAGGCTAAGGCACTTTCAGGAAGTTAAGCCTCCGTCTTTTAGTGAGGTTAAGGATCTAGTGGTTGCAGAGGACTGGATAAATAAGATGGAGAAGTTTTAAGGTTTTTTTTATGTAACTCTACCGAGAAAGTTGCTTTTGCAGCTTTTGTACTAAAAGGAGAAGCTGAACACTGGTAGAAGTCCACTCGACTGATCCTGAGAAACAGGCATAGGGTAGTCACTTAGGATCTATTTCTTGATGCCTTCCAGAGGAAGTACATTCCAGATACTGCTCAGAGGAAACTACAGTCAGAGTTCTTGAACTTGACTTAGGGGAATAGATTTGTGGATGAGTATGAGTCAAAGTTCACCTCATTGGGAAGATATGATCCAGACACCATCGACTATGAGGCAAAAAAAGTCGAAAAGTTTATGGACGGACTGAGGCCCCCAATTCGAGCCCGACTAGCCCCGTTTGATATCAGCACCTATGAGGAGGCAGTTCACCAAGCCCAGTTGTGCGAACAAGATTACGATATGCATACCTCTAAGTCTAACAAAGTGGGCAAAGGTAAGGAGCAGGGTCGAAAGAGGCCAGGTGGGGACAGGAGTGGCAAAGATGGTAGGATGCCATTGTTTAAGCCATAGAGGCACTATGAGGAGCGACGGGGTAAGACTATCAAGTCTCCTATCTATCAGGGCTCCGCACCTACCAAAGGGATTGTAATCGGAGGACCCCATCCTAATATAGATATGTGTAGACACCGTGGGCAAAATCACAGTAACAGGCCCTACTATAGGATGATGAGGGTTTGTTTCAAATGTGGTAAGACGGGACACATGGTTAGAGACTGTCCCGAGGATGTTGACACAGCCTCGTAGAGGTATACAGAACAAAATATAGCACCTACTACTACCTCCACACCAAATAGGAAGGTAACAGTGGAAGAAAAGGGTAAGCGGGTTGTAGGATAGAGGCGAGTGTACGTGTCATGACCCATTTTTACCTAAAATCACTACGAATTTTTTTTCTTTTTCCTTTCCTTTCTCAGTTGTGAACATTCTCACCACCAAACAATTGGGCTATGAGTCAGAATTAGTCACTCTTGACCATCTACCATGTCATATATCTTATGTTTTATTCCAAAGTAAAACACATATACTTTATAACTGAAATTCGATACTTATACGTGTCTATTAATATTTAGATCTCCCATATTACATTCTAAAATGGTTACTATGCTATTACATGTTTAGATACAAAAAGATACCAGTGTGTATACCTCTCGACGATGGGAAGCAGCGGATATCTGGATGCGACACTTTAGCCACTCACTAACTAAAGTGTGTGCTCTGTAGAGGGGGAAATGAAAGGGATGAGCAACCACACGCTCAGTAAAGCAATAATGCAAGTAGGTAGAAAACTACACTATCTACATGCTTATATTATCATGATATAAAATCATTTATATCCAAAGCATGAGGTACAATTAAAACTATGCCACATGTATATACATATATTACGTACTGAAAACATGAAAATAGGCATAAAAACATGGAAAACCATCATGTAAAACATCTCATGCTCATCATAATAAAACTCATTAGTTTCATCTCAAATCATAGATTTTATCATAAATCATTCCCTCTAGGTTTAACACCTTGTCTAAAACATTAATAAAACTCATCACAAACAGTATATCATTCCTTTAAAAACGTCCCACAAGGTTCGACCCCTCCCTCGGGTCTACCTTGGATAATCACAAATCGCGTTTAGTATACATAAAACCACGTGATATTATGTGAGACAGGTGGTCACTGTACATAATCGAGGACTCTGTTGGCTAACTATGTCACTATCATCCCAGACCAAACGATCCCGGTGTGCGAGGTATCATACTATAACGGGAGAATGGTTAATCTTACCAGCCAGACTTTTAAATCAACAATATTAGCACACAGTATAGAGTACTCCATGTGATATACATTGTACAACGTACTCCATGGACCCATATCATGATCGGGGGTGCCTGACGTGGGTCTTATCTACCCATACCATGTATAACCGACTCAGTCTCAAGTGCACATACGAGCATCTCATCCGTGTGCCTAATAGTCTACATGAGGCATCCAACACAGCTCATGCGAGCATCCCATCCTTGTGACACACAGTCTACATGAAGCATCCAGCACGACTCATTACATAACACAGTGTGAAAAGCCCAGTATGAGCAAAGCTCTAGCACTATTTCATGCATAATCGATAAACATCCTCGTATGAGAAACGCTCCAGTACGACTTTATGCAAAATAAATAATGGTAAAATCATGTACGAGCAATAGCTCCAGTACCATTATATGCATAAGAAATAAATGAAAAATCACGTATGAGCAAAAGCTCCAGTACGGCTTGCATGTATCTTATCTCAAAATATGGTGCGAGCTAGGCTCCAGCACATTTCATGCATATTAAAATATCGAACTCCAGTGCGAGCAAAGCTCCAGCATGATTAAATTCATATAAATCTAATAGGCGGCTCTATTTCAACAAACATGCTTGAAACCAAAGTTAGCACCTAAATCGTGCTATTTCGTGAAATTATGAAATTAAATAGCCAGCCTATCCGTCAATTTTGCTTAAATCAAAGCAATTTATTTTATAAAAATATCAAAACATGATATTCATGCAATTATTAGCCTTACTACCCTTTTTGTAAAATTTAACTCCCAGGGGCAAAACCACTTTTTTCATCTATATCTGAAATCTTTTGCACAAATCATTATTTCTTTTCTAGCTAACCTCGCAAAGCTATTACCCTATAGATACCCTCAAAATACGTGCAGCTACCTCTAAATACTCACAAAATTCCCTTACATGAAATCACGTCGAGTAATTTCACTTTCTCCGAGCTACTCGATTGCACAGTCTGATTCGCTCCCAATGAAATCTTTGGAACTGCCCGAAATCGCATCAATTTAACCCAATATAATACAATTCTTGTGTTTACTATTGTCGATTCGAGTTATTGGGTTCATTAACACTTATTGGGCCTCACTTTCTCTTAAGTCTATTTCGATTGTAGTAATCATTTCTCGAGAATCTATTAGACTCATCAAGTCTAATAATTCATATTAGGTCGGCATTAAGTTCACAATGCCTTAAGTTCATCACTTTCCTTCACTAAGGCATTTCATCATACACCTCATATACACCTCATATGCTTACCTTAATTCATCATCTATTCCAACATATTGGTTTCACAAAACTATCTTAGAATCACACATATAACATTACCAACGCCATTGTACAATCAATTCATAATTAATTCAACCATAGCTTTCTTTCTCATACTAAACCCATTTTTTATCATGGTTGGTTCATCATGCTCTAGGTAGTTCTAACCAACAAAGCATACACCAAATAACCCATAACAATGTCTAAATAAACATACTTGAAGTTGTTGTATTAAAAACTTATCTAGCTTATACTTCCTCACTTGGCCAAATCTTAAGGAAAGACTCTACTCCTTCAATGGAGGTTGTTGAGACCAACAATAATAATTCCTACTCAAAAATAAATTAAACTGTAGTATAAATGAGTAAGGTCGTTTCCCAAGAGATTGGTTAAATTTATTTTTCTGCAAAATATTTAAAAAGAAAATAAATCTTGGGATTTTTTGTAATGAGAATAAAAATAAAAATTAATATATTAAAATGAAGCAGAGAAAAATCAATATGTAAAATGTTGGGATAAAATTAATATGAAGAGAACATCCAACCAAAGGAATAATTTTAGAGTCGGTTCATGGAATTGATCATTAATGCAAAAATGACTTCTTTTAATCTTTACCAAATTGGTTATGGTTATTGGTACGACTTAACAACCTATCCCTCCTTACTTCTTCGATAATCAGGATACGATCTCTAATTATTTCTCTTGCCAGTTAAACAACCTTAGATATGATCTTAAGATTTAATTTACCAACAACATTAAAAACTAGAGAGACTACAAATTCTAACCAACAAATACACATGTAGGTTCATTTAAGCTAGATTATATATCTTCTTATGTAAGACCCGAATTTAATTAAAATACGAAAATTAAATAAGAAAAGATGGGGGAAGTATGAAGGAAGGTCAGGTTAAATTGATTTCCGAAACAAGAGCAGGGGTAAAATGGTAAAAATGCCAAAACCCGGCATTAGGGCAATAAGGAAATTTTAATTAAAAATAAGGATGTAAGACATCTTGATCGACAATAAGGAAATTATAAATTTTGGGGTCAATTGATCAAGATTCGGAAATTTTAAAAATATCGAAAAAATTACCGGAACGGTATCTCGAAAAACGCGAAGAAATAATATCGAAAATTAGAGAAAAATATAATTAATAAATTAAATGTAAATTGAATAAATTAAAGTAGAATAAAAATAATATAAGGTAGATATTTTGGGATTTTATAGAGTATTTTATTGAATAGTAAATTAATTAAAATAATAATAATAAAAATAATAAAATTAATAAAACAAAAAAAAAGAATCTGAAAAAAAAAAAGAGAAAAGGGTCGGGGAGAGAGAAACAGAGACGAAGAAAACGGAAGCAGAAGAACCGAAGAAGACCCGACCACCGTCCGGCGGCCGATGGCCAGGCCAAGGGTCGGAAATCGAAGAGGGGAGGCCGGCGACCTCACTGGTACCGGCAGCATGCCCAACCGACACCGGAGGAAGCCGATCGGAGGAGAGAAAGGCCGACGGGTTGAGGGGCTCGATCCCGGCGAACGGCGGCGCCTTGGCCCCAACCCGACCCCGCCAAATGATCCCCAAGCCTAGACGATGCGATTGGTGGTGGTGGCAGCCACCGAAACCGGCGGACGGCGTCGAAAACGGTGAAAAAGCAAAACGGGTCCGACGGCGAAGAGGAGAACAGCCGGACCAGCCACTTTCCGGCGACGTTGAGTGAAGCCGAGGCTAGATTTGAGACGCGGACAGCCTTGCGGAGCTACTGGCGGTGGAAGCCGGCGGAGAACCGGCCGGCAAGGTGGTGAACCGACGGTGAACCGACCAAACCGGGGTGAACCGACGGTCTGAACCGGTCCGAACCGGACTGAACCGGTTCAGCCAAAAAGAGAAGAAAAAAGGAAGAAAAAAAGGGAAAAAGAAAAAGAGAAAAAAATTGGAAAAAATTTCGGTGATGCAATCGAGCTTCGGGTAAGTCGATAAGCGGTCAAATTGACCCGATTTAAATTTGGAATATTTTATTTAATTAGATTTCGACCGAAAAGTTTACCCGAAAATGTAATTAATTGTGTAGCTCAACGATTGGCATCCACCGAGGGCTCGAGACAGTCTCGATTTGCGAACTAGCATGGAATCTCGGGTAAGTGACCCCTATTTACGATAATTACCTCCTTATGCGTGATATTGATTTAATTTCCGCATAAATTGAATCGAATTATGGAAATTTAGATAAATTGTCGTAAATATTAAATTTAGCTATTCAAGAATTAGAACGAGGCCCGATAAATTATTGGTGGGCCCAAATGAGCCCAATAGGCCTCGATAAAGTGAAAATTAAGTGGTAAACGGGCTTAAGGCCGATCAAGGCCCATCAAGGTGCAATCGGGCCCAATAGGAGTAAATGGGCCCAACGATTTAAATTAAGCCCAGAAAAGATTAAATACGATTAAATTGTATAATATCTGACCTGAGGAATATTAATACGCAGTTTCGGGCATTTGATTGGGAGCATAACGGACTGCGCGACGAGACAACATTGGGAAAGAAAAGGTCAGACTCGACAGGAAAATAAGGTAAGGGAATTCTGCGGACTGCTAGAGGTAACTTTACGTAATTTTAAATTCATATGCAGTCCTTTAAAATTTATCTGAAGGGTCTAGAGGTCAAATAATAATTTTAGTGCCCCGAATGGGCAAATTACTAAAATACCCTTGTTAAGGGTGAAATCTAAAAATTTAGGAAAAATTGGGAGGAGCAAGAACAAAAGGTTTCTGCTCATTCTGGAGGTGTTTTGAGGCATGCATGAGTAGGCTGGCTCACCTTGAAAGAAAATGCACAGCATTGCATACTTTCAACGTGATATTGTTTTGAAAACTGTTTTGAGGAAACAGAGCCGCCTACGTGTTTTTATTGTCGATTTGTGTGATGCACGCATTAGTGCTGGAGCGAGAGCTCGCACTAGAGTTTTACATGCATAGGTGCTGGAGTCCAACTCGCACCAGATTCTTATATATATATGATTTTCGTGACAGGGTGCTAGAGTCTAACTCGCACCATATTTTTATATGATTTTGAGATAGGGTGTTAGAGCTTCGCTCGCACCAGATTTTTATACGATTTGCATACAGAGTGCTAGAGCTTAGCTCGCACTAGATTTACTTGATTTGATGAGAGTGCTGAGCATTGCTCGCACTGATTTTTATGAGAACATGCGATGAGCCGTGCTTGGAGCATCGGGTAGACTGTGTGTCACCGATTAAATAGGCTCGCACGTGCGTTTTGAGACATGGCATGAGTATTGAGAAACAAAACCTCTGTGGGAAGCAGGCCAATTGGGCTGGAGTACCTAGAGATATTATATGGGTTCACGGAGTACGATGTACCGTGCAAGTAGCATGGAGTACGATGTACCGTGTGGTATCTTCGGATACGGCATCTCCGGATGCAGCATCTTCGGATGCCGGGGATCGGATAAGACTGACGGGATGGACTGACCCACCTCCCGGGCGGTTCCCGATCATGGTGAGAACCCGCACACTAGGATCCGTGTAGCTGAGGAACTCCCGAGGACAGATATGGCCATAGTCCTAGTTATTACCGTTATACAGATATTGCCTCGTCTCGCATGTCGACGATTTCGATGATTTAAACTGGGTTTTTAAAACTAAATTGCATGATGGTATTTCCATGCTTTTCGAAACCCACGTGTGATGTAAACCGTTTTCATGGTTTTGTGTGAGTCAGGATCACCCGCAGGAGCGGTCGAGTCCTGACTTTATTGTGAAAATTTTAATTGAGAAAGAAATGATTTGTAATAATTGCATGTTGATTTTCCGTGCAAATATGTTTTACATAACATCATAATTCATAGCATCTATTTTAAAATGTGTGGAGAAAGGGTGGTTTATGCATGGCACCACGTTCATGTAGGTAGTATGGTTACCTACTTGTTCGTAGGATTGCCTTACTGAGCTTGATGTGCTCACCCCTTTCATTTTCTCCCACAGATAATCTCCAGTTGAAGTTGCGGCGACTCAGTACTGCATTCTGGATATCCGCTGCTGCCCATCAACATAAGGTATAGATACACTTGTGCATATTGTATCTACATAAGCATAGCACAGTAACATGTTTGTAAGTAACTTTAGGGGATGTATAAATAATGTAAATAATTATAAACGACTGGAGAATAAATAAGTTAGATGGTAATTGAATGGTGGGACTGGCATTGACGCACAGCCCAATTATTAGTGGAGTGTGGTCACGATTCGAGGACAGGTAAGAATATTAAGTAAATAATAAAAAACGCGAAAAATTAACTCTGATTTTTGGGTAGTTTGGGTCGTGACATATAAAGGTGGTATCAGAGCACAATTGGTCTGATGTGTGTCAGTGTCAGTAATTAGGAAATTACATCCTCGTGTTACTGTGCTTAGTTAGATACAATAGTGTATATCGAGATGGGCTTGACTAAGAAATGGTTGAGAATGCAGGAATGCTTAATATGAGTCGCGTTAGATGAGATAGTGCACGAGGCAGAGGTCGTAGAGATAGACCTGAGTCTGCTAAGTCGTGCTGAGTTTGGCTATGAGAATCAGTATGAGATTGAAATAGAGGCGAATGTTGAGCATGCCTCACAGAGTCCGACAGAGAGATCGGACAGTATTGAGACACTCTTCGCGAGATTGGAGCGGAGTGTGGAGATTATTTTGAGGAGCTAATTGCTCAGATTATGTATGAGATCAGAGGGCGCAGCGGAACATTGGTGGAAACCCGCTCGACCCATCTTAAGAGTTGAGATGAGAAATATCTTAGATGTATTCTGATAATATGATATCTCGGTCATGATTAAAAGGAAATTTTGGATTAAAGTCCTTGCTTTGACCCAGAGGATTTGATTTATTGACGAGCATGGAGACTCGATTATATTCTGGGCAGATATTACCTCGACACTATGAACAAGTGACAGTCGAGATGTCTAAAAGTTTATGGAAGGGCTCAGATTGTCAGTTAGAGTCTGATTGGCCCGTGAGATATTACCTATACCGAGGCAGTGCGCAGATTTACAGTTGGGTAAATAAGAACATGAATTGCACGCCTTTGAAATTGGGAAAGGTAATGAGGGCTGAAATAGAGACATAAAAGAGAATCGAGAAATGACAGAGATGTTGAAATGGGAAAATGAAAATTGGTAAAAAGATTTAATTTGATGAGTCATGGAGTAAGATAATTGGTAAGGCCCCAGTGCATCCAATTTTGGCACTCTTGAGGGGCATTGTGATTGGAGGAGCCCGACCTGCTACGAAGCAGTGTAGCAGTGTAAGTACTGTAAGCCGTGTGGGATGTGTGGTGGATACCACGGAAGGAAGGTTTATACCTATACTGTATTGATGAAAATGGCCGTTAAGTGTGGTAAGACGGACCATTGATTTTGATTACACAGAGTTGGGCGAGATCCCCCCACAGAAAAGGTAAAGAGACAGAGAAAAATTTCGTTGGTATAGTTGCAACGAAAAGGGAGGACATAGCCGAAGAGAAAAAGGAAAGTAGGTTGTTGGACGAAGGTGAAAGGATGTCTTGGACCAAGATGCTATTGATGTTTCATGGATGTGGTGTAAGATACCACACTTGTTATGAATAATGAAGTTCATATGTTCATTGATCCTGGTGCTACATATTTATTCATACCGCCTTCATTCGCATATAAGTGAGTAAAAGGCATGAATGCCTACATCATTGGGCGCAATACAGATAAATGAGTATCCCAATAGAGGAGGATTAATAAACGGAATCGGGATATTGAGACTTTAAGTTAAAAACAGGGGTGCAACAGTTGAATTTACAGGAGGAAGGGATTGTACTCACAGAATGAATAAAGACAAGAGTTTTATTATAATTGATACGCAAAGGAGAAAATCTTTAAGATAAGGTAGATTCTAAATACAAGACGTATTGGAGTAAGAGGCGTATGCTAGGTAAGAACATCCTTACGATATGAAGTAATTGGGATTAAGCAATTAGTAAGGAATATAAATTATAACCAAGGATAAAGATGGGTATAACCATAACCAGTAGTTGTGGTTAAGTCTGAGGGCTAATAAAGGTATTTCAAAATACCTCCCCGCCTGAAGACTTGACAGCGTCTAAAAGTATGTATATATAACCTATAACGAAAAATCGAGTGTCGTAATAGATAACTTTAGCATTAGGATACCTTTACTAAGACGATAAGAATATTAAAATTCGACAAATCATAAAGGTTAACATAGTAAAAATTTAATAAGAGCGGTTAAGATAAGAAAAGGAAATGATGCAGGTTAGTACCTGAAGACGTAAGCGATGTTGAAGGATCTTATACGCTTATGCGTAAATAAGTCAAGGATTGGACCGATCTGTAAACATCATTATCGATGATATATTAGGTGTAGTTAAAGTCTAGGGCGATTTATAAGTAACAATTGGGAAATTGCTTTTACAGATGGTTGCTGCGAGTTCTAAAAGGATATACCTTGTTGACACGTTTAATTAAGAAAACGCGGTCTTGGAATAAGACGATAAATAAGATGAAGGATGTGATATAAATTTCGGTGTAGTAAAGTATGAACTGACCACCGTGAATAATTTCACCATATCCAACAGCTCAAGAGGTTTTCAGTGAGTATGGATACCTCAAAATTATGAAGGAGCTGTGTATTGATGTATAATGGGAAGATACCCACGATTTAAAATTGACAGCAGTAGTACTTGTACCGAGGATATGGTACTATTATGTACAGGGTGAGAAATTGTGGATATGCACTGATCATAAAGCCCGAGTATCTGTTTTCACAGAAAGGGGCGAATATGAGAATACATAGTGGGTTAGAGCTTTTGAGAGATTGTGATTGTGAAAATTGTACCACCCAGGAAAGGCTGATGCCTCGAGTATAAAGAGCCTTAGGATGGTATTACATATGATGGTCAGGGAGCGTGAGCTGCTAGAGCAGTTGTGGACCTCAGTTATGATGTGATCCCTTCTGATGATGACAGTGATTGTGTGATAGCTAGCCTGATGATTAGAACCGGATTAGAGTGCCCGGATTTGCCAGGCTTAGCGTGATGATCGGCAGGATGTCGATAGTTTGGGTCAGATTCAGAAGGGTACAGTGACAGAGTTCACAGAATACGATAATGATTTACAGAGGTTCCGAGATAGTATGAGTGCTCCCCAGGACCACAGTTGATGAGATAGTAATGTTGTCAGAAGCTCACTTTTCGGGATATACAGTGCATACGGAAAGTAATGATTATATATTGAAATCTCAAAAAGGGTATTGGTGGTCAGATGAGGAAAGAGATATGATAGAGATTGTGGAAAAGTGCCTAGTATGTCAACAGAATAAGGTAGAGTATTAAAAGTCTGCGGGGTTATTGCAGTCTCTACCTATATCGACATGGCACAAAAATGAGGGCAAGTCTCCATGAATGTCGTGATGGGTTACAGAGGACCCAGGTGCATTACGAGGCTATTCGGATGATAGTCGATAGAGTGACTAAGTCTACCCACCTTTTTGGTTATGAAATCCCCAAATACTCAGAGTATATATGAGGATTTATGTGTAAGGAAGATTGTGGAACATTATGTAGCGTTCCAGTGAGCATGGTATCAGATAAGGATTCCCGCTTCACTTCCCACCTCTGAGGATATTTTAGGAAGCTATGGGAACCCGACTGAGTATTAGCACAGCTTTCCATCCTCAAACAGATGGTCAGTCAGAGAGGACTGTACAGGTTCTGGAGGATCCGATGAAAGCGTGTGCCATTGATTTTATAAGCTCCTGAAATGATCAGTTGATTTCTAATTGAAGTCGCCAATAACGACAATTGGCAATTGAGTATCGGGATAACAAGATATGAGACAGTGTACAGCTGTAGGGGTTATTCCCCAAATTGGATAAGAAAAAGTGGGTGACAGATATGATCATTTTCGACTTTGGATAATAAGTCTCTGAGGATGCTTAGTTAAGGATGGGAGATTAAGAACACCTCAGAGCAGATAGACAAGTATTGGAATTCACCCTTGGTGAATTAAGTATGATTGAAATATTTCTTGTCCTAAGAGAATAAGGACATAGCGAACTTTTGGAAGAAAGTAAATTGAGTTGCGCTGGATGGAATATTTTGAGGAATTGGACAAGTGGGAGATGAGACCTGTAGGTTAGTGTTATCACTTGAATTAACAGGCACCCACAATGTGTCTCAGCTTTTGATACTTCGAAAATACTATCCAGATCCAGCAGAGGTGACAGGATACGAACTCCAAAGGTTCAGTTTCGTGGAAATATAAGTATATTGAAAAGTTGATTCGGGCATTAAACAGGAAAAAGAAAGTATTAAGGTTTAAGATGATCTCCCCAATTAAAATCCTTTGGTAGTAATACACTCCAGAGAAGGTCACGTAAGAATTTAAGAGTATGATATGATCGATGTACCCGGAGTTGTATATGGACTCATATGGCATGGTTCTAATTTGGAGGACCAAATTCTTTAAGTGGGGGAGAGTTGTAAGACCCGAATTTAATTAAAATACGAAAATTAAATAAGAAAAGATAGGGGAAGTATGAAGGAAGGTCAGGTTAAATTGATTTTCGAAACAAGAGCAGGGGTAAAATGGTAAAAATGCCAAAACCCGGCATTAGGGCAATAAGGAAATTTTAATTAAAAATAAGGATGTAAGACATCTTGATCGACAATAAGGAAATTATAAATTTTGGGGTCAATTGATCAAGATTCGGAAATTTTAAAAATACCGACAAAATTATCGGAACGGTATCTCGAAAAACGCGAAGAAATAATATAGAAAATTAGAGAAAAATATAATTAATAAATTAAATGTAAATTGAATAAATTAAAGTAGAATAAAAATAATATAAGGTAGATATTTTGGGATTTTATAGAGTATTTTATTAAATAGTAAATTAATTAAAATAATAATAATAAAAATAATAAAATTAATAAAACAAAAAAAAAGAATCTGAAAAAAAAAAGAGAAAAGGGTCGGGGAGAGAGAAGCAGAGACGAAGAAAACGGAAGCAGAAGAACCGAAGAAGACCCGACCACCGTCCGGCGGCCGATGGCCAGGCCAAGGGTCGGAAATCGAAGAGGGGAGGCCGGCGACCTCACTGGTACCGGCAGCATGCCCAACCGACGCCGGAGGAAGCCGATCGGAGGAGAGAAAGGCCGACCGGTTGAGGGGCTCGATCCCTCCGAACGGCGGCGCCTTGGCCCCAACCCGACCCCGCCAAATGATCCCCAAGCCTAGACGATGCGATTGGTGGTGGTGGCAGCCACCGAAACCGGCGGACGGCGCCGGAAACGGCGAAAAAGCAAAACGGGTCCGACGGCGAAGAGGAGAACAGCCGGACCAGCCACTTTCCGGCGACGTTGAGTGAAGCCGAGGCCAGATTTGAGACGCGGACAGCCTTGCGGAGCTACTGGCGGTGGAAGCCGGCGGAGAACCGGCCGGCAAGGTGGTGAACCGGCGGTGAACAGGCCAAACCGGGGTGAACCGACGATCTGAACCGGTCCGAACCGGACTGAACCGGTTCAGCCAAAAAGAGAAGAAAAAAGGAAGAAAAAAAGGGAAAAAGAAAAAGAGAAAAAAATTGGAGAAAATTTCGGTGATGCAATCGAGCTTCGGGTAAGTCGATAAGCGGTCAAATTGATCCGATTTAAATTTGGAATATTTTATTTAATTAGATTTCGACCGAAAAGTTTACCCGAAAATGTAATTAATTGTGTAGCTCGACGATTGGCATCCACCGAGGGCTCGAGACAGTCTCGATTTGCGAACTAGCATGGAATCTCGGGTAAGTGACCCCTATTTATGACAATTACCTCGTTATGCGTAATATTGATTTAATTTCCGCATAAATTGAATCGAATTATGGAAATTTAGATAAATTGTCGTAAATATTAAATTTAGCTATTCAAGAATTAGAACGAGGCCCGATAAATTATTGGTGGGCCCAAATGAGCCCAATAGGCATCGATAAAGTGAAAATTAAGTGGTAAACGGGCTTAAGGCCGATCAAGGCCCATCAAGGTGCAATCGGGCCCAATAGGAGTAAATGGGCCCAACGATTTAAATTAAGCCCAGAAAAGATTAAATACGATTAAATTGCATAATATCTGACCTGAGGAATATTAATACGCAGTTCCGGGCATTTGATTGGGAGCATAACGGACTGCGCGACGAGACAACATTGGGAAAGAAAAGGTCAGACTCGACAGGAAAATAAGGTAAGGGAATTTTGCGGACTGCTAGAGGTAACTTTACGCAATTTTAAATTCATATGCAGTCCTTTAAAATTTATCTGAAGGGTCTAGAGGTCAAATAATAATTTTAGTGCCCCGAATGGGCAAATTACTAAAATACCCTTGTTAAGGGTAAAATCTAAAAATTTAGGAAAAATTGGGAGGAGCAAGAACAAAAGGTTTCTGCTCATTCTGGAGGTGTTTTGAGGCATGCATGAGTAGGCTGGCTCACCTTGAAAGAAAATGCACAGCATTGCATACTTTCAACGTGATATTGTTTTGAAAACTGTTTTGAGGAAACAGAGCCGCCTACATGTTTTTATTGTCGATTTGTGTGATGCACGCATTAGTGCTGGAGCGAGAGCTCGCACTAGAGTTTTACATGCATAGGTGCTGGAGTCCAACTCGCACCAGATTCTTATATATATATGATTTTCGTGACAGGGTGCTAGAGTCTAACTCGCTCCATATTTTTATATGATTTTGAGACAGGGTGTTAGAGCTTCGCTCGCACCAGATTTTTATACGATTTGCATACAGAGTGCTAGAGCTTAGCTCGCACTAGATTTACTTGATTTGATGAGAGTGCTGAGCATTGCTCGCACTGATTTTTATGAGAACATGCGATGAGCCGTGCTTGGAGCATCGGGTAGACTGTGTGTCACCGATTAAATAGGCTCGCACGTGTGTTTTGAGACATGGCATGAGTATTGAGAAACAAAACCTCTGTGGGAAGCAGGCCAATTGGGCTGGAGTACCTAGAGATATTATATGGGTTCACGGAGTACGATGTACCGTGCAAGTAGCATGGAGTACGATGTACCGTGTGGTATCTTCGGATACGGCATCTCCGGATGCAGCATCTTCGGATGCCGGGGATCGGATAAGACTGACGGGATGGACTGACCCACCTCCCGGGCGGTTCCCGATCATGGTGAGAACCCGCACACCAGGATCCGTGTAGCTGAGGAACTCCCGAGGACAGATATGGCCATAGTCCTAGTTATTACCGTTATACAGATATTGCCTCGTCTCGCATGTCGACGATTTCGATGATTTAAACTGGGTTTTTAAAACTAAATTGCATGATGGTATTTCCATGCTTTTCGAAACCCACGTGTGATGTAAACCGTTTTCATGGTTTTGTGTGAGTCAGGATCACCCGCAGGAGGGGTCGAGTCCTGACTTTATTGTGAAAATTTTAATTGAGAAAGAAATGATTTGTAATAATTGCATGTTGATTTTCCGTGCAAATATGTTTTACATAACATCATAATTCATAGCATCTATTTTAAAATGTGTGGAGAAAGGGTGGTTTATGCATGGCACCACGTTCATGTAGGTAGTATGGTTACCTACTTGTTCGTAGGATTGCCTTACTGAGCTTGATGTGCTCACCCCTTTCATTTTCTCCCACAGATAATCTCCAGTTGAAGTTGCGGCGACTCAGTACTGCATTCTGGATATCCGCTGCTGCCCATCAACATAAGGTATATATACACTTGTACATATTGTATCTACATAAGCATAGCACAGTAACATGTTTGTAAGTAACTTTAGGGGATGTATAAATAATGTAAATAATTATAAACGACTGGAGAATAAATAAGTTAGATGGTAATTGAATGGTGGGACTGGCATTGACGCACAGCCCAATTATTAGTGGAGTGTGGTCACGATTCGAGGACAGGTAAGAATATTAAGTAAATAATAAAAAACGCGAAAAATTAACTCTGATTTTTGGGTAGTTTGGGTCGTGACATCTTAACATAGAATTGAAAACCTATCTGAAATCAATTATGTTATTTGCCACTTATATTAGAATGCCTAAACAATTATGGATTCAGATTTCTAATTGGTGATATATTATCCTGACATTTGAACAAATGGCCTTTTTTGCGCAATCAATCAAAACAATAATTTATACATGCACAGAAAATATAAAAATAGCAAAGATGTAAAAGAATAAGATAAAACTAATTAGATCTCACAATTCTTGAAGAACCCAAACTTTAATTATCCTTTGGCTAGACTAAAAGTTTAGCAAGCCATAAGTTCAAAGAAAAACACTAAAGAAAAATATAAAATTGTATGTCTATGACGACGATTCAAGATTGATCCTCTCTCTTTCCACTCTTAGTCTATAAATACTAAATATCCTAGCCCCAAAATCTGTTTCCAAAGGAAAGTTCTCAGATTGAGTTTGATTACAACCACCACTTGCCAAAGATAGTAATTGCATATCTCTTCCTTAATAATAAAAATCTTCCACTTGCCATCTTTAGACTGATTAAGTCAACTTCATCTACAAGTGATAGATCTTGACTTGAATTCAGATATTTGACTTGTAATCCTTATCATTGCCTTAGGCGTGCCCACGTCTTACACCAAGATTTCTTCTGATATTGTGACTTCATATAAATTTGCAACTTTTATCAATTTTGCTCCTATTCTTTCATTTACAATACAAAATAGAAAATATAAGTTAAATCCAAAAATTAAGCATATAAAAGAATTTAAATCATGGGAAAATATGACAATTAATATGTCTAATATGCAACTTATCAAATTCCCCCACACCTAAACATTGCTTGTCCTCAAGCATACAATAGTCTAAATTCATAATCTCTTCTCATCATTCATTCATCTTGTCATGACCTATAACTTACCAAAATACGTACAAATTTTTCGCATTTTCATGCGTCATTTATTAATCATCCCTCCTCGATCATGAACAACCACACTCTCAACAGTTGGGCTGTGTGTCAATGTCTACCTCATCCATCCATAACCACTTAATTTCAAAAGTAAACACTTTCATGAATACATCAGAGTTACTGTTTACAAGTGTTTACATTGCTTTACATCCCCAATGTTTACATACAAAATGCTATTGTGCTAGGTCTAGTTTAGATACAAAATAATTCAAGTGTTTATATGTCACGGCCACATCCCAAACGCGACTTACCAAAACCCACAACAAATTTTTCGCTTTTTTTACTTACCTTTCTCTCCTCAACAGTTGGGCTGTGATTAGGCATTAGTCTCCTCATCCACACATACATACATGTCATTCTAAATATTTATCGACTGTACGTACACTTTCTCATAAGTAAATTCATATACTTAATATAATTACATCATTACATTTATATCCCCAACATTAAATCGTGTACATCATTGTGTCTATGCATTGTTCAGATACAAAAGAGTGTGCATGTATATACCTTTCGCTAGATGGGGAGTGGCAGCGGATCAAAGGAATGAAATACCCTGGCCGACTTGATCTACTGACGAGAATCTGTAGAGATGGGGGAAAATGAATGGAATGAGCTATCAACGCGCTCAGTAAGGAAATCAGGCAAGCAAGTAGACATCCATACTATCTACTGAAAATAGTGCTTTGCCTTTCCTTCTCTCAATTTAAAAGCATGTTTCAAAATATATATAATATAGTACAGATTTAAAATCCCATGTACTAAACACATGCTGGTTTATCAATCAGAGGCATTCATGCAAAACAGTGCATATTGAATCATTTAAGAATACCTTTATATAAAATATGCCATTTACATTCAAAACACAGTAAATATGGCATTTCTCACCACAACACAAATAAATCAGGTTCCGACCCATCCCTCAGGTCTACCTGTATCATAAAACACATGTGATATATCATGCGAGACTCAGTGGCTAAATGCAATAACTCCGGACTATGGTCATATCCTAACATGATGAAATCTCAGGCAACATAGTACTCGGTGTGCGGGTTATCACTGCTGTAATGGAAGGGGGGTCAGTCCATCACAACCGCCAGCTATCAACAACTCTCCTCCACAACTCCACCACAACACACGGTACAATGTACTCTATGCCATACACATGGTACAACGTACACCCGTGAACCCTCCATCATGGTCGGGGTGCCTGCCATAGGTCTTAACTTCTCATACCATGGAAATACATCATAGTTGGGGTGCCTACCATAGGTCTTAGCTCTCATACTATGGAATAAATGCCACGTCTGTAAATCCACGTGAGAACCTCTCCAGTGTGACACTCAGTCTACACGAAAAAATCGTCACAATTTTTCTAACATGTCTATATATCACGTAAAAACTATAGCGCGCGTCTTAAGTGTGACTCACAGTCAACGCTCCACCTCAAAACACTGTATATGCATGTCAAAATATCAAACACTAGTGCGAGTAAACCTCCAGCACTAGGTCATGCATTGTTCTCATTACAAATCAAGTACGAGCAAATCGCTCAAGTACTATGTCATGTACAAATCATGAAGAATCGAGTACGACCAACGCTCCAGCACTCTGTCATGCATCTCATGTAAAACTCGAGTACGAGCTAATCGCTCCACCACTCTCCCATGCACAATCACATAAAACTGAGTACGAGCAATGCTCCAATACTCTATCATGCATGTCAAATAAATGTTGTACGAGTAAACCTCCAACACTAATGTATGTGAAAAACATCTTAAATCAAGTGCGAGTTGTGCTCCAGCACGATTGTTTCGACATAATTCGATAGATGGCTCTTTAAAAATAGGGATGTTTAAAATCATTAAAATCAACACTATAAAGTGTGCTTAGTTTACATCGACCTCAAAACATTAGCCCATCCACTTACTCCTCTGCTACACAGCAGTAAAAAACCACTCAAAACATTATTTCCATGCTTTTCGAAACTTTTCCCAAAATTTAACTTTTTACCTATTTAGGGGCAAAATCGTAATTTACCCATATCGGGTCCGTATAATATTATTGATTTTCTCTGACTCTCAAACAATTTCAGGGAATGCAAAAGCAAACGAAAATACGCACAGATATCTCTAACTACTTGCAAGAGTCCCCTACCTCGAATCACATAGTGTGACCTCTCTTCCTCTGTGCTGTCCAAACCTCGCAGTCTGGTCACTCTCAATATAACTCTGGAGCTACATTTAACCATTCACTGGATTAATTTCACGTTTCCTACTGTATTACACATTTAATACAGTTCAGTTCACTTAATTGTGCCCGTTTAATCTAAATGGGCCTAAATACTTTAATTGGGTCTTAATCTGTATTAAGCCTATTTTCCACGTATTATTTCCCTTCATCAGGGTCTATCGACTCATTGGGCCTATCAATACCCATTGGGCCTTATTCAAAGCTCTTTGGATAGCCCGTATATCATTTACGACAGTTAATTCGAAATTTCGAATATAATTCACTAAATGCGAAATTTAATCTGAAATGCGTAAAATAAATCTTAAATACGCAATAATCACATAAATTGTTGTAAATAAGCTTTACTTACCTGAGATTATGCGATGGTACGTAAATCAAAGTTCGATCGGGCTTTCGTTCGGAATTTTTTGTCGAACTGCGTAATTTTTTAAATTTAACTCCGGGTCAATTTTCGATTAAATATAATTTAAATAAATTTATCGAAAATCAAATCGATCACTTTTAACCTCGTATAGACTTACCCGAAGTCCGGTGAAATCCCAAAAATTTTCCTTTTTCTTTCTTTTTTCTTCTTTTTTCGCTTTTCTCCTTAGCTGAACAGGTTCGGTCCGGTTCAGCGTAGAAGGTTCTTCACTAAATCCCTGACCTGTTCAACTCTTTTTCGCCGTGCCAGCATCGTCTGGCCTGCTCTCTGAGTGTCACTTCCGATGCTCTACGTGCCACAACCTGGGGAACATTCGACTTGCCTCGATCGGGACCAAGCACCGCCGATGGCCGCCAGATTCCTCCTTTTCCTTCACGACAATTTCTCTTCGATTCACCGGCATCCGATGTCGGTGAGGTGCGCTACCGGTGCCAATGGGTGTACGCCGATGTCCTCTCCCTTTTTCGGCCTCTGGCCTGGCTGCTGGTCGTCGGATGGTGGCCGTCCGGTGGTTTCTCTTCCTCGGCTTGCTTTCGTCGGTTTGCTCTCTTCTCTCTCCCCGATATTCTTTCCAATTTCGTTTTTCTGATTGAATTTTTTTTAATATATTATAAATGATTTTAATATTATTTTAATCATTAAAATAATATTAAAAATTTCCAAAAATCTAAAAAATTATATTAAATTCATTTAATCCGTAAATGAATTTATCAGTCCAATTTTGCCTTTTCAGTATATTTTTTCACTATTTTTGGGCTAGTTTTCTGAGGGAAAATTTTCAAAAATATTAAATAAATTCATATCTTGATCAATTGGACTCGAAATTAAATATTTTCCTCAATTTTGATCAAGATTCCTCAATTTCATATTTTTAATGAAATTGTCTTGTCGAAATTATACCGGATTTCAGTCATTTGATCGTTTTACCCCTGCACTCGTTTGGGAATCAACTTAACCCTTATCTCGCTGTTATGTAGCTTACATGCATTTTTAATTTCTTAAATTGTCAATTACATGATAGTAAATACTCTTCTTATGATTCAACTATGAAATAAAGTGTTTGTACACATAGGAATCATAAGGTACAAGCTATATACGTAAATTGAAAACATGAGTGACAATCCTCCCCAACTAAAACAATTTGGTCCTTCAAATTAGAACCAAATCAATCCTCAAACAACTGGGGGTGCTTCTCTCGCATCAAGCTCTCTAACTCCCAAGTAGCCTCCTCGAAAGTGTGATGTTGCCATAAAACCTTCACTAACCCGATAGTCTTCGATCTCAAAACCTTCTCCTTCCTATCCAGTATCCAAATCGGCCTCTCAACATATGACGTCCTCATTGAGCTCCAATGGCTCATAACTAATCACATGCGTCGGATCCGGGTGATACTTTCGAAGCATTGAAATGTGGAAGACATTATGCACGCCTGACAAATCTAGTGGCAATGCCAACCTGTAGGCCTTATCTCCCTCTCGATCCAGTATCTCACAGGGTCCAATGTAGCAAGGACTTAGCTTACCCCTCTTCCTAAACCTCACTATACCTTTGGAAGGAGAAACCTTCAGAAACACTGACTCACTAACTGCGAACTCAAGTGGCCTACGTCTCCTGTCAGAATAACTCTTCTATTGACTCTGAGCTATCCTCAATCTCTCAACTATCAACCGGACATCCTCAGAAGCTTGTATAACCAAATTAAGAGCAAAAAGCTTTCTGTCACCCACTTCTTCCCACCCAATAGGGGAACGACATCTACGGCCATACAAGGCCTCATACGGTACCGTCCCGATACTCGAATGATAAGTGTTGTTGTAGGCGAACTTGGCTAGTGGCAAATGATCATCCAAAGAGCCTCTAAAATCCAGCACACATGCTCTCAACATATCCTCCAGAATCGATATCGTCCTCTCTTACTGACCATCTGTCTGAGGATGGAAAGTTGTGCTCAAACTCAACTGGGTTCCCATGGCTTCTTGAAAATGTTCTCAAAAGTGGGAAGTGAAGCGGGAATCCCTATCCGAGACTATGCTCACTGGAACACCATGCAACCTCACTACCTCGCGTACATACAATCCTGCCAACGTACTCAGAGTATCGGTAGCTCTCATAGCTAGGAAGTGGGCTGACTTCGTCAGTCTATCAACGATCACCCATATAGCATCATGATTCCTCCAGGTCCTTGGTAAACCCATCACAAAATCCATGGTGATATGCTCTTATTTCCATGTCGATATAGGTAGAGGCTGCAATAATCCTACATGTCTCTAATGCTCTACCTTCACCTACTGACATACAAGACATCTCGTCACAAAATCCGCCACATCTCTCTTCATACCTGACCACCAGTACACATTCCGGAGGTTCTAATACATCTTGTCACTCCCCAGATGCAACGTGTACCTCAATGAATGAGCTTCTAATAATATCAATCTCCTGAGCTCTGGGTCCTCGAGAACACACAATCTACCTCTGAACCTCAGTAGTCCATCAGAACTCAACTCAAAATCAATCACTTTGCCCCTCTGCATTTGACCAATCACATCGATACAATACGGATCAGTCTGCTGAGCCTATCTGATCCTGTCCAACAGATCTGGCTCTAAGCGTAGACTCGTAATCATACAATCCGCATCCATGTCTAAAGGTACAACTCCCAAACTGAGGCTAGCAAACTGCTCTAGCAGCTCGTGCTCCCTAACCATCGTATACGATACCATCCCAAGGCTCTTCCTACTCAAAGCATCTTGTATAACGTTAGCCTTCCCTGGATAATAAAGTATCTCACAATCCAAATCCTTTAGAAGCTCTAGCCATCTTCTCTGACTCATGTTCAGCTCCTTCTGTTTGAACAGATACTTGAGGCTCTTGTGGTCGGTAAAGATCTGAAACTTCTCGCCATACAAGTAGTGGCGCCATACCTTCAATGCAAACACTACTACTGCCAACTCTAAATCGTGGGTCGGATAGTTCTTCTCATGGTCCTTCAGCTGTCTGGATCCATAAGCAACTAGCCTCCCATCCTGTATCAATACACAGCCCAGTCCCTGATGTGAAGCATCGGTATATACTTAAAATCCTCCTAAGCTGGTAGGAATAGTGAGAATCGGAGCAGTGGTCAATCGACTCTTCAGCTCTTGAAAACTCTTCTCACAATCCTTGTCCCACACGAATGTAACACTCTTCCGAGTGAGACGTGTCAACGGAGTAGTTAACTTCAAAAATCCCTCAACGAATCTCTGATAGTACCCTGCTAAACCCAGAAAACTCCTGATCTCGATAACTGTCCTCGACTGTTCCCACTGAACTACAGCCTCAATCTTGGATGGATCTACTGATACACCATCCCTCAACACTACATGTCCCAAAAACGAGATCTCTGTTAAACAAAAATCACACTTGTTGAGTTTAGCATACAACTGCTGCTCTCGTAGAGTCTACAATACGATCCTGAGGTGCTCCTCATGTTCCTCCTCGGATCTCGAATACACCAATATGTCATCGATGAAAACGATAACAAACTGATCCAAATATGGCTTGAACATATCGTTCATCAAAGCCATGAAAGTTGCGGGAGCATTCGTCAATCCGAATGACATAACTAGAAACTCATAATAGCTATATCGGGTCCTAAATGTCGTTTTGGGTACATCTCCACTCCGGACTCTCAATTGATGATACCCAGACCTTATATCAATCTTAGAAAAGACCTGCGCTCCTCGAAGCTGATCCAGTAAGTCATCAATGAATGGAAGGGGATACCTATTCTTGATGATAGCCTTATTCATCAATCTGTTATCTATACACAATCGGAGGCTCCCATCCTTCTTTCTCACAAACAAAACCAGTGCTCCCTACGGCGAAACACTCGGTCTGATGAAACCCCTATCCAACAACTCCTGCAACTGTCTCTTGAGCTCCACCAGCTCAACTAAGGCCATGCGATACGGTGGTCTCGAAATAGGCTCAGTACCAGGCACTAAATCTATACAGAACTCCATCTCTCTGTCTGGTGGTAGCCCTGGCAACTCATCCGGGAAAACAACTGGGTACTCACTGACCACAAGAATATCTACCAACTTCGGATGTACCTTATCTGTATCCACCACGTACGCAATGAAACCTTCAAGATATTGATTTCTCAGTCAGCATAATATTTTATTTATTAACAAAATATCTATTTCTTTTATTTCTTCCCATCAAACTTTACAATAACTTTCGTAGGGTTAGGAAACATAACTGTCTTAGCATAACAATCTAAAATATGATGGTTTGCAGATAACTAATCCATACCTAATATTACATCAAAGTCACTCATACTTAGCAATATTAGATTGGCTGTCATATCCTTTTCGCCTACTCTTAACTTACAATCATTATACACATACTCAACTAGTTGACTGTTATCCATAGGCGTACTAATCAACATCAACATCCTTAAAGGAGTACACTCTACATTCTTTGCTAACTTACATGCAAATGAAGGCGATACAAATGAATGCGTGGCACCAGGATCAATTAAAACATATGCTTCTAAATCATAAATTAGAATGTTACCTCTAATCACATCCGTAGAAGCATTAGCTGTGTCCTGGTCCAAGGCATGTACTCGCCCTCGACCTATCACCTGCTTCCCCTTCTCTTCTACTGTCGCTCTCCTCCTCGAAGCAGAAGGATCAACTAGAGCTCTCTCTGGCTCCCTGCCCTTCAGTGGAGCAGTCTCAACCATCTCCGGACAAGCGCTAGCAATGTGCCCCTGTTTCCCACATCGAAAACACACAATAGGGCTTAATGGACAAGGTCTACCGCCATGATGTCTACCACATCTATTGCACTGATCTGTAGGAGGCCTCTGTCCTCCAATCACAATACCCTTCATCGGAGCTATGGCCGGGGATGTAGGAGCTCTAACTGGTCTCTCTCGCACCTTTTCTATCTGTGGTCCCTTACCGAAAAGACTCCTCCCTCTTCGATAACTAAAACCCCTGTCTCTAGCCTACCTCTTCCTCTCTTTATCTCGGCTCTGACTAAACTTTCCAAACTCAAAGGCATTCCTCTCATAGTCCTGCTCACAAAGTTGCGCTCTGCGTACTGCCTCATCATACATACCAATATCAAATGGTACCAACCTAGACCGTAACACCGGTCTCAATCCATCGACAAATCTGTCGACCTTCCTAGTCTCGCTATACATGGTATCGGGATCATACCTCCCCAGCTCCAAAACTCTAGTCTCGTACTCGTCCACTGAGATACTCCCCTGGCTCAATCCCAAAAACACGGCTTGCAGTCTGCTCTGCGCTGTATCTGGAACAAACTGCCTCCTGAAGGCATCCAGAAATATCTCCCAACTAATCTCTGTGTGTCGAGCTCTCAATATCGGCTTGGTGGACTTCCACCAATGCTCTATCGTTCCCTTTAGGAACGCAAAAAATGCGACTCTCTCTGAAGTCGTAAAATCAAAGAAGTCGTATAACTTCTCCATCTCTCAATCCACTCCTCAGCACTAGCTGGGTCCTTGACCCCTAGAAAAGATGGAGGTCCAAGCTTCTGGAACTGCCGCAGTCTGTCAAGATCGCACCCATATCCCAATCCTCTACTACCCTAAACTAGTGGGGGTGTAGGAGTATTAATAGTCTGTGGCCTCTGTACAGGCTGCGCAGGTGTATCAGGTGCAACTGCCTCCCCTATCGCAGTCTCTGCATCCTACCTCTGTCTACTTGGCAAAGTCTATGCCAACAACCCTACTATCGCCTCCAGGCTACGCTCTATCCTCGTGAAGTGCGCCTCAGTAGTATCTGGTACCTCAGTAGTACCCGAGGGTCTATGGGCAGTCGAAGACTCACCCTGGCTAGCTGGCCTACCTCTACGGCCTCCAACCCTACCTCTCGCCCCTCTACCACGGTGGGTAATTGCCATAAAGGCTAGATTCCTGCATTCACAAACATTAATTTGTCAACTTCCCATCTTGTATACACAATTGTAACTGAATAAAAGACAGTAATATGGGGATGTATATTTTCCTAATTACTAACACCTATTCACATCAGACCAACTAGGCTCTGATACCATTCTGTCACGCCCTCCTCCCACACGCGACTTACCAAAACTCACAATAAATTTTTCGCTTTTTTTTTTACTTACCTTTCTCTCCTCAACAGTTGGGCTGTGATTAGGCATTAGTCTCCTCATCCACACATACATACATGTCATTCTAAATATTTATCGACTGTACGTACACTTTCTCATAAGTAAATTCATATACTTAATATAATTACATCATTACATTTACATCCCCAACATTAAATCGTGCACATCATTGTGTCTATGCATTGTTTAGATACAAAAGAGAGTGCATGTATATACCTTTCGCTAGATGGGGAGTGGCAGTGGATCAAAGGAATTCAATACCCTGGCCGACTCGATCTACTGACGAGAATCTATAGAAATGGGAGAAAATGAATGGGATGAGCTATTAACGCGCTCAGTAAGGAAATTAGGCAAGCAAGTAGACATCCATACTATCTACTAAAAATAGTGTTTTGCCTTTCTTTCTCTCAATTCAAAAGCATGTTTCAAAATATATATAATATAGTACAGATTTAAAATCCCATGTACTAAACACATGTTGGTTTATCAATCAGAGGCATTCATGCAAAATAGTGCATATTGAATCATTTAAGAATGCCTTTATATAAAATATGTCATTTACATTCAAAACACAGTAAATATGGCATTTCTCATCACAACACAAACAAATCGGGTTCTGACCCATCCCTCAGGTCTACCCGTATCATAAAACACATATGATATATCATGCGAGATTCAGTGGTTAAATGCAATAACTCTGGACTATGGCCATATCCTAACATGGTGAAATCCCAGGCAACACAGTACTCGATGTGCGGGTTATCACTGCTGTAACGGGAGGGGGGTTAGTCCATCACAACCGCCAGCTATCAACAACTCTCCTCCACAACTCCACAACAACACATGGTACAGTGTACTCCATGCCACACGTACGGTACAACGTACACCCGTGGACCCTCCATCATGGTCGAGTGCCTACCATAGGTCCTAGCCTCTCATACCATGGAAATACATCATAGTTGGGGTGCCTGCCATAGGTCTTGGCCCTCATACTATGGAATAAATGCCACGTCTCTAAATCCACGTGAGAACCTCTCCAGTGTGACACTCAGTCTACATGAGAAAATCGTCACAGTTTTTCTAACATGTCTATATATCACGTAAAAACTACAATGTGTGTCTTGAGTGTGACTCACAGTCAACGCTCCTCCTCAAAATAGTGTATATGCATGTCAAAATATCAAACACTAGTGCGAGTAAACCTCCAGCACTAGGTCATGCATAGTTCTCATTACAAATCAAGTATGAGAAAATCACTCAAGTACTATGTCATGTACAAATCATGAAGAATCGAGCACGAACAACGCTCCAGCACTCTGTCATGTATCTCATGTAAAACTCGAGTAAGAGCTAATCACTCCAGCACTCTCTCATGCACAATCACATAAAACTGAGTATGAGCAATGCTCCAGTATTCTATCATGCATGTCAAATAAATGTAGTGCGAGTAAACCTCCAGCACTAATGTATGTGAAAAACATCTGAAATCAAGTGCGAGCTGTGCTCCAGCACGATTGTTTCCATATAATTCGGTAGATGGCTCTCTAAAAATAGGGATGTTTAAAATCATTAAAATCAACATTATAAAGTGTGCTTAGTTTACATCGACCTCAAAACATTAGCCCATCCACCTACTCCTCTGCTACACAGCAGTAAAAAACCACTCAAAACATTATTTCCATGCTTTTTGAAACTTTTCCCAAAATTTAACTTTTTACCTATTTAGGGGTAAAATAGTAATTTACCCATATTGGGTCCCTATAATATTATTGATTTTCTCTGACCCTCAAACAATTTCAGTGAATGCAACTCTAACTACTTGCAAGAGTCCCCTATCTCGGATCACGTAGTGTGACCTCTCTTCCTCTGTGCTGTCCAAACCTCGCAGTCCGGTCACTCTCAATATGACTCTGGAGCTGCATTTAACCATTCACTGGATTAATGTCACGTTTCCTACTATATTACACATTTAATACAGTTCATTTCACTTAATTGTGCTCGTTTACTCTAAATGGGCCTAAATACTTTAATTGGGCCTTAATTCGTATTAAGCCTGTTTTCCACGTATTATTTTCCTTCATCAGGGTCTATCGACTCATTGGGCCTATCAATACCCATTGGGCTTTATTCCAAGCTTTTTAGATGGCCCGTATATCATTTACGACAATTAATTCGAAATTTCGAATATAATTCACTAACTGCGAAATTTAATCCGAAATGCGTAAAATAAATCTTAAATACGCAATAATCACATAAATTGTCGTAAATGAGCTTTACTTACCCGAGATTATGTGATGGTACATAAATCGAAGTTCGATCGGGCTTCCGTTTGGAATTTATCGTCGAACTGCACAATTTTGTATATTTAACTCCGGGTCAATTTTCGATTAAATATAATTTAAATAAATTTATCGAAAATCAAATCGGTTACTTTTGACCTCATATCGACTTACCCGAAGTCCAGTGAAATCTCAAAAATTTTCCTTTTTCTTTTTCTTTCTTTTTTCTTCTTTTTCCCATTTTCTCCTTGGCTGAACCGGTCTAGTCCGGTTCAGCGTAGAAGGTTCTTCACTGAACCGCCAACCGGTTCAGCTCTTGTTGGCCGTGTCAGTGTCGTCTGGCCGATTCTTTGAGTGTCGCTGTCGCTGTCGCTGTTCGATGCGCTACAGCCTAGGAAACGTTCGGCTTGCCTAGATCGGGACCAAGCACTGCCGATGGCCACTGGATTCCTCCTTTTCCTCCGCAGTAATTTCTCTTCGATTCACCGGCGTCTGGCGTCGATGAGGCGCGTTACCGGTGCCGATGGGTGCACGCCGATGTCCTCTCCCTTTTCCGGCCTCTGGCCTGGCTGCTGTCACCGGATGGTGGTCGTCCGGTGGTTTCTCTTCCTCGGCTTCTTTCATCGGTTTGCTCTTTTCTTTCTCCCCGATATTCTTTCCAATTTCGTTTTTTTGCTTGAATTTTTTTTAATATTTATAAACAATTTTAATATTATTTTAATCATTAAAATAATATTAAAAATTCCCAAAATATCTAAAAAATCATATTAAATTTATTTAATCCGTAAATAAATTTATCAGTCCGATTTTACCTTTTCGGTATATTTTTTCGCTATTTTCGGGCTAGTTTTCTGAGGAAAAAATTTAGAAAATATTAAATAAATTCATATCTTGATCAATTTGACTCGAAATTAAATATTTTCCTCGATTTTGATCAAGATTCCTCAATTTCATATTTTTAATGAAATTGTCTTATCGAAATTATATCAGATTTCAGTCATTTGACCGTTTTACCCCTACACTCGTTCGGGAATCAACTTAACCCTTATCTCGCTGTTATGTAGCTTACATGCATTTTTAATTTCTTAAATTGTCGATTGCATGATAGTAAATACTCTTCTTATGATTCAACTATGAAATAAAGTGTTCGTACACATAGGAATCATAAGGTACAAGCTACATACGTAAATCGAAAACACGGGTCTGATAGTATACCTTTAGTGATGGGATGCACCAGATACCAAAAGGGAAAGCCTCCAGTCACGCTCACTCTATATTCAAATCTCTGTAGAGAGGGGGAAAATAAGGGGGGTGAACAAATCACACGCTCAGTAAGGCAATCATGCGAACATGTAGATACTACACTATCTACGTGATCGTGATGCCATACTCAAAAGCATTTAGTTCATCATTTATCTCAAAACATGAGTGTATGATTATGTTAATGGTATGTAAAGCATTCATGCTATTAAAATCCAGTGCATAATTCATTTCAAAGCATGACATTACCCATCATGCGTTTTTCTTAAATTAGCATGGCATTAACCATCATGCATTTTTCACAATAAAGAATGGCATTAGTCATCATGCATTTTTCACAATAAAGCATGGCATTAATCATCATGCTTTAGTACACTTTAAAACCATTAACAATCGATATCTCAAAACAATTCAACACTTGTCAGGTCTCAGCCCCTCCCTCGGACTGTCCTAACCCACAAATCATTTCAAACGTGGATTTATTCACAAAGCATTAGACATGTGAGATAGGCAATTCAATAAAAGGTAATAACCTCTAGGTATATGACCATAACCTGTGATACCGGCTACACGGATCAAGTGTGCGGGATATCACCACTATCTACTTCCACACGGGAGGTGGGTCAAATCTAGCTCGTCGGTCCATAGTAGATCTTGTCCGAAGATGGCGTATCACAATCTCAACACGGTACAATGTACTCTATGCTACTTGCACGGTACAACGTACTCCGTGGACCCAATCAACACATCATACCACACCACATCTCAAAACGCATGTGTGAGCCTATTTAATCGGTACGACCTCTTGTCTACCCGAAGCTCCCAACACGGCTATCAACATGTCAACATCACAAACTGCACATGCGAGCCTATTTAATCGATGCGACACCAAGTCTGCCTGAAGCTCCAAGCACGACAACAAATAAAGTGGGCATCTGGTTCGAGCTAAGCTCCAAGCACCATGCCAAAACTAGTATGAAATCCATGTGAAAACTAGTGCGAGCTGAGCTCTAGCACTCGTGTGTATAAAAAAAGTCAAATCTCGTGCGAGTCATACTCTAGCACGCTTTCATTCTCACGAAAACAATGTAGGTGGCTTAATTATTTACAAAGTATGTTAACAAACTAAAACAACTCATTTCTTTTGCAATTCATTTCAAATGTTAGCCAGCCTAACAATCCTTTGCTAAAAGCAATAAAACATGATTTTCAAGGCATTATGCTTTTGTTTTGGTGCACATTTCTCAAACACCCAACTTTTACCCTTCAATCACCCAATATCATTTCCTAACATCTCATGTATTCTAGCAAAGCATTTAAGCGCCCAAATTGTGCACAGATACCTCTAAGAGTCCACACAATTCCCTTACCTCAATTTACTAGAGTGTGACTCTCTTTTCCTCTTAGCTTCTTGCTCTCTTGGCTCACCTTGTTCCGGTGTATCCTCGAAAGCTGCGATTCAATCATCCAAACCACTTGAGTTAAAGTTGTTAACTCACATTTGACCTCAATAGTCAATATAACCCATCTTTGCATTTATCAATGCCTTAACCACATTTTACTCCTTTTTGGTAGATCCCACAGTTTATTCACTAACAACACCTTAAAATCATACCACGACACTATTATTAACTTCAATATATCCTATTCATCATTAATCTCAACACATTTCACTTTCTCACACTAGACCATTCCTAAGTCATGGTGGATTCATTACTTCCTAAATAGTTTCTACCCTTTCTATGTATACCAAACAACTCTAAAAATCAATATCTACACAATGTACTTGAGTTATTTCATTTAGAAACTCACCTAGTTTGATTTCCTCTTTGCTCCAATGGAAATGCACTTATGATCCTTCAATCCAACAAGTGGGGAAATGCCTCCAAACTATGTTGTTCTTCCCTTTGATGTGAACAACTTTGTCTCTGATAGCTTTCCCTTAAATCTTACTGAAAATGTGTGGATTTAGGAGTTAGGTTTAGGTTGGAAATGGGAAAGATTGGTTTTTATCTCGGAAATGCAGATCCAACTGCTCCATATTTATAGATTCAGCTTGATAAGATCGATCTGCCTTGGGTGGAGATCGATCTGGTCCTCTTAAAATCCCTCTTTTCCAAGACATTTTGAAGGCAGGAGATTGATCTGTCGAGTAGGGGAGATCGATCTTACTTCAAACAGAAGGTTAAGGAGATCGATCTGGTCTTAGGGGAGATCGATCTGCTTCCAACCCGAGAGCTAAAGAGATCGATCTGTTCCATTAAGGATCGATCGATCTTGCTTCAAACAGAAGGTTAAAGAGATCGATCTGGTCTTAGGGGAGATCGATCTGCTTCCAACCCAAGAGCTAAGGAGATCGATCTGTTCCATTAAGGATCGATTTGCTCTATTCCATTGCTCAAATAAGAGCTTTCTGGCTCTTCCAGATCGATCTCTCATCCTATGAGATCAATCTGGCCTTCATATTTCCAGATCTTTCTTCAGTTTTCTGCAAAAAAACTTATACCAAAACATCCTTAATGCTGCCATAGTCATTTTCTCATTCGATTGCCTTTAAGACTTGAAAATGGCATCCATTAATACTTCATACACTTTAAAACTCGTGTGGAATCCTTGTATAACCAAAGATACTTAATATAAACCAAATGGAAGTGCATACTCATGCAAATCTTCATTCCATTTACCACACTACTCATATTCCATTTTACTCACATTCTCCACATGCTTAAGTCCATTTCTTCACATTCAAACATAATGTAACTTGTATGTACAATCATAACTCTTATTACATGTGTGTACCTTAAACTGATGGACTTACATTACATACACTTCACTTATGAATTTATAGTATAACTCCATTTACATTTCTATGTACATATTACAATTATAAATATACGGGGTCTCACACATCTTCTTCCTATGCTCATCCAAAAAACACATTTCTTTCTAGAATTAAAACACAAGTTTTTAAAGCGAATTCTTATAACACACATGAATAGCACTTTATGTAACGACCCTTGACCCTTGAAAATTTGGGGGATTTTTTTTTTGAACTTAAATTCCCACTTATTCCCTTATTTACTTAGGTTGTATTCTTGTTCAGTGTCAATTCATTTTCCGACTTCTTTATCCATAATTATATTTAAATTCCACGTCTTGACTTATATGGCAGAAAGAAATTTCGGTAGCATAATGGCTTATACATAAACCTACCCACCTGCAAACCAATTGTTTTTAACAGTCCTAGATATCCACAACTATCAAACATGCTTTCCCAATCCACATCATCAATCCAATACATCCATTTCAATCGAGACCAATCACTTTATGACAAATTCCAAAAAGTAGTATTTTTCGATTTGTTTTCTTACAAATTACATCCCAACAAAATATTTCTAAAATATGTCTATGCATACAAAATGTGTTTGGTAAAGGAATGTAATTGTATACCTTTTCTGCGTGTACAAAAAGTAGCCTAGGGTAGCTCTTTCCCACCGGCTTACGTCGTGTACGCGACAGGTAACGCCTACAGATCATTGCAAATAGTCTGAAAGGTAGAGGGGTGAGCTTTTGAAAAAAAGCCCAGTAAGATAATACGTTAAAAGCAATTATGATATGTAAAAGCATGTAAAATCGTTCATAAAACCAATCTTTAAAAAGATATGTAAATTTTCATTTCATGCATAGTCATCATAAATATTATAAAGCATGAGTTTCTTTAAATCAAATAACATGCTTAACTATTTCATAAATTTTTCATTATTCATGGATGAGTTCTTAAAATCATCGTTGTTCATAAACATTTCATAAAACATAACTGTTCGTAAACAATTGTCATAAATCTCATAGAAGAACATAATCATTCACCAGTGTCATCATCACAATCGTCATTCATAATCAAATCAAGGAAACTAGGCTATAACTAAGTCATGCGATACGTGTCATTCTTCGTAGAGAGTCAATCATACCTATGGCCATGGTAAGGGGGCTGTAGACTGGATCAGGGTCGTACAACACTTTCATAAAAATATGGGTAGTATCTATCTTTCTTACTTTCTCTAGCACCTAGCTAGGGCACGGGCACCAAAGGCACTCTCCGTGCGGAAAACATACATGCCTGCTGCGCGGGCACAAGATACTACCGAAACATCATCATAAACCGCCAGTAGTAAGACATCTTCCACACAAGTAGAGTCAAGTGCTACAGGGGCCCTACGTACCAGCACTAAAGTGGTGGAGCCGGAACACCACAAAAAGTAACCATGCATGAAGCCTATAGTCTCAAAAATTTCTTTTCCCATTTCCCTTTTTATTTTTTTATGCTTTTGAAATTGTCAAAAGTTTCTTTCAAAATATGAATATAGAATCATAAATCAATGTAAAGCTTCTATGCATTTTCATACATTAGGAAAATTCATTTCATAAACATGGAAGTACTCAGGGAATATTTCTTAAAACTAAATCATGCTTCGTAAACAGTTTCACAAGGATAAAAGCAGTTATAAATCATTTCAAAATATAATGTTGCTTCATAAAATCTTTTATCAATGAAACAAGAATTCATTATCAGAACTAAGTTAAATGGTACCCCTTACCTCGATTTATCGGATATTCCGAGTTCGAGTAATGACGCCTCCAAGTGTCTCTCTTTACTCCTTCTACGATTCTCCTACTCCATAATTTATATACTTAGTATCCTATCCATACGAATTGTCCACAATGCGTCAAAATTGTAACCTTATTCGTTACTACTTCGTGTATGCGTATAATCATACATACCTAGGCTAACACATGTGTGTGTTTATATATTTTTGTATGCACATATACTAACACACACATTTATTATACACACACGCACACACACACATATATATACACACATAAGTATATACACATATATATTTTTATTATTCATTATTACATTTTTTTTGTCTACTTTTCATTTCTCCCCTTTTTTTTACACCTATTTTAATTTACACTTACATGCTTATAACACAACATACATATATATACATGTACATTATATATATATGAATTTTTACCTTCCTCTGCTCTTTTTTTTTTCCAATTTCCAGCTTTTCTTTCCTTTTTCCTTTCTTTTCCCTTTTCTTCTTTTCTTTCCTTTCTTTCCTCTTTTTCCTTTCTTCTTCTCGGCTACTGCTCACTGCTCTTCTTCTTCACCAGCACTAGCACTATTTACACCATTCCATCCCTGCCGAACCTTCCTCTGCTTGGCTTTCATCGTTATCATCATCATCCTCATTCGGTCATTTCATTTTTTTTTGCTTTACCGATTCCCTGCTTCAGCTTCAGTGATTCTGCTTCCTCACTCTTGGTTTGCTTCCCTTCAGCTCTCGGTCTGCTCTCCCTCACTCTCGATTTGCTTCCCTTCAACCCTTCGGTTCTACTCTCCTTCCTCAGCCCCTCTCTTCCTCGATTCTGCTTCAGCCCAGTGGCTCTCGGTATTTGTTTCAATTTCCTGCTTCAGTCTGCGTCAATTCCCAGCCCCGGTCTGCTTCAATTCCCTTTCTTCTCGGGTCTGCTGCAGCTTCAGCCTCGGTTTTGCTTCAGTTTTCGGTGACTGTCTACCCCTTCGGTCCCTTTCCTTTCTTCTTCCTTCCTTTTCTTCTTTCCTTTCTCCCTTCCGTTTCTTCTTTCTTTTCTTTTCTTTCTTCCTCTCTCGGCCAACCAAGCTTTCCCCTTTTTTTTCCTAGTTTTCCCGCTCACAAAGGCCACTCTGCCTTTGAAAATACAGAGTGCAGAATTAGCTTTCTTTAGAAGACAATTCCATACATATACATATATATTATATTATTTAATATATATTTATTTGTTGTTTATTTGTTTATTTGTTGTTTGGTTTTATTTATTAATACCTATATATTACATAACATATATTTGTTATATATATATATATATATATATATATATTAAAAATAAAATTATTCAATGATACAATATTCATGAAATTTTCATTATTTCAAAATGAAATATTCTTGGGATCTCATCATTCCTTATAATTCCACAATATAGGCTTTACATACAAATTTTCAACTAGAACAAATGATTCAGAGGGGTCTAAATGTTACACAGATAGAGTATGACTGGTATTACCCAGGGCATCCTTGAACTCAGTAATCCATAACCCCAAAAGTCAATCTCAGATAGCTGGCCTTAACCCGACTAGAAACCTCTCAGTACGACGCTGTTCATTCTGGAACTTCTCCGGGTCATACCTCATCAGTATAGTAAACTTACTCTCGTACTCATCCACGGTAATACTGCCTTGTACCAAATTCAAAAAGCCCATCCTCAACTTCTGTTGGGCAGCTCATGGAACATACTGATCTCTAAAGGCTATAGAGAATGCATCACAACCAATCACCGGATGCTGGGCAGTCAGAAGGACGTTGGTGGATCCCCACCAATACTCTACTTAGCCCTTCAACATGTACGTGGCCATAGAAACCTTCTCTACATCAGAACACCCCAGATAATCGAAGATCTTCCCAAGGTCTACTAGCCACTCTTTAGCCTCTACTGGATTCTTAATTCCCTTGAATGCTGGAGGCTTCATTTTTAGGAAATCTCTCATTCTACCAATATCCTTCTCCTCCATCAGGGTCTGTATAGGCGGCTGAGGCGCCATAGGTACTGGAGGTACTTGTGAAGGAGGAGGTGGAGGTGGTGCATGTGGAGGAGTCGGCATCGGAGTAAGAATTAGTGTTGTGCCAGCTGAATCAGAGACGTTTGCCCCTGGGTGTTGGGTAACCATGGCAGCTATCGATTCCAAGCCTCGCTCTAGGCGCTGCTCTAAACACTGCTCGAACTGTGTCATATGAGTATTAGGACTCTCTGGCTACGGTGAAGGGGATGGAGGTGGCTGAACCTGCCTCCGAGGGCATCCTCTGTAACGCCCCGGAAGTGCGAAAATAGGGGCTAACTTTTTCTTTTAAATATTATTTTTCTACTTAGTTTGTATTCCTGTACAGTGTAGGTTACTTCTTCTCTTTCTTTACTTATTCTTTTAACCATTCAATTTTACCAAAAATTTCGACAGCATAACCTTTTATAATATATCATATCCCCCTGCAGGTAAACGCAGTTTATATTCGCAAGGCAGTTGATTTTGCTTCTTAAACTTATTACTTTCAACTCTACATTTTTATTACTACAAATTCCACATCCATACTCAGTATCATCGACATTTCATTCACTTCCCAAAACGTTTACAAAATAATCCATAAAACAACTAATTACATCCCAAAAGTATTTATATACAATCTAGTATCTGTACAATATACATGTCTGGAAATAAATATCCGATGATATACCTGAGCTAGTACTGAAAGTAGTCTGGGAGGCACTGAATCCACCAACTACTCACGTACGTGTAAACGACTGAATAATCTCACTGCAGGTACTCTGAAATGGGAGAGGAGAAGGGGTGAGCTTCTGGGGAAAAGCTCAGTAAGGTATGCATTTAAAACAATTCTAACCATTTAAAAACAATTAGAAAATCAGAATAAACATACTTCCGTACATACATACTTAGAAAACCATTTTACATGCTTACTTTAAAATACATCATACTTCATCAAAACGTTGTACGTACTTTCATATACTAAAACATCATACATACTTTCTTTATTAAAATATTATACATCAAAACATGGAGACTAGGCTATTTCAACATAGTTATCATGCAACATATCATATCCTCAGTAGAGGTAATAATACCTATGGCCATGGTAAGGGCTGTAGACTGGATCAGGGTCGTACAGCGGTTCTAATATAATATCTCAATCACACTAGCACACAGCTAGGGCACGGGCACCACTGGCACACGCCGTGCAGTCACAAGATACTTCGAAAATAGACACCACATGTAGTGAAAAAAAACAACACCACTAAGGCGAAATAGACACTACACTGGTGAATCTAAACTAATACTACGTGTGGCGGAGCCAGGACACCACAAGTAGCAAGCATGATTATGCACTCAGCGTATACTAATAGTATCCTGTCGTCTCAAAATCCTTACTTTCATACTTACTTACTTACTTTCATATGGAAACTTTAATCATCAAATCATATCATAATTCATACAAAATATGTATATCTATTTTATTTATACAAAATAAGTGAAAACCATGATTTCAGTATCTAAAAACGGTTTATTATTCCTTTTGGACTTAAACCGAGAAAGTATGGTTTTCAAACAGATTTCTTTATACGATTTTCAAGTCATTTATGAACAATAAAGAGATATAGGAGGTTAGTACTATTTTAAATTGCATCCCTTACCTCAACGGAGCTAAAACAGCGTTACTTTATTGGGGTCCGAGTTTACCTCATTTTGCGTGTCAAATTCTCGAGCTGCTCAAAATGATACCAAATTATCAAATATTGTTTGATTTCATCTCAACATATCCAAATATGTATTTATCTCCTTAAGAGTTGACCAAATTTGACCTTTTTGTCAACTTTTCCTTATTTTCGGTTTTACCGATTTAAGTGCCGGTTTAAGCTATTTTATCCAATTTAATCATTCTAACTTCACATTCACAATCTTAATAACCTACATACCCATTCATATCCATAATCCACACTTATCAATCAATTCTTACAAATTCTCACACCTTTCAATTTTTAACTAAACTAAGCTATAAATCAAACTTTTTCAGTATAAATTCAACTGTTAACAACCTTGAATTCATCCAAAATTGATCATTCCACAACTTAAGCATGCTGATCAGAACTACACACTTCCATATAAATTATTTCTTTACATTCTACTTAACTAAAAATCTTTAAAAATCATCAAACATAAACATATCTCATCATCTTCATCATCCATCAAGTTTCTCTCACCTTTGACCAAAGTTGACCAAGTTTTTTATCTTCCAAACAAATCCTCAGCTGTAATTAAACATGTATATAACTTAGAATCATCAAAAACTACAAGAAAAACCAACTAAAAACTTTCAAAAATCAAACTTTCTCTCACCTCAAAACAGGGCAGATTCTGCCCCTATTCTTCTCTCTAAGGTTTCACCTAGTAAATGAACTTATTTATGTCTTAAGTTTTTATATGTTATATAGGGTTGAAAGGGGAATATTTCATCCTTCTTGGACAAAGTCCAATTCGGCTTGGAAAGGGGTAGAAAAAATTCAAGAAGGGGAGAGCTATAGTAACGCCTGTGGAACGTTCGAGAGGGAGGTGAGAGCGCGTGGTAGCTAGTTTCTGGGTTTTTTCAGATCCCTATGAAAGATAAATAAGTCTAGTTTTGTGTCATAAAAGATCGGGTTTAAATCAGATCTGTAGATAGGTAAACATTGGGATTTTCCTAATGGGTATCCAGTTCACTGGGTTGGGGCAGCCCACTGGTCAGTTTTAGAAAATCTATGAAAAATAGTTCTGGTCCATTTTCTTCCAAATTTCCACTTCTCAAGTGTGATACTATGTCTCTAATATCTCTCATAAAAATTTGGGGCCCACTTGTTTAAGAAATATTTCCCGATTGGGCCCATTTTACTCAACTTGGTCATTACCGAACAATGTAACTTAAGGTTTTCGGTTTACTTTAAAAATTCATTTGATCACCGAAACCTCCATATCTCCACTCAATTTTCATTCCTCATGTAAATTATGCCTTATAATAATTTCCTATAGCCTCAGAATAATTTTCGTGAATTTCTAGAATTTATTTCGAATTTATTTCTATTTCTAGGCTCATTTGCTCGGTTTAGTGAAAACCCGAATTTTACAAAATTTTCAACTTCTAATGTATTAGTTTCACTTTCTAATCATCATAACATACCTAAAATCATACTATTGAAAAATACTTAAATTCAAGATCTTACCTCGAAACACGTGCATTGGGCTTCATGTCACTATCCTGGGCATCTCGATCTTTCTATGCCCTGTATAAACATTTATATAAGTTTTAAACTTCTCGATTTATCTTAAAATGAACAATAGCATGAAAATTTGGGTCTCACATTGTGAGGTCCAGGCCCAGCCCAGCCTACACAGGCGCAACCCCTCATGGGCCCTGGTCCGACTGTTGTGACATCGGCGCCCCTCACTCAACTGTATTGTCCTCTTTGGCAGCCCACAGGCCCCTCAAGGTTTTCTTTCGCGTCCCCAGAAGCTCGAACTCGGGTCAACACCCTTGTTCTTGCACTCTTGGTACCATTGAGCTCGAACAAGGGTGTTGACCCGAGTTCGAGCCTCTGGGGACGCGAAAGAAAACCTTGAGGGGCCTGTGGGCTGCCAAAGAGGACAGTACGGTTGAGTGAGGGGCGCCGATGTCACAGCAATCAGACTAGGGGCCCATGAGAGGTTGCGCCTGTGTAGGCTGGGCTGGGCCAGGACCTCACATCCTCATCTTCCACTAATTATGCAAGTGATCTAATACTGGCGCGTAAACCAAAGATCAAATCTTAAATTCATTAGGTATACATTGCCTACAACCAGACAAACACAGACATTGCCTACACCTTCGCTCTGATACCACCTTTAATTGTAACGACCCTTGACCTTTGAAAATTTGGGGGATTTTTTTTAACTTAAATTCTCACTTATTCCCTTATTTACTTAGGTTGTATTCCTATTCAGTGTCAATTCATTTTCTTACTTTTTTATCCATAATTATATTTACATTCCACGTCTTGACTTATATGGCCGATAAAAATTTCGGTAGCATAACGGCTTATACATAAGCCTACCCACTTGCAAACCAATTGTTTTTAACAGTCCTAGATATCCACAATTATCAAACATGCTTTCCCAATCCACATCATCAATCCAATACATCCATTTCAATCGTAACCAATCACTTTAAGACAAATTCCCAAAAGTAGTATTTTTCGCATTTGTTTTCTTACAAATTACATCCCAACAAAATATTTCTAAAATATGTCGTGCATACAAAATGTGTCTGGTAAATGAATGTAATTGTATACCTTTTCTGCGTGTACAAAAAGTAGCCTAAGGTAGCTCTTTCCCACCAGTCTACGTCGTGTACGCGGCTGGTAATGTCTACAGATCACTGCAAATAGTCTGAAAGATAGAGGGGTGAGCTTTCGGGAAAAAAGCCCAATAAGATAATACGTTTAAAGCAGTTCTGATATGTAAAAGCATGTAAAATCGTTCATAAAATCAATCTTTAAAAAGATATGTAAATTTTCATTTCATGCATAGTCATCATAAATATTATAAAGCACGAGTTTCTTTAAATCAAATAACATGCGTAACTATTTCATAAAATTTTCATTATTCATGGATGAGTTCTTAAAATCATCGTTGTTTATAAACATTTAATAAAACATAACTGTTCGTAAACAATTGTCATAAATCTCATAGAAGAACATAATCATTCACTAGTGTCATCATCACAATCATCATTCATAATCAAATCAAGGAGACTAGGCTATAACTAAGTCATGCGATACGTGTCATTCTTCGTAGAGAGTCAATCACACCTATGGCCATGGTAAGGGGGCTGTAGACTGGATCAGGGTCGTATAACACTTTCATAAAAATATGGGTAGTATCTATCTTTCTTACTTTCTCTAGCACCTAGCTAGGGCACGAGCACCAAAGGCACTCTCCGTGCGGGAAACATACATGCGTGCTGCGCGGGCATGAGATACTACCGAAACATCATCATCATAAATCGCCAGTAGCAAGACATCTTCCACACAGGTAGAGTCAAGTGCTACAGGGGCCCTACGTACCGGTACTCAAGTGGTGGAGCCGGAACACCACAAGAAGTAACCATGCATGAAGCCTATAGTCTCAAAAATTTCTTTTCCCCTTTCCTTTTTTTTTATACTTTTGAAATTGTCAATAGTCTCTTTCAAAATATGAATATAGAATCATAAATCAATGTAAAGCTTCCATGTATTTTCATACTTTAGGAAAATTCATTTCATAAACATGGAAGTACTCGGGGAATATTTCTTAAAACTAAATCATGCTTCGTAAACAGTTTCATAAGTATGAAAGCAGTTATAAATCATTTCAAAATATAATGCTACTTCATAAAATCTTTTATCAATGAAACAAGAATTCATTATCAGAACTAAGTTAAATGGTACCCCTTACCTCGATTTATCAAATATTCCGAGTTTGAGTAATGACGCCTCCAAGTGTCTCTCTTTACTCCTTCTACGATTCTCCTACACCGAAATTTGTATACTTAGTATCCTATTCATACGAATTGTCCACAATACGTCAAAATCGTAACCTTATTCGTTACTACTTCGTGTGTGCGTATAATCGTACATACCTAGGCTAACACATGTGTGTGTTTATATTTTTTTGTATGCACATATACTAACACACACATTTATTATATACACACATATATATATACACATAAGTATATGCACACATATATATATTTTTATTATTCATTATTACATTTTTTTTGCCTACTTTTCATTTCTCCTTTTTTTTACACCTATTTTAATTTACACTTACATGCTTATAACACAACATACATATATATACATGTACAGTATGTATGTATATATATATATATATGAATTTTCTTCCTCTTCTCTTTTTTTTCTTTTCCAATTTCCAGCTTTTCTTTCCTTTTTCCTTTCTTTTCCCTTTTCTTCTTTTCTTTCTTTTTTTTCCCTCTTTTTCCTTTCTTCTTCTCAGCTACTGCTCACTGCTCTTCTTCTTCACTAGCACTAGCACTGTTTACACCATTCCATCCCTGTCGAACCTTCCTTTGTTGGCTTCCATCGTCATCATCATCATCCTCATTCGGTCATTTCATTTTTTTCCTTCACCGATTCCCTGCTTCAGCTCTCAAATTTTGCTTCTTCACTCTCGGTTTGCTTCCCTTTAGCTCTTGGTCTGCTCTCCCTCACTCTCGATTTGCTTCCCTTCAGCCTTTCGGTTCTGCTCTCCTTCCTCAACCCCTTTCTTCCTCTGTTCTGCTTCAGCCCAGTGGCTCTCGGTCTTTGCTTCAATTTCCAGCTTCAGTCTGCTTCAATTCCCAGCCTCGGTCTACTTCAATTCCCTTTCCTCTCGGGTCTGCTCCAGCTTCAGCCTCGATTCTTCTTCAGTTTTCGGTGACTGTCTACCCCTTCGGTCCCTTTCCTTTCTTCTTCCTTCTTCCTTCCTTTTCTTCTTTCCTTTCTCCCTTCCTTTTTTTCTTTCCTTTCTTTTCTTTCTTCCTCTCTCAGCCAACCAAGCTTTCCTCTTTTTTTTTTCCTGGATTTCTCGCTCACAAAGGCCACTCTACCTTTGAAAATACAGAGTGCGGAATTGGCTTTCTTTGGAAGCCAATTCCGTACATATACATATATATTATATTATTTAATATATATTTATTTGTTGTTTGTTTGTTTATTTGTTGTTTGGTTTTATTTATTAATACCTATTTATTACATAACATATATTTGTTATATATATATATTATTATCTATCTATCTATATTTGTCTAGTATATATATATATATATATATATATATATATATTAAAAATAAAATTAATTCATGAAATTTTCATTATTTCAAAATGAAATATTCTTGGGATCTTATCATTCCTTATAATTCCACAATATAGGCTTTACATAAAATTTTTCAACTAATGAACCAAAATTTTTCAAAATTTCCATGCTTGCATTTGCTCCTCACCTCCTGTATTTCGGGCTCTCTATCATTCACGACTTCTCGGCTCCCATACTTCTCGAGCTCTACAACGAATATTCGCACTTCCATTAAAACATATTATTTTTATTTTTATATAGTCTAATTAAATATAGGAATTTTGTGGTGTTTACACTTTGATGATTCAATTAAGTTCATAAAGTACATAAGATCCAACACCCTCGCAATTGGATTTCACTCATCACACTCTAAGTGTTTAGGATATATATTAATTAACTCTCAAGTCATTGCATAGAAGATTTCTTACCATAAGCTTGCAAATTCATCACATCTCTTCCACCAATGAATGAATTAAGATGCAAAAATCTAAAGGTCTAAAGGGGTTGTAATGGAGCCTGGGTAAGGTATGATAAATGAATTTTTAGGTTTGAGAAATTGAAGGAAACATACAAAACTTTTCACACGAAACTCAACACAATTATTTCAAAAGACTGCTCTTCAATCACGTAATTTTCAAAACTAACTTCCAAGCAATAAAAATTTCACTTCTCTTTCTCTTCATTTGTTCAACATTTTTTTCTTCATTTTTCCTTTCTTTTTTTTCTATATTTTTTTTTCGAAAGATAAGATCTCAATGAAAGTAATAGCTTGGAACACTAAATTTTCAACATATTGCAATCTTTCCAAAAATATTTTGAAGTTTGATTTGCATAAGTCTATATGATTCATCAATTCAAGGTTCAAAAAAGGGAAAAATCAACAAAAAAAAAGGTTTATTATGGTTTGTAATGTGGTTTAATCCAAAGAAAAGGCTAAGCTCAAAGTGGTTTATCTAGGAGTTAATACTAACAAGGGTAGGTTGGAAAAGAAATGGTATAATGTCAAGAAAAATGGTTTAACCTAAATGTCTTTATTTGATTTATTGCATCATATTCATCAAAGGAGTTGATTGAGACATGTATGACAGAGCAAGTTCTAGAATAGTCGACTATGCATGACAATCACACAAACAAAGAAATGAAGCATGATGTAATGAATGCTCATAGGCTTAATTCTCACCAAGAAAGGTTATATGTGCTAGATCCTATAAACTTTTTCATTCAATGAATCAAAAGTAATTAATCATAATGTATTAATGAGAATTCAAAATTATTTTGCACATATGTAAATCACAATTTTTTTTTTTTGGATAAGCATTGGAAAAATCTAGAATTCAAAAAGATCACAAACAATAACTAATGTACCTTTTTGGAACAAGAATTTTTTTTTTGGATTTGCAAAAATTTTTATGAAAATTATAAAAAAATGAAAGAAAAAGAAAGCAAACATCGGAGTCACAATTAAATACCCTCTCCCACACCTAAACTATACATTGTCCCTACTGTATCAAAATAATTGCTCAGACAATATAAAAGAATTAAGAGAATTAAAGAACTTCCCTGAAAAATGTTAACCAACTTGCGAGCAAGAGAAGCACCTTGACGTCCACTGCGAGCCACTAAGAAATTCCTCATACCGTGCGAATATTAAGCACAAACAAACATAACTGCACCAAATTAGATAATGGTAATAATAAAAAGAATGGTATAGTTGAAACTTGTCACCACCACCATAATTTTTTTTTATTATTATTTTTTTTGTAAATTTTTCTTTTTGTTATTATTATTTTATTTTTATTTTTATTTTTTGTTTTTTTTGTTTTTTTAAATATAACAAAAATAAAATAAATATGTGGATCGGCTCTAGTGCGTGCTGCTAGTCTCGGTTTGTGCCAGATTGGTTGCTGCAGTCGGTAGAAAGGGTGTCGCCCGGAAGGTGTTGTGAGGTGCGATCGCGGCTGCTTGGAGTTTGGGAGCTGACCGGTGCACGACGCGAGGAGGGGACTGATTCGCTTGAAGCAAAAAAAGGAGCTGCGATCAGGGGATGACCGGTGTGTACTTGTAATTGGTTCTCGGCTCTAGTGCAATCTGAGAGTGCTACCGGTGGGTGCTGTGAATCTTGGTGGCTGAACTGGTGCTGCCGATGCCTGCTTCCAGAAGAGACCAATGGGTTGCGTCTGGGTCTTCGGGTTGGCTGGATCGGTTGCGGTGGGTGACTGTTTTTTTCAATTAGATGGCCGGTGTGTGACTGTTGATGGTGTCGAAATTGTTGCCGACTAAGAGCTCGAGGAGAGGACCGGTCTCGGTAGAATGAGGCAGTCGATGGTGGTTGATGGTCGGTTCCGGTACGTTCTGTGCTTCTGCCGAGAAGTGGTATGCTACAGATGGTGTTAGGGAATAGTTGTCGGTCGTCGATACTGCTGTTGCGCCGGTACTGGGAAGATGAAGATGGTGTCGAGAAGGGGGGTCTGCAGGTAAAGAAAAGAAGAAAAATAATAAGAGCCGAGGAGAAGAGAAAAGAAATAATAATAATAATAATAATAATAATAATAATAATAATAATTAAAAAAAAACATAAGTTCTAATTTTTTTTTAGGTGGCAGAAGAGGTGTTTTGATAGGGCGTGGGCATGCTCTATTCAAACACAGCTTCTGTAAAAATTTATTTTTTTATTTTTTTAATAACAAAAGAAACAAACATAAATTTTTTTCTACCACTAATAAAATAATAAAAATTAAGAAAAATAATTGTGAATCAAAAAATAAAGAGAAATTTTGGGTTGCCTCCCAAAAAGCGCCTTTCTTTAAAGTCTTTGGCTAGACATAGTCATGCTCAATTGTATTTTGGACATTTCAACCCAATTTGTTTAACTTCATGCACTTGTAAACCTTTATAAAAAGGCTTTAAATGATGACCCTTGACCTTAGAGATTTGACTTGTATCCAAACTTTGAATTTCAATTGCACCACGAGGAAACACGTTAGTAACAACATAAGAGCCTAACCATCTAGAACGAAATTTACTATGAATAATTTTTAATTTAGAATGAGATAGTTTAACTTTCTGACCAATATAAAAATTTTTCCTGGGAACTATATGATCATGAAAGGCCTTTACCTCTTCCTTGTAAATCACAGAGCTTTCATAGGAATGATTAATATTAAACTTAATAACTTCCCCATTAAATTCCAGTGTGAGTGTACCATCATGCACATCAATTTTAGTTCTGAATTTTTTAAGAAAGGTCTTCCCAAAATTAAAGATTCAGATGAATCATCCTTATCCGTATTAAGCACATAAAAATCAGTAGGGAAAATCAATCCATTAACTTGCACCAAAACATCCTCTAGAACACCCTCAGGATAAACATTAGATCTATCGGCAAGCTGAATAATCACACCAGTTTCTTTTAATGGTCTAGCATTCAAAGATTTATAAATAAACAAAGGCATGACATTAATTGAAGCTCCTAGATCTAACATTGCTCTTTCAATTTTAAGATTACCTACCTTACAATGGATGGTAAACATACCTGGATCATTGCATTTAGAAGGTAACTTTTTCTGGAGGACAGCTGAAACATTCTCACCCATGCTCACAAATTCATTACCTTTCAGTTTCTTTTTATTGATGCACAACTCCTTGAGAAATTTGGCATATCGAGGTACTTGTTTAATTACATCAAGTAAAGGGATATTTACCTCAACCTTGCGAAAGATGTCAAAAATCTCCTTTTCCTCCTCCTCGTTTTTGGATTTGGATGATCTAAAAGGAAAATGAGGAATTGGTGCCAAAACTTTTTGTTGCGTGTCATTAGGTTCCTTAGGGTGATCCAACTGTGGCTGGGATGTAGTAACTCCTTTTTTAGCTTCTTCTTTTGGAATGCGCTTTCGGGTTGTCTTGCTAGACTCCCCTAACTCAGTTCCACTCCTCAAGGTCATTGCACTAATATTCTGTTTGGGGTTGATGACTATTTGTGAGGGCAATTTTCCTTGAGATTCCAGTCTATTCACAGAAATGGCTAGCTGACTCATTTGATCCTCTAGCTTCTTTATGCTAATCCTAGTCTCCTGTTAAAATTGTTATGTGTTAGTTGCAAGTGATTTAACAATTTCCTCAAGAGACATACCTGAACTTGAAGATAGTTGATGTTGTTGTTGTTGTGGAGCGGGCTGTCTATATTGAGAATTATGAAATTGAGGCCTTGCTTTGTAGCTCAAGTTGGGATGATTTCTCCACCTTGTGTTATAAGTATTCGAGTATGAATCATAATTTCTTTGTGGTGGACCTAGAAATCCTCCAACTACATTTGCGTGCTCATGAGGTTCATCTTGAAGTGTGGGGCACATGTCGGTTGGGTGGTCAGTAGTAGCACAGATTCCGCATGCTTTAGCTTGTTGTATATTTCTCATTCCTATAGCCAATTGTTGAACAATAGATGTTAGATTAGTTATTTGATTCTCAAGAGAATGTGTATTTACCTCATTTACTCTCCTCTGAGATATATCTTGTCTGAATCCAAACTGTTGGGAGTTAGCAGCCATGGTGGAAATCAAATCTCTAGCCTCTCTAGGAGTCTTGTTCACTATCGCACCTCCACTGGCTGTGTCCATCATCCTTCTTTCCATGTGTAGCAGTCCTTCATAAAAGTATTGAATTAAGAGCTGTTCAGAAATTCCATATTGAGGACAACTTGCACAGAGTCGCTTAAACCTTTCCCAGTATTCATGAAGAGTCTTAGTACCTTTCTGCCTGATTCCACATATCTCTCTTCTAATTCTAGCAGCTCTTGAAGCAGGGAAAAATTTGTCAAGGAACAATCTCACCATTTCAGTCCACGTGGTTATAGAACCAGGAGGTAAATAGAACAACCAATCTTTACTCTATCAGCTAGTGAAAACGGAAAAGCTCGCATTTTGATTTGTTCTTCAGTAACTCCTTGTGCCTTCAGGCTTGAACATACCACATGAAATTCTTTCAAATGCTTGTGAGGATCTTCATTCTCAAGACCATGGAACTTTGGAAGCAAATGGATCAAACCCGATCTTAATTCAAAATCTGCTTGCAGAGTTGGGTAATGAATGCAAAGAGGTTGTTGATTGACAGGTGGTGCAGCCAACTGTCTTAAAATTTGCTCTTCTTCAACCATTATTTCTTCAGTCTCAGAATCACTAGATGAATTGACCAAATCAAGTGCTAAATTCAGTCCAGGGGATAAAAAGGTAGCTTCTTGCGCCTTTTGAATTTTTGTTTCCTTCCTATTCCTCTTAGTTGTGTTTTCAATCTCAGGGTCGTATGGGATTAATTCACCTGCACGAAAAGAATGGGGCATCAAGATAAATCTAATTAAAAACCAATCCCGGGCAACGGCGCCAAAAATTGGTGGTTGTCGAGACCAACAATAATAATTCCTACTAAAAAATAAATTGAACTATAGTATAAATGAGTAAGGTCATTTCCCAAGAGATTGGTTAGATTTATTTTTCTGCAAAATATTTAAAAAGAAAATAAATATGGGATTTGTTATACTGAGAATAAAAATTAATATATTAAAATGAAGCAGAGAAAAATCAATATGTAAAATGTTGGGATAAAATTAATATGAAGAGAACATCCAACCAAAGGAATAATTTTAGAGTGGGTTCATGGAATTGATCATTGATGCAAAAATGACTTCTTTTAATCTTTACCAAATTGGTTATGGTTATTGGTACGACCTAACAACCTATCCCTCCTTACTTCTTCGATAATCAGGATACAATCTATAATTATTTCTCTTGCCAGTTAAACAAACTTAGATACGATCTTAAGATTTAATTTACCAACAGCATTAAAAACTAGAGAGACTACCAATTCTAACCAACAAGCACACATGTAGGTTCATTTAAGCTAGATTATATATCTTCTTAACATAGAATTGAAAACCTATCTGAAATCAATTATGTTATTTACCACTTATATTAGAATGCCTAAACAATTACGGATTCAAGTTTCTAGTTGGTGATATATTATCCTGACAATTGAACAAAGGGCCCTTTTTGCGCAATCAATCAAAACAATAATTTAAACATGCACTGAAAATATATAAATAGAAAATATGTAAAAGAATAAGATAAAACTAATTAGATCTCACAATTCTTGAAGAACCCAAACTTTAATTATCCTTTGGCTAGACTAAAAATTTAGTAAGCCATAAGTTCAGAGAAAAACACTAAAGAAAAATATAAAATTGTATGTCTCTGATGATGATTCAAGATTGATCCTCTCCCTTTCTACTCTTAGTCTATAAATACTAAATATCCTAGCCCCAGAATCTGTTTCCGAATGAAAGTTCTCTGTTTGATTTTGATTACAATTAAATTTCTTTCCTTTTTCCACCACTTGCCAGAGACAATAATTGCATATCTCTTCCTTAATAATAAAAATCTTCCACTTGCCATCTTTAGACTGATTAAGTCAACTTTAGCTACAAGTGATAGATCTTGACTTGAATTCACATATTTGACTTGCAATCCTTATCATTGCCTTAGGCGTGCCCACGTCTTACACCAAGATTTCTTCTGATTTTGTGACTTGATCAAAATTTTCAGCTTTTATCAATTTTGCTCCTATTCCTTCATTTACAATACAAAATAGAAAATATAAGTCAAATCCAAAAATTAAGAATATAAAAGAATTTAAATCATGGGAAAAATATAACAATTAATATGTCTAATATTCAACTTATCATTCAATTCAGCAACTTGAATGTTGATTCTAAACTATGTTGTCTCCTCATCATAATAAACAACTTTGCTCAAATAACTTTTCTTCAAATCTGGTAGGGAGGTAATGATATTCTAGAGTGAGAAAGCTAGGTTACTTTGTGAAAATGGAGAAGCGTTTGAAGTTTCAGGGAAGAAGACTCAATTGTTGGGCCTTTTTTATAGAATTGGCCTTATGAGATCGATCTCCTAGGGTGAGATATCCATTTTCCCTTGCTTTGAACTCTCTCGGCATTCAGTTTATAGGTTGTGGGATCGATCTGCTCATTGGATTGGATCGATCCTTGCCAGGCAGAATCAAGTGGAGATCGATATGTTTTGAGAAGGGGATCGATATGCTCTTTCGGAAGGGATCGATCCTTTCTAGCCAGAAACCATTGGAGATCGATCTGTGTTTAGGAAGAGATCGATCCTTTCTAAGTAGAAGCAAATTGAGATCGATCTGCACTAGGGAAGGGATCGATCTGTTCTTTACAGAATCAAATGGGGATCGATCTGGCCTTCCTCTGCAGGTTCCCAACTGCAATTTTTCCCAAAATTTCAAAGAACAACTTGCATCAATTGCTTCACTATCCATTTTGTATTCTATTCACACTTAGAGTATGAAAAGATCCATATATTATGATTCACGAACTATGTGACTTATGTGTACCGCGTGGAATCGTAAAAGGTACATAAAACTCATTGGCCTTGTATTATCCATTCATGTTTGAGTCCTTGTATTAGTCTGAAGGATTTAAATTCCATTCACTTAATCTGTGGCCACTTTAGCCCTTACTTAGCCATTACATGTATTCATAAGTATTCATGCATTCTCTTTGCAAGTTCATTTAGATTTATATGATCAAAATCATCCGTCTTAAGATTTCATTAACATATAATAAGGTTATACATACATGGGGTCTCACAAATCTCCCCCTTTAAAGAAATTTAGTCCTCCAAATTAGAACCAATTCAGTCTGAGAACAACTCCGGGTACTTCTCTTACATCATACTCTCCAACTCCCATGTAGCTTCCTCTGGAGTGTGATATTGCCAAAGAACTTTCACTAAGGGAATCGTCTTTGACCTCAACATCTTCTCTTTCATATCCAATATCCGAACCGGTTTCTCAACATACGACATGCTCTCATTGAGTTCTAATGGCTTATATCTAATCACATGCGTCGGATCCGGGTGGTATTTCCATAACATATAAATGTGGAAGACGTTATGAACACCCGCTAGCTCAGGTGGTAATGCTAGCCTGTATGCCTTATCTCCCACTCTATCTAGTATCTCTAATGGTCCGATATACCGAGGGCTCAATTTTCCCTTCTTACCAAACCTCATAATCCCTTTCGAGGGAGAAATTTTCAAAAATACTGACTCACCCACAGTAAACTCCAGTGGTCTCTGTCTCTTGTTAGCATAACTCTTTTGTCTGCTCTGAGCTGTCTGTAACCTTTCACAAATCAACTAGACGTCCTCAGAGGCTTGTCTCACTAAGTTAGGAGCGAAAATCTATCTGTCACCGACCTCTTCCCATCTAATAGGGGAACGATACCTACAACCATACAATACCTCATATGGTACCATCCTGATATCGCATGATAACTGTTATTATAGGCAAACTCGGCTAGTGATAGGTGATCATCCTAGGAGCCTCTAAAATCCAGCACACATGCTCTCAACATATCCTCCAGTGTATGTATAGTCCTCTATGACTGACCATCTGTTTGAGGATGGAAAGCGGTGCTAAAACTCAACTGGGTCCCCATCGCTTCCTGAAAACGTTCCCAGAAGTGGAAAGTGAAGCGGGCATCCCGATCAGAAACAATGCTCACTGGAACACCATGTAGTCAAACTATCTCTTGAACAAACAAGTTCGCCAACTGACTTAGAGTAGGTAGTTCTCATAGCTAAGAAATAGGCTGGCTTCGTCAACCAATCAACAATTACCCAGATGGCATCATGACCTCTGCAGGTCCTCGATAAACCCATCACAAAATCCATGGTGACGTGCTCTTACTTCCATGTCGGTATCGGTAGAGGCTACAATAACCCTACAGGCTTTTGATGCTCTACTTTCACCTCCTGATAGACGAGACATCTAGCGACATACTCAGCAATGTCTCTTTTCATTTTGGACCATCAATAAACCTTTCGGAGGTTCTGATATATCTTAGTACTCCCCAGATGTATCGTATACCTTGATGAGTGAGCCTCTGATAAAATCAATCTCCTGATCTCTAGATCATCGGGAAACCATATTCATCCTCTGAACCTCAATAATCCATCTGAACTCAAATCAAAATCAATCTTTGTACCCCTATGTATCTGCCCGATAACATCATTGCACTGCCGATCAATCTGCTGAGCCTGTCGGATACGATCCACCACATCCGGTTCCAACCGCAGGCTAGCTACCATACAACCACTATCAGTATCAAGCAGGGTCATATCTAAACTGAGGCTCTTGAACTTTTCCAACAGCTCGTGTTCCCCAACCATCATATAAAACACTAACCCGAGGTTCTTCCTGCTCAAGGCATCGATAACTGCATTCGCCTTACCCGGGTGGTATAAGATTTCACAATCGTAATCCTTCAGGAGCTCGAGCCATCTTCTTTGTCTCATGTTCAGCTCCTTCTGTTAGAATAAATACTCAAAGCTCTTGTGGTCCGTAAATACTTAAAACTTCTCACTATAGAGATATGGGCTCCATATTTTCAACACGAACACTACAGCCGCCAACTCTAAATCGTGAGTCAGATAGTTCCTCTCGTGATCCTTCAACTGTCTGGATCCATAGGCAACTACCCTCCCATCCTGCATAAGTACACAACCCAGTCCCTAATGTGATGCATCTGTATACACAGAGAAACCTCATAAGCTAGTAGGAATAGTGAAAATCAGAGCAATGGTCAACCGACGCTTAAGCTCCTGAAAACTCTTCTCACATGCCTCGTCCCACACAAACTCAAACATCCTTCCATGTGAGACGTGTCAACGGAGCAGCTAGTATGGAGAAACACTCTACAAATCTCCGATAATAACCTGCTAATCCCAGAAAACTTCTGATCTCAACGACTGTCCTAGGCTGTTCCCACTGAATAACTGCCTCAATCTTGGATAGATCTACTGATACCTCATCCTTCGATACAACATGGCCCAAAAATGAGATCTATTACAACCAAAAGTTACACTTACTGAGTTTGGCATATAACTCCTCTTGGAGGGTCTGCAAAACTATCCTCAAGTGTTGCTTATGATCTTCCCTAGACTTGGAATAAGCCAATATATCATCGATAAACACAATCACAAACTGGTCCAGGTATGGCTTGAATACATCATTCATCAAAGCCATAAATGCTACGGGGGCATTCGTCAATCCAACTGGCATAACCAAGAACTCGTAGTGGCCATAACGGGTACGAAATGCTGTCTTGGGCACATCTCCACTTCGTATCCTCAACTGATGGTACCCAGACCGCAGATCTATCATAGAAAGACATGTGTTCTCTAGAGCTGATCCAACAGATCATCAATGCGTGGAAGGGGATAGTTGTTCTTAATGGTAGCCTTATTCAACAACCAGTAATCTATGCACAGTCGGAGGCTCCCATCCCTTTTCCTCACAAACAAAATTGGAGCTCCCCAGGGTGAAACGCTCGGTCTAATAAACCTCTTCTCTAGCAACTTATACAACTGGTTCTTCAACTTCTCCAACTCAATCGGAGCCATCCTATACGAGAGTCGAGATATCGATTCAGTACCAGGTACCAACTCTATACATATCTCTCGGTCCAATGGTAATCCTGGTAGATCATTCGAGAAGACATCAAGAAACTCCATAACCACTGGAATGTCTCTCAATTCCGGACGGTCCTTATCTGTGTCAACCATGTATGCAATGAACCCTTTGAATTATCATTTTGCACCGTTAGTAAGATAGGTTATCATAGTAACATTCATAATTAACAAGCAAATTCATCTCTTAAGCATGATGCATTAAAATTATACTCTTCCCATTACAATAATCATATTACTTCATTTCTTTTCAGCAATACTTATAGTACACTTTTCAGGAAAACTTACAATAAAGCTATCTATCCCTAAAAACATTATTGTTTTAGCGCAACAATCTAAAACAACATGATTCGCAGACAACCAGTCCATTCCTAAAATTACATCAAAATCACTCATATTCAATAGAATAAGATTGGTTGTCATGTCTTTCCCCATTATTTTCAGCCTACAATCCTTGTATACATGTTCAGTCAATTGACTATCATTCATAGGTGTGGAAATCAACAACATTCTATCTAACGATGTAGGCTTTACATGCTTCGACAACTTACGTGCAAAGGAAGGCGATATAAAGGAGTGCGTGGCACCAGGATCAAATAACACAAATGCTTTTAAATCAAAAATTAGGATAGTACCTTTAATCACATCTGCTGAAGCGTCTGTGGTATCCTGGTCCAATGCATGCAGTCACCCTCTGCTAACCACCTGTTTCCCTTTCTCCTCAACTGTAGCTCTCCTCATCGGAGCAGAAGTCTCAACAGGAGCTCTCTCCGGCTCTTTACCCTTCTGTGGGGCAGTCTCAATCATCTATGGGCAATACCTCAAGATATGCCCTAACTTCCTACATCTATAACACACTCCAGGGGTCATCGGATAAAGCCTTGTCGGTAGTAGGCCGAGGTGTCACGACCCAAAAATCAGAGTAAATTTTTTTCGTTTTTCTTTAGTATTTAATTCTTGCCTTCCTCTCATCGTGACCATCCTACCAACAGTTAGGCTATGATTCGGTGTTAGTCCCCTCACGCTACTTACTATTCCATTTCCATGTTACATTCACAATTTCATTTACATAACCTTACATCCCCGACGTCATATACGTTTACAGTACTGTGCATTTACATATTTAGATACAAAACCATACAAGTGTGTATACCTTTTCTCGATGATGGAAAGCAGCGGATACCAAGAATGCAAATCATCAGCCGCTCACTATCTACTGCGAGTACTCTGAAAAGAGGGAAAAATAAGGGGGATGAGCAACCACACGCTCAGTAAGGCAATTATGCAAGTAAGTAGATAGCTCCACTATCTACATGCTCATAATACCATGCCCTTAAATCTATTTCTTTTTGTTTAAAGCTCGTGCACAAAATCATGCACACATCAATGCCATAGTTTATAAAAGTTGTTCGTGCTTATGGAAATCATACAACTCATGCCTCAATGGCATCTCATGTAAAATCATAAAATGCATGAATTAAATCAAAATCATGCACTTGCGATTAAAGCATGGATAACCTCCTCATGCTAAAACATTTCATTGCATGAATTATAAATAATTATGAAAAATACATGATGCTGAGTTTCCACAAAACCTTCACGCATACCCATATGCCACACCATGAATGTCATGTAAAATCAGTTTACCTCACACATGGGTTTAAATAGCATAGAAATAACGTCATACAAGTTTCAGTTTAAATCACAGTTTCATTCTCATCAAATCACATCTTAGTCACACTCATCAGGACTCAACCCCTCCCTCAGGTGATCCTGATCCACATAAAATCATTTATTTCCAAGCATTTCCGAAAACAATGAAAATTTCATTTATTTACAACAAAACAAATATCATCAATCAGGATCCAACCGCTCCCTTGGGTGGTCTAGACACACAAAATCCACGCATTCTCAAACTTTCAAAACATAAGATAGTAACATGTGAGACTAGGCAATATATATATATATATCTCAGGCAAATAACCAAGATTATGGTCATATCCTCGTGATCCCACTGCTACACAGATCCTGTGTGCAGGGTCTCACCACTATCGGGAACTGCCCCTGGAGGTGGGTCAGTCCATCCCGTCGGTCCTGCTCGATCACTCGCATCCGAAGATGCCACTCGCATCCGAAGAGACCATATAATCAATCCCAGCGTGATACAGCGCACTCCATGCGACTTGCACGGTACAACGTACTCTGTGGACCCACATCTCATATCAATAATCGTGCCTGTCCCAAAACGTACGTGCGAGCATATTTAATCGGCATGACACATAGTCTACCCGACGCTCCAAGCACAGCTTATCGCATGTCTCATAAAATCAGTGCGAGCGATGCTCCAACACTATCATAAAATCAAGGAAAATCTCGTGCGAGCAAATCTCTAGCATGCGTTTCATAAAATCTCATAAGATCTAGTGCGACCTAAGCTCCAGCACTCTGTCAAAATCATGTAAAACTATTGCGAGCTAGGCTCCAACACTGTGTCATAAAATCAAGTGAAAATCTGGTGCGAGTTAGACTCGAGCACCCTGTCACAAAAATCATATGAAAATCTGGTGCGAGTTAGACTCCAGCACCTATGCATGTAAAACTCTAGTGAGAGCCCTTGCTCTAGCACTAATGCATGCATCACACAAATCAAAACTCGTGCGAGCTAAGCTCTAGCACCTCTCATGCATGTCAAATCATTAAAACTAGTGCGAGCAATCGCTCCAGCATCTTTTTATGCATATCATGTCACACAAATCGGTGCGAGCAACCGCTCCAGCACCATTATGTACACTCACAAACTTAGATATAGTGCGAGCAAGGCTCCAGCACCATCTGTTTCCATATAAACTTGATAGTTGGCCATTTTTCCAAAGAAATTTCATTTAAATCTAAATAACACTTACATAGTGTTATCTTGTGAAATTTATGCAAATACTGGCCAATCTACCAATTTGCTTTGCTAAATAGTCACGAAAATTCCTCAAATCATGCATTTCATGCATGTCATGCTTTCACCATCCTTAGGTGAATTTCCCTCAGTATGGGTAAAATAGTCTTTTACCTATCCCGAGTCCTTAAAATTTTTAATCCATTTCTAGGACCTTTATACATTTTCAATGTATACAAAAGTTATTAACAATACGCGTAGCTACCTCTAGCTACTCGTAAAATTCCCTTACCTCATTTTTTTGTACAGTCTAACCTTTTCACTGATGTCTCGTCACGCAGTCCGATTTGCTCCCAATCAAATCTTCGGAGCTGCGTATAATTATTTATCAAGTCAAAAATCATTCAATTTAACTGTATTTCATAAGTTCTGATCTTAATTCAAAGTATTGGTGTCAGGACCCCAGTTTCAATCCTTGACTTTAACCAAAAACCACAATAAATTTTTCGCATTTTTAACTTACCTTTCCTCTCTTCACTGGTTGGGCTGTGATTCGATGTCAGAGTCTTCACTTACCATAATATCCATTCTCATACATACATGTCAATATATTAATTCTGACTGTAGTTGCTTTTATTATACATGTAAGATTTTATAAAATCTAATACGATTACATTCCCCATAATATATAACGTATACATCACTGTGCTGTTTCTATGTTTAGATACTCAACTGTACATAATAAGTATACCTGATGAATCGATAGGAACTAGCAGTGGACTCTGGGACACTCTCCCACGATAACTCTCGCTCTACTGACGCTCTGTAGAGAGATGTAAAGAAAGGGGGTGAGCATAACGCGCTCAGTAAGGAAATCAGGCAAGCAAGTAGATATCCACACTATCTACTCAAAATAGTGCTATGCCTTGGAAACATTATTTCCTTAACTCACTTTAAAAGCATGTCTTGAAATATAATATATATATATATACTTGTACAGAATAAATCCCATGTACAGAAAATCATGCTTTCTTTCTCAAATGTAGGCATGTAGTGCAAAACAATGCATCGTATATAAATCATGCCTTTATGTAAATCATGCCATGTATATTTAAATCACAATAAATATGGCATCAAATGATTCACAACACAAATCGGAGTCCGACCCATCCCTCAGGTCTGTCCGCAGTTTAAATCCGTCAATCAATGTGATATATCATGTGAGACTCTGTGGTAAATACAAATAGTATCCTGGATTATGATCATATCCTAAAATGTGATCCCAAGCAACACAGATCTCGGTGTGCGGCGCATCACTGCTGTAACGGGAGGATGGTCAGTCCAATGTCAACCGCCAGCTACGTAACACACGGTACAGCGTACACCTCGTGCCCCGGGCACAGTACAAAGTACACCCGTGGACCCTCACAGCCAGGGTCTTTAGCCCTCGAAACCATGGAAATCCTCATAGCCAGGGTCTTTAGCCCTCGAAACCATGGAAATAAGTATACCACGTCTATATCAACCTCATGCGGATATCCTCTCTAGCTATGACACACAGTCACACAAGGAATCAGGCATGGGTTTCAACATGTATTACATATCACATACAGTGTGCGTCTTGAGTGCGACTCATAGTCGTTACTCCGCTCAACACTATTTCACATCATAAAACTCAACTCTAGCGCGAGCAATCTCTAGCAACTAGGTCAATGCATAGTTTATGTATTAAATCAAGTACGAGCAATAGCTCCCAGTACTATGCTATGCACAATATCAAAATCAAGTACGAGCAATCGCTCCCAGTACTATGTCATGTATAAACCATGAAGAATCGAGTACGAGCCACGCTCTAGCACTCTGTCATGCATATATCATTCAAAGCTGAGTACGAGTAAAACTCCAGTACTCTATCATGCATGTCATGAAAATCTAGTGCGTATCAAAATCCAGCACTAATGTTATGTGGAAAACATATGAATCCCAGTGCGAGCTATGCTCTAGCACGATTCATTCTCACATAATATGATAGATGGCTATTTAAAAGGGATTGTTTACAAAATAGTAAAATCAGCACTAAAAGTGTGCTTAAGTCATATCAACCTTAAAATCATTAGCCCATCTATTTATTTTCATGCTAATAGCATTTAAACACTCACAATAGTATTTTCCATGCTTTTTACAACTTCTCACAAAAGTTGACTTTTTAACTAACTAGGGGCAAAATCGTAATTTGCCACTATCGGGTCGCAATAATTATTATTCACTTTCTCTGACCCTCAGAGTTTTTAAGTGAATGCAGAAGCAGTTGAAAATACGTGCAGGTATCTCTAACTACTCGCAAAAGTCCCTTACCTCGGATCACGTCAAGTGACCTCGCTTCCTCGGTGCTGCTAAATCCCGCAGTCCGATCAGCTCTCGATGTAAACTCCGGAGCTGTAAATAACCATTCCTCAGGTTAATTATCATTTTCCTACTGTATTACACATTAATACAGTTTAATTTCCCTTAATGGGCCTTAAAAATCCTTAATGGGCCTAACTAGGCCTTAAGTCCATTTTTATTTTACTATTCACTTTTGTTGGGCCTATTGGGCTTGTGGGGCCCACCAACTCTTATTGGGCTTGTCTTATGCCCATTACACCCTATTGGGCATAAAAATATTAGGCTTGGCCCATTGGGCCTCTCGGCCACATGCCTTGGCCGAGAGCTTAGCCATTCTCGGTTTCCACCATGGCATGCCATACATGCCTATTTCCTAGCCATTTTCACTTAGGCATTTTCACATACACTTGGTAGGCAATATTATCAATCATCCTATTGTTCATTTAGACATTTTATCAAACACCTTGATTGCCAATAATTTACATGTATTAATTAATCAATTTGATTAATTCTAATTATACCATTAACATTAATACATGTATACTAATCCATTTATGTCTTAAAATCCAATTGACATATTTCAATATCTCATTGATCACTCTCGGCCTAACCCTCTTCACGGTGATTTAATATGTTTCAATGCTTAAAACATATATCAACATGCTTAAAATCATTCATACATTAACATATATGAAATTGGAAATTAGAAAATATACCAATTGTAGTGTTCTCCTTTTGGCCGAATCTTTGTAGGCTCTCGGTTTGCACTCTATGGCTCCTTGATAGCCAATTCCAACATATGTTAATCTCCTTTCAATTTGGAACAACTTCCATGAAGAATGCAAGTTCCAAATATGACTAATTCCTAGTGATTTCTAGTGAGAGAAAGCTTGGATGGTTATGTTTCAATGGTGTTCTTCTCTAGCCGGAATTGTGTGATGAAGATGACCAAGGTGTGGCTGCATTTATAAGCCACTTACTTAGCCATTAAGCCTTACTTTTCAGCCACTATGCTTGACTTTCCAAATCTGAACCATGAGTCACCTTATGAGTCACCTTATGAGTCATAGTTAACTTTAACTATAGTTAGATATTTATCTCATGGGCTTTTCCAATTGGGCTTCTCAGTTTGGGCTTTCCTATTGGGCTTTCGGGCTGAAATTTTTACTATACCTCGGGCCTTTTATTGTCTCAAAATTTGGCCGATCAATTGGTCCAACAATTCGGTCTAAAGGACCTAAGAATTTCGATATACGTTTAGTATACCTTAATGGGCTTTAAAATTTTCACCTTAGGCCCATTACGTTTTTAACCATTAAATTTATTCCGGAATCCTTCCGAATAAATTTTTCTTACTTCCGGGGATGATTATCTTGTATTCTGGCCAAGAATATTTTTCCCCAAATTTTTCTCCACACTTAGGTTAATTTCAAACCTTGATTAGTCAACTATGGTAAAAGTCCACTTTTTTAACTATAGTTGACTTTTTCTTTAATCATTGACTAAGTTGACTTTTTCTTAAATTTTTGAAAGTGTTATATATCATGTCTTACACTCTCGTCTTTATATTCCAACCGCTCCCGGTGGATAATTTCACCCGAAACTCCTTTTCTCGCCGAAAAGGTCCATTTTACCCTTTTTAGCTTTTACACTCGTTTTGTATGTTCGGGTCTAAATCAAGCTGACTTTCCTTCATGAGCTCTCTACGCTCTCTTATTTTAAGTTCTTATTTTCAGTCAGAATGATTTAGAATGACTCGGTTTAGCCTGTGATACTTATCATCCACATTAGGCATTTTATGTAGCTTTTGCGTGTTAATTCATTTCATTAACACTTTAAATCTAGTAAATACTCTTCTTATGATTCAACCATAATTACATAGTGTTCATACACATAGGAATCATAAGGAAATAAGCTAAAAAAATCTGGGTCTGACAATCCTCCCCCACTCAGAAAATTTGGTCCTCCAAATTAGAACCAAGTCAGTCCTCAAATAGGTGAGGGTACTTCTCTCGCATCAGACTCTCTAGCTCCCAAGTAGCTTCCTCTGAAGTATGATGCTGCCAGAGAATCTTCACTAATCCGATGGTCTTCGATCTCAATACCTTCTCCTTTCTATCCAATATCCGAATCGGTCTCTCTACATATGACAAGTCCTCTCGGAGCTCCAAAGGCTCGTAACTAATCACATGTGACGGATCCGGGTGATACTTCCGAAGCATCGATATGTGGAAGACGTTGTGGACACCTGATAAGTCCGGTGGCAATGCCAACCTATACGCCTTATCTCCCACTCGATCAAGTATCTCAAAGGGTCCAATGTAGCGAGGATTTAGTTTCCCTCTCTTCCCAAATCTCGCTATGCCCTTGGAAGGAGAAACTCTCAAAAACACGGATTCACCAACTGCAAACTCTAGTGGCCTACGTCTCCTGTCAGCGTAACTCTTCTGTCTGCTCTGAGCTGTCCTCAGTCTCTCTACTATCAATCGGACGTCCTCAGATGCTTGCGCAACCAAGTCAGGAGCAAAAATCTTACGGTCACCCACTTCTTCCCATCCAATGGGGGAACGACATCTACGGCCATACAAAGCCTCATACGGTGCCATCCCGATACTCGAATGATGACTGTTGTTGTAGGCGAACTCGGCTAGTGGCAGGTGGTCATCCCAGGAGCCTCGATAGTCTAGCACACATGCTCTCAACATGTCCTCCAGAGTCTGTATAGTCCTCTCTGACTGACCATCTGTCTGAGGATGGAAAGCGGTGCTCAAACTCAACTGGGTTCCCATGGCTTCCTGAAAATGTCCCCAAAAGTGGGATGTGAAGCGGGAATCCCTATCAGAGACTATGCTCACTGGTACACCGTGTAACCTCACTACCTCGCGTACGTACAGTTCTGCTAATGAACTCAGAGTATCGGTAGCTCTCATAGTTAGGAAGTGGGTTGACTTCGTCAGTCTATCAACGATCACCCATATAGCATCGTGATTCCTGCGGGTCCTTGGTAAACCCATCACGAAATCCATGGTGATATGCTCCCATTTCCATGTTGGTATAGGTAGAGGCTGCAACAATCCTGCAGGTTTCTGATGCTCTACCTTCACCTGCTGACATATGAGACACTTTGCCACGAAGTCTGCTACATTTCTCTTCATACCTGACCACCAGTATACCTTCCGGAGGTTCTGATACATCTTGTTACTCCCCGGATGTAAAGTATACCTTGACGAATAAGCTTCCGCCAATATCAATCTCCTGAGTCCTGGATCCTCGGGAACACACAATCTGCCTCTGAACCTCAGTAGTCCATCAGAACTCAACTCAAAATCAGTCACGGTGCCCTTCTGCATCTGACTACTCACATCCATACAAAATGGATCAGTCTGCTGAGCCACTCTAATCCTGTCCAACAGGTCCGGCTCCAAGCGTAGACTAGCTATCACATAGCCTGTATCCATGTCAGAAGGCACGACTCCCAAACTGAGGCTGGCAAACTGCTCTAGCAAATCATGCTCCCTAACCATCATATACGATACCATCCCCAGGCTCTTCCTACTCAAGGCATCGGCTACAACGTTAGCCTTACCCGGATGATAAAGTATCTCACAATCGTAGTCCTTCAGAAGCTCTAGCCATCTTCTCTGTCTCATGTTCAGCTCCTTCTGCGAGAACAGATACTTGAGGCTCTTGTGGTCGGTAAATATCTGGAACTTCTCACCATACAAGTAGTGGCGCCATACCTTCAACGCAAACACTACTGCTGCTAGTTCCAAATCATGGGTCGGATAGTTTTTCTCATGATCCTTCAGCTGTCTGGATCCATAAGCAACTACCTTCCCATCCTGCATCAATACGCAGCCCAGACCCTGATGCGAACCATCGGTATACACTGCAAATCCTCCTGAGCTGGTAGGGATAGTGAGAATCGGAGCGGTGGTCAATCGACGCTTCAACTCCTCAAAGCTCTTCTCACAATCCTCGTTCCATATGAACGGTGCACTCTTCCGAGTAAGACGTGTCAGTGGAGCAGCCAACTTCGAAAATCCCTCAACGAATCTCCGATAGTATCCAGCTAAACCCAAAAAACTCCTGATCTCGGTGACTGTCCTCGGCTGTTTCCACTGAACTACAGCCTCTATCTTAGATGGATCAAGTGATACACCATCTCTCGATATAACATGTCCCAAAAATGAGATCTGTGACAACCAAAAGTCACACTTGCTGAGCTTAGCATATAACTCATGCTCCCGTAACGTCTGCAACACGATCCTGAGGTGCTCCTCATGCTCCTCCTTGGATCTCGAATACACCAATATGTCATCGATGAAGACGATAACAAACTGGTCCAAGTATGGCTTGAACACATCGTTCATCAAAGCCATGAAAGCAGCTGGAGCATTCGTCAATCCGAATGGCATGACCAAGAACTCATAATGGCCATATCGGGTACGAAATGCTGTCTTGGGTACATCTCCACTCCGAACCTTCAGCTGATGATACCCAGACCTTAGGTCAATCTTGGAAAAGACCTGTGCTCCCTGTAGCTGATCTAGCAAGTCGTCAATGCGTGGAAGGGGGTATCTATTCTTGATGGTGGCCTTATTCAACAATTGGTAGTCTATACACAATCGGAGGCTCCCATCCTTCTTCCTCACAAACAAAACTGGTGCTCCCCAAGGTGAAACACTCGGTCGTACAAAGCCCCTATCCAACAGCTCCTGTAACTGTCTCTTGAGCTCCTCCAGCTCGACTAAGGCCATGCGATAAGGTGGTCTCGAAATAGGCTCCGTACCAGGTACCAGATCTATACAGAACTCCATCTCTCTGTCTGGTGGTAACCCTGGTAATTCATCCGGGAAAACATCTGGGTACTCATTGACCACAGTGATATCTGTCAACTCCGGATGTGCCTTATCCATATCTACCACGTACGCAATGAAACCTTGATATGTTGAAGGTTTTCTAAATCAGAAGTCATGTAATAATCATATCTACTCCTTTCATTTATCTTTATTAAACTTTACAACATATCTAGTAGGGTTAGGAAACATAACTGTCTTAGCGTAACAATCTAAAACAGCATGGTTTGCAGATAGCCAATCCATTCCTAATATTATATCAAAGTCGCTCATACTTAGTAATATTAGATTGGCTGTCATCTCCTTATCCCCTACTCTCAACTTGCAGTCATTATATACATATTCTACAACTTGACTACTATTCATAGGCGTACTTATCAACATCAACATACATAATGGTGTACGCTCTACATGTCTTGCTAACTTACATGCAAATGATGGCGATACAAAAGAATGCGTGGCACTAGGATCAATTAAAACATATGCTTCAATATCATAAATCAAGATGTTACCTCGAATCACATCCGATGAAGCATCAGCTGTTCCCTGGTCCAAAGCATGTACTCGCCCTTGACCCATCACTTGTTTCCCTTTCTCCTCTGCCGTCGCTCTACCTCTCTGAGCAGACGTACCAGTTGGAGCTCTATCATACTCCATGCCCCTCTGTGGTGCAGTCACATATGGCGCTGAGCACTCTCTAGCCAGATGCCCCTGTTTCCCACATCGAAAACATACCATAGCACCCTGTGAACACGGTCTATCTCCATGTGATCTACCGCATCTTCTGCACTGATCTGTAGCAGGTCTCTGTCCTCCTATGACAATGCCCTTTGCTGGGGCTACAGTCGAATAAGCAGGAGATCTAGCATATCTATCTCGTGTTCCCTCTATCCGTGATCTCTTACCGAAGGATTTCTTTCCCCCTCGATAACTAAAATCTCTAGCCGGCCTCTTCTTCTGCAAGTCTTGGCTACGGCTAAACTTCCCAAACTCGGAAGCATTCCTCTCATAGTCCTGCTCGCATAGTTGCGTCTTGCGCACTGCCTCCTCATAAGTCACTATGTCTAATGGGACCAACTTGGACCGTAGCACCGGTCTCAACCCGTCGATAAACCTATGGACCTTCCTAGTCTCACTGTACATAGTATCCGGGTCGTATCTCCCTAGGGATAGGAATCGAGTCTCATACTTGTCCACCGATAAACTCCCCTGGTTGAGTCTCAAAAACTCTGCCTGTAACTTCCGCTGTGCGGTGTCAGGAATAAACTGCCTCCTAAAGGCCTCCCGAAATATATCCCAAGTGATATCTGTGTGTCGGGATCTCAATATAGGTCGGGTGGACTTCCACCAATGCTCTGCAGCTCCCTTCAGTAGGAACGCAGCAAACGCGACCATCTCCGAGGTCGTACACTCGAAGAATCCATAGAGCTTCTCTAGCTCTGCCAACCACTCCTCCGCAGCTACGGGGTTCTTGACCCCACTAAATGATGGAGGTCTAAACTTCTGGAACTCCCTCAACCGATGCAAGTCACAACCATATCCTAATCCACTGCCACCCGAAACCGGTGGGGGTGTAGGAGTATCTACTGTCCTCTGTGCATCAGCTGTCTGCGTAGGTGTATCAGGGGCAACTGCCTCTCCTGTAGCAACTCCTGCCTCCTGTCTCTGCCTACCTGGCATCGTCTGTGCCAGTATCTCTATAATAGTCTTGAGACCACGCTCTAATCTCGTGAAGTGCGTCTCGGCACACTCGGGTGCCTCAGTAGTACCTGCAGTCTCATGCGTAGGTAATGGCCTGGCAGCGGCTCGTCCCTCGGGTCTCTCTCCCCGACCTCGAGCCCTACCTCTCATACCTCTACCACTACGCGTATTTGCCATATAGGCAAGGTTCCTGCATTCATAATAATGAATTAGTCCATCTCCTATCCGGTATACACAGTTATATCTAAACACAGCACAGTACTATGGGGATGTACACTTTCCTATTTTTCTAACACCGACTCACATCAGACCAACCTCTGCTCTGATACCATCCTGTCAGGACCCCAGTTTCAATCCTTGACTTTAACCAAAAACCACAATAAATTTTTCGCATTTTTAACTTACCTTTCCTCTCTTCACTGGTTGGGCTGTGATTCGATGTCAGAGTCTTCACTTACCATAATATCCATTCTCATACATACATGTCAATATATTAATTCTGACTATAGTTGCTTTTATTATACATGTAAGATTTTATAAAATCTAATACGATTACATTCCCCATAATATATAACGTATACATCACTGTGCTGTTTCTATGTTTAGATACTCAACTGTACATAATAAGTATACCTGATGAATCGATAGGAACTAGCAGTGGACTCTGGGACACTCTCCCACGATAACTCTCGCTCTACTGACGCTCTGTAGAGAGATGTAAAGAAAGGGGGTGAGCATAACGCGCTCAGTAAGGAAATCATGCAAGCAAGTAGATATCCACACTATCTACTCAAAATAGTGCTATGCCTTGGAAACATTATTTCCTTAACTCACTTTAAAAGCATGTCTTGAAATATAATATATATATACTTGTACAGAATAAATCCCATGTACAGAAAATCATGCTTTCTTTCTCAAATGTAGGCATGTAGTGCAAAACAATGCATCGTATATAAATCATGCCTTTATGTAAATCATGCCATGTATATTTAAATCACAATAAATATGGCATCAAATGATTCACAACACAAATCGGAGTCCGACCCATCCCTCAGGTCTGTCCGCAGTTTAAATCAGTCAATCAATGTGATATATCATGTGAGACTCTGTGGTAAATACAAATAGTATCCTGGATTATGATCATATCCTAAAATGTGATCCCAAGCAACATAGATCTCGATGTGCGGGGCATCACTGCTGTAACGGGAGGATGGTCAGTCCAATGTCAACCGCCAGCTACGTAACACACGGTACAGCGTACACCTCGTGCCCCGGGCACGGTACAAAGTACACCTGTGGACCCTCACAGCCAGGGTCTTTAGCCCTCGAAACCATGGAAATCCTCATAGCCAGGGTCTTTAGCCCTCGAAACCATGGAAATAAGTATACCACGTCTATATCAACCTCATGCGGATATCCTCTCTAGCTATGACACACAGTCACACAAGGAATCAGGCATGGGTTTCAACATGTATTACATATCACATACAGTGTGCGTCTTGAGTGCGACTCACAGTCGTTACTCCGCTCAACACTGTTTCACATCATAAAACTCAACTCTAGTGCGAGCAATCTTTAGCAACTAGGTCAATGCATAGTTTATGTATTAAATCAAGTACGAGCAATAGCTCCCAGTACTATGCTATGCACAATATCAAAATCAAGTACGAGCAATCGCTCCCAGTACTATGCTATGCACAATATCAAAATCAAGTACGAGCAATCGCTCCCAGTACTATGTCATGTATAAACCATGAAGAATCGAGTACGAGCCACGCTCTAGCACTCTGTCATGCATATATCATTCAAAGCTGAGTACGAGTAAAACTCCAGTACTCTATCATGCATGTCATGAAAATCTAGTGCGTATCAAAATCCAGCACTAATGTTATGTGGAAAACATATGAATCCCAGTGCAAGCTATGCTCTAGCACGATTCATTCTCACATAATATGATAGATGGCTATTTAAAAGGGATTGTTTACAAAATAGTAAAATCAGCACTAAAAGTGTGCTTAAGTCATATCAACCTTAAAATCATTAGCCCATCTATTTATTTTCATGCTAATAGCATTTAAACACTCACAATAGTATTTTCCATGCTTTTTGCAACTTCTCACAAAAGTTGACTTTTTAACTAACTAGGGGCAAAATCGTAATTTGCCACTATCGGGTCGCAATAATTATTATTCACTTTCTCTGACCCTCAGAGTTTTTAAGTGAATGCAGAAGCAGTTGAAAATACGTGCAGGTATCTCTAACTACTCGCAAAAGTCCCTTACCTCGGATCACATCAAGTGACCTCGCTTCCTCGGTGCTGCTAAATCCCGCAGTCCGATCAGCTCTCGATGTAAACTCCGGAGCTGTAAATAACCATTCCTCAGGTTAATTATCATTTTCCTACTGTATTACACATTAATACAGTTTAATTTCCCTTAATGGGCCTTAAAAATCCTTAATGGGCCTAACTAGGCCTTAAGTCCATTTTCATTTTACTATTCACTTTTGTTGGGCCTATTGGGCTTGTGGGGCCCACCAACTCTTATTGGACTTGTCTTAGGCCCATTACACCCTATTGGGCCTAAAAATATTGGGCTTGGCCCATTGGGCCTCTCGGCCACATGCCTTGGCCGAGAGCTTAGCCATTCTCGGTTTCCACCATGGCATGCCATACATGCCTATTTCCTAGCCATTTTCACTTAGGCATTTTCACATACACTTGGTAGGCAATATTACCAATCATCCTATTGTTCATTTAGGCATTTTATCAAACACCTTGATTGCCAATAATTTACATGTATTAATTAATCAATTTGATTAATTCTAATTATACCATTAACATTAATACATGTATACTAATCCATTTATGTCTTAAAATCCAATTGACATATTTCAATATCTCATTGATCACTCTCGGCCTAACCCTCTTCATGGTGATTTAATATGTTTCAATGCTTAAAACATATATCAACATACTTAAAATCATTCATACATTAACATATATGAAATTGGAAATTAGAAAATATACCAATTGTAGTGTTCTCCTTTTGGCCGAATCTTTGTAGGCTCTCGGTTTGCACTCTATGGCTCCTTGATAGCCAATTCCAACATATGTTAATCTCCTTTCAATTTGGAACAACTTCCATGAAGAATGCAAGTTCCAAATATGACTAATTCCTAGTGATTTCTAGTGAGAGAAAGCTTGGATGGTTATGTTTCAATGGTGTTCTTCTCTAGCCGGAATTGTGTGATGAAGATGACCAAGGTGTGGCTGCATTTATAAGCCACTTACTTAGCCATTAAGCCTTACTTTTCAGCTTGACTTTCCAAATCTGAACCATGAGTCACCTTATGAGTCACCTTATGAGTCATAGTTAACTTTAACTATAGTTAGATATTTATCTCATGGGCTTTTCCAATTGGGCTTCTATGTTTCGGCTTTCCTAATGGGCTTTCGGGCTGAAATTTTTACTATACCTCGGGCCTTTTATTGTCTCAAAATTTGGCCGATCAATTGGTCCAACAATTCGGTCTAAAGGACCTAAGAATTTCGATATACGTTTAGTATACCTTAATGGGCTTTAAAATTTTCACCTTAGGCCCATTACGTTTTTAACCATTAAATTTATTCCGGAATCCTTCCAAATAAATTTTCCTTACTTCCGGGGATGATTATCTTGTATTCTGGCCAAGAATATTTTTCCCCAAATTTTTCTCCACACTTAAGTTAATTTCAAACATTGATTAGTCAACTATGGTAAAAGTCCACTTTTTTAACTATAGTTGACTTTTTCTTTAACCATTGACTAAGTTGACTTTTTCTTAAATTTTTGAAAGTGTTATATATCATGTCTTACACTCTCGTCTTTATATTCCAACCGCTCCCGGTGGATAATTTCACCCGAAACTCCTTTTCTCGCCGAAAAGGTCCATTTTACCCTTTTTAGCTTTTACACTCGTTTTGTATGTTCGGGTCTAAATCAAGCTGACTTTCCTTCATGAGCTCTCTACGCTCTCTTATTTTAAGTTCTTATTTTCAGTCAGAATGATTTAGAATGACTCGGTTTAGCCTGTGATACTTATCATCCACATTAGGCATTTTATGTAGCTTTTGCGTGTTAATTCATTTCATTAACACTTTAAATCTAGTAAATACTCTTCTTATGATTCACCCATAATTACATAGTGTTCATACACATAGGAATCATAAGGAAATAAGCTACAAAAAATCCGGGTCTGACAATTGGGCCCGTTTACAATTTTGGGCCCGATTACACCTTAATAGGCCTTAATCGGCCTTAAGCCCATTTTCCACTTACTATTCACATTATCGAGGCCTATTGCACTCATTGGGCCCATCAGTATTTATTGGGTCTTGTTCTAAACTCTCGGATAGCTCAATTAATTATTTACGACAATTTATCTCCAATTCCAGAATATAATTCACTTTATGCGGAATTAAATCTGTAATTTATGCGGTAAATTTCTAACACGCATAACTATGCAAATTGTCACAAATAATAGTTACTTACCCGAGATTCCATGATAGTACATAAATCGAGGCTGACTCGAGCTCTCGTTTGTCGCCAATTATCGAGCTACAAATTTATATATTTTTCGGGTCAAATTCGATCAAATATATATTTAAATAATTATTCTGAAAATTAAATCGGTCCATTTGACCACTTACCGGCTTACCCGTAGCTCGACTACATCTCCGAAATTTTCTCCCCTTTTTCTTTTTCTCTTTTTTTTCTCTTTTTCCTTTCTTTCTTGGCTGAACCAGTTCAGTTTGGTTCAGCACAATTCCCTTTTCACTGAATCGGTCGTACCGGTTCAGCCCTCACTTCGTCGTTCTGGCGCCGTCCAGCCAATTCTCTGGTAGTTTTCGATGCTATTCGATGCGCCATCGCGAGGGGTACCTTCGACTGGCCTCGGGGTGGGTCGAAACGGCGTCGATGGCCACCGATCCCATCTTCTCTCCCACGGTCTCTCCCTCTCAATCTTGCGTTCTCCGGCGACGTCGGCGCGCGTCGCGGCTGCTGGTGGGTCGTATGGGTGTCAGCTACCTTCGCCGACCCTCGCCTGGCCTTTGGTCTCGCTGGTGGCTCGTCGGATGGAGGGAACCGACTCCCTCAGTTGTCTTCTCCCTTTCGCCTACTTTATTTTCTGTTTTCTTTCTCAGTTTCGCGTTTCGCAAAATTCAGTTTCTTTTTTTTATATATATATTATTATTTATTATTTATAATTTATTTTATTCTTATTTTATTCATTAAAATATTATAAAAATCTCAAAATATCATTAAAAATTTATATTTTATCCATTTAATCCATAAATGAATTTATCTGTCTTATTTCGTCTTTTCGGTATATTTTGCCAATATTTTCAGGATAATTTTCCAATGTAAAAATTTTGATTAATTCCAATAAATTCATATCTTCATCAATTGGACTCGAAATTCAATATTTTCCTTGTTATTGATCAAGATTTCTCAATTCCATATTTTTAATGAAATGTTTCTTATCGAATTTATACTGAATTTCGATCTTTTGATTGTTTTACCCTTCAACGTGTTCTGGACCAAACCAACACAACTTCCCTTCACAAACCCTTTCTCATTTCGCGTTTTAAATCCTTATCTCCATCTGAATGGTCTGAATCTCATTCATTTAATCTGTGACCATTTTGATCTTCCATTTGATCTTTTAAATGCATTCGAAAATTTTTATTCATTCCATTTGCATTTTTCATTCACGTACAACTCTTCTTATGATTCAATTTACATCCCACCCTATTTACATCATATGAATCATAAGGAATTTCGATAAAAATTGGGTCTTACACGAGGTCCTCCAATGACTATACCTCTCAGTGGAGCTAAAGTCGGGTACACAGGAGATCTTGCAACTCTCTCTTGTATCTCTTCAATCTTCGACCTCTTCTCAAAGAGTTGTCATCCTCTCCTGACCACTCTATCCCCTCCGGATCTCTTCCGATCTCCGTCTCTCCTGCTACTAACTTTCTCAGAAGCATTTCGTTAAAAATCCTGCTCACACAACTGTGCCCTATGCACTGCCTCCTCATAAGTGGGGATGTCAAACGGAGCTAATCTAGATCTGATGGCTAGTCTGAATCCATCTATGAACTTTTGGACCTTCCGGGCCTCACTGCTCAATGAATCCGAGTCGTACCTCCCTAAGGATATGAACCTCAAATCATACTCATCAACGGAGCGATTCCCCTGAACCAAATTCATAAACTCCATCCGCAGCTTTCGCTGTGCAATGGCTGAAATATACTACCTCCTAAAGGCCATTATCAGTGTTTTACCTCGTCATTCAGCATAAATATGGTGAAGGCAACCTTCTCAATCGATGTACACCTGAAGAACCCATACAACTTCTCCATTTCATATACCCAATCCTCGGCAACAACCAGGTCCTTCGCCCCTTTAAAGACTAGAGGTCTGAACTCTTGGAATTGTCGTAACCTACTCAACTCACAGCCATAACCTAGATCGCTTCCATCAGCTGTGGAGCGACAAGAGAAGTTGTATCCTGAACTGGGGGTGGTGTAACAATCTCTGTAGTCTAAGGTCTCTCTGTAGTTTGAGGTCTCTCTGTAGTTGTCTGTCCAGTAGTAGTAGGCTGCCCGGTTGGACCTCGTCTATCACCAGCCCCTAACACCTACATAACTATCTCAACCAGGCTCTCAATACTCCGCTCTATCCTAGCGAAGCATGCCTCAGTATCCCCTGGTCTCTCAATAGAGTCTTGTAGAGCCTGATCAGTCTGTGGCTCTGCACGGCTTTCAGGCCTACCCCTATGGCCCCTAGCACGTTAACTCGCCCATCTACCATGGCAGGTGACAGGCATAATGCCTAAATTCCTGCATCCATATCCATTTATTAGTCTAATCCCATCTCGGTATACGCAGTTCTATCTAAATAAAGCACAGTAATACTGGGATGAAACTTTCCTACTTACTAATACCGACTCATATCAGGTCAACTCAGATCTGATACCAATCTTTGTCACGACCCACTTGTATCTAAAATCACTACGAATTTTTTGTATTGTTTCCTTTCCTTTCCCGGTCATGAACATTCTCACCACCAAACAGTTGGGCTATGAGTCAGCATTAGTCACTCTTTACCATTTACCAAGTCATCTATCTTATACTTTATTCCAAAGTAAAACACGTATACTTTATAACTGAAATTCGATACTTATACATGCCTATTAATATTTACATTCCCCATATTACATTCCAAAATGGTTACTATGCTATTACATGTTTAGATACAAAAAGATACCAATGTGTATACCTCTCGGCGATGAGAAGCAGCGGATATCTGGATGCGACTCTTCAGCCACACACTAACTATAGTGTCCACTCTGTAGAGGGGGAAAAATGAAAGGAATGAGCAACCACACGCTCAGTAAGGCAATAATGCAAGCAGGTAGATAACTACACTATCTATATGCTTATATTTTCATGATATAAAATCATTTATATCCAAAGCATGAGGTACACTTAAAACTATGCCACATGTATATACATATATCACGTACTGAAAACATGAAAATATGCATAAAAACATGGAAAACCATCATGTAAAACATCTCATGCTCATCATAATAAAACTCATCAGTTTCATCAAAATTACAGATTTCATCATAAATCATTCCCTCTAGGTTTAACACCTTGTACAAAACATTAATAAAACTCATCACAAATAGTATATGATTCCTTTAAAAACGTCCCACAAGGTTTGACCCCTCCCTCAGGTCTACCTTGGATAATCACAAATCGCGTTTATTGTATATGAAACTTGTGATATCATGTGAGACAGGTGATCATTGTATATAATTAAGTACTCTGTTGGCCAACTATGTCACTATCATCCCAAACCACACAGATTTCGGTGTGCAGGGCATCATGCTGTAACAGGAGGTGGGTTAATCATACCCGCCAGACTTTAAGTCAACAATATTACCACACGATACAGCGTACTCCATGTGATATACACGGTACAGCATACTCCATGGACCCATATCATGATCGGGGGTGCCTGTCGTAGGTCTTATCTACCCTATACCATGTATAACCGACTCAGTCTCAAATGCACATGCGAGCATCTCATCTGTGTGACTAATAGCCTACACGAGGCATCCAACACGGCTCATGCGAGCATCTCATCTGTGTGACACACAGTCTACACGAGGCATCCAGCACGACTCATTACATATCACAGTGTGAAAAGCCCAATGCGAGCAAAACTATAGCACGATTTCATGCATAATCGATAAAAATTCTCGTACGAGCAATGCTCCAGTACGACTTTATGCAAAATAAATAATAGTAAAATCCTGTACGAGTAAAGGTCCAGTACCGTTGAATACATAAGAAATAAATGAAAACCCACGTACGAGCAAAAGCTCCAGTACGACTTGCATGCATCTCATCTCAAAATATGGTGTAAGCTAGGCTCCAGCATGTTTCATGCATATTAAAATATCGAACTCCAGTACGAGCAAAACTCCAGCACGATTAAACTCATTTAAATCTTATAGGCGACTCTATTTCAACAAACACGGTTGAAACTAAAGTTAGCACCTGACTCGTGCTATTTTGTGAAATTATGAAATCAAATAGTTAGCCTATCCGTCAATTTTACTTAAATCAAAGTAATTTATTTCATAAAAATATCAAAACATGATATTCATTCAATTATTAGCCTTACTACCCTTTTTGTAAAATTTAACTCCTAGGGGTAAAATCACCTTTTTCATCTATATTCGAAATCTTTTGCACAAATCATTATTTCTTTTCTAGGTAACCAAGCAAAGCTATTACCCTGTAGATACCCTCAAAATATGTACAGCAACCTCTAAATACTCACAAAATTCCTTTACATGGAATCGCGTCGAGTAATTTCACTTCCTCCGAGCTACTCGATTGCACAGTCTGATTCGCTCCCAATGAAATCTCCGAAACTCCATGAAATTACTTATCACATAAATTTAACCCAATATAATACAATTCTTACGTTTACTATTGTCGATTCGACTTATTGGGTTCATTAACACTTATACTAATCATTTCTTGAGAATCTATTAGACTCATCCCAGATCACACAGATTTCGATTTGCAGGGCATCATGCTGTAACAGGAGGTGGGTTATACCCGCCAGACTTTTAATTCAACAATATTACCACACGGTACAATGTACTCCATGTGATATACAAGGTACAACGTACTCCATGGACTCATATCATGATCAGGGGTGCCTGCCGTAGGTCTTATCTACCTCATACCATGTATAACTGACTCAGTCTCAAGTGCACATGCGAGCATCTCATCTGTGTGACTAATAGTCTACACGAGGCATCCAACACGGCTCGTGCAAGCATCTCATCTGTGTGAAACACAGTCTACATGAGGCATCCAACACGACTCATTACATATCACAGTGTGAAAAGCCCAGAGCAAGCAAAGCTCTAGCACGATTTTATGCATAATCGATAAAAATCCTCGTAGAACAATGCTCCAGTACGACTTTATGCAAAATAAATAATGATAAAATCATGTACGAGTAAAGCTTCAGTACCGTTAAATACATAAGAAATAAATGAAAACCCACGTACGAGCAAAAGCTCCAGTACGGCTTGCATGCATCTCATCTCAAAATATGGTGTAAGCTAAGCTCCATCATGTTTCATGCATATTAAAATATCGAACTCCAGTGCGAGCAAAACTTCAGCACGATTAAACTCATTTAAATCTTATAGGCGGCTCTATTTCAACAAACACGCTTGAAACTAAAGTTAGCACTTGACTCGTGCTATTTCGTGAAATTATGAAATCAAATAGCTAGCCTATCCGTCAATTTTACTTAAATCAAAGCAATTTATTTCATAAAAATATCAAAACATGATATTCATGCAATTATTAGCCTTACTACCCTTTTTGTAAAATTTAACTCCCAAGGGCAAAATCACTTTTTTCATCTATATCTGAAATCTTTTGCACAAATCATTATTTCTTTTCTAGGTAACCAAGCAAAGCTATTACCCTGTAGATACCCTCAAAATACATGCAGCTACCTCTAACTACTCACAAAATTCCCTTACCTGGAATCGCATCGAGTAATTCCACTTCCTCCGAGCTACTCAATTGCACAGTCCGATTCGCTCCCAATGAAATCTCTGAAACTCCATGAAATTACTTATCACATAAATTTAACCCAATATAATACAATTCTTAAGTTTACTATTGTCAATTCGACTTATTGGGTTCATTAACACTTATAGTAATCATTTCTCGAGAATCTATTAGACTCATCAAGTCTAACAATTCATATTAGGCCGACATTAAGCTCACAATGCCTTAAGTTCATCATTTTCCTTTACTAAGGCTTTTCATCATACACATCATATGCTTACCTTAATTCATCATCTATTCCAACATATTGGTTTCACAAAACTATCTTAGAATCACACATATAACATTACCAACGCCATTGTACAATCAATCCATAATTAATTCAACCATAGCTTTCTTTCTCATACTAAACCCATTTTTTGTCATGGTTGGTTCATCATGCTCTAGGTAGTTCTAGCCAACAATGCATACACCAAATAACCCATAACAATGTCTAGATAAACATACTTAAAGTTGGTGTATTGAAAACTTACCTAGCTTATACTTCCTCACTTAGCCAAATCTTAAGAAAAGACTTTGCTCCTTCAATTCAACAACTTGAATGTTGATTCCAAACTATATTGTTCCCCTCATCATAATGAACAACTTTTCTCAAATAACTTTTCTTCATATCTAGTAGGGAGGTGATGATATTCTAGAGTGAGAAAGCTAGGTTACTTTGTGAAAATGGAGAGGTGTTTGATGTTTCAAGGAAGAAAACTCGACTGTCGAGCCCTTTTTATAGAATTGGCCTTATGAAAACGATCTCCTAAGATGAGAGATCGATCTTTCCTTACTTTGAACTCTCTCGACATTCAGTTTATAGGCTGTGGGATCGATCTGCTCATGAGATGGGATAGATCCTTGCTAGACAGAATCAAGTGGAGATCGATCTGTTTTGAGAAGGGGATCGATATGCTCTTTGGGAAGGGATCAATTCTTTCTAGCCAGAAACCATTGGAGATCGATCTGTGTTTTGGAAGAGATCAATCCTTTCTAAGCAGAAGAAAATTGAGATCGATCTACACCAAGGAAGGGATCAATCTATTCTTTGTAGAATTAAATGGGGATCGATCTGCTTTGAATAAGAGATCGATCTGGCCTTCCTCTACAGGTTTCCAACTGTAGTTTTTTCCAAATTTCAAAGAATAACTTGCATTCAATTGCTTCACTATCCATTATACATTTTATTCACACTTAGAGTATGAAAAGATACATTTCTTATGATTCACGTACCATGTGACTTGTGTGTACTGCGTGGAATCATAAAAGGTACATAAAACTCATTGGCTTTGTATTATCCATTCGTGTTTGAGTCCTTGTATTAGTCTGAAGGATTTAAATTTTGTTTATTTAATATGTGGTCACTTCAGCTCTTACTTAATCATTACATGTATGCATAAGTATTCATGCATTCTTTTTGCAATTTCATTCAGATTTATATGATCAAAATCATTCGTCTTATGATTTCATTAACATATAATAAGGTTATACATACATGGGGTCTCATAGTACGCTCTAGAGTGGGAGGTGACAAAAACTGATGCACCAGTTAAAGCATTTAAAGGTACTATTCTAATTTTTTATATTAAGGCAATAGTTTTATTTGATTATGGTGCAACTCATTCATGTATATCGCTCATGTTTGCAGGTAAATTGGTTCTATATGTACAACCCAAACCACTAGGAAGGGTGCTAACGATTAGGACAGCAATGAAAGATAGTCAAATGACAGAGCAACTATATAAAGATTGTTGACTTAAAATAGGAGACAGGAACGTGTTAGCAGACCTGATCCTACTAGATATGTATGATTTTGATGTGATATTGGGTAGGGATTGATTAGTAACAAATCAAGTTGTTCTTGATTGTCATAATAGGACAGTGACATTTTTGCCCGAAAAATATGTTATAAAATTTTCTGATAAGTAATGGAAAGAAAATTTGCTGCTAAATGACATAGTCTTATTAATAATATGGATAATAATATTTTTGAAGGTTACATTACGTATGTAATCGACACAGATAAGGCAAACCCAGATCTAGGAGATATTCCAGTAGTCAGGGAGTTTCTCGACGTGTTTTCAAACAATCTACCAGGGTTACCTCCGAATAAGGAGTTGGAGTTCTGTATCGATTTGATGCCTAGTACTGAGCCAATATCCAAGCCTCTATACCGAATGGCCCTTGTAGAGTTGGAAGAGTTGAGGAAGCAATTGCAAGAATTGCTAGATAAGGGGTTCATCAGGCTGAGTGTTTCACCATGGGGTGCACTGATATTATTTTGTGAAAAAGAAAGATCGGAGTCTCAGACTGTGTATCGATTACATATTGCTCAATAAGGCAACCATCAAGAACAAATACCCTGTATCGATGATTTGTTAGACTAACTGCGAGGAACACAAATCTTTTCTAAGATTGATCTGAGATAAGGGTACCACCAATTGAAGATCAGGAGTGAGGATGTACCCAAAACAACCTTCAGAATCTGATATGGCCATTATGAGTTTTTGGTCATGCCTTTTAGGTTGACGAATGCTCCTGCAACTTTCATGGTACTGATGAACGAGGCGCTCAAGTCGTACCTAGATAGATTTTTCATAGTTTTCATTGATGATATTTTGGTGTATTCCAAGTCCAGAGAAGAACACGAGCAGCATTTGACAATGATTCTGCAAACCCTCAGGGATAAGAAGTTATATGTCAAGCTCAGCAAGTGTGACTTTTGGTTAGATCAGATTGCATTTTTGGGTCATATTGTGTCGAAAGATGGGGTGGCTGTGAACCTGTCTAAGATCGAGGCTGTGGTGAAATGGGAAAGACCCAAGACTGTCACTGAGATTCAAAGTTTTTTGGGTTTGGCCGGATATTACAGAAGATCTGTAGAGGGTTTCTCTAAGTTAGTTGCTCCTCTGACACGACTTAGAAGGAAAAATGTTAAGTTTGAATGGAGTGACGCATGTGAAAAGAGCTCCCAGGAGTTAAAGCGCCGACTGACCACCACACCTATATTGACTATCCCTGCTAGTTAGGGAGGCTTCTCGGTGTATACGGACGCATCTGGTCAACGTCTGGGATGTGTGTTGATGCAAAATGGGAGGGTAGTGGCTTATGGTTCCCATCAGTTAAAAGACCATGAGAGGAACTATCCAACCCATGATTTAGAATTGGCAGCTGTAGGTTTGCACTAAAAATATGGCATCATTACCGGTATGGAGAGAAGTTCCAAATCTTCACAGACCATAAGAGCTTCAAGTATTTATTTTCTCAAAAGGTGTTGAATATGAGGCAGAGGAGATGGATAGAGCTTCTGAAAGACTATGACTATGAGATCCTATACCACCCGAGAAAAGCGAATGTGGTAGCAGATGCCTTAAGCAGAAAGAATATGGGGTTGGTATCTTATATGATGATTCGGGAACACGAACTGTTGGAACAGTTTGCAAACCTCAACTTAGATGAACCCTCTAACACTGCCGGTTGTGGTGTGATAGCTAGCCTGAGGATAGAACCAGACTTAATTGATAGAATCTGACAGGCTCAACGTACTGATAAGTACTATGTAGATATGGCTGGCCAGATCCAGTTGGGCACTAGATTTTGAAGTTAGCCCCGATGGTCTATTGAGGTTCAAGAGCAAAATTTGTATTCCTGATGATGCACAGTTGAGGAAATTGATATTGACAAAAGCTCACTCCTCGAGGTATACCTTACACCCAGGAAGTAATAAGATGTATCAGAATTTGTGAAAAGTGTACTGGTGGTCAGGGATAAAAAAAGATGTGGTCGAATTTGTGGCTTAGTGCCTTATGTGTCAGCAGATCAAGGTAGAACATCAGAAACCAGTAGGGTTGTTACAACCTCTACCGATACTCACATGGAAATAGGAGCATATTACCATGGATTTTATTATGGGATTGCCAAGGACCCGGAGAAACCATGATGTGATTTGGGTAATTGTTGATAGACTGACAAAGTCTACCCATTTCCTAACTATGAAGTCCACTGATACTTTGAGTGCACTAGCAGGTCTATATGTACGAGAGATAGTAAGACTACATGGCGTACCAGTGAGCATTATATCTGATAGAGATTCTCGGTTTACTTCACACTTTTGGGAACATTTCCAAGAAGCCATGGGAACCCAATAGAATTTTAGCACAGCTTTCCATCCTCAGACAGATGGGTAGTCGAAGAGAACCATTCAGACATTAGAGGATATGTTGTAGGCTTATGCTCAAGATTTTAAAGGCTCCTGGGATGACCATTTATCACTAACGGAGTTTGTGTACAATAACAGTTATCACTCAAGTATTGGAATGGCACCCTATGAAGCACTATATAGTTGAAGGTGTCGGTCGCCAATCGGATGAGAAGAAGTGGGTGAAAGGAAGATATTTTCTCCCGATTTGGTTAAGCAAGTTTCTGAGGATGTCCGATTGATTTGTGAGAATTTGAAAATAGCTCAGAGCAGGCAAAAGATTTATGCTGACCAAAGACTAGGCCCTTGGAATTTTCAGTAGGAGATTTGGTATTTTTGAAAGTTTATCCATCCAAGTGTATAATGAGATTCGGGAAGAAAGGAAAGTTAAGTCCCCATTATATAATACCTTTTGAGATCTTAGACCGAGTGGAAGACAAAGCTTATAGATTGGCGTTACCACCTGATTTGTTGAGCATTCATAATGTATTCCATGTCTCGATGCTTCAGAAGTATCATCTAGATCTGACACATGTGATTAAGTATGAACCGTTGGAGTTAAAAGAGGATATGACGTATGTGGAGAAACTAGTTCGGATATTGGATAGGAAGGAGAAGGTATTACGATCTAAGACGATTCCTCTGACCAAGGTTTTATGGCAGTATCACACTTCAAAAGAGGCCACGTGGAAATTAGAGGGTCTAATACGAGAGAAATACCCACACCTGTTTATGAATTGATGTACTCTTAAATTTGTGAACCAAATTTCCTAAAGTGGGGAGAATGTAAATCCTCAAAATTTCCTTATAATTTGTTTATAAAAAACGAACAAGTAGAAATAAAATGTACGTTTGGTATAAAATAAAATAAACAGATAAATAATAATAATAATAAATTAAAAATAAAATGATTATAATAATAATAATAATAATAATAATAATAATTAAAAAATTAGCGAAACTGAAAACACGAAACCTCCTGCACGCACCAACTCTGCACATTGATCCCTGCACACAGAACTCCACTGCACCGCCCGTCTCCTATCAAACTTGCTCTCATTTTTCCTCCATCAACACGTCTTCAGTTCGCTTACTCTGTCTCTATCCTATACGTAGCTGGAAAATCGAAATAAAAGGATGAGAAAGGGAGACTGGGTGGCTGAAGAAAGAAACAGAGAAGAGAGGAAGGGAACCCAAGAAAACCAAGAGATTTAGGAGGCCAGAACAGAGGGCTCTAACCTCTGTAAACTACAGCAGAAGTGGGGGAGGAAGAAAGGGTGGAGGTTGAAAAGATGATGGTGAGGGTGGCTAACACACGACTGGAACTGGAGGAAGTAACAAAGAGCTGAAAATAGAGGGCGATCGAAAAGAAGCAGGTGACCGAGAAAGGAAAAAGAGTCAGGAAAACTGAGAGCTGGCTGGGGGTAGAGAGATTGTGAGGAGAGAAATGGTGAAGGTGGAACACAAATAGAGGCTGGTGACTAGTTAGAGGGCTCGGTACTGGAGGGGGAAGTCGGGAAACAGGGAACTCCTCTATTTACTGCACTGGGAGGGGTCTCGGCTGGTTGCAGGAAAAGGGCAAAACCACGGGCTGCTAAGGGTTACTACCGGAGTCAGAGGTAGCTGGACGTGTGACCATTTTTTCGGTCGCTCCTCGGCACTGGAAATAGAAGTGAGGAGTAGAGACTGAGGCGTGATCGGAAAGAGACAAGAGCCGGCTGAGACAGTGGTGAACGGGGAGAATGTAGCAGGGAAAGGAAACCGGGGAGCTGGGAGAAACGAGGATAGAAGCATGATGATGGTGGTGCCAGAGTTGCCGAGTCGAGAAGGACGGGAGGAGATCGGGGGAGATAGTGAACAGTGAGCCAATTGTAAAGAAGAAAGAAAAAGAGGAAGGCGCAGGAAAATTCGAACCTGCATGAAAAAAAAAGGAATTCTTTTATATTTATATATATTTAGAATTTTATATATATAGACATATATATATATATTTGATTAGAAAAGAAGGCCCGAGGGAATTGGGAGAAAAATCTGGGAAAAGACGGTCGGAATGTCGATTCGAAATTTCAGGGAAACAAATTGATTAACACAAAACCGTTGACTCGCACAGCTAAGACACCGAGAATTTTTGGCAGGATACCGAGGTAAGAAAAATTCTCGTTGCTACTAGAAATAAATATGCGTAATTTTTGTATAGTTGTAGATATAAAATTTAGGCTGAATTTCGCAGTATCGAAATTACTGAAAAATCTAGGCCGAAATTTATGACTCTGAAAATTAGAGATTTTAGCCTAGTTGAATAATCAAATTTTTACGGATTGAATTTAAATGGTTTGCATAGATTCTGATGTGGCTTGAATTCTGTTTTAAATATCGAAAATCTCGAATTTTGAATTTTCATAGACTGTTTTCTGGGATTTTTCCAAAAAAGGGCTAGTCAGCCTGTTTTGAACGGTTTCACGAAACAATTGAATTTATATGTAATTTGAGGTGAAATGATTGCTTATAAAACTATTCTGATGATATTACTTGAGCGCGTACTGACTGTGTGTCGTATGGTTCATCTCGCACTGATTTTGAGATAAAGGCGTTGGTGAAATCATGCTGCATTTCTGTCTGTTCTGTATCTATTTCTGTATCTGTGGTCCATGAGTACGATGTACCGTGTTTCTGATTCTGTTTCTGGTCTTCGGACGTTCTGATCTGTGAGCCGTTTGGGTAGCTGACCACTCCCATGACGATTAACATCTCGGCACACCTGATCAGTGAATTGTTCGGAGTCACCGACATTGGCCAATAGTCATTTATGATATCTGATATAGCATGTATGCATTGTCTCCTCTATTTGAAATATTTTTTTGAATTGTCTGCTTGAACTGAGATATCTGGAAATCTATTTGTTTTGCTACTGGAAAAACTTTGAACTTTTTGGATTTACAATAGTAGCTAAATTTATTACCGATACATGTTCTGTTTCTGAAAATCTGTTCTTAGTATTTGTGCTTTTGCCGTACTATTTATGTACTATGTGAAAATGTTCCGGATTTGGCAAATACATAAATGTATATATATATATATATATATATATATATCTTAGGTAGTATATTTATCTACCTGCTATGTGGTTTTTCTACTGAGCATGTTAAACTCACACCTTACTCTCCTCCACAGATTCGCATCAGTAATGGGATCGACTCCCTAAGTCGAGATATTTTGCACAGCCACACTTCAGAAAGAAATCACTTAAGCTAGAGGTATACCCAGTAAGATTAACTATTTTGTATCTAAAAATTTTTTGAAGTACAGTAATGTATGCAAGTTACGTCTGGGGAATGTGATTGAGACTATTTTGTATGAGGACAAAGGTGCCGATTTAATGAAATAGTATTATTATTATTATTATTTTCATTTTAAACTATTACCAAGATTATTTAAATTAAATAGGTGAATTTATGGATTTTGATCTGTTATCGACTCGTAACCCAACCGAAATATCAGTAAATTCGGGTCGTTATAATAACATTAATGGAAGCTCCGAAATCTATCATGGTCTTTTTATAATATTTGTGTTACCTATCTTACAAGGGATAAAAAACATACCAAGATCTCCACATTTAGAGGGAAGTTTTTTTGAAGAACAGCAGAGACACTCTCCCCTACACTTACTTTTTGGTTACCCTTCAACTTCTTCTTATTTGTGAATAATTCCTTCTAGGATTTAGCATAACTTGGCACTTTCTTGATAACATATAACAGAGGAATGTTAACTTCAACTTCGTGAAAAGTCTCTAAAATTTCTTTATCCTTCTCTTCTTTGGATGGTCTTTGCAACCAATAAGGAAAAGCTGGAGGAAGAATACCAGTATTAACTAGAGCTTTATTTACTAAGGGTCGAAACATAGGTGGAAGTCTAGGTTGCATGATTTCCTCCTCTTCCTTTTCACTGCTTAGAACTATGTCACTCACATTCTCCCTTAGTTTAATCACAACTTGGGATGGTAATTTACCGAAATTTTAAGCTTCCATGTTGTTCATTCTTGTAGGCAATTGTCCTAATTGAGTTTTCAAGTTCTTTAGGCTACCTCTTGTCTCTTGCATATTCAACCTAGTTTCTTATTGAAATTTAATAGAACTGTCAATAAGAAATTTAATCATATCCTTAACAAACATACCTTGAGGTTGGACTTGGGTCCTTGGTTGTTGAAGATTTCTTTTTCGCCAAATTGGAGGTGGAATTTATGGGGCAGGCTTATTCCCATATTACATGTTGGGATGATCCCTTCATCCTTGATTGTATGTATTAGCATAAGGATCATAAATCCTTTGTGGCTATTCAGGAAAGTTACTGATACTGTTGGCATGCTCATAAGTATCTTTTTGCAAAGTGGGACACATGTTAGTGGGGTGTCATTTGTTAGAGCAAATGCCACATAGCTTGACTAGTTGCTTCGTACCTATAACAAGTTAACGAATAAGAAAGGTAAGATCTTGAATTTGTTTTTCATTACGAGTCATACTTACCTCGTGTACAGGTCTAGACGATGGCTCATGCTTACTATAGAATTGTTGTGAATTGGTAGCCATGTTGGCTATCAAGTTCCTTGCAGCTCAAGGAGTCTTGTCCACCAAAGCTCCTCCACTAGTAGTGACAATTATCCCTCTATTGTGTGGCAAAAGTCCCCAATAGAAATATTGAATGAGAAGTGGCTCATGTATCTGATGGTGTAGGCAACTAGCACAAAGTCTCTTGAACCTTTCCCAATACTCATACATGACTCATCATTATATTACCATATGCCACAAATTTCCTTCCTAATATTGGTAGCTCGTGAGGCAGGAAAGTACCGCTCTAAAATAAACCTCTTCATCTCATCCCAAGTTGTGATGGATCCACTTGGCAGGTAGTATAACCAATCCTTGACAGAATCAGCTTAACAGAATGGGAAAGCTTTCATTTTTATTTAGTCCTCAATGAACCTAGCAAGTTTCATGCTTGAACAAACTACATGAAACTCCTTGAGATGCTTATATGGTCCTCTCCTGAAAGACCATGGAAAGAAGGCAAAAGATGAATTAGTCCAGATTTAAGCTCAAAAGAGACATCAATATTAGGGAAAGCAATACACAATGGTTATTGACTTAAAGTTAGTGCCATCAACTATTTTAGTGTCCTTGGGGGTGCCTCTTATGCCATGACTTCTTCTTCTTGCTCTGATTCACTTAAATAAACAAGATTTGGTATGAAGGTGATGTCAGGTGGCAGTGGTGTAGATTTACCCACTTAGTTTGCTTCTCCCTTATTCGTCAAAGTCAGACATGCAACTCCTATAAAAGAAACATTAAAAGCATCAGATAAGAACTATAATTAGACAATTAATTCAATTAAACTAGCAATCCCTGGCAACGACGCCAAAATTTGGTAAGTCATTAGGCTTTAAAAAAAAAATCACTCTTCAACCACTGACTAGTAGCTAGGAAAGTAGAGGTCGATCCTACAAGGATTGTAGTAATTGAATTAAGTAATTAAAGTTCTAGGACTTAAGACACGACATAAAAAGGAGGATTTTAGACTATTAACTAAGGCAACTTTATTAAAAGAAAACAAAGGATGCAATGCAAATATGTAAATTGACTTCAATAATTAAAAAGACTTTAGTTAGTATGTTTCTTGATTTTCTTGGTTTAGGATGTTGATCATTGATACTAAAGATAGTTATTAAGTTAAGTAATCAATCGTAGTGCAACATCAAGCCATGTTAACACCATCTTCCCTTTACTTTTATTAATTACAACAAGTTTTATATTTAATCTCTAACTACTTAAAATAGTAGAAAACTACCAAGATATATTTATGTAGCAACATTAGAATCTATGAAAAATATGAGTTGACATTAGACAACAAACACATAAGCTCGGTTTATTTAGCCTAAACTTAGATTTTTCTCTATCTCTAAGTAATTTCAAATATTAAGCAATTACGAATTTAAGTTCTTAATCTAATTGTAGATTATTAGAATTAATTAAATGGTTGGCCACCTATTAAATTAAACTATAAAATATGGTAATATGCTATAGAAAACCTTAGATACTTAACCAATAATATATTATTTGATCATATTCCCACAACATCATGTAACCAAGATTTAATCAAGAAGACATACAAACCAAATAAAGACTCTACTCACTACTCATCATGCTTGAAACAATCATAATTATCATGCAAAAATTTAAAAAAAAAAAAACTCACAAGAAACAAACTTATCAAGAAAACCTTAACTCTATAAAAGAATGCAAAAATCGACACTTTATATATTAAGCTACGCTATGCGACAAGAACAAAGAACCATATAATTTGACACAATTATAAAAAGAAAGAAAATGGATTAATTAAACTAAGCAAGAACCAAGAAAACAAAAATCTCAATTTTATAACTGTTGAAATCAAAAACTTCTAAAAATTATATTTAATACTTATTAGCAAGCAATTAAGGAAGAAAATAATTCAGTTCAATAATATAAATAACAATAAAGCAATCAATCAATAAAGCATGCAAGAAAAAAAATTAAAGAAAGCAAGAAAATATTAAAGCACCAAGAACCAATTAGCCAAGCTTTTTATAAAACTAAAAGAAATCATTTTGGATAAGGAAATAAGGAATTAAAATAAAACTAAAACTAACTGGTGAGAATATTAACCATCCTAAGGTCCCTTTATAGTGAAGGAACAATCTTAATCCTACTTGGAATAAAAGTTTAGTCATAGTTGGAATAGGAATATTAATCACTAATATTTATCTAATAATGCTTCTTCATATTTATCATGAGTAGTTGACTTGGTTGCTAACTCATCTTGCCAATTCATCGTGGACTTTCTCCTTCCAACAATTATCTTTAAAAAAGGCATTAATTATTTTTTTTTCAATTATCCTTGTAATAATCTCACTTGGACGAGGAGTTTGACTTTCTTAATTTTAATGCTATGGAATTTTGACCCATCAAACAAACTTCGATTTGGATGATCTTAGATTCCGAAAAGCTTGAGAAGTCCTCTACAACTTTGAAGGGGTAACTTTTTCCAAAAAAAAGTCGAACAGAGGCAAAATTACCAAGATACCTATGCTAGTTTAAAAATGTAAAAAGCACAAAAAGTGTCCTTTTAGCCCTATTTTCTCTCATAATCCTATTTTCAATGCCTATAACATCAAAAGAACGTTACATAGCACTTTTAAACACAATAATGAAGCTAAAAAATATTATTAGATAATATTGATATAACAAATTAAGCACTTATCATTGCTTTATCTTACCGCAAATAAACCCGATATCATGTTTAGTGTATGCTTATATGTTAGATTTCAATCATCTGCTAAAGAATCACACTTACTAGCCACTAAAAGAATCTTTATATACCTTAGAGACACTCCTTCCTTAGGCTTATAGTATCTTAGAGATTTCATATTTGCACTTCATGCTTATTCCGATGCGGATTTCGCTGGATGTAAAATAGATATAAAGAGCACTTTCCGTGTATGCCAATTTTTAAGGAATTGTTTGATCTCATGGTTCTCTAAGAAGCAAAATGGTGTAGCTCAATCTATAATCGAGGCCAAAGACGTAGTTTTCGATAATTGTTGTGCCCAAATGTTATGGATTAAGCAACAAACGAGAGATTATGGTATAGATATGAACCAAATTCCCATAAAATGTGATAATACAAGTGAAATAAATCTTGCCAAGAATCCAATTCAAAACTCTAGAACTAAGCACATTGAAATTAGACATCACTTCAATAGAGATCAGGTGCGAAAATGAGATATAGTTCTAGAATATGTTGATACAATGCATCAATTGGTTGATATATCTACCAAACCTTTGGATAAAGATAAATTTTATACACTTAGAGGTGAACTAGGTTTGATGAATGCACCATGAGCTTAATAAGTAATTAGATCATTAAATGGTGCTTGTTTAAGCTCTTCGCATGTTAAGCAAGTAGGAAATTCATTGAAAATATATATAGACTTGCTTGTTTCATGCCCATTATGTCAAGACATGCATATTGTTGTTTTGTAAGCCTCGATGAGAAATTTGCATGTTTGTTTACTATGAGATATATATGTTCACATTTGTGATTTCATAATGTAATTGTTTGATAATTATATGAACATGTGTGTTAGGCCTTGTGTGTGATATTTAACTTCTTTGAAGTTTCAAAGTGCATAAAACACTCAAAATAACCTCTATTGGCACTAAAAATGCATCTATCATGAAAAACCCTCTAAGAACATGCCAAAAATGGTTTCAAATGGATTTTCATCATTTTTGTTCTTCCTATAAGTCCAAAATAATTTTTTTCATATGTCTGAAATACGTATTCATTTTGAAAAAATCAAAATCCATTTTTCCATATTTTTTTAAAGTCATCACCATTTTTTTGGCAAAATTGGACTAAAGGATCGATCCCTAATCCTATAGGATCGATCCCTTATCTTAAAATTGGCTTAAATTTTGAGTCTTTATCATGAGGGATCGATTCCCTACCCATGGGATCAGTCCCCTAGGCCTTTCCTCGAACACAGAAGCATTATGTGTTTAAGGGATCGATCCCTTCATACAAAAGATCGATCTTCTCTGCTTTTCACGAACATAGAAACCTTATTGTGTTTAAGAGATCGATCCCCTTCTTAAAGGGATCCATCCCCTTCTTAAAAGGATCAATCCCCTAAGGCTCTTAGATGTTTAAAATCGCTATTTTTCCTTTGAAAACTATACACTTTCTAACATCTTACCCTTTTTCTTTAAAAACTTCATTTCTCCTCAAACTTCTTTTTCAAATCTTCAATATTTTTCATCCTAAACTCAATCATTTCATTATTTTCACATCTTTCATCATAAAATCCCTTGTTCAAGTCTTTCAAAACCCACTTCCTATCCCAATTTCAACCACTCCAAATTTCTCATTTCTTCACTTGTTTGTTTTCATTTGCTTGTTGATTGTGGTTATAGGTTGCTAAACTACTTTGCATTGTTGATTATAGCTTCCATTTCCTCCTCATTACATATCTTTACCTATTCAAACCCTTGCACATCACACGATCGTCAAAATTCACAAACGAGTTTTCTTCAATATTTCAACTCTTTTTCTCTTCATCATATTTCCTAACCTTCACAATGCCTCCTTGCACCAAAGCCATCACCTCTAAACTATCATCCTCTACTTCTAAATCATCTAAACATAAAGCTCCTATTTCCTCTGATTACACATACTCCACCTCTTTCAACTATTGCTTTAAGTCCCTAATGCTCGCAAGAACTACAATGACAATTTTGCCACCATACCAATTCGGCATTGGAGGAACATTGACTTTGAGTTCCTCGAGTCCATTGGCTTTCCTTATCTTACTAAATTTGAAGCATTTGGGTAGAAGCCATTCTAAAAATCAACACTCCAGCCCTATGTAGCATCGTTAGAGCATTCTTTGCCAATGTTGAACCAATCATGTCCGCTAATGAAAGCACATTAAGATCAATATAGACAAGTTAGCTAAGGTGTTACGCATTTAGAGAAGGTTTTGCTCGTTCCCAATCACCAACGAAAAGGCGAGTAATCTTCCCATGTTTCCTTAACTTCTGCACTTTATTATCACGTGGAACTTGCACCCCTTTGGCACGAAATATCCTCAAGTGTGCAAACTTGACCGGTTTTGTCTTCATCACATCCATGAGGCTAATAGTGTTATGCCCAATCTCGTGCATTTCATTCTTGAAGATTGGTTGAGGATTGTGAAAGAAAATGCAGAGATAATAGTTGTAAAACCCAAAATTTTTCCCACTTATTTCTTAATTTGAAAACTAAGAAGTAATTGAAAACTTGAAATAATATTGTGCAGGCTTGAAACCACCAAAGCACTCGGGTTAGCGGAGTGGGACCCGTTGGCACGAAAATCAAGGGAAGACCTTAAGCATGAGAATTTCTTAATAAATTTATATATCATCATGAAATGATGATTAGAAATGAAAACTAAGGTATTGGAAGTGAAAAAGTTGGTAAGGTTTGGGTATTGCACTAAACCGAGCAAATGAGCTCGAAATTAGAAATAAATTCGGAATAAATTCTAGAAATTCCAAAAAATTATTTTGAGACCATAGAAAATTAATATAAGGTGAAATTTACTTGAGGAATCAAAATCAAGTGGAAATATGGAGGTTTCAGGGATCGAATTAATTTTTAAGGTAAAATGTAAACTTTAAGCCATTTTGCTCGGTATTGACCAAATCGTGCAAAATGGGCTTAATCGGAAAATTTCTCTCAAAAACGTGACCACAAAATTTCTATGGACAATACTAGAGACATATTATAACACTTGGGAGGTGAGAATTTAGAGAAAATTGGACTAGAAATAATTTTTGGAGATTTTACAAAACAGAACAGCAAGTTGTCCTGTTCCTGCCACCTGACCACCTGATAGAAATTCATGCATAAGTTGACCATACGGAAATATATTGATGCATCATTTTTTCAGCTAGAAAATATACTTTTAATGCTTTCTGAAACATTTAAGAAGATCCAGAGAGCCATTCTCACGCGCCCTCACCTCCCTCTGAAAGTCGCCGCACATGTTATTGTACATTTCCCCTTTTTTGAATTTTTCAACCCCCTTCCGTCCATATTTAGACTCTGTACAAGAAGGATTAAATCTTCCCCATCAAGTCCTATATAACATATAAAAAAATCAGCTCAAAATAAGTTCATTTGATAAGTGAAAAACTCGGAAGAAAAACAGTGGATAGATCTGCCCTGTTTTTGGTAAGTGAAGAACTTGGAATTTTTCATTCTTTGGTTGGATTTTCTTGTAGTTTTTTATGATTCTAAGTTCTATACATGTTAAATTTCAGTTGAGTATCAGTTTGGAAGAAGAAAAATGTGGTCAAACTTGGTCAAACCCGAGGTAAAGTTGATGGATGATGATGAAGTTCACATATGTTGTTATTTGGTGTTTTTAGAAAGTTTTTAGTTAAGTGGAATTGGATGATTTAATTTCTATGGATGATTTGAGTTCTGGACAGCAAGGTTATGATGTGTTTGTGGTAAAAATTTGATGGATCTAAGGTTGTTAACGGTTAAATTTATACCGAGAAAGCTCAATTTATAGCTTAACTCAGTGAAAAATCGAAAAAGTGAAAGAATTGAAAATTTGACAAAGTGACTAGCATGATTTATGAACTTGAATGAGTTGTAAGGTTAATGAAATAATGAAATGAGAAATCAGAATAATGAAATTTGCCAAAAACGATAATAAATCAATAAAACCGAGAAAACCCAAAAAGTTGACCAAAAAGTCAAAATTGGTCAAACCTCAAGAAGATAAATCAAAATTTAATATGTTAAGATGAAATTGATCAATATATGATGAATTGGTATTGTTTTTGGTAGCTCAGGAATTCAACACGTAAATCGAGGTAATCTCGAGAATTGATAAATTTGTGATGCCCCAAGATCTACGAGGTAAGAGAATTGTGTAAGTAGCTAGAGGTAGCTACACATATTTTTGGGTAGATTTTTGAATGATTAAATTGTATATTAATTCCGAATATGGAAAATATCGGTAGAGACTCGACATAGAAAAAATTACCGTTTTGCCCTTACGAAGGGAAATTTTGAAAAAGTTAAAATTGGATTGGAGTATGCATAAATAACATGTTTTAAGTGTTTTCACTATGAAATACTGCTTTTTAGCAAATGAAATAATATTTATTTCAACCCCGAAAGGGTAAATGACGATTTTGCCCCTGTGAAGGGTAAAAATTTTCACTTTTAGAAAAATTCATGAAAAGTAAGAACTGAGTGTTCTTGATGAATTTTAAATGCTTTTCAAAAGGATATGGGTAGGCTGGCTGAACTTTATCAATTTACATAAAATAGTACGTGGCAGGTGCTGATTTTGGTTTTAAAACCATTCTTTGAAATTAAGTCACCTACGTGATATATGTGGAAATAAAACGTGCTGGGAGCATTGCTCGCACGAGATTTGACATGATTTGTTCATATGACAGAGTGTTGGAAGCTTGGCTTGCACTTGATTTTTACATGATTTCATATATATGACATACTTAAAGTCGTGTTGGGAGTATTGTGTAGACTGTGTGTCACACTAATTTAATATGTCACACGTGCATTTTGAGACATGGCATTGGATAATGAGATGATGTGGGCATGGGGTGTACGCTGTACCGTGCTTACAGCATGGAGTACGTTGTACCATGCCGTGATATATGATGTGTAGTCTTCGGACTAGTGATCTGATTTGGCTGGCGGGACGGTTTGGTACCCACCTCCTGGGGCAGCCTCAGATGTGATGTGATATCCCGCACACTAGGATCCGTGTAGCCTGGGATCACACAGGATATGGCCATAGTCCTAGAGTTATTACCATGATTCTTACCTAGTCTCGTAAGTCACTTACTTTGCGAAATCACATGTTATTTATTTCTTTATTTTGTGATTTCATGATTTCATGTTTTGGGACTGAGTCTTGATAATTTTGGGGTGGATGTGGATTTGAAATAAATGACATATTTTGATATAATGTGAATTATTTAAATAGCGTGATGTATAATTCCATGCTTTATCAGCCATTTCATGAAATGAATTATTTTATACAAATGCTTTTATCTGGTATAAAAGTATGCATGAGATTTGTATTTAAGTATGATTTCGAAAGAAAATGATTTAATGCATGGCATCATGATCATGTAGATAGTGTGATTATCTACTTGCTTGCATGATTACCTTACTGAGCATGTGGTTACTCACCCTTTCATTTTCACCCATTTTTCAGAGCATTCGCCATAGTTAGTGAGCAACTGAGAACTTGCATTCCTGGTATCCGTTGTATCCCATCATCGAAAGGTATACATACTTGTATCATTTTGTATCTAAACATGTAACAACACAGTAATTATTTTAGAATGTAATATGGGGGATGTAAATATTGAAAAACACGTACGAAGTTATAATATTATGGTTGTGAAATGTAAATGTTTACTTTTGTATAAAATAAAGAATGAATGACATGGTAAACAATAAGGTATGGCTAATACCGAATCACAACCCAACTATTGGTGGTGAGACTGTTCACGATAGAGAAGGAAAAAGCGAAAAATTTGTAGTGATTTTAGATAAAAATGGGTCTTGACAATAGTCTTTCCTTAACCTTTAGCTTACTTTTTAACCAATATTAGGATTGACTGGTCATGTGAAACCGGTGAGCTTCCTATACCGGCAACTGATATCAACATCAAGACACTTCACCACATGCATTACTACTAAGATGCCCAAGGAAATGGTGGAAAAAAGTTGACAAATGAAAAAAAAGTTGATTAAGTCTCGACATTCGAGCATGCACAACTAATGGAAGCGGACTAAGTGGTAAATCTCGACGATGTCGACGTACCATTATCCATGCATGCCGCTACTTTTGGGATATCTATGGAATCCCTAGTCGGGATGTTCACTTAGTTTCACATGCATTTTCATTCTAAGCTTGATGTATATGAGGCCTGTCAGACTGCTATGATCTTAGATCTTCGAACGCATGTCGACTCTCGGCTTAACAACCTTAATGAGCGTATGTTTGATGAATTACAAGCCATGAGAGTGCACTGCCAAGGTTACTTTGATCAATTTCCACTGTCTTCATCCTTATATATGTTCTCTTTGATGATATGGACTTGCTTATGTGTTTTGGTGATGATTTTGTCTATGACTTACTCTTGTATCGCCCTTAGTTATTCTCAGATATGTTATGACTTTATGTATTGAACCTTGTTTCTTTTATCTAAGTATCTGTTTCATGATCATATAAGTATTGGGCTTTAAATTGATATCATATATACTTCATATGACATATGTGCCAATATGCATTCTCTTTCATTCATTGATTGGATATTGTGCTATAATGCCTATTTTACTAACTCCACTTTGTCTTCTTAATTGGTTTTCCACTTCCTTTACACCATGCATATTTTAAAGAGGAATTTTACCAATTATTTTTGTATGACAAAAATAGGAAGAATATTGTTTGTAAATAATTTTGAAAATAATGCTCATACTTAGAGGGAGTAATTTTTAAAACAAATTTACAGTAAGTTTTGTCATATCAAAAAGGGGAGATTGTTAGCTTTAAATTGATACTTAATTTTGAAATAACAAAACCTTGAGCATGATTGTTTAAATGATTTATATTGTAAATTTGCTTAATATTTCACAAACCATATTATGAGTTTTACACTTAGATAAGACCATAATTTCATTGCAAAATCTAAATTGGTCTTAACATATTTTTAGATATAAAACTTAAGTAATTTTCTCATAAAACTACAGAAAATATTTTAGAAAATTATTTGGTATACGTTGGGACTCAATTTCATGCAGTTAAAGTCTAAATAAAGTTATGTGAAAATGAAAATTATTTTATAAATGATTTGAATATTTAAAACTACCAAGAAATCTATTATCAAATATAGGATCGATCCGTTAAACCCCTAGGATTGATCCCTTGTTGACGTTAAGGTTTTGTGTTAACAAAACACAAAGGGATCTATCCCCCAATGTTTTGAAAGGCCTAAACGGCTACTTTTTTAGGGTTTCAATAGGAAGAATTTCATTAAATGCACCACCAACCCCAAGGGCCATATAAAAACCTGTATTGAAGATGTTAAAGCTAAGAGACAAATCTGATTTCATTGAGCAAAGCAAAAACATATTTGTTCTCAAAGCTTGACATTCCTTTATCTAAGTCTTGCTATACTCATGGATTGTAAACACCAACCTTTAAGAGGTCATTATTGTTTACACCAAATTCTCACACCACACTAACTTCTAATCAAGGAGTGTGTTACCTTTATGAGGTTGATTTATGAGTGTTTGGTTAGCCTTTTGTTAAGAGGGATAAAAAGGTTTCTTCCTAAGCCTAGTAAAAAAGAAGTATGGAAGGTTTCTTCCTAAGCCTTGAAAAAGAACTGTATTGATTTCAAGATAGTGGAATCGACTCCTTGACAAAAAGGTCAAGACGAGAGGATGCAGGTAAGAGATTGATCAAACCTGTATAATTCTTGTGTTTGCTTTTCTAAACCCTTCACTCTTTATTTCATGGTGTTTTATTTATATATTTGGCTAAATTGTGAAATTAGTTTAGAGAGGCCATCTAGTTAGAGAATTTGATAAACACTGATTCACCTCCTCGGTTGACCCAACACGATTAAATATTGATGTTTGAATTATGTTCTATCTTTTTGTTGTTGTCTCTTATTTGTTATGTTCTTAAAAATTTTAAAATTCATATTTTTATCACAAAATTTATATATGTTGGCTCAATAACTAAATCAAAAGAAGGGTAAGTCGGTTTTTCTAACATTAGGTATGTTTTTCGATTAAATATTAATGTTTTAATTATGTTCTATTTTTTTTGTTGTTGTCTCTTATTTGTTATGTTCTTAAAAATTTTAAAATTCATATTTTAATCACAAAATTTATATATGTTGGCTCAATAACTAAATCAAAAGAAGGGTAAATCAGTTTTTCTAACATTAGGTATGTTTTTCGATAATTCTAAATTCACAACAATAACAATCCTACTACAACAACAATTTTAATTGCTAAGTAATAAATAATAGGAAAAAGTAAAAGAGTAACAACAGAGAATATGTACACAAGTATTTTATAGAGGTTCGGCACCTTTACCTATGTCCTTTCTCTTGAACTTCTTTCAAGGTATTATCAAATTCACTACTGAAGGTGGACTTTACAACGCTCTTTTTGTAGCCTCAATAATAACCTTTACACTTTCCCTTTTACCTAGGCTCACGTATAACCTTTACAACTTCTCTCTTTTCAAGGCTCAAGGAAGAAACCTTTACCCCTTCTTGTTCCCCGAGCAGAAGGAAGAAACCTTTCAGAATCACTCTCTTTCAAAGCTTAAGGAGACAACCTATGGCACTACCTAATCCTCACTTACAATTAAGATCTCAAGGGTTTCCTTGTACAAGATTTGGTAATAAAGAATACCTCTACAATGGTTGTGTGATTATAAGTTTATCTTTAGAACATTTTACAAGTATGAGACTAAAAGAGTTTAATAACAAATCTTTGTCTTTAGACTAACTTGAAGCTTGATAGTTGAATGATAGTTGATTTGGAATTTTAGCTATTGAGTTTTCATCTCTTTAAAGCTTCCTTTTATACTCCTTGTGTTTTCTAGCCTTTGGATTACTAGATTTAAAATTCTTCACATTGGTAGACATAAAAATCTAGTTGTTTCATTTTGTAAAACTCAAAGGGCATCGATACCTTCATTCAGGGTGTTAATACTCTATGAAAGATTCCTACAGAATAGGCAAAGAGGTATGGATACCTTAAAACTAAAGTATTAATACCTGAACAGAGTATTCAACTTTAATCTAAGGGTAACAATGGGGGTATCGATATCATGCATGAAATTCACTAATATTTAAATAATCAATATCGATACCTTTGGGATACCTTTACCAAAGGTATCAATACCTTGAATAGTTAAGGCATATTTTTTGCACTTTAGAGCATGTAATCTCTTCAATAAAATAATCAATCAAACATCAAATATGCATTCATAAAGATCAAACATGCTAGCATGTGCATATTTGAGTTTCAATCAATTTCTAAAACTCTTAGCATGATTTCTACTTATAATTTCATAATTCAATTCAAGATAGAAACATGCTAATGTGATTAAACTACAATTCACTTAAGTTTATAAAGTAATATCGAAATCCTAAGTAATTAAAAGCTAACAATATATTATCATATTAAATTTAATTTTTTTTCATATTCAATTTATTTAAAAAATTCATATATTACAAATTATTAAATTTAAATGAGAGGAATATGAAAAGTTAGATAACGTTATTATATTAATTCAACTTTTTATATTTTATTGATTACTAGTTTTTAAAACATAAATAAAAATTTAAAGCAATTTATTTGAATTTTTTTCATAATTTACTAAACACTTAATTCGAATTATTATATTATTTTTTTGACTTTCTTTCCATTCATATATATTAATATATTAATAAAGAAATATAAATGAAATGTTATTATATTAGATTAATTTTTAAACTTTTAATTTGTTATATATATAAATATTAATATAAATAAAAAAATATAAAATGACGTTTAAAAGTATAGGTCTTTATTTGTATCAAACAACTTATTAGGAAAAAAAAAAGGTCGCAAAAATTCTATAAACCCTTTGAAGCTCTCTTTTTTGTTTGATTAGTTGCCGAGTCTTCTTATCCTTCTCAACTTTTCTTTCCAGGTACTTCTCTTTTTTATTTCTTTGCAATTTTAAGGTTTTTCTTTTCTATGATATTTTCGAATGGATCTATCATTTTACTTTCATTTTAATTTAATAAATTTATTGAATGGCTATCTCGCTAGATATGACCTTAGGTGATTTGATAAAAGGAAATAAGAGCGATAGAGGTAAAGGACAAATCAAGTCACCCTGCATGACAAATCTTATCCCACTTGTGGCTAACAAAGCTATAATATGTACATTTATTAATCTTTATATGTATATCTTATATAAGCATATGTACATCTTTTTCAAGATTGAAAATAATATAAAATTCAAATCCCTTTAAATAGGCACTTGAGTACCTATGAGATATAAAGATTTGTTAAGAGAATCGAAAATAATATTGAGCAATTGAATACCCTTTTTAGGTATTTGAATATTTATATGTGCAAAACTATAAAAAAAAAATGTACATTTATTAGTTTTTATATGTACATCTTATAAGAACATATGTACATCTCTTCCAAGATTGAAAATAATCTAAAAATTCGAAGACCAATATGTACAAAGCTATAAAGAATATGTACTTTTATTGAATTTTATATGTACATATGTGAACACATGTACATCTCTTCCAAGATTGAAAATAATATAGAGAATTTGAAAACCTTCAGGCATTCAAACACCTATGACTTTAAAACTTTATTATTTTTTATTCATGGGGATATACAAGGAGGAAAGGGATTCGAATCTTAGATTTAATTCATCCAAAGAAGGACTAACAACTGCTAAGCCAAAACCTTAGTTATTATGAGTATAAAACTTTATTTTGAATACATTTCTTAGGTATTCAAATACATATATGTGCAAAACTATAAAAAAAAATTACACTTAGTGATTTCATATATTCATCCTATATGAATCTATGTATGTCTTTTTCAATACTGAAAATAATATAGAAAATTTGAATACCTTACAAGCATTCGAATACCTAAGAGTATGAAACTTTATTAAGAGAACCGAATATAATACTAAGATTCGAATACCCTTTTTAGGTATTCAAATACCTATATGTATAAAACTATAAAAAGAATATGTACATTTGTTGATTACTATACATACATCTTATATAAATATATATGCAATTCTTCCAAGATTAAAAATAATCTACTGCATTCGAACACATTCGTATAGGAATTCAAATACCTATTTTGAAAAAACTTTATTAAGAGAACAAAAAATAACATTAGGAATTCGAATATCCTTTTAAGGTATTCTAATACTTATATGTGCAAGTTATAAAGAATATGTACATTTGTTGATTTCTGTATGTACATATAGTTACCATAAAATGAACATATATATATTTATAGCTTTGTAAGTATAAATATTCAAATATTTGAAAAATGTATTGAAATGTTTAATATTATCTTCGATTTTCTTAACAGAGTATACACATAAATATTTGAATTCCTATATGAAGGTATTCAAATGTTATAGATTATTTTTGGTCTTTTTCATACACGTATATATGTTCATATAAGATGTTTATATTGTGTTGAGTTAATGTATTTTGAAATGACAAAACAAGTTAATTCAATAATGTTAAGATGATATACAAACATGTTTAGAGGTTATTAGTACCAGAACTTAGAGTTCTGCTGATGAGAGATCGATCTGGGGTATGAGAGATCGATCTCCTGGGTTTTTACTTGATGAGAGATCGATCTTATGATGGAAGAGATCGATCTGGCAAGCATTAAATCTGTACAAAGGCATTTAGGAAGAATGAGATCGATCTGCAAGGGTTAAGAGATCGATCTGGCTAATGCTAGAGTTGAGAGATCGATCTGGTAAGGAAGAGATCGATCTCCTCAAAGTCAGAGAGCTAAAGAGATCGATCTGTGTTGTTGAGAGATCGATCTCCTCTCTACGAGATTGCATGGCAGATCGATCTGGAGATCGATCTTGCTTCAAACAGAGAGTTAAGGAGATCGATCTGCCTATTCGACAGATCGATCTGCCTCATTACTTTTAAACTAACAGATCGATCTGCTAACCTATGAGATCGATCTCCTTTTGTATTTATGCTTCAATCTTGCAGGATTTATAACTAAGAGATCGATCTGGCCAAGAAGGCAGATCGATCTGGCACTCTACTGGAGGCACCCAACGGCTAGTTTCTGCAAAACATAACGGGAAGAATAGCATTTAATGCTCCAACTACCCATCCTTCAGTATTTAACCAAGCATTGAAGACAAAGAGAAGAGAGACACTATTGCTGCATATTCCAAACATTCTCAAGCTTTAATTCTTTCATTCTTTGTGTCCTTATTGCTCATTCATTGAGAATCATTGTAAAAGCTTAAGTGCAAAAAGGCTACATTTGTCCTACCACTTTAAAGCATTAAATTGTATTCAGTCTTATCTTAAAAGAGAAGAGGATTGTTCCTCAGTGAGAGTATATTGTGAGAGGCTGAATACTTTTTCTGTATTGCCAAGGGTAGTGAGGTTATTCCTTAACCTGTAAAAGGAAATTTGTAAGCTCTATTGAAAGAGAGAAAGAAAGCACTTGACAAGAAGGTCAAGGAGAGAGGACGTAGGCAAGAGTTTGGCCGAACCTCTATAAGTGACTGTGTTTGTTTCTCTTTCCTTCTCTTTGCATTAAATTGTTATATTGCACTGTTTTATTCATTATCATTTGTGTTTAAATTGTGATTAATTTAAAATCTGCCATAATTGTTAGAAAACCGATTCACCCCCCCTCTCGGTAGAGCCAACAATTGGTATCAGAGCTAGGACTCTTTAATCACGTAGGAACAACTTCCTAAGAGTTAGAAAACGATCAAATGGCTCTTAACAATGTAGCAACTAGTTTGATAGGAGAGGGGCACTCCACGGTTAGACCTCCCATGTTCAATGGTGAACATTATTCATATTGGAGGACTAGGATGATGCTATTCATTCAAGCAAATGACTATGAAGTATGGAGAATTATAGTTAAGGGACCTCAAATCCCTACAAAGAAAATAGAGGGAAGAGATATCCCCAAAGAAGAAGATGAATGGGATTCTAATGACATTAAATGTGCACAACTAAATGCTAAAGCTATGCACACATTATTTTGTGCTTTAGGTCCTAATGAATATAATAGAGTCTCCGGGTGTGATAATGCCAAGCAAATATGGGATAAATTGGCAATAACTCATGAGGGTACAACCCAAGTGAAGGAGACAAAAGTAGGTATGCTCACACATGATTATGAGCTTTTTAGGATGAAGGAAGGAGAATCGATTAGTGATATGTTCACTAGATTTACAGACGTAATTAATGGACTAAAATCCTTAGGAAAAATATATTCTAACATTGAAATGGTAAAGAAAATTTTAAATAGCTTACCTAAGTCATGGGAAGCTAAAGTAACGGCAATTGAGGAATCTAAGGATCCTCACACATTGTGTCTAGATGAATTAATAGGTTCCTTGCTAACTTATGAGATGAAGCTTAAAAGAAATGAAGAGCCACCCAAGAAAGTGGGAGTTGCTCTAAAATCCACTGCTGAAAAGGAGATTAAAAATGAGAGTGGCAGTGAGGAGGATATTGAGATGGCAATGTTTGCCAAAAGATTTAATAAATTCATGAGGATGAGAGCTAGTAATAGCAATAGGAGAAACAATAGGAGAGAACAAGAGGAAGTAGGTAGAAAAGACTCTATTGTGTGTTATGAATGTAAAAAACCTGGACACATAAAATTTAACTGCCCTCTTCTCAAAAGATCCAATGATAGGTTTCATAAAAAGAAGGCAATGGTAGCAACATGGAGTGACAGTGACTGCTCCGATGATGAATCAAATGAGGACATTGCCAACCTATGCTTCATGGCAATTGATGATGATGAAAAGGTAACTTCTAATATCAATGAATACTCTTTTGATGAACTGCAAGATGCATTTGATGATTTAGCATTAGAGTATGAATCTATGAGCATGAAGTATAAAAAGTTAATATCTAAATTAAAAAGGGAAAATGAGATAATGTTAAAAGATAAATTGGAATGTGAGAAGAAACTAGAGATTGCAAATTTAGAAATTTGTGACCTTAAGGAGAAAAATAGCAATTTACATAACTCCTTTAATAGGTTTCACATGGGGCAACAAAAGCTAGATAGCATGTTAGAAACCCAAAGGGCATTTTTTGACAAAAATGGCTTAGGGTATAATGCACAAAGTAGGGAGACCCATCTTAAGAGTTTTATTGCTAGGAAGAGCATGAATAAACCTGCAATTACTTGTTCATATTGTAATAAGAAGGGACATAAGTCACATTATTGCAATATAAAGATGAGGAATCTTAAAAGAAAAATTGTAAAAAGGATATGGATTCCAAAAGAGGTAATTCATTCCAAGGACTGCAATGCATTAGCAAAATGGATCCCAATGGGATCAAGAATTGCATTTACTAACCTCCAAGGACCCAAGAGAATTTGGGTACCTAAGACTTGAGTGTGTTTATTTTTTTTTTTGTTGTAGGTGATTGAGCATAGCCACAAAGCTAAAACAAAGGAAGCTTGGTACTTAGATAGTGGATGCTCAAGGCACATGACGGGTGATAAAAGCCATTTCAATTCCTTCAAATCGAAAATTGGTGGAGAAGTCACTTTTGGGGACAACTCCAAAGGCCAAGTGGAAGGAAGTGGCTCAATAGGTAATGATCATTTCTCTTTAGAAAAAGTATTACTTGTTAGGGGTCTAAAGCATAACTTACTAAGCATTAGTCAACTTTGTGACAAAGGTTACAAAGTAATTTTTGATTGTATGAAGTGTAATGTTATAGATCCTAAGTCAAATAAAATTCTCCTTCTAGGTCATAGGCAAGGTAACATATATATAGTCTACCTTAATGAACTCAAAAATGAAAACATATGCTTAATGGTAGACAACAAAAAGGAATCTTGGTTATGGCATAGAAGACTAGGTCATGTTAGCATGCATGTGCTATCCAAATTAGCTAGAAAGGATCTAGTTATAGGCTTACCCAAAATATCTTTTGATCATGAAGAAATATGTGAAGCTTGTGTTAAAGGAAAACACAAGAGAACAACTTTTAAGCCTAAGAATAGTGTATCCACCACTAGGCCTCTTCAATTACTGCATTTAGACTTATTTGGACCAACTAGAACCACTAGCCTAGGTGGGAAACACTATGGTTTTGTAATAGTTGATGATTACACTAGGTACACTTGGGTGTTCTTTTTGAGAGTAAAAAATGAAGCCTTAGAGAAATTCATAACTTACTCAAAGGTGACTCAAAATGAAAAAGGATATACAATAACAAGCATTAGAAGTGATCATGGCAAAGAATTTGAAAATATAGGATTTGATGAGTATTGCAATGATCAAGGAATTAGCCATAATTTTTCAGCCCCTAGGACACCACAACAAAATGGTGTAGTTGAGAGAAGAAATAGAACTTTGGAAGAGATGGCTAGGACCATGTTATGTGAAAATAACTTGCCAAAGTACTTTTGGGCTGAAGCTATAAACACATCATGTTATATAATTAATAGAGCTATGATAAGACCCATGCTAAAGAAAACTCCTTATGAGCTCTACAAAGGCAAGAAGCCTAACATTAGTTACTTCCATCCTTTTGGCTGCAAATGTTTTGTTCTAAATAATGGAAAAGATAACTTAGGAAAATTTGATGCCAAGAGTGATGAGGGAATATTTCTAGGATATTCATTGAATTCAAAGGCCTTTAGAATATATAACAAAAGAACATTAGTGGTTGAAGAGTCTATTCATGTTGTATTTGATGAATCAAATAATATATCTAAAGATTCAACCAATGATGAAAATGTTGGAATATTTGATGAAGGCTTAGAAGATGACTTTCTAGAAAAGCTTGACTTAAATAAAGAAGATGAAGAAGAAATAGAGGTTTTAGAAAGAGAGCCTAGAGCACCAAGAGAGTTAGGATATGTAGAAGATTGTGAAATAGTAGGAGATCCAACTCTTGGAGTTAGAACTAGATCATCCCTAAGGAATATGTGCCAATATATAGCCTTTGTATCTCAAATTGAGCCTAGGAATGTCAATGAAGCCTTAGAAGACAATAATTGGTTCCTAGCAATGCAAGAAGAATTAAATCAATTTGAGAGAAGCAAAGTATGGAAACTAGTTCCTAGGCCTAGTGATCACTCAATAATTGGAACTAAATGGATATTCAAGAACAAGATGGATGAAAATAGTGTGATCGTAAGGAATAAGGCTAGGCTAGTTGCTCAAGGCTATAGACAAGAGGAAGGCATAGACTATGATGAAACATATGCACCGGTAGCTAGATTAGAGGCAATAAGAATGTTACTTGCCTTTGCATGTTATAAAGATTTCAAGTTATATCAAATGGATGTAAAGAGTGCATTCTTGAATGGTTTCATTAATGAAGAAGTCTATGTAGAGCAACCTCCCGGATTTGAAAATCATGAATTTCCTGAACATGTTTTCAAATTATCTAAGGCACTTTATGGGTTAAAACAAGCTCCTAGAGCTTGGTATGAAAGGTTGTCAAAGTTCTTAATAGAAAAAGGGTTCTCAAGAGGAAAGGTAGACACCACATTATTCATAAAAAATAAAAATAAGGACTTACTAGTTGTACAAGTATATGTAGATGATATTATTTTTGGTTCAACTAATGAGTCTTTATGCCAAGAATTTGCTAAGATCATGCAAGGAGAATTTGAGATGAGCATGATGGGAGAACTCACATTCTTCTTGGGACTTCAAGTGAAGCAAACAAAGGATGGAACATTCATCAATCAAGCAAAGTACACCAAGGACTTGCTCAAGAGATTTGGGATGGACAATTCCAAACCTCAAACCACTCCAATGGGCACCAACATCAAGCTTGACAAAGATGAAAGTGGTAAGTGTGTAGACACTAAACTCTATAGGTCTATGATTGGTTCTTTGCTTTATTTAACTGCTAGTAGACCAGATATATTGTTTAGTGTGTGCCTTTGTGCTAGATTTCAATCATCTCCTAGGGAATCACATCTATTGGCAACTAAGAGAATCTTTAGATACCTCAAAGACACTCCCTCACTAGGACTTTGGTACCCCAAGGACTCTACTTTTGCCCTTCATGCATTTTCAGATGCTGATTTTGGAGGCTGCAAAATAGATAGGAAAAGTACTTCAGGTACTTGCCAATTCTTAGGAAATAGGTTAATTTCTTGGTTCTCCAAGAAGCAAAACAGTGTAGCTCAGTCCACAACTGAAGCTGAGTATATAGCAGCTGGTAGTTGTAGTGCTCAAGTGTTGTGGATTAAACAACAAATGAGAGATTATGGTATTGACATGAAACAAGTGTCTATTAAATGTGATAATACCAGTGCCATTAATCTGTCTAAGAATCCTATACAACACTCCAGAACCAAGCACATAGAAATTAGACATCACTTTCTTAGAGACCATATACAAAAAGGGGATATAATTTTAGAGTACATTGACACTCTACATCAAATAGCTGATATATTCACCAAACCCCTTGATAGAGATAGGTTTTGTATCCTTAGAGGTGAATTAGGACTCATGGATAAGCCTTAGGATTTTTTGTGTTTCAAAAATCTTGGTTTCAAATTGATTTTAAATGAGTTTTTGCAAAGATTTTCTGGCCATGAGGATGAGAGATCGATCTCCTTGCAATATAGATCGATCTCCATACCTCCAACAAGCCTAAATCATCAAGGTTAAGCTAAGCAGATCGATCTTCTAACCATAAGATCGATCTCCTTACGTCTCTGTTTAAAGGCAGATCGATCTGTCCACACGACAGATCGATCTCTTCAAGCTTCCGCATTATACAGATCGATCTTTGCATTTGGCAGATCGATCTGCCTAAGCCTCTGTTAAACGACAGATCGATCTGTGTGTAACAGATCGATCTCCCTAAGCCTCTGTTTGCGACCAGATCGATCTGGCCTTACGACAGATCGATCTTCCTTGGCTTTCTGGAAATGACAGATCGATCTGTCTCCTCGACAGATCGATCTCCTGTGCCCTGGACTATAAATACCCACGTAAAATTCTCAAATTTCAGAAACCCAATTTTCAAATTCTCAAATCTCCCTCGCATCTTGTCCTCCGATTCCTCCTCAGATCGATCTCTGTACGGTCCTCCTTGCGTCTCGGTGTCAAAATCCAGTATTGTAACCAACATTCCTTACTGATTTTCTCAAAATCTGTCTTCAATTTGTGTTCATTTTGATTCTAGGTCAAACCTAGGTACTGTTTCATTGCTTTTCTCGTTGTTGAATCCAGTTAGTGCCTCTTTAGAATCTAGAATCATGCCTAGGAAGTCAGTAGCAAACAAACCTCCTAGAACCACAGGAGAGGCAGGTTCCTCATCACAACCCATTCCTCCACCTCCTATCGCTTCCTTCAATCGGTGTTTTAAAACACCAGCAAAAAGAAAGCCGTATGAGGAATATTTTTCAACCATGCCAATTAAGCATTGGCGCACTATCGATTTTTCGTTCCTCAATCGCATAGAGTTTCCCTATTTGTCAAAATTTGAGGAGTTTGGTTGGACGAACTTCTTGAAAATCAACACTCCTGTCCCTCCAAATCTTGTTCGCGCATTCTTTTCCAATGCCGAACTCGTTTATGACCCCGATGACACCTGCAAAATCCTTGCCTTCAAAACCTTCGTCATGGGTCAATCCATTATAATTGACTCTGAAGTTCTAGCCAAAGTGTTTGATATACGCGATGAAGGCTTAACAAATGAGGATGAGGAAGTCCCCTTTGCGTTTGAACTCCCCGGGGACAAGGCGAGTAATCTTCCAATGCACCTTCGGTTACTCCACCTCATAATCTCGTGGAACCTCCGCCCTTTTGGTACTCGTCATTCTACCGTTAGGCGTCTAGATCGTTTTTGGCTCCATCACATTCACACCACAAGCCAAAAACCTAACCTCCCTCACTTTATATACGAATATTGGCTGAAGATTGTACGTGGCCAAGCTACCACAATAGTTTTTCCACAACCAGTGGCTTATCTTCTCCACCGCCTTGGTATCAACTGCAGCGGCGAAACTGGCGAACTCCCATCTCCCAAAAGCGTGCTTAACATTGGGACCCTACATCATATGGGGTACTACAAAAATTTTCGGGGAGAGTGGACGAAAAAGCAAGAACAGCAACCTGCTGAGGCTGAGGAGGACCCCACTGATGAACCAGCACACCAACCTGCTGCACCAGCTCAGGAACCATCGGCTCCGCCCACTGCACCAACATCGTCTCCTGCTGAATTGGAGATGCTCATGACGATGGTGAATGACCTCAGTCAGCAGATAAATGACGGCTTTGCCACTCAGCGGCGTATGATCGAGGACTTAACCCAAAGAGTGGATAAGATTCAAGAGACTCAAGAGGCGATGTTCGATGAGCTCCAAGTAACACGCACGCACGTTGAGAATATTTTGGATCGTGATCCTCCCTCACAATAGGCATTAGGTGCTCTGATTTAGTGTAGTTACAACACTATTAAGCTACTTGATGTTATCTGTGAAAAATTTGCTTGAATGAAATGTTGATTGACTTGTGTTAATGAAATGTCATTGGTTGTGTTAATGCAAGATATTATTTTGAAATGATGAGTATTCCATTCTTGTGTTATTGATATGACAAAAAGGGGGAGAAGAAACATGAGCTGTTTGTGCTAAATGTTTAAAAGAATGATTTAATTGAGGGGGAGTTAAGATTTAACTGAGGGGGAGTTAAGTTATTAACAAAGTCCAAAGCTCACAAAAAGGGGGAGTTTTGCAAAGTCACTAAACATGTTTATTTGATGAGTTTTGTCATATCAAAAAGGGGGAGATTGTTGAGTTAATGTATTTTGAAATGACAAAACAAGTTAATTCAATAATGTTAAGATGATATACAAACATGTTTAGAGGTTATTAGTACCAGAACTTAGAGTTCTGCTGATGAGAGATCGATCTGGGGTATGAGAGATCGATCTCCTGGGTTTTTACTTGATGAGAGATCGATCTTATGATGGAAGAGATCGATCTGGCAAGCATTAAATCTGTACAAAGGCATTTAGGAAGAATGAGATCGATCTGCAAGGGTTAAGAGATCGATCTGGCTAATGCTAGAGTTGAGAGATCGATCTGGTAAGGAAGAAATCGATCTCCTCAAAGTCAGAGAGCTAAAGAGATCGATCTGTGTTGTTGAGAGATCGATCTCCTCTCTACGAGATTGCATGGCAGATCGATCTGGAGATCGATCTTGCTTCAAACAGAGAGTTAAGGAGATCGATCTGCCTATTCGACAGATCGATCTGCCTCATTACTTTTAAACTAACAGATCGATCTGCTAACCTATGAGATCGATCTCCTTTTGTATTTATGCTTCAATCTTGCAGGATTTATAACTAAGAGATCGATCTGGCCAAGAAGGCAGATCGATCTGGCACTCTACTGGAGGCACCCAACGGCTAGTTTCTGCAAAACATAACGGGAAGAATAGCATTTAATGCTCCAACTACCCATCCTTCAGTATTTAACCAAGCATTGAAGACAAAGAGAAGAGAGACACTATTGCTGCATATTCCAAACATTCTCAAGCTTTAATTCTTTCATTCTTTGTGTCCCTATTGCTCATTCATTGAGAATCATTGTAAAAGCTTAAGTGCAAAAAGGCTACATTTGTCCTACCACTTTAAAGCATTAAATTGTATTCAGTCTTATCTTAAAAGAGAAGAGGATTGTTCCTCAGTGAGAGTATATTGTGAGAGGCTGAATACTTTTTCTGTATTGCCAAGGGTAGTGAGGTTATTCCTTAACCTGTAAAAGGAAATTTGTAAGCTCTATTGAAAGAGAGAAAGAAAGCACTTGACAAGAAGGTCAAGGAGAGAGGACGTAGGCAAGAGTTTGGCCGAACCTCTATAAGTGACTGTGTTTGTTTCTCTTTCCTTCTCTTTGCATTAAATTGTTATATTGCACTGTTTTATTCATTATCATTTGTGTTTAAATTGTGATTAATTTAAAATCTGCCATAATTGTTAGAAAACCGATTCACCCCCCCTCTCGGTAGAGCCAACATATTGTAATCAATAAATGTACCTATTTTTTGTTATAGTTTTTGTACATACCTTAAAATAGTTATTCAAATGCTTAATATTATTTTTGGTTCTTTTAATAAAGCTTTATACTTATAGGTATTTCAATGCCTATATGAAAGTGTTCGAATTCCTTATATTATTTTTCATCTTGTAAGAAATATACATATGTTCATTTAAAATGTACATATAATAATAGATAAATGTATTTTTTTTATTCATATAGGTATTCGAATGCCTAAAAAGGATATTTGAATTCATAATATTAATTGCTCTTTAAAAAAACTAAAGAATGTGTTTCATTTTCAAAGATTCATTGAAATGACAATTTCATAAGTTCCTAATATTCTTACTACTTTCATAAGTTCCCATTTCATTTCATTGGCTAAAATTCACTATGATACCAACAATTAAATATTCTTGTTCCATGATATATTTTTGAAGATTTTCTCTATTTTTTTGGGTTTGTATAATTTTCAAAGTTATTCATTAATCAAAACACTTTTGTGTTGATGGAAAGTGTATAAAAATTATTTATTATTAGTACATCAAATATAAATTTTATTAAATATTGATATTTTAATTATGTTGTATCTTTTTGCCCTTTGTCTGATATATTTTTAAGATTTTAAGATTTTTATATTTTATCATAAGATTTAATTAAAACTATAAAAAGTCATATATTATCATATTTTAAAAAAATATTAAATTCAAATAAGAGGAACCCAAAAATAAGGTAGAAATCGTTATTATATAGTTTTTAATAATAATTTTTTAAAAATAAATAAAAATTTAAAGCAATTCATACCAAATTTGTTCATAATTTACGAAACATTTAATTTGAATTATTATTATATTTATTATATTTTTATTTTTTTCCGTTCATATATATATATATATATTTATATAAATATATGTTAATAAGAAATATAAAATTAAATGTTATTATATTAATTCAATTTTAAACATTTAATTTACTATATACATATCAATATATTAAATTAATATAAAATATAAATGACGTTTAAAAGGGTGGGTCTTTTCTGAATCGCACAGGTTATCTGGAAGGGATGTTGCAAAAATTCTGTGAAACCCTTTGAAGCTCTCTCTTCTTCTTTGATTAGCTGCCGAATCTTCTCATCTTTCTCAACTTATTTGGGTGCATTCTCATCTTTCTCAACTTCTATTTCCAGGTAATTCTCTTTTTGATTTCCCTGCGATTTTAGGGTTTTTTTTTTCTTTTCTTTTCTATGATATTTTTCGAATGGATCTATCTCTTTACTTTCGTTTTAATTTAATTAGATTTGTTGAATGGCTACCTCGCTGGATATGACCCTGGATGATATGGTAAAACGAAATAAGAGCGAGAGAGGGAGAGGACGACTCAGGCCGCCGCGCCGTGGCAGACCTTATGGTGGTGGTGGTGGTGGTGGTGGTGGTGGAAGAATGATCCTTGGTACTCGTCGTGGTCCCCTTGCTCTCAATGCCCGCCCATCCCAACATTCCATAGTCAAGGCAAGCTCAAACCTGTGCTTGGACATAATTTTGTCCATTGGGAACCACTTACATTGATTTATGTGCTTTGGGTTATTTGGGTTTCTAATATGTGGATATTTCCCAAGGTTTCTGCTGACGCAATTGTGCAATTTTAAGATACAATGCTGGCTGCTTCATTAAATTTTTAAAATTGAGCTCTCATGAATAGCATATCATTACTTTAAGTTTTTAATGGCTCTAGCACTTTCTGAACCATATCATTGTTCTAAGTAAGTGTCTGATGCCTGTTAGACGGGAGTGATGATGGATCTTTGGATGATCCTCTTACTATTATTGGAATTTCTTCCGTGCAAGATTTCTGTTTCTGTTCTGTTCTGTTCTGTTCATGGCCTTTTTGCAAAAGAGCTTCCTTATGAACTGGAGTAGTTATCCATAGTGTAGCACTGATTTAAATGAAGTGGGTCTAGTCCTTTACTTCCTTCTGTGATCAGTAGCTGAACTAGCTGATGTTTTGCTGAATTGCTTCAGCATTTTAATAAACTGGATTCCACTGCTAGCACATCTGGTCTATAATGTTCCATGGGAATATTGCTGATCTTGATTCATATTGAAGACTGGTGATGGTGCTATTGAGTCATAAGCTGACACATTATGTTTGCTTTCATTAGTCTACCCATAGGACCAGGAGCTTGCCACGGCAACATGATTTGTTTGAAGACAGCCTTAGAGCTGCAGGGATATCAGGAGTAGAAATTGGCACCAAGTTATATGTATCCAACTTGGATCATGGAGTCACAAATGAAGATATCAGGGTAAAGTGATACCTTTATGTATGACTTCAAGGCTAAAGGAGTTTGTGTTAGTTTTCTGGAGAAATACCCTGAAACTTTTTGTACATCTCAGGAACTTTTCGCTGAAATTGGAGAACTGAAAAGATATGCAGTCCACTACGATAAAAACGGTCAGCCAAGTGTAAGTTTTGTGCTTTATAGTAATTGCTTCTGATATTCTATCGAAATAATTATACCCTTGAATCTGGCTTAACAGGATTCGGCATCTTTCAATATGAAAGGACACAAATTTTTCTTACAGCTTAAGGATATTTCTACTACATGAACTGACAGATTAATTAATAAATAATGTTATATATATATATATATATATATATATATATATATATATATATTTGAATTGGAAGAAGAGCTTGTAGCAACTATTGTTGAAAACATTACAACTCTAGGATTTTTTTCTTTGGAATGCATTTAGATTTGAAGGCTATTTTTCATATTAACTGAGTTACGCTGCTATCTTTCCAGTCCAAATGTACAAATTGATAAAAGAAAAATCATGGAAATAAGTGCTCACAGGAGCCTGGCATGTTTTCCGACAATTTTATATTGATGAATAATTGAAGGCTGTAAGCTTTTGTATTTTATTTGATGCATGTAAGGTTTTGATTAAAATATATAAAATTCAGTTTGTGATCAAGATTATGCTATTGGAAATTTTCAGTTACTGATGCAATATCTTTGAAGTTGGGATACTCTCTTGTTTTCTCTCTTCTGGCTTAAATGACCCCACTCCTTTTGTTGGGTCAATTTTGGTTTGTATTCAGTATGAGGTGACTACGCCATATCCTACCTTTCTTGCTCCTTGTGCACGCGAGTATGTGTAAAGTTGTGCTCAAAGCTAAAGGGTGGTATCATTGCCTTGCTTGTTTGGTGATGAAACCTTGCTTCTTATTAGTCTTTTTTTTTTTTTTTTCTGTATTCTATTTTTCAATGTTTTAAATATTTTCTCATTCATATGATTTGCCATGTTTTTTACTTGGTTTTTGTTTAGATATCAATTGTTTCTTACTTGTATGGTGTTTGACTTTTCTTTTTAGGGTTCAGCAGAAGTTGTTTATCTTAGAAGGAGTGATGCATTTGCTGCTCTTAAGCGTTATAACAATGTACTGTTGGATGGAAAGCCCATGAAAATTGAAATTGTTGGCGCCAAGGCAGAAGTCCCTATTTCAGCTCGCGTTAATGTAACTGGAATAAATGGAAGGAGGAAGAGGACTGTTGTTATGACGTATGTGATTCTACGTTCTTCCTTATTTTCTTTGACTGTTGTTATGGTGTTTGTGATTCTACATTCTTCCTTATTTTCTTTCACTGTTATTATGACGCATGTGATTCTACATTCTTATTTTCTTTGATTGTTGTTATGACGAATGTGATTCCGTATTCTTATATTCTTTACATGTTTTATTTTACTTATAAGTATTTCGTATATGATTTGAATTCTTTTCCTGAAATGTATATTTATTTCTAGTCAAATATCAGTTACACATTTTAAGCTGTGCTCATTGTTGAAGCAAAATCTTGAACCTGCTGTTAGGATGACATGCTTCTCACTGTTAATGCATTTCCTAGTTTTTAACCTTTGTTACACTGACTCATTATTTAGGGAACCATACCAAAATCATTGCGATACGACCAGCATATAGATGTAAAATATGCACCTAATCGAGTGGTAGGCATATGAACTTGGCTTCTTGGCCCCAAGCCGAATCAAACATTAAATGAAGAAAGTGAATTTGAGAGACTTAAGTGGTAAATTGTGAGGATCACGAAAGAGAAAAGGGAAATAATAATTGGAAATGAATTTATTATAGAGTAGGAATATTAAGAGATAAGAAGATTCTAGATGGTACATGTGGTAGGGCCTTTGTTATTTTGTCAGCTTTGGGATTCCATTTCCCAAAAAGAAATGAAGCCTGTATAACATTGTTATTCTATCATCACAAGTAAGGCTGTAAGCAAACTGAACATGAATGAACGTTATCATGTTCATATTCTTTTGTATATTTTTTAGTACTGTTTGTGTTTGTGAAGCTCGTTCTGAACATTAACAAACTTGTTCACAAACACGTATTCGTGAATATTAAACGAATATGTTTACAAACACATGTTCGTGAATATTAAACAAACATTTTTATGAGTACTAAACAAAAAAAAAGTTATACAAATAAATTGCATTTACCCTAGTATATATGTTGCCAGATTAAAAAAATCCTACATAAATATGAAATTTTAATAATTACATATTAAAATAATGTATGAGTAAATATCTAATTTAAAATTTCTTATTATTGAATAATAGACAAACAATAAATGATTTATTAAATGAACAAGTTTTAAAAAAACCTTAAACGTGTTTGTTCGTGATTGTAAACGAACAAACCACATCTCTGTTTGTGATCGTTTATTAAGATTAATAACAATACATAAACAAATAAAAATCGAGCATATACACGAACTGTTCATTAAACATTCTGTTCGTCTACACTTCTAATCATAAGCTCCATTGAAAAAAAAAAAAGAAAAAAAAGTTGAGCTTAATTCTGGTTTTGGGTCAAGATAGGGTTTTACTTTTCTTACAGTGGGCCCTTATAAATACTTCAATGGTTTTGCTGGAGGCTACACATTGGACATCAACTTTTTTCAGATTTTCTAGCTTTCGGCTGTTATATTATAGTCTCTGAACGATTTTTACAAGGGTCCTTTCCTACTTTTGGACGCTTAAAGCTGAATCTTGGAGTTTGAAATTTTCAAGACGAGTTAGGGAGATCAACTATATTGGACACTTGTACCTAAGTTCATGTAACATAGTTCTTAAGTTTATGATGACGTTTATAAAGATTTCATTTCATTTTTCATAATATATTCTTTTTATCGCATACACAGTATTGATACATGATGTTTAGTAATTGTTGTTGAAAACTGCTTGCTTTTACGTATGGAAAATTTATCTTTTTCTTTCATTCTTCTGATTATTGTCATGTAATACCTTGTATTGTTATTCTTTTTAAGTATTTTGTTATGGTGGGCAAAGTTGCATCTTTTTAGCTGTCGCTATGTTTATATGTTGTTTATAGAGCCTGTCTACATATTTCTATTTTTATGTTCAATAGTCACTGGTAGTTAATTCCTTTTTTTCCCTCTATCTCTCTCTATCTATTTATTTTTTTATTTTACGAGAAGTGAACTGATAAGTAATTATGCAGGCCTGGATCAGGTCAGTTGAGAAGCTCTGCTGGAATTAATCGTGGTCTTAAGTAAGTTACATTAATTCTGATGCCCATATAATTTACATTTCCATTTTTTAATATGGCGACTTGAAATTCTAATTATACATTTTTTACTATTCATCTTTTCAAATTTTTTTTCTCTTCATGATTTTCTTTCTTTCTTTCTCACCAACAAACCAAATGCCTTCAATCTCACATCTTTTTCTACTATTAGCCTCAAGTCTTTACACTTATCACTCCATTTTGTTTTCCTAAAAGATTTGCATCTATGATCTATATACTTTGATCCATATTAAGAGATTTCTGATTTCATTCACAAGTGTTTGCTGACCATGTGCAGTTTTTTCTTGTAAGTTTTTTTGTTAGTTTGAAGATGATGCAAGGGATTTTAGGATTTGAAAGATGGGTAGATTTGGTTGGGCAGATTGTATGAGTGCTTTTTTTTTTTCTTTTCTTTCTGTTCTTTTTGTTTGTGTGATGACTTAAATTGGGGAAATCACAGAAAATGATTTTCTGCTATTTCCCTTGTATTTTGATCTCTAATCACTTCGTTGGTTGTCATTAGACCAAGCAATTCGTGTATATAATCCGTTTCGTGTAAAACACGAAACTGTTTTGTCAAAATTCGTGTTACATGTGAAACACTATGTTTCCTCTATATCTTGTTTACATACGTTAGTGTTACATTATATAGATGGAGAACTATTTTAAAATGGACACAATAACTCTGAAGAATGAAAAACAAGAAACTACCAAAAACAAAAGTCAGAAAATTGATCCTAATCAAATCCCTATAATTTTGGGATTTTCCTAATCTTTCGTACTTGTAAATGGGGGTTCTAAATTGTTTTGGGTGTTTTTTTTCTTTTTGTACAAGGGATTGAAAAGAAACAAAGTCTAAACTTTAGCACAACATAAGAATATTATTCTTGTTGCATCTGCAGTCAAAATTTGCATTTGTTTCAAGGAGTTTCTTTTTCCCTGTTGAAACCAGCTTTTTGAGTAGCCAGTCTGATGCAGGATTTTGGGTTGTTATGGGTTCAGTAACACTACCTTACTGAATAACATTTTGGGATTGGGTTGCCATGGATCAATAAAATTGAATTAATGGTAAGGTTTTGGTAAGTATTGCTGAAATTAGTGGTCAAATTTGAAATTTTGAGTTAAGAGGAAGGGTTCATTAATTTTTAAACACTGTAACCCTTTTTGAGAATGGGAAGAGATCCCATGGTGAGAAACGACAAGGGGTTGTGGAGTTTATCCAAAAAGAAAACCAAATCAGAGGGCTTAAATTATACAGCCCTTAATTCTTTGAGTGAGTGGATATAGTTTTTAGCTTGGTTGATCATGTACCTGTTGCAAGGCATCTTACAACTGTGGAGTTTGTAGATTGAATTATGTGTCCTTTGTATTTTGCCTTGTGTTCTTTTACTAATCTTTCTAGAGCTTATTTTTAATGCCAATGTTTAACAATAAGTTGTTTTATTTTCGTGTCTGCTGTTAATTTACCAGTTTCTGGTTCTTGTTGCAGCCGTCGTGGGGGCATGAGGAGTGGCCGTGGTGGTGCTCGTGGTAGAGGGCGTGGCCGTGGAAAAAAGAAGCCTTTGGAGAAGTCAGCAGATGATCTTGACAAGGAGCTGGAGAACTATCATGCTGAAGCCATGAACATTTCTTGAAGTACAAGCCAAATGAATTTTAACATTATTTTTGCATCTATCTGTACAAAAGTGGTTTGGGAGAGTGGTGGTTTTCGTTATGCATCTTACTTTGCTTGCTAGTTTGTTTAGATAATAGATTTTCAAGCTTAGGTGGATGGGTTTGTTTTGTTATTTAGATAGCTTTTCAAGCTTAGTTAAAATTGCTTTAGAACTTGGTATGTGGTTGCAAATTGAGTATTAAGGTCTGTCGAGCTTGATCTTACAAAACAGAACCACTCAACTCGTTTTGAAATTACAGAAACCCGCTCTTTGTATGAAGGTGCATGTTATCAAATGGACTTAATACACAGATAATCGGTTAGTCAGGAAAACTTTTGAGAGTATTTAGAATCGAGAGAAAAGAAAGGAGATGAACAGAGGAAGTAAAACTGAATTGCATTGAATGAATGAAGTTTGTTGAATTTAAGGCTTTACATTTTTAAGACGGTATACTAGCTTTGTAACAGAAATTAACTGATCTATCTCTCACAATTTTATCAACGAACTTTGCAATTACGCTAACAAGTTTGTCCACATCAGAATTCACCATTCTAATATTCTCCCTCAAGATGCAGTGTGAATGGCATGAACTCCAATCTTATGAAGTACAAGAACTGAGTTGGATAAACTGGTCTAGTAAGCATGTTAGCTACCTGATGTTTAGTAGAAACAAAGTCTTAAGGATGCCAGCTTGAACCTTATCTCGAACCAGGTGATAATCAAGTTTAATGTGTTTGGTTCAATCATGAAACACTAGATTGGCAGCAATGTGGAGGGCAGCTTGATTGTCACAAAATAAGACTGTTGGTTTGGAATGGCAAATTTGTAAATCATTGAACAGATGAAGCAACCAGATTAGCTCACAAGTGGCATTGGCCATGGACTGATACTCAGCTGCAGCAGAGGACCTGGAGACAATGTGTTGTTTCTTGGATTTCCAGGAAACAAGGGAATCACCAATGAATGTACAAAAACTTGTGATTGATCTCTCAGTGTCTGGGCAAGCGGTCCAATCTGAATCAGCAAAGTCTTTTAACTCAGAAGCTGAAGAAGAGTTGAAGAACGGGCCTTGGCCAACTGTGGCCTTGATGTATTGCTGAACTTGATAGGTTGCTTGTAAATGTGGGAATCGAAGCTGAGATAAGAATTGACTGAGGTAGTTAATTGAGTAGGATGAATCAGGTCTAGAAATAGTCAGGTATAATAACCTGCCAACGAGAATGTGAAACACTGTTGGATCCTGAAGTAACTCTCCTTGATCTCTGGTCAATTTGATATCAAAATCCATTGGAGTTGACTTTGGTTTGTAGCCTAGGAAACCAACATTTGAAAGCAGCTACAGAGCAAACTATGATTGGGAAAGGGATATACCCTTCTTAGATCGAGCCACCTCCGAGCCTAGAAAGAACTTGAACTCACCGAGGTCTTCAAGCTTGAAGCATGCATTAAGATACTTCTTCAATTGATTGACTTGAGTAGGATCATTGCTGCCAATTACTATATCATCTATCTACACATGTAATGTCAGAAATAAAGAATCAGTAATCTTTGTGAATACAGAACTGTCAATAGCAGATTGGTGAAAGCCTGATTGAAGCAAGGCAGTAGAAAACTTGGAGAACCACTGGCAAAATGCCTGCTTCATTCCATACAAGGACTTGTGAAGTTTGTAGACAGAATTGGATGGCAGAAGCTCCCCCTGTCGAGTATATTTAAGATGAAGGGACACGTACACTTCCTCAACTAAGTCACCATGAAGAAAGGCGTTATTTACATCTAACTGAGTCAAGCTCCAGAGTACTTTGACAATAACAAGCTTTGCACCTGGACAGAAGGTGTCAAGGTAATTTACCCTTTCTTGTTGTGCGAAGCCTTTAGCTACAAGGCAGGCTTCATGCATTTCCAAATTGCCATCAGCTTGATATTTGAGCTTGTACACCCAAAAACAGCCAACAGATTTCTTCCCAGGAGACAATGAAGTGATTGTCCAGGTACCATTAGCCTCCAAAGCTTTAAACTCCTCAAGCATTGCTTTTCTCCATTCTAGAACTTTAACAGCTTGAGCATATGGGTGAGGCTCAACATGAGAAGAAATGGCATGAACAAAAGCTTTGTAAGAAGGAGACAAATGATTATGTCCAAGAATAGAAGACAAAGGATGTGAAGCAGAACAAACAGAAGATGTAAGTTGATAGCAGTGATAGTCTTTAAGGTAAGTGGGTGGATGTCGTGTCCTAGCGGCAGTAGACTTAGAATCAATATGACTTGAAGAAGGAATGGACTCAGAATGGATATCCTTGAACAAAGAAGAATTAGGATGAAAAGACAAAACTTGATTGGAGAAAAAAATCAAGAAAGTCGGTGGACTGTGAAGAGAGTTTAAAAGGAAATATGTGTTCATGAAACACATCTCAAGATGTATAAATTGTGTTTGTAGCTAAATCTAACAATTTATATCCTTTGAAACTAGGTGGATAACCCCAAAAACAACAAATGAGGCCATGGGAGAAAATTTTGTTCTCTTTCTATGTAATGTGAAACCAACATAGAAACATCCAAAGACTCTAAGGTGAGAATAGGAAGGTGTTTTATGCCATAACAACCCAAAAGTGCATTTATTGTTCAAGTTTGGTGTTGGAATGCGATTGATAAGATAGGCAGAGTTCATAATGCAGTCAGTCCAGTAGTCTAAAGGAACTTGCGATTGAAAAAATAGAACTCGAGCAACATTGGGAAGATATTGATGCTTTCTTTCCACAATAGAGTTTTGTTGTGGTGTGTCTACACAAGAATGAAAAGGGAAAATACATTTAGTTTTGAAAAAATAATGAAAGAATAATTCCGGTGCATTATTAAATCTCACTGATTTTATAGAAAGTCCAAACTAATTTTGTATTAAAGCATAAAATGCTGGAAATACAGTAACAACATCAGACTTGGCTTTAAGAAAATATGTCCAGGTATACCTAGTATCATAATCAACTATGGTAAGAAAATATCTATGCCTTTCTACAGATAAATGAGGAAAGGTACCTAGATATCAATGTGGACTAACTGGAAGGGAGAATCTGAAAAGGAATGTGATGAAATAAAGGCAAGCATTTTTTGTTTAGCTAAGGGACAGACTAAAGAAGGAGAAAATTGCAGTGAATTAGTAGAAATATTAAGGTCCTTTTGTAGTGTTTAAATTTTGATAGAAGAAGGATGTCCTAGTCTAAATGCCATAGTTTAGTATCAGTCATAGTGACACTACTGCACAATGAAGAAACAGAATGATATGAAGAAAAAGAACTTGAGCTGAGTATGTACAGATTTCTGATTCTTTTACCCATCCCAATCATCTTGCCCTGTGTAGGGTCTTGGATGAAACAAAATTGGGAAGAAAAATTAACAAAGTAATTATGTGTTTGTAGTAAAGGACTAATAGAAATTAAATTGCAATGAAAGGCAGGAACATATAGAACATTTTCAAGAAGTAAATTGGGTAATACTTGACAGTGCGAATTTGAGATATGGCACTAGAGGAGCCATTAGGTCATGTGACACTAGACTACTGAATAGAAGTGATGGATGTAAAAGGATTTAAAGAACAATAGATATGGTGAATGGCTCCAGTATCAAGAACCTAGGTAGAATTTGAAAAATAAGAATTAGAAACAGAAGAAATGATGGAAGAAATACCAGTAAGACAGGAGACCATAAGCTCAGGTTGCTTAGTTCCGGAACTTCTCGAGAATCAAGCTGAAGTTTAGAGATAAGAAAGGTTAATAGTTGCTTGCACTGATTATTGCTCAAACATATTGATTTACTGACAGAACCATCACTCATAATAGAATTGGCCTAGTTGATGTAAGCTTAGAAACTGAAGTCTTCTCTTTAATCTTAGAGCCAAGAGGATAGTCTATTAATTTGTAGCATTTGTCAGCAGTGTGATCAAGCATGCTACAATGTGTACAAAGAGGACGATGTAGGAAAACTATAATTACATAATATTTATATCTAGGATCTCATGATCAATCATCAAGAAAATTAAAATACGGAAGCGTACCTGGATCCATTGATATTGATTAATTGAGGTTAGCAGTCTTCCAGTCTAAACTTTTATTTATGAGAGAAAACCCTAACTCACTCACTGATGGGATATGAGAATGAGAAAAATTACGTTTAGACTGGGGACCATAACCTATTTATAACTGAAGTATATTTTATCCTATTTTGACCCATCATTAAAATAGAATAAAATATCAGGTCTCTACACATTGTAAAGCCCATACCAATTGAGATGCACTGAAGTCCAATAACTTTATTTGATCACTTTTAAGTGGATTAAAACAAATTAGATAGTCTGTAATGTACAATAAATTGATATATGTAGGCCCACATAAATAATTTCCCAACAATCTTCCACTTGGGCCACATATGTCGCTTGACTATTGTACATTTAAAATAATTTTATGAGCTCAATACTTGCTATCTTTACAAAGAACATCTCTAAACAATCTGGTCCATCAATTATATCAACATAGGATCAAAGCGATCTTCGTTACATATGTTCCGTAACTAGACCCATCAATGGTCACGTATATTAATATAATCAACGACATAGATCAAATATGGATGTGTAGCATGAAAATTACATGAAACGTGATCCTTTAATATGCTTATTTCTAACTGGTCATACTTTATCATTTTTTCAAGACTTTATGCATACTGCTACTGAAAGATATTACTTTATTTCTGAGTTTTCAATAATAACAAAAATACTGTATTCTAATCAGAAAAATCTCAATAACAAATGAACATCAAGAAACAAACTCCCACTATACAAGTATATCATCAGGATGAACCACACTCATACGAGCTACATGCTCATGAAACACCTTAGGTGGTACTCAGTTTGTAAGCGGATCCGCAATCATGGAGTTTGTATTTATATGTTCAAGAGTAATCTAAAGACTCTGAACTCTCTCCTTAACAACAAGAAACTTAGTGTCAATATGCTTTGACTTCGACAAGCTTTTGTTGTTCTTAGAGTATAACTCAGCGGCTTTATTATCACAATTAATCTTCAATGGCCTCTTAATACCATCGACAAAGCACAGCCCGGTGATAAAATTTCGCAACCATATTGCTTGGTTCGATGCCTCATAACAGGCTATAAATTCTGCCTCCATGGTGGAAGAAGCTATGAGTGACTGCTTTACACTCTTCCATGAGACAGCTCCTCCAGCTAACATGAAAATATAGCCAGAAGTAGATTTTCTGCTATCAAGGCAACCAGCAAAATCGGAGTCTGAATACCCAACGATCTCTAAATGATCTGACCTCTGATATGTGAGCATGTAATCTTTAGTTCTCTGTAGATACCGCATAACCCTCTTTACCGCTTTCCAATGATCCTTACCAGGGTTACTTAAATATCTGCCAAGCATTCCAACTGCGTACGTAATATCCGGACGCGTATGGACTTGAGCATACATAAGACTCCCTACTGCTGAGGCATAAGGAATCTTTTGCATCTCTTTCTTTTCAATCTCATTTCTTGGGCATTGAAGCAAACTAAATTTATCACCTTTAGCAATGAGTGTATCTCCTGATGCACAATTCTTCATGTCAAATCTGCTAAGCACATTATTGATATATGCCTTTTTGTGATAAGCCAAGTATTCCACGAGAACGATCTCGATGGATCTGTATGCCCAACACAAAAGATGCATCCCCAAGATCTTTCATTTTAAAATTACTTGACAGAAATCTCTTGATTTCATGCAACAAGCCTATATCATTGCTTGCTAGCAGAATATCGTAAACATAAAGGACCAGAAGAATAAACTTACTCCCAATAATCTTGTGATAAATACATTGATCAACAGTATTCTTTTTAAAATCGAATGAGATAATTACTTGATCAAATTTTCAGTACCATTAACAGGATGCTTGTTTTAAACCATAGATGGATTTCTTTAATTTACATACCAGATGTTTTGAATTATCCGATACGAAATTTTCTGGTTGCACCATATAAATTGTTTCTTCAATGTCTCCATTGAGAAACGCTGTCTTTACATCCATCTGATGTAACTTTAAATTATAATGAGCTACAAGTGCCATAATGATTCTAAAAGAGTCTTTCGATGAAACTGGAGAGAAAGTCTCTTTATAATCAATGCCTTCCTTTTGAGTGAAACCTTTGGTGACTAGACGCGCTTTATATCTTTCGATATTGCCTTTCGAATCTCGTTTGGTTTTGAAAATCCATTTACAACTAATCGGTTTCGCTCCTTTAGGCAATTCAACAAGATCCCAAACGCCATTGTCCTCCATTGATTTCATCTCATCTTTCATGGCCTCTATCCAATTTGGGAGTGAACACTTTGTTTGGCTTTAGTAAAAGATGTTGGATCATCTTCCATTCCTATATCAAACTCATGTTCTTGGAGATAAACGATATAATCATATGGAATCGCTGATCTGTCCCTAGAGGATCTCCTTAATAACACTTCCAATTGAGGTTGTTGTTGCTCCTCTAATTGAATAGGAGCTGGCTCTTCAATATAGGCAGGAGGTAAACCAGGAGTATCTTGATAATCTGTATTTGCATCTTGAACAACGCCAGACATAATTGTCTGATAATTTTCAATTGCAACTGTAGGAACAGTGACATGTTCTTCTTCAAAGACAAGATCTCTGAGTTTACCACTCCCACTATATTCAACATCCTCAATGAACTTAGCATTTCCCATCTCGAAAAAGGATTTACTTGAGGGATCATAAAACTTGAAACTTCTCGATCTTTCGAGTATCCAACAAAGTAGCAGCTTACTGTTCTTGAGTCCAATTTCCTTTCGTTAGGCTTGCATGGCCTAGCTTCAGCTGGACAACCTCAAACATGCAAGTGCCTAATACTAGGCTTCTTTCCTGTCCATAACTCATATGGAGTTTTAGCTACTGCTTTGCTTGGAACTCGATTAAGGATATACACTGCAGTCTTTAAAGCTTCTCCCCAAAGTGACTTTGATAAAAAAGAATAATTTATCATACTTCTCACCATATCCTTTAGGGTTTGATTTCGTCTTTCAGCTACACCATTTTGACTTGGAGTCCTCGGCATGGTGCATTGAGGAACGATCCCACATTTTGCTAAATACCTTGCAAAGGGCCCTGGACGTTGTTCACCTGATCCTTCATATCTACCATAGTATTCGCCACCACGGTCAGATTTAACAGCTTTAATTTTTCTACCAAGTTGATTTTCAATTTCAGCTTTATAGTTCTTGAAAACGTCCAACGACTGAGACTTCTTATGAATTAAGTATAGGTGCCCATAGAGAATAATCGTCTATGAAAGTAATAAAATACTGTTGACCATTCCAAGAAGCTGTAGGGAATGGACCACATATATCAGTATGAATTAAAAGTATAGGTGCCCATAGCGAGAATAATCGTCTATGAAAGTAATAAAATACTGTTGACCATTCCAAGAAGCTGTAGGGAATGGACCACATATATCAGTATGAATTAATTCCAAGATGTTTGAACTCCTTTTGGCACATATTTTCTTGATATTTGTTTGTTTTCCCTTAATACACTCAATATAGATTTTGAAATCTGAAAAATCAAGGGAATCGAGAATTCCTTCTGACACAAGTCTTCGTATTCTTTGTTTAGAAATATGCCCTAAACGCTTGTGCCATAACATAGAAGAATTCTCATTAATTAATTTACGCTTTGTACCATAATTATTTATATACAAGCATTTATTAACATATGAAGCATGTAGGTCCATTTTATATAAATTGTCAACTAAAGAACCGGTACCAATAAGATTTCAATACTGAAAGAGACTAAATTTTCCATTTTCAAATGAACAAGAATAATCCAATTTGTCCAAATTAGAAACAGAAATCAAATTCCGTCTAAATGACGGTACATAAAAAGTCTCATCCAAATCTAAATAATAACCAGATTCTAACTTTAATCTGAATAAAAGTCTCGTCATTTTCCACATAGATGAAACTTTTATCATCAGTTGACTTTTTGCTCCTTAGACAGCCATGCATTGTCACACTTATGTGAGAGTTGCACCTATATCTATCCACCAAGTGTGATTGGGTACTAAAGCCAAATTAATTTCAGAACAAACAAAGTTGAGAAGTTCACCCCTTTTGGCAAGCCATTTTTCGTACTTGGAACAATCATTCTTCACATGTCCGTCCTTACGGCAGAAGAAACAAGTGATCACCTTATCCTGTTTCTACTGCCCCTTAGGCTGTGAAGATCCAATGTTTGCAGTGCCTTTTCCTGTATTATTCATTTTCCTTTTCTTGTTGGCAACATTACCATTGGAAGAAAATGTTAATTGAGCACTTTCTATCTTATCTTGTTTTAGTCTCTCTTCCTCTTGCACACACTGAGCAATGAGCTCGTTAAGAGTCCATTTCTCCTTTTGAGTATTATAACTTATCTTAAATGGATTAAATTGTGGAGGAAGAGATATCAAGATCAGGTGCACGAGTATGTCTTCTGACAAATCTAACTTTAGTGCCTTTAATCTTGTAACAAGATTAGACATTTCCATAATGTATTCCCTTATGTTTCCTTTACCATTATACCGCATTGAAACCAGTTGAGTCAGAATAGTACTTGTTTCGACCTTTTCATTTGCAACAAATCTGTCTGCAATTTGCTTAAGGAAACTTTTAGCATTTTCTTCCTCAGGTATTGCGCCATTGATGGCATCTGGAATTGAATGCTTCATGATCATCAAACTCATGCGATTTGAACGCTCCCATTTTTCATACAGTGCCCTTTCTGTAGCTGAACTATTATCAGTAGGGGCGGGAGGTCCTTCTGACCTGATCGCATAGTCCAGATCCATACACCCAAGCACAATGGTTACATGCTCCTTCCATTTTCCAAAGTTAGTGCCATTAAGCACTGAAATGTTATTCAAATTAGCAGATATGGAAGAAACATTTACTGTAAGCAGAAAAACAATAATCAGCTCACAACCAAATAATTTTGGGCCATATAAGATACCAAGCACAACATTGACATTTAGTCTTTGGACAAAAATATCAATTTGTAAGTGGTACTCTTAAACTTTATTAGTAAATATTGATAACCAAATTCTGCCAATAATATGCCTTTCTTTGGACCGACATATTAATGCATGGAAAATTTTTTTTTATCACATATTTACTACCTTATGTGTTAATAATTCGGCAAAAAAAATAATCTTCCTTTGGGCCGATTATTTTCCACATGAATTAAAAACACTGTCATATAAATTCTTTAATGACAACCTTATTTTTCAAAATAAATAAATTAATATAAAAGAGGTCACTTTGGTGGCATTTTATATCAATTTAATTTATTTTGAAACTTTATTTTTTCATAAAATATGCACATGTTTGTAGGTGAGAGTACATAAATATATTGATAATTTCAGGAAGAGTACATATTGCCAATCAACTCAAAATATCATAAAACATATCACCATGAAGCAAAACAAGAATAATCATGTGCATAACATACAATTTTAATTCAAATAATGATAAATATTTAACGATTCCAAAAAATTCCAGAAAAATCACTAAAAATTTTAAAATTAAATTTTATCTAAGACTAAAGAAAACGGTGGCCGCTGGGCCACCGGACCTGCTTCATCCTTAACCAGCCGGGTCGGGTTGACCCGGCTGGACCCAGAACAGACCTGTTTCGGGTCTGTTCTTCAAATTTCTTATTTTTTTAGCTATTTTCAGACTTATTTTCATCAATTAACTGTACATAACTGAAATTAAATGTGTATTCTACAATGCCAATGCAAAAATCGGATGAAAACATCAAAAAATTGGGACAAATCAAGCCAATATGATCAAACAATCCTATAATTAAAACCCAATCTTTATATTCTTGGTTTTCTTTCAACCAAAACAAAAAAAATTAATTCTTAATGATTAAACATGAATAGGCTCTTGATACCACTTGTAGGAAAACTATAATTACATAATATTTATATCCAGGATCTCATGATCAATCATCAATTAGATTAAAGATTAAAGGTGGTATTTTATTTTCATATTAGGATTTTCTAGTTTTAATCTATTTATTCTTTAATCTATATTTTCTTATATTTGCATCTTTAGTCAATTTACACTAATTAATTCGAGTTTTAGTATTTTCTTTCTTTTGTAGATTCTCGTTTTTATTTTGCTTGGAGCTCTGTGAGTAATTTTTGCTCGATTTTGCTTTATTTTAGTATTTTTATTATTTTCCTTGCTTTTCATTATTTACAAAATGAAACCAGTGTGTATACCTCTCGGTGATGGGAAGCAGCAGATACCAGGATGCAAGTTCTCAGCCACTCACTAACTACTGTGTGCGCTCTGTAGAGGGGGAAAAATGAAGGGGATGAGCAACCACATGCTCAGTAAGGCATTAATGCAAGCATGGTAGATAACTGCATTATCTACATGCTTATAATGTAACGATATAAAAGTCATTTATATCCAGAGCATGAGGAAATATTAAAACTATGCCACATGTATATACGTATATCATGTACTGAAAACATGAAAATAGGCATGTAAACATGAAAAATTATCATGTAAAACCTCTCATGCTCATCATAATAAAACTCATCATAAAAACCATTCCTCGAGGTTTAACATCAAATCAAAACTTAGTAAAACTCATGACAGTCAACATATCATCCTTTTAAAACATCCCACAAGGTTAGACCCCTCTCTCGAGTCTACATCCGACAACACAAATCGTGTTCAGTATATAAAACCATGTGATATCATGTGAGACAAGTGGTCATTATATAATCGAGGACTCTGTTTGCCAACTATGTCACTATCATCCCAGACCACAAAGATCCCTGTGTGCGGGGCATCATGCTAGAATGAAGGTGGGTTAATCCTACGCCAGACTTTTAAATCAACTTCACAACCACACGGTACAGTGTACTCTATGTGATATACACGGTACAACGTACTCCGTGGACCCATATCTTGGTTGGGGGTGCCTGCCGTAGGTCTTAGCTATCCCATGCCATGTATAACCTACTCAGTCTCAAGTGCACGTGCGAGTATCTCATCCGTGTGACTAGCAGTCTACATGAGGCATCCAGCATGACTTGTGCTGGCATCTCATCCGTGTGACACAGTCTACACGAGGCATCCAACACGACTCATTACATATCACAGTGTGAAAATCCCAGTGCGAGCAAAGCTCTAGCACGATTTCATGCATCATCAGTAAATAACCTCGTACGAGTAACGCTCTAGTATGACTTTATGCATAATAAATAATGAGGAAATCACGTACGAGCATAGCTCCAGTATGGTTATGTGCATAAGAAAACCAATGGAAACCCATGTACGAGCAAAAGCTCTAGTACAACTTATAAAACATCACAACTCAAAACATGGTATGAGCTAGGCTCCAGCACAGTTCATGCATATCAAAACATCAAAATCCAGTGCGAGCGAAGCTTTAGCACAATTTAACTCATATAAATCTGATAGGCAACTCCATTTCAACAAAACACATTCAAAATCAACATTAGCACCCGACTCCCGCTATTTCATGAAATTATGGAGTCAATAGCCAGGATATCCGTAAATTTGTTTAAACAAAAGCAATGAATTTCATATAAATATCAAAACATGATGTTTTATGCAATTATTTGCCTTCCTACCCCTTTTTGTAAGATCCACTTTCAAAACCAAAATCATCCATATCCGAAATCGTTTACACAAATCGTTATTTCTTTTCTAAATAACCAAGCAGTTATAAAGCCCTATAAACACCCTCAAAATACGTGCAACTACCTCTAGATACTCACAAAATTCTCTTACCTGAAATTGCGTCGAGTAATTCCACTTTCTCAAAGTTGCTCGATCGTGCAGTTCGATTCACTTCCAATGAAATCTCTGGGGTTGTATGAAATTACTTATCACATCAATATAACCCAATACAACACAATTCTCGAGTTTATTATATTTGATTCGACTTAGTGGGTTCATTAGCACTTATAAGGCCTCACTTTCTCTTAAGTTCATTTTGATTGCTCTATTCATTTTTTGTGAATCTATTGAACTTTTTAGGTCTATTGATTCATACTAAATCAACATTAAGCTCATAATGCCTCTAGTTCATTTCCTTCACTATGGCAATTTATCAAACACCTCTTATGCCCATTTCCAATCATCATCCATTCCAACAAATGGATTTCACAAAGTTATCTTGAAATCATCTATACATGCTTACTAACATCTCTACATGTTCAAACCATCATCAACTCCATGCCATTTCAACTTTCTCTCTCTAAGCCCATTCTAGGTCATGTTTGTTTAAACATGTACATGAACATTTGAGCCAACATTATATATATCAATCAACTCATCAAAATGTCTACATTAACATACTAGAAGATGGTGTATTGAAATCTTACCTAGCTTGACCTTTTTCCTCTTTTTGCCAAATTGGGGAAAAAACCTCTTTTCTCCTTCAATCCAAAGTTTGAGCTTCCAATCTTAGACTATGTTGTTCTTATCCTCATTAGGAACAACTTTGCTCAAATAGCTTTTTCCTCAAATCCTTTTGGAAGGTAAGGATATCCTAGAGTGAGAAAACTAGGTTGTTTTAGTTAAAATGGAAGGTTTTGGAATTTTTGGGGAAGAAGGCTCGACAGTCGGGTCTCTTTTATAGAAATCGCGTTATGAGATTGATCTTCAAGGTTGGAGATCGATCTCCCCTTGCTTAAATTCCTTCAAAATTTGACAATGCAGGCTAGGGGATCGATCTGCCTCTTGGATGAGATCGATCTGCCTCTTTGAAGAAGGGATTAATCTGTTCATTGGTAAAGATCGATCTTGGCCCGACAAAATCACTTAGAGATCGGTCTGGCTTGAGAAGGGATCGATCCTTACTAGTCAGAGGCAACTGGAGATCGATATGCTCATTGAGAGAGATCGATCTGCTCTTGCTGAATCAAGCAAGGATCAATCTATTCTTTGTAGAATCACACGGGGATCGATCTGATTGAATGGGAGATCGACCTGCTATTGAGTAAGAGATCAATCTGCTTGAACGAAGGATCGATCTCCTCGTTACAGAATGCTTGGTACTCTATTTCGAGACAATGAGATCGATCTTCCTTGCATGTAAGATCGATCTGGCATTCATCCTGCAGTATTTCAGCTGCAATTTCCAGATTTTTCAAAGTTAAACTCATATTCAATCACTTCAATACCCATTTTACATTTCATTCACACTTAACACTAAAAAATATCCAATTCTTATGATTCATTTATTGTGTAACTGGTCTGTACATCATGGAAATCATAAGATTACATAGAAATTCACGGGCCTTACAGCCTTCTCATGAACTTGATAACAAACATGGAGAATTTAAATAGTTGAAGTGAAGCTTTGTCCATAAATTCAAGTAACCATGATATGTAAATCTTTACTTACTAAAATTGAGTGATGGTCGTAGTAACTAGAGATAGAACCTTCCTTGGTTCCCATGGATAACGAATATGGAACTTTTATTTAAGAATTCGTATTGTTGTTATCAATAGACGACCACTTTCATTCTTAACTTAGATAGATAAAATATTTCTTATGATCTTCATCATAAGTCCTAATAACTATCATAAATTGGATGAAGTTTAATCCCACAAGCTTGAATGGTCATAGGTCGTATAGTAGATGAGATACTCAAATTCATAGATTGTCATGGAGAATGTAGTTATGAATGGAAATTTGCTAAAATAGCCATTGAGTAGAATACGACATGAACAAGGCTTGAGTTTTTTTAACACGAACCTTAAACATTTGATATGATCACCAGTGATAAAGCTTCACAGCAGATTTGACTTTATTAGTCGTAGGGCGCCTATCTTATATAGATGAAGTTTGTCTTCCAAACTCATGTGACAGGTATAGCACAAGTGTGTTGCAAAAATAAAACTTTAATAATAGTCTCTAGATGTGCTTGATGGAAACACTGGGCCTTAACCATAAGTAACTTTTAGATGTTTGATATGGATGATAAAAGTGAAGTTCTATTTATAATATCTTTTAAGTTCAGCTAGAGTTGGGTGAGTTTCAAAACATCTCTAAGGTAGTTCATCTTTTCTTTCCTTCTTAAAATATCTGCTTATTTGATGTTTGAGAGCCTTCGCTCTTATTGGTGAAAGTAGCGATGGTGATAGCATGATCAAAGTCTTCTATTGGATACTATGCTTTTATCATGAAAGACTACACTTGATTAAACAGATAATAGTCTTAAATAATACTATTTATCTATAATTATTTGATTTTTCAGCTAAACAGACTACGTTTTTCTCATGAAAGCGTGGTGTTTAATGTATTTAGACTATGCTTAATTTAAGGAAATGTATCCTTAAATAGTAATAAAGATTATGATTAAATAAAAGAAATATAGTTCTGAATAGTACAAATTTTCCAAAAAGAAGGAAATATATAAGAAAGACTCTTTGATTTTTCAGTAAATAGACTACACTTTTATCATAGAAGCATAGTGTTTAATGTATTGAGACTACCCTTTAATCATGAATTTCTCTACATGTGATAAAAGCTTGGATATTGCTTAATACTTTATTTAGTGAATCGTTATTTTCATTTATTACTTTGCATTGAAACTTCTAATTAATTCAATTTTATATTATGAAGAAGAATATCATAGAAATATAAATTAACTTTTAATTAATAATTAAATAAAAAATACATTAAGGTATTAGGTATTTCTTAAGTATAGTACAAAAGAAAGATGCTTCAGAGTCCTCAGAGCAAAAGTCAAAACAAGACTGGAGGTTATCAACTAGGTTTTTGCTCCCTTCCCAAGCTTTGTTTTGTCTTGGCGTAATGTCATTATCACGATGACAAAAGTCTTTTAACTTAAACAAGGGCTCAAACAAGGATAAATAGACCTACATGCTGCTTAAGAACTTCTCTATTTGTGAATGACATCTAGTAATGTTGAAACTTTTTTTGCTTGAACTTGTGAGATTAAAAGAAGACAAAAATTGAAGTCATTATTCCCTTTTCTCACCCCCTAAGCAAATCAAGATAATACATTACATATATGGCTTCAAGTGCAAGGAAATTTTCTATTGCTAACTTTATGTATTGTCGTCTTGACTTGGCCTTCCTTCGAGTAAAAGAATTGATCATTCCTTTTAAATATAATGCCTTTGCATTTCTAGCCTCTTTGCATTAAAAAAAAAAGATTTTCTCACTTTTATGCTATTATGGGAGATTGAGTTTCTTAAGTGAAACATGTAAAGATATAATCATACTTTAAGGAATTATTAGAAGCCTTACAATTCATATTAACATTTATGAAAATCAGTAGCTGAATTGGAAACCACATGCCTAAAAATCTCAAACAATATGGAAGAGATCCAATGTTGTTTCTCTTGATAATTTTTATTTCTTCATGGTTTTGAGATCAAGAAGGAAAAGAGCCAATATTGTTAAAATTATAAAATTTGTGCTTAAAGATATTATATTACGTTTTATTTCATTAACCGTAATATTTTTTTTTACGTAACCATAATCTATGATTTTTTTTTAATAGTGATTTTTTCTATGATTTTTTTTCTAATAAGATCAAAATGAACAAAGCATCCAAAATAAAATAAATCATATATAACAATCAAGATTTTGTTTAACAGTTGTTAGCCCTTTTTAAGAGAGATTAGGTCTATGGTTCAAATCGCCTTCCCTTTTTGTAACTTCTATAAACAGAAAATAAATAAATCTATATATGAATATGATGTTAAGGCTAGAATCTATTGATTTATGAGAATCTTAATTTTTTTTTGGTTATATATATGCCTTAAAATATTTTAACCAATTGAAAATGGTTTAAAAATCTGTGACGCCCCGGAAGCACGGAAAACAGGGCAATTTAAAACTTTTTCACATCCATTCACAATAAAGGGTGCATTCCTGTAAAGTGTCATACATTATCATATATATCATACCTCGGGATTTCATCATCTCATAATTATATTTCGTACAATATACATTACTCAATTTCAAGTTAATTAATCCTAATACATCCCATACATCATTGTACAACAAGTGTTTGTAATTACAACTTTAGTTTGGGTACATGAAAAGATAAATTATACCTCAAATGCAATATATCGTCTAGAGCTCAAGTCCTCCACTAGGCACTACTTCGTATGTCGCAGGGAATAACTTTCTTCACTTGAAGAAATCTGGGGGGAGAGAAAACAGGGTGAGCTTCTAAATCGCTCAGTAAGGGGGTAAGGGACTAGTTAATAAAATAATGATTTGCACAGCACAATCATTTTATCTCGTAGTTGAAACTCAATTAAAATGTAGCATGAACTCATTAAAACATCATTCTCAACTCATTTCTCTGAAATCATGTAAAAATATGAGCGTACATAACTCAGTACAAATCACAGTCACAAGCATGTGGAAATTAGAATGCGATAATGGCTTTTCTCATTAAAACGTGATAAACATAACCTCAATAGAATGCACGTGGCACAGCCACCTAACACAACTCATGTGTATAAAAGGAGACTAGGCAATAAAACTCATATAAAACTCGTTATGGCACATCATAATAAATCTCCTCTGGGTGCGCATCCTAGACATTCTCAAAAGAGAGAAATGTCGACAATATGGTCGTGTGCATGGTATATTGGACTTACGCGTTACCAAAACAAGGCCCGACCTTACATTCTACCAAAGAAATGCCTCTCCTCATGCACATTATCGGTCTTACATGCTACCCAAGCAAGGCCACCCAGCGTTACCAAAACGGAGGCATCTCTTGTTACCAAAACGGAGGCATCTCTTGTTACCAAAATGGAGGAATATCGAACTTACATGCTATCAAAGCAATGCCTCCCAACGTTACCAAAATGGAGGAATATCGAACTTACATGCTATCATAGGAATGCCTCCAAACGCTACCAAAGCGGGAAATAATATTGGCCTTACATGCTACCAAAGCAATGCCTCCCAACGCTACCAAAGCGGGGAATAATATCGACCTTACATGTTACCAAAGCAATGCCTGATGTGTATTCGACATGACACGCCTAAGTCTCAATCATTAGCCATTATCATATAAGACGTTTTGCCTTCACATATAACTCATAATGGTTTTCTCTCATAAATCTCATTTGAAACATTTGTGTACTCAACACAAAACCTGTTAAAATCGAGTTCCAACCGGTAAAACCGCGCACACATTTCTCAATCTCAGTACGCCTTAATGTAGAGCTCAAATCTCTTTTCACGTTTTAAACACAAAATGATTGTAAAACATTTTCACGCTTAGTTTACAACTCATAAAAGTTGAGCCCCAACCGGCTATAAAATCGTATGCACTACTCATTCACAACTCATAAAAACATGCTTGTTTGCTCAAATCACTTTTCATGCTACAATTAACATCAAAACATATACACAAACGAGTTTAAGTTTTTCCCTTACCTCTTTGCACCTCGTATAGTGCAATCGTTCCCTCATATCATGGACTAGTCTCGCATTCCTCTCTAGAACTCCCGAGTTGTCCAAACGATGAAAAAACATCAATAACACAACTCAATCGCATTATTGAGCACACATTTGTTCATATACTCATTAACACCTCAAATAACTCAATTCTCACAACTCTATCCCAATTCACATTCTCATCCACTACATCTCAGAATTCTACATTTCCCACACCATATTCCATGCTAAAGTCACCTTATTGTCTCAATTCCAATTTATAGCCATAATTCCCAAAATTATCACAAATTGCCTAACATTACCTTTAATCCAACAAAATCATAGTTTCATCAATCCTTAACTATTTCCTAGCTATTTAATCACAATGCCTACAACCATAATCACCAAAAATCACTCCAAATATCAAGATCGAAGTTTAGAATTTACCCAAACTCGTGGAGTGCTAAACTCTTACTTCGATTCAATCTGCCTTTCGATTTCCAAGTATGTTGTTCTCCTTTGGATGAGTAACAACATTCCTTCTTGCTACAACCTTCGATTTGGACGGAAATGGGGACTTTGGAAGAGAGAGAAAGCTAGGGCTCAGCTAAAATAGAGGTTTAGAAGAGAGAGAAATGATGAAATGCAGAAAAACACAGGGGTCTTTTTATAGACAGAGGGTAGGAGATTGATTTGGCCCTTAATGAGATCGATCTACGTCTGAATTTGGAGACGTTTTGGGGTGATTTTATGCCTAGGAGATCGATCTCTTAATGGCTTTATGAGATCGATCTGCTCCTTGAGGAAATCGATCTTCTGTTTACAGAATGTTTCATGAGATCGATCTGCTCCTTAAGGAGATCGATCTTCTATTTATAGAATACTTCATGAGATCGATCTGCTCCTCAAGGAGATCGATCTTCTTCATTATAGAATCATAATGAGATCGATCCTCTTCCATTAGAGATTGATCTGCTCACTTAATTTCCTCTTTCCTTGTCATTTTGGTATACCAGATCGATTATCTCTTTTTCAAAATCGATCTGGCCTCAGAGTTTCACACCTTGGTTAAACACTTAAAATAAAATCTCATTTATGACTCATTCATCACTTAGAAATTCATTCTATACCACCTCAATGTATGAGTACATTACATTCAGCTCAATAAATTACACTTCAAGTTCACATTACATAATTGGATATGTGTAAAATTCTCAGATCTCACATCCTCCACACCTTAAAAAGAATTTGGTTCTCCCAATTCAACTCAACTCGTCAAACAGATGGGGATACTTCTCCTTCATGAGACTCTCCAATTCCCAAGTCGCCTCCTCCATTGAGTGATGTTTCCATAAAACTTTCACTAATGGGATGCTCTTAGTCGTAGTACCTTCTCTTTTCTATCGAGAATCCAGATGGGTTTTTCAGTGTAGCTCATGTCCTCTTGTATGTCCATCTCTTCATACTCTATGACATGAGAAGGGTCCGAGTGGTACTTCCTCAACATGGAGACATGGAAGACGTTGTGTATTCCAGACATCTATGGGGGTAATGCCAACCTGTAGGTTACCTTTCCCACTCTCTCAAGAATCTCAAATGGTCCAATGTATCAAGGACTCAATTTTTCTTTCTTTCTAAATCTCATGATACCCTTACTCGGTGATATCTTCAAAAGTACTGCATCACCAACATCAAACTCAAATGGCCGTCTACGCACATCCGTGTATCTTTTTTGCCTACTATGTGCAGTCCATAATCTCTCACATATGAGTTTCACACTCTGTATAACCTGTTCAACAAGTTCGGGAGCATTTATCTTTCTGTCACCCACTTCTTCCCATGCTACAGGGGATCTACACCTCCTACCATATAGAGCTTCAAAAGGTGTCATTCCAATACTCGCATGATAGCTGTTATTATACGCAAACTTTACTAGGGGCAGGTGATCATCCCATGATCCCTTAAAATCCATCGTACACACCCTCAACATATCCTCCAAGGTCTGAATAGTCCTCTCTGACTGACCATCTGTCTGAGGATGATAGGCGGTACAAAAACTCAATTGAGATCCCATGGACTCCTGAAACTGGGTCCAAAATCTGGAAGTGAATTAGGAATCTTTGTCAGAAGTAATACTCATTGGAGCCCCATGTAATCCAGCTATCTCGCTGACATATAACTCAACTAAGGCATCCACCGTATTTGTGCTCTTGATGGCAAGAAAGTAGGCACTCTTTGTCAGTCTATCCACTATAACCCATATAGTGTCATGACTTCTCCGGGTCCTCAGCAAACCTATAATAAAGTCTATGGTGACGTGCTCCAATTTCCATGTAGGCACAGGTAAAGGCTATAATAATCCTTCGGGCTTTCGATGCTCAGCTTTCACTTGCTGGCACACTAAACATCTAGCCACATAATTTGCCACGTCTCGCTTCATACCACTCCACCAGTACACCTTTCTCAAATCTTGGTACATCTTAGTACTTCTTGGGTGCATGGTGTATCGCCAGCAATGGGACTCTTTCAGTATCTGTCTCTTCAGGGTATCGTCGTCTGGTACTCAAATTCGTATTTTGAATCTCAACAATCTATCATCACTAATTGTGAGATCCGACTGTAAAGTTTGCTCAGCTTGGCTAACCATATCTATCAACCTCTGATCACTGCGCTGCCCAGTTCTAATTTGATCCATGATCTTGGGCTCTATTCGCAGGCTAGCCAGATATCTAGTCTCTACCTCTTTAACTCTGACCCGAAGTTTGGTGAACTGCTCTAGTACATCCCATTCCCTGATCATCATAGTAAATATCACACTCTTCCTGTCCAGGGCATCAGCAACTACGTTCGCTTTACCCAGATGGTATAAAATCTCGCAGTCATAATCCTTAAGGAGTTCCATCCATCTCCTTTGTCTCATGTTTAACTCCTTATGATCAAAGAGATATCTCAAACTCTTGTGATCAGTGAAGATCTGGAATCTTTCCCATATAAATAGTGTTGCGAGATCTTCAAGGCAAATACCACAGCAGCTAACTCCAAATCATGCGTGGGGTAATTCTGTTCATGATCTTTCAATTGTCGTGATCCATAAGTGACTACTCTTCCATGCCGTATAAGCACACACCCCAATCCTTGATGCGAGGTATCACTGTACACTGAAAATCCTCCTGATCCCTTAGGAATAGTCAACACAGGTTCTGCTATTAATCTCCTCTTAAATTCCTGAAAGTTGATCTCACATTGATTAGTCCATATGAATGGAGTCTCCTTGTGCGTGAGCTTAGTCAAAGGAGTGGTAATCCTAGAAAATCCTTCCATAAATCTTCTGTAATACCCTGTCAAACCAAGGAAACTTCGTATCTCGGTAACTGTCTTTGGTCTTTCCCAATTAAGCACAGCCTCTACTTTACTTGGATCCACTGATACTCCTTCCTCTGAAACTATGTGACCAAGGAAAGCTATCTAATCTAGCCAAAACTCACATTTACTAAGCTTTCCATATAATTGCTTATCTCGGAGTACTTGAAGTACTAACCACAAGTGCTGTGCATGCTCCTCATAAAACTGAGAGTACACCAATATATCATCAATAAAGACTATCACAAACTTATCTAGATAGTCCCTGAATACTTCATTCATTAACCTCATAAAGGCTGCAGGGGCATTCATCAATCCGAAGGGCACCACTAAAAATTCATAATGGCCATACCTTATCCTGAAGGCCATCTTCGGAATATCTTCCTCCTTAATCCTCAGTTGGTGATAGTCTTATCTTAAATCAATCTTAGAGAAGACTGAGGTCCCTCTCAGCTGATCAAGCAGGTCGTTAATCCTGTGCAATGGGTACTTATTCTTCACCATGGCTTTATTCAACAGTCGGTAGTCTATACATAATCTGAGACTACTATCCTTCTTCCTCACGAATAACACTGGTGCTCCCCACAGTGAGACACTGGGTCTAATAAACCCTTGATCCAATAACTCCTGTAGTTGTTTCTTCAATTCCATAAGTTCCACTAACGCCATCCTATATGGAGGTCTAGAGATAGGCTGAGTATTTGGTACCAAATCAATGGTAAACTCCAGCTCTCTCTCTAGTGGTAATCCTGGCAACTCATCTAGAAAAACATCCAAAAATTCACACACCCCAGGTATATCCTCAATCCTCGGATGTTCCCGATCATCATCTGAGATGAATGTTTCATAACCTTCACATGAATACTCAAATTTAATACTCTCAAAGGCAACATCAAAATTTCCAACTACTTACAAAATTCCATACGTTTATTTACTCAATATTTCAAACGTACACTGTAAGGTTCAGGTAGGGAGAATGTTACAATCTTGGTGTAGCAGTCTAAACTCACTCGATTGGTTGCCAGCCAATCCATTCCCAATATTATATCAAACCCATGCATATTTAATATTATTAGATCTGCTACCATCACTCTATCTCTCACCTTGATTTCACACCCTCTACAGATTAAATCAGTTCTCTGCGACTCACTCTATCTCCCACCTTGATTTCACACCCTCTACAGATTAAATCAGTTCTCTGGGACTCATGCATAGGGGTATTTACATATAGTATATACTCTAGAGGTTCAAACTTCAAATTTAAACTACATGCAAAATGTTCAGAAGTAAACGAATGCGTGGACCCTGAATCAATCAATACTTAAGCCTTATGATTACAGACAAAGAGTGTACCTCTTATAGTTTCTACTGAAGTGTGTGTTGTTTCTTAGTCCAGAGCAAGCATACGTCCCACTGTAACAGGCTTTTTTTCTTTCTCTACAGCAGTGGCCCATCTTTGGGGATTCACTATCTGAGGTTGTTGTCTGACAGGCTTCGGAGTATGTGGTTTCTGAGGTTGAGGGCAATCTCTTAATCTGTGACCCATGTCTCCACATCTGAAACATCCACGGATCCACCTAGTACAACTTCCCTCATGCGGTCGGCCACAGTCTCTGTAAACCCTTATCCCAGGCCTGACATCTCGAGGGTTCTCTCTAATGATGGGATAAGTTCTGCGTCTCTCAAATCTTCCCTTCTGTACCTCAATCTTTCATCTTCTGAAGGAACCTCTCTGAGCATCTGCCTGGGAAATCGCTGGCCTCTTTCCCTTATCCCTAGTCATAGCACTGAACTCATTCTGGGATTGCACAATTTCGAATCCCCTTTCAATCTCTTGTGCTCATCTCAAAGCATCTCCAAACTCTGTAATACACAGCCCTATCAATCAATCTCTAATGATGGGCTTTAATCCATACTCAAATCTCTCAGTGCGGAGCTCTTCATTTTTTAAGGTCTCTGGATCATACCTCAATAGAGCGATAAATCAGCTCTCATAATCATCCACAGACATATCGCCCTGTACCATATTCAAAAATTCTGCTTGTTTCCTCCTCTAAGCAGCTAGTGGTACAAATTAGGCTTTAAAGGCCGCCTAAAATTCTTCCCAGCTAATCACATCATGGCTGGATATCAGAATACCCTAGGTACCATTAATCTCGAGCTCTCCCTTTCAACATATAGGCACCCATATTGACCCTCTCAGCATCAGTGCATCCCAAATAGTCAAATATGACTCTCAACTTAGTTAGCCACTCCTCAGCCTCTACAGGATCCTTTTTCACTCTGAATGCGGACGGATTCATTTTCAAAAAGTCCTTCAGTTGGACCATACTCCTATCATCGAGTTGAGTAATGGGAGGCACCGGGTCCATCTGTACTGGGGGTATGAGAGGTCCTTGTGGTGGTGTAGGAGTAGTACCCAAGGCATTAAATCCAAAATGTTGTGCGAATAGCACTGCCATTTGCTCAAATCCCTGCCACACATCTGTCTCAATTCGATTAAATCGAGAGTTAGGACTCTCAGGTTGTGGGGCAGGTGGCGGAGGTGGCTCTGTCTGGCTCCTCGAATGACCTTGTCGTCCACTCATTCTCAATTTCAACACATTTCCTGCGCGTACACATCAAATTCGATTGAAATCTCAATCCTCAATTTCAGTTCATGACTAGACTTATATAAACACTTGAGATGTATTCTATTTCACTTAACCGACATTGATAGTACTAAACATCATAAGCTCTGATACCAAGAAAACTTTGTGAGGCCCCGAAAACGCGGAAAACAGGGCATTTTAAAACTTTTTCACATCCATTCACAATAAATGGTGCATTCTTGTACAGTGTTATACAATATCATACATATCATACTTCAGGATCTCATCATCTCATAATTATATTTCATACAATATATATTACTCAATTCCAAGTTAATTAATCCTAATACATCCCATACAACATTGTACAACAACTGTCTATAATTACAACTTTAGTCTGGGTAATGAAAAGATAAATTATACCTCAAATGTAATATATGGCCTAGAGCTCAAGTCCTCCACTAGCCACTACTCTCGATGTCGCAGGGAATAACTCTCTTCACGTGAAGAAATCTGGGGGGAGAGAAAACAATGTGAGCTTCTAAATTGCTCAGTAAGGGGGTAAGGGACTTGTTAATAAAACGATGATTTGCACAGCACAATCATTTTATCTCGTAGTTGAACCTTAATTAAAATGTAGCATGAACTCATTAAAACATCATTCTTAACTCATTTCTCTGAAATCATGTAAAAATATGAGCGTACATAACTCAGTACAAATCACAGTCACAAGCATGTGGAAATCAGAATGCGATAATGGCTTTTCTCATTAAAATGTGATAAAAAGCACCTCAATAGAATGCACGTGGCACAACCACCAAACACAACTCATGTGTATAAAAGGAGGCTAGGCAATAAAACTCATATAAAACTCGTCATGGCACATCATAATAAATCTCCTCTTGGTGCGCATCCCAGGCATCCTCAAAAGAGGGAAATGTTGATAATATGATCGTGTACATGGTATATTGGACTTACGCGTTACCAAAACAAGGCCCGACCTTACATGCTACCAAAGCAATGCCTCTGCTCATGCATACTATCGGTCTTACATGCTACCAAAGCAAGGCCACCTATCATTACCAAAACGGAGGTATCTCTAGTTACCAAAACGGAGGCATCTCTCGTTACCAAAATGAAGGAATATCAGACTTACATGCTACCAAAGTAAGGCCCGAACTTATATGCCACCAAAGCAATGCCTCCCAGCGCTACCAAAGTGGGGAATAATATCGGCCTTACATGCTACCAAAGCTATGCCTCCCAACCCTACCAATACGGGGAATAATATCGGCCTTACATGCTACCAAAGTTATGCCTCCCAACCCTACCAATACGGGGAATAATATCGGCCTTACATGCTACTAAAGCAATGCCTGATGTGGATTCGACATTACACGCCTAAGTCTCAATCATTAGCTATTATCATATAAAACGTTTTGCCTTCACGTAGAACTCATAATGGTTTTCTCTCATAAATCTCATTTGAAACATTTGTGTACTCAACACAAAACCTGTTAAAATCGAGTTCCAATCTGCAAAACCACGCACACATTTTTCAATCTCAGTACGCCTTAACATAGAGCCCAAATCTCTTTTCACGTTTTAAACACAAAATGGTTGTAAAACATTTTCACGCTTAGCTTAAAACTCATAAAAGTTAGGCCCCAACCGGCTATAAAATCGTGTGCACTACTCATTCACAACTCTTAAAAACATGCTTGTTTGCTCAAATCACTTTTCATGCTACAATTAACATCAAAACACATGCACAAACAAGTTTAAGTTTTTCCCTTACCTCTTTGCACCTCGTATAGTGCAATCGTTCCCCCGTATCATGAATTAGTCTCGCATTCCTCTTTGGAACACCCGAGCTGTCCAAACAATGTAAAAACATCAATAACCCAACTCAATCACGTTATTGAGCACACATTTGTTCATATGCTCATTAACACCTCAAATAACTCAATTCTCACAACTCTATCCCAATTCACATTCTCATCCACTACATCTCAGAATTTTACATTTCCCACACCATATTCCATGCTAAATTCACCTTATTGTCCCAATTCTAATTTATAGCCATAATTCTCAAAATTATCACAAATTGCCTAACGTTACCTTTACTCCAACAAAATCATAGTTTCATCAATCTTTAACCATTTCCTAGCTATTTAATCACAATGCCTACAACCATAATCACCAAAAATCACTCCAAATATCAAGATTGAAGTTTAAAATTTACCCAAACTTGTGGAGTGCTCAACTCTTGCTTCGATTCAATCTATCTTTCGATTTGCATGTATGTTGTTCTCCATTGGATGAGAAATAACTTTCCTTCTTGCTACAACCTTCGATTTGGACGAAAATGGGGACTTTGGAAGAGAGAGAAAGCTAGGGCTCGACTAAAATAGAGGTTTAGAAGAGAGATAAATGATGAAATATAGGAAAACACATGGGTCCTTTTATAGACGGAGGGTAGGAGATCGATCTGGCCCTTAATGAGATTGATCTATGTTTAAATTTGGGGAAGTTTTATGATGATTTTATGCCTAGGAGATCGATCTGTCGTGGGGTGAGATTGATCTCTTAATTGCTTTATGAGATCGATACGCTCCTTGAGGAGATCGATCTTCTATTTACAGAATGCTTCATGAGATCGATCTGCTACTTAAGGAGATTGATCTTCTGTTTACAGAATACTTCATGAGATCGATCTACTCCTCAAGGAGATCGATCTTCTTCATTACGTAATCATAAGGAGATCGATCATCTTCCATTGGAGATCGATCTGCTCACTTAATTTCCTCCTTACTTGTCATTTTGGCCTACCAGATCGATCATCTCTTTTTCAAGATCGATCTGGCCTCAGAGTTTCACACCTTGGTTAAACATTTAACATAAAATCTCATTTATGACTCATTCATCACTTAGAAATTCATTCCATACCACCTCAATGTATGAGTATATTACATTCAGCTCAATAAATTACACTCCAAGTTCATATTACATAATTGGATATGTGTAAAATTCTCAGATCTCACAAAATCTAGGTTTAAATTAGGTCAGTGATGGTTACATCTATAATCTATTATGAAAGTACAGTATCTAAATTTTTGTCTAATTTATACTTCGCGCGGGTGCATGTGTATGTATAATGATTTTAACTTTCAAATTGAATCTCAACTCTGTAATTATTGTAAGATCTGTAAATTTTTATGTAATGCTATTATTATTGAATGTACGGACAAGTTACATTACATATGAATTACAAGAAATAGATGTTTGTAAGTTTTAAGTGTGAATAAATCGTAAAATGAGTATATAATCAATTGGATGGAAGCTTAACTTAGAAAATTTGGGAAAATTACAACTAGAATGCTGTAGGAAGTAAGGCAGATCGATCCTATGCGAGGAGAGATTGATCTTATGGCCTGGAAAACACAACACCAAGCATTCTGCAAGAGGGAGATTGATCCCTCACTCAAGCAGATCGATCTCAAGTTATCTTGGGTTGGACCAGATTGATCTCCTCCCATAGGCAGATCAATCTCCATTGGTTTCTGGATAGGCAAAATCGATCTCCTTTTACGGTAAGATCGATCTCATTACCTTAAGCAGATCGATCTCATTCATTTCAATAGATCGATCCCCTGCCTGTAAATTGTTAAAATTTTGAAGGATTCAAGCAAGGGCAGATCGATCTCCCCCCTATGGAGATCGATCTTCTAAGGCATTTCCTATAAAAATTCGACAGTTGGATCTGCATATCACGGGAACAAATTCATTTCCTCTATTTTTAACATTAACCTAACTTTCTCACTCTAAAAACCATCACATTTCTATAAAGATTTGAGAAAAAACTATTAGAGAAAAGTTGCTCATTGTAAAGAGAAGAACAACATAGTTAGGAATAAACACTTCATTTGTTGGATTGAAGAAGCAAAGAAGTCTTCAAATTTGGAAAAAAAGGAAAGTCAAGCTAGGTGAGTTTCTAAAACACCAACTTAAAGTATATTTATCTAGTTGTGGTTGTGAGTAGATTGGTGTATGTATTGATAATTGAAACCACCTAGAATGTAATGGAACAAGCATAACCTAGAATGAGTTAGTGTGAGAAAATGTGATATGGTTGAGTTGATGATAAATGGCTTATACTAAGGTGTTAGTGAGGTGATATGTATGATTTTGTGATGATTGAATGAAGCTACATTGTGAGATTAGTCAAGTTATGAAAATAAGCATATGTGGTGTTTAATAAATTACCATAGTGAAGTAAATGATGAATTAGAAGCACTATGAGCTTAATATCGGTTTAGTGTGAATCAATAGACTCTCGAGAAATAAATAGAGCGATCAAAATAGACTTAAGAGGAAATGGGGCTTTATAAGTGTTAATGAAAATTATAAGTTGAATTGACTATAGTAAAAGCAAGAATTTTAATTACTTTAGATTAATTGATGTGATATGTAATTTCGTGCAGTCTCGGAGATTTCGTTGGAGACGAATCGAACGACACAAACCAGCAGCTCTAAGGAATTGGAATCACTCAACGTGATACCAGGTAAGGGAATTTTGCAAGTACCCAGAGATAGCTGTATGTATTTTGTGGGTGTATATAGGGCTTTGTAAATGCTTGGTTATCTAGAAAAGAATTAATAGTTTGTGAGGACGACTATGAATAAATATGATTTGGTTTTGAAGTGAATCTTACAAAGGGGATAGTAAGGTTAATAATTGCATAAATATCATGTTTTGACATTTTTATGAAATGCATTGCTTTGGTTTAAGCAAATTTGTGGATATGCTAGCTAATGATTTCATAATTTCATGAAATAGCACGAGTCAGGTGCAAATTATGATTTTGAATGTGTTTTATTGAAATGGAGCCACCTATCGGATTTGTATGAGTTAAATCACGCTGGACCTCCGCTCGTATTGGATTCTTATGTTTTTATTACGTATCAAATGTACAGGAGCCTAGCTCGCACCATGATTTGAGTTATGATGTTTTACAAGTCGTACTGGAGCTTTAGCTCGTATGAGGTTTTCCATCGATTTTCTTATGTATATAACCGTATTGGAGCTGTGTTCGTACGTGATTTTCTCATTATTTATTATGCATAAAGCTGTACTAGAGCGTTGCTCATACAAGGGAATTTATTGATGATGCATGAATCGTGCTAGATCTTAGCTCGCACTGGTTTTCACATTGTAATATGTAATGCGTCGTGGTGGATACCTTGTGTAAATTGTGTGTCACACGGATGAGATGCTCGCATGAGCTGTGCTGGATTCCTCGTGTAGACTGTTAGTCACACGGATGAGATGCTTGCATGTGCACTTGTGACTGAGTAGGTTATACATGGTGTGGGGTAGATAAGACCGATGGCAGGTACCCCCAACCATGAGATGGGTCCACAGAGTACTTTGTTCCATGTATATCACATGGAGTACGATGTACCGTGAGGTTATGATGTTGATTTGAAAGTCTAGCGTAGGACTAACCCACCTTCGTTCCTACATAATACCCCGCACACTGGGATCTGTGTGGTCTGGGATGATAATGACATAGTTGGCTAACATAGTTCTTGGTATATATAGTGACCACCTGTCTCACATGATATCACATCATTTTGTATACTGAGTATGATTTGTGTTGTCCAGGGTAGACCTGAGGGAGGGTTCTAGCCTTGCGAGATTGTGTTTCAAGAGATGGTATCGTTGTTTGTGATGAATTTTGCTATGTTTTGAGAAAGTGTTAAATCCTGTGGGATGTTTGTTTTTAGATATTATGATGAATTTTACAAATGTGTGGACGATATGTTATCTATGACTTGAGATGGAACTATGAGTTTTATTACGATGAGCATGAGAAGTTTTACATTATGGTTTTCCATGTTAACATGCCTATTTCCATGTTTTTTTTTAGTACATGATATATGTATATACATGTGGCATAGATTTTAATATTTCTTCATGCTCCGGATATTAACGATTTTATGCATGACACTATAAACATGTAGATAGTGTGGTTATCTACCATGCTTGCATTATTACCTTACTGAGCGTGTGGCTGCTCATCCCATTCACTTTCCCCCTCTACAGAGCGCACACAGTAGCCTAGTGAATGATTGAGGCGTTGTATTTGGATATCCGCTGTTCTCCATCCCTAAGAGGTATACACATAAAATTTTTTTTTGTATCTAAACATGTAATAGCACAATAATCATTTTGAATTGTAATATAGGGATGTAAATGTTAGCAAACATGTCATGTATAAGTATATAACTTAAATTTTCAAATGCATGTTGTTAGCTTTCGATTAATTGAAGGACGATTGGTGAGTGATGATTAATATTGACTCATAACCCAACTGTCATTGGTGAGAGTTACTCACGACCAGGAAAGGAAACGAAAGAAAAAGCAAAAAAATTATGGTGATTTTTAAATGAAACGAATGAAAGTGGTCGTCACAGAGATTGGTATTAGAGCTGAATTGGCCTGATTTGAGTCAGTATTAGTAAGTAGGAAAGTTACATCCCTAATTATTGTGCTTTTTTTGGTTATAACTGTGTATACCGAGATGGAATAAGACAAATAAATGGTTATGGATATAGGAAATTAGGCATTATGCCTGTCACACACCAAGGTGGAGGGGTGAGTGCACATGCTAAAGGCTGTATAGGTAGGCCTAAGAGCCGTGCAAAGCTGCAGACTGATTAGGCTCCACAGGACCCTGTTGAGAGATCAGGAGATACCGAGGCATGCTTCGCTAGGATAGAGCAGAATATTGAGAGCCTTGTGGAGATAGTCACACAGGCGTTGGGTGCTGGTGATAGACGAGGTCCAACTGTGCAGCCTACTACTACTGGACAAGCAGCTGTAGAGGCAGAGAGGCCTCAGACTTAGGGGACTGTCACACCACCCCCAGTTCAGGATACAACTTCCCCTATCATTCCACAGCCGAGCGAAAGTGATATGGGATATGATTGTGAATTGAGTAGACTACGACAGTTTTAGGAGTTGAAACCTCCAGTATTTAGAGGGGTGAAGGACCCGGTTGTTATAGAGGATTGAGTTTATGAGATGGAAAAATTGTATGAGTTCTTCAGATGCACATCGACTAAGAAAGTGGCATTTGCCATATTTATGCTGAAACGTGAGGTAGAACATTAATGGAGATCCACCGTATCTATTCTGAGGGCCCAACACTCTGAGATCACATGAGAGATATCCTTGGAGGCCTTTAGGAGGCAGTACATTTGAGCAACAACACGGAGGAAGCTAAGGATGAAGTTTATGAATTTGGTTCAGGGGAACTGCTCTGTTGATGAGTGCAAGTCGAGGTTTATATCCTTGGGGAGGTATGACCCTGATATGGTGAGCAGTGAGGCTATAAAGGTCCAAAAGTTCATGGATGGACTGAGACCAACCATCATATCCAGATTGGCTCCATTCGACATCCTCACTTATGAAGAAGCAGTGCGCATGGCGCAATTATGTGAACAAGACTTTAAGTAGAATGCCTCCGAGTTTGGGAAGGTTAGTGGGAGGAGAGATAGAGTCTGAAAGAGATTCGGGATTGATAGAGTGGCCAGAGATTGTTTGAGCAGAGGCCAAAGATTGATGATGTGCAAGAGAGAGCTGCTAACCTCCTGTGTACCCAACTTTAGCTCTACCGAGGGGTGTAGTCATTGGAGGACCACGACCTATTACCGATCAATGTAGGAAATGTGGTAGATTTCATGGTACCAGGCCTTATTCGACGACCCCTGTTATGTGTTACAGATGTGGGAAACTAGAACATATCGCGAGGTATTGTCCAGAGATGATAGAGACTACCCCACAGAAGGGCAAAGAGCCGGAGAGAGCTCCGATTGATACAGCTGCTCTTAGGAGGAGAGCTACAACTAAGGAAAAAGGGAAACAGGTGGTGGGCAGAGGACGAGTACATGCACTGGACCAGGACACCGCAGACGCTTCAACGGATGTAATTAAAGGTACCATTCTTATTTTTGATTTAGAAGCATTTGTGTTATTTGATCTTGGTGCCACGCATTCCTTTATATCGCCTTCCTTTGCACATAAGTTGTTGAAGCATGTAAAACCCACACTGTTGGATAGAATGCTGATGATTTTTACACCTATGAATGATAGTCAATTGACTGAGTATGTATATAGGAATTGTAAGTTGAGGATATGGGGAAAAGATATAGTAGCCGATTTAATTCTACTGAGTATGAGCGATTTTGATTTAATCTTAGGGATGGATTGGTTGGTTGCAAATCATATTGTCATGGATTGTCATGCTAAGACATTGATGTTTCTAGAGATAGATAAGCTTATTGTGAGCTTTGTCGAAAAGAAATGAAAGAACATGATTATTGTAAATGAAAAGAGCATAATTATAATCTATCATATTTGAGAGATAAATTTATTTATTAATTATGAATGTTAATGTGATGACTTATGTTGTTAACGGTGGAAAGGATAATGTGAAGGGTTCATTACATACGTGGTTGACACAGATAAGGCACACCTGGAATTGAGAGACATTTCAGTAGTTGCAAAATTTCCTGATGTCTTTCCGGACGATTTACCAGGGCTACCACCTGATAGGGAAATGAAGTTTTGCATAGAGTTGGTACTTGGTACAAAGCCGATATCTAAGCCACCGTATAGAATGGCTTTGATTGAGTTGGAAGAGATAAAGAAGAAATAGCAAGAGTTGCTAGAGAAATGGTTTATTAGATCGAGCGTCTCACTTTGGGGAGCCCTAGTTCTATTTGTAAGGAAGAAGGATGAAAACCTTCGATTGTTTATAGATTACCGGTTATTGAATAAGGCCACCATTAAGAACAGTTACCTCTTCCACGCATTGATGATTTGTTGGATTAGCTTCAGGGAGCATAAGTCTTTTTTAAGATAGATCTACAATTTGGGTACCATCAGTTGAGAATAAGGAGTGGAGATGTACGCAAGACAGCATTTCGTATCCATTATGGTCACTATGAGTTTTTGGTTATGCCATTCGGATTAACGAATGCCCCCGCAGCATTTATGGCTTTGATGAATGATGTATTTAAGCCATACCTAGACCAATTTGTGATAGTGTTCATCTATGATATATTGGTTTATTCCAAGTCTAGGGAAGATTATGAGCAGCAATTGAGGATTGTTCTGCAGACCCTCCGAGAGAAGGAGTTATATGCCAAACTCAGTAAGTGTATCTTTTGGTTGGAGCGGATCTCATTTCTGGGCCATGTTGTATTGAAGGATGGGGTATCAGTAGATCCATCCAAGATTGAGGCAATTGTACAATGGGTACAGCCCAAGACAGTCACTGAGATCAGAAGTTTTTTGGGATTGGCAAGTTATTATCGGAGATTTGTTGAGGGTTTCTCCAGACTAGTTGCTCTGTCGACACGCTTCATGCGGAAGGATGTTAAGTTTGTGTGGGATGAGGCATGTGAGAGGAGTTTTCAAGAGCTTAAGCGTCGGTTGGCCACTGCTCCGATTCTCACCATACCTACTAGTTCAGGAGATTTCTCTGTGTATACGGATGCATCACACCAAGAACTAGGCTGTTTACTTATGCATGATGGGAAGGTAGTTGCCTATAGATCCAGACAGTTGAAGGATCATGAGAGAAACTATTCGACTCACGATTTAGAGTTGGTGGCCATAGTGTTTGCATTGAAGATATGACGCCACTATCTCTATGGTGAGAAATTTTAGGTATATACGGATCATAAGAGCCTTAAGTATCTATTTTTACAGAAAGAGCTAAATATGAGACAAAGAAGATGGCTTGAACTCTTGAAGGATTATGATTGTGAAATCATGTACCACCTAGGCAAAGCAAATGTAGTTGTCGATGCCTTGAGCAGGAAGAACCTTGGGTTGGTGTCTTGTATGATAGTTCGAGAACATGAGTTGTTGGAGCAATTTGTGAACCTCAGTTTGGATGTTGCCCCACCTAGTATAGAAAGATCTGATATTGTGGTCAGTTTGAGATTGGAGCCAAAATTGATTAGTTGTATTCGACAGGCTCAGTAGATTGATCGATAGTGTATTGATTGGTTGAGTCAAGTACAGACAGGTGTGGGTACTGATTTTGAACTGAGTACAGATGGATTACTGAGGTTCGAGGGCAAAACATATGTTCTTGATGATCCAGAGATCAGGAGGTTGATTTTATTTGAGGCTCACTTATCGAAGTATATGATACATCCAGGGAGTACTAAGATTTATCAAAACCTTCAGAATGTTTATTGGTGGTCTAGAATGAAAAGAGACCTGCAGGTGAAGGTAGAGCATCAGAAGCCTGCAGGATTATTGCAGCTTCTACCGATATCGACATGGAAATGGGAGCACGTCACTATGGATTTTGTGATGGGTTTACCAAGGACCCGCAGAGGTCATGATGCCATTTGGGTTATTGTGGATCAGTTGACGAAGTCAGCCCATTTCTTAGCTATGAGAGCTACCGATACCCTAAGTCAGTTGGCGAACTTGTATGTTCGAGAGATAGTTTGGCTACATGGTAATCCAGTGAGCGTTGTTTTCGATCGGGATGCCCACTTCACTTCCCATTTTTGGAAACATTTTCAGGAAGCGGTGGGGACCCACTTGAGTTTTAGCACCGTTTTTCATCCTCAGACAGATGGTCAGTCAGAGAGGACTATACAGAACTTGAAGGATATGTTGAGAGCGTATGTGTTGGATTTTAGAGGCTCTTGGGATGATCACCTACTGTTGATCGAGTTCACCTATAATAATAGCTATCATGCGAGTATCGGGATGGCACTTTATGAGGCACTGTATGGACGCAGATGTCGATCCCCTATTGGATGAGAAGAGGTTAGTGACACACAGATTTTTACTCTCAATTTAGTGCAGCAGGCCTTTGAGGACGTTCAGTTGATATGTGAGAGATTACGGACAGCTCAAAACCGGTAAAAGAGTTATGTTGACAAGAGACGGAGGCCACTGGAGTTTGTTGTGGGTGAGTCAGTATTTTTGTGAGTTTCTCCCTCGAAAGGGATTATGAGGTTTGGTAAAAAGGGTAAGTTAAGCCTTTGGTATATCAGACCCTTTAAGATTTTGGAGAGAGTGGGAGATAAGGCTTATAGGTTGGCATTGGCACCAGACTTAGCAGGTGTTCATAACGTCTTTCACGTCTTTATGCTTCGGAAGTACCACTAGGACTCGACACATGTGATACGAGATGAGCCATTGGAGCTCAATAGAGTATGACGTATGTTGAGAAGCCGGTTTGGATATTGGATAGGAAATAAAAGGTGCTGAGGTCGAAGACGATTCCCTTAGTGAAAATTCTTTGGCAATATCACACTATGGAGGAAGCTACATGGGAATTGTAATGCATGATACAAGAGAAGTACCTGGAGTTGTTCTCAAGTTGACTTATTTCTAATTTGAAGGACCAAATTTCTTAAAGGAGGGAGGATTGTAAGACTCGTAAATTTCTATGCAATGTTTATGATTATTGAATGTACAGACAAGTTACATTACATATGAATTACAAGAAATATATGTTTGTAAGTTCTAAGTGTGAATAAATCGCAAAATGAGTATAGAATCAATTGAATGGATGCTTAACTTAGAAAATTTGGGAAAATTGTAGCTAGAATGCTGCAGGAAGTAGGACAGATCGATCCCATGCGAGGAGAGATCGATCTTATGGCTTGGAAAACACAACGCCAAGCTTTCTACAAGAGTGGGATTGATCCCTCACTCAAGCAGATAGATCTCAAGTTGTCTCGGGTTGGACCAGATCGATCTCCTTCCATAGGCAGATCGATCTCCATTGGTCTCTGGATAGGCCAGATCGATCTTCTCTTAGGGCCAGATCGATCTCCAAAGCCTTCTGCCTGAAATAGATCGATCTCATTACCTTGAGCAGATCGATCTCATGCATTTCAGCAGATTGATGCCCTGCCTGCAAATTGTCAAAATTCTGAAGGATTCAAGCAAGGGCAGATCGATCTCTCCCGCATGGAGATCGATCTCCTAAGGCATTTCCTATAAAAATTGGGCAGTTAGATCTGCATTTTATGGGAACAAATTCATTTCCTCCATTTTTAACATTAATATAGCTTTCTCACTCTAAAAACCATCACATTTCCATAAAGATTTGAGAAAATGATAAATCTATTTTTTTTATAGAATTATTTGTGCTTAATTTCCTAATTAATTATTTAAATCCCCAATTTATTTTATTAATTGTCCCCTTTATTTAATTAAAATTCTCTAATGTGCAGGTAAATTAAATCCGGATGAAACTCAGTCATTTCAATTGAAATTGGGCTGAAAATGGCTAAAGGAGACTGGACCACTTCCAATTTGCAGACCGAGTCTCCAGTCGTCTGGACACACGTGATGCCAGGTGTCCGTATTTTATTCGCTCCGAAACGATAAGATCGACGGACACTGTGCGAACCTTCTGGAAGACACACGCCGGACCACATCGCACACCCAATTGGATAAAAAGATGAGTGACGTGGAAATATCTACTATGCAGCAAATCAAAGGAAGACTAATGGTCAAACAATGCCAACTCATCTAGGATGAAAAATTACCATTGTACCCCTAAGTGTGTGTATAAATAGAACATGACGGCATTTTAAAAAAATCAAGTAGGGTAGAATTTAGAAGTAGGGTAGAATTTAGGAGTAGTGTAGTTTAGGGTAAAGTAATCTAAGGTAGAATAGTTTTTAGGGTAACTTTAAGTTTCCCTTTTTTTCCGAAGATTTCCGAATAGTTTTTTTTTAGCAAGCATTTTACTGTTCATGGCAACTTTCTTTATTTTATGAAGAATTTCATTTCTTTGCTAGTTTATTTGTAATTCACGTTAGTAGCAAATTTTATTTCCTTTGAATTTGATTCAATGAAGTTTTGTGAATGAAACGTTTATTTAGTTTCAAAAATTCCATTTTTACTATTTAAATTTCTCTTGTTTTTATTTTTCATTTAATGTTCATTCAAGCACCTGCCTTGCTGATTTACCTAAACACGTTGCTTCCGTTCTTGCCTTGTTCTGGTGCAGTGGTGCAGGTTCAACGTCGGGTACTGTTCCTGCATTACTGGCACAGTGGAACAACGGTAAGCTGATCAAAAAATGAAGCCAAGTGTGACCTTTGGAGCTTACATTTCTCTGTTTTATGGTTTCTTCTAGTTCGGTTTCATATTCAGCTACTAAGTTTTCTTCTTTCGCTTTAAGTTGAAAGACTATTACTGCCCTGTAGTCTCGGTTTCATTATCTAATTCCATATAATGTATTAGATTATCACCTCACTGCTCTGCATTTTAGGTCATCAAGCTGTCGGTTATTATATTTGCATTTAGTTATATTTGTTTTGCATTTATTCATTTCAAAATTGTCTTGTTTCTTCTTCTTTTAATTTTTGCTGGCTGGTATTGATGAGGACAGGTTTACTGTCGTGTGTGGAGCAGAGAATAGGATGAGTGAACTAATGCAGTGGACATGGGTTACACACTCTCCTCTGTTCTGCTCTGTTATTTAACTAGTGTACTGTTTATTTTCATTTATCTGTGTAATCAACATTAATCCATGTTGCTCGGTTTCCTTTGTGTTTCTGCTGTTTTTCTGTTCAGATTATATAGTATTTGCTAAAGCTTCGGGTCTTTGCAGATGATTTTTTTATGAGTCTTGTCTCGGTGATTTACTGTTTTCTGGATGAACACAGCATGAAGGATGCGCTAAATGATACCATCTAATCCTCTGATTTTCATGCATTCAAGTTACTTTTATGCCTTTCCTTCTTTGTGTCTATTTCAGCATCTGGAGCAGACCTGGACAGCGCATGGAGCAGCATCTGGAGCAGGTTGTGAGTAGCACCTGGAGCAGGTTGTGGACAGCACAGTATGTCGAGGACCCGTGCAGCAGAAAGTTGTCCAACAACAGCTGGATGTAGGGAGGCAGCCTGGATGCAGCACGGACATCACCGAGCAAAATTTGGAAATGGAGAAAATGTACAATACTTGCACACACGGGACCGAGACAGCTGGGATATTTAGTTTAAAGCCACATTTGGCCATATTGTTTAATGTTGCAATTAGTTTAAGCATGTTGGGATTTATTTTTTTATGTTATTTACATTATTTGTTATGTTAGGAAAAATAGATTTTCATTGTTTGTTAAACTAGTGATTAGTGTTAATTAGGATAATAGTTAATTTTTTTTATTAGGTGTAGAGTTATTTCATGCATTTTTAATTTAGTCTTCATTTTAAAAGCCAAAAATATTTATTTCTCATGCATTATTTATTTTGTTTTATTGTTAGTAATTAGTTAGAATTAGATTTAATTTAGGATTATTTTATAGGTAGTTAATTTCTTAGTTAGATTTAAGAATTTCTTTAGGTTAATAGAAGTTTTATTTTATTAAATTTTAGGTTAGCTTAATTTCTATTTTTATTAAGTAGTTTAATGACATGCATATTTTATTTTAGGCTTGTTTAATTTTAGTTTAATTAATTTTGTTTCTTTATTTTCATATTTGCATTTTTAATTGAGTTAATTAATTTTAATTGTTTTAATTATCTTTTGTAAATTTTTGGTTTTAATTACTTGGAGCACTGTAAGTAATTTTTGCTCTGTTTTAGTTTCCTTAGTTTATCATTGTTATTATTTTCAGTATTTGTTTAATTTTAGCCTTGTAGATCACCCATTAAGAATTCATAATTTGCTAGGATATACTTAGGGTAAGATTAACCGGTAGTTAATTAGGCTAATCAACTTCTCTGTGGGACGATAATCCGGGTCTCAAATCCCATTATTACTTGTACGACCCGTGCACTTGCGGATAATACGTATAGTTCGTACCAAGTTTTTGGCGTCGTTGCCAGGGAAGTCTTAATTAGCCAGTAATTAATAACGGTGAAATTATGCTTAGGTGTAATTCTAGCTTGTAAATACTTAGGTTGTAAATATTTAGAGCCTTAATTTAGTGTAGTTAATTTTCTCTCTCTTAATTACTTTAAAAAAATTAAAAATTAAAAAACTTAAAAAAAAAATTTTATGAGGACTTTGTGATGTTTACATGCGTAGAGCTAGAAGTTATGATTGCTTTCCTTTAGATCCTGAAATTGAAAGAACCCTTAGAAAAATTCGAAAGGATTCTAGGAAATTAATAGCTCCTCTGCAAAACACCATGGCAGAAAATAGAGAAATTAGGACCGTTAGAGATTATACAATGCCGACTATTGGAGGTTATTATACCGGTATTAGGCCACCAGCTGTCCGTGCAAACAATTTTGAAATTAAGCCTTCCATCCTCCAGATGATCTAGACTTCTCTGCAGTTTAGTGGGCTTCCGTATGACGACCCACATGCTCACCTCGGGTAATTCCTAGACCTATGCAACACCTTCAAGCATAATGAATTATCTGATGATGCACTTAGGCTTAGATTATTCCCCTTCTCGCTTAGGGATGGGGCGCGACATTGGTTAACCTCCTTGCCTCCAGGATCCATTTCTACTTGGGACGAGTTAGCCCATCAATGTTTAGCAAAGTTTTTCCATCCCTCTAAAATGGCCAAACTCCGTAGTGACATATCTTCCTTTGCCCAGTTCGATTCTGAAACTCTTTACGAAGCATGGGAACAATATAAGGAACTTCTTAGAAAGTGCCCTCATCATGGCCTACCTTTATGACTGCAAGTCCAGACCTTCTACAACGGACTTACAAGCCAAAATAGGACCATTGTTGATGCTAGTGTGGGTGGAGCTCTAATGTAAAAAACAGAGGAGGAAGCTTACGACTTGTTAGATAAGATGACAGCTAACAATTATCTATGGTCCTCTGAAAGGCAACTACTTAAGAAGTCAACGAGTATCTACGAGCTTGATGCGCTGTCTACCTTGACCTCTCTAATTGCTAACCTTACTGTGAGACCCCGTATATGTATAAGGGTATATATATGTACATAGAAGTGTAAATAGAGTTGTACTATGAATTCATGAGTGAAGTATATGTGATGTAAGTCCATAAGTAATGTACACACTGGTAATGAGAATGGTAATCGTACATACAAGTTTCATTAAGTATGAATGTGAAGAAATGGACTTAAACATGTGGAGAATGTGTGTAGAATGGATTATGAGTAGTTTGGTAAAATGGAAGTAGAATTGCATAAGATGTGCACTTCCATTCTTGTTTATATTAAGTACCATTGGTCATACAAAGATCCTACACAAGTTTTAATGTGTATGAAGTGAGGATGGATGCCATTTTCAAGTCTCAAAGAAGAATGAATGAGGAAATGATCATGGTAGCAAATTAAGGATGTTTGGTAAGTGTTGTTGCAGAGGAAATCTGGAAATTTTGAAGGGCAGATCGATCTCATGGGATGAGAGATCGATCTGGAAGAGCCAGAATGCTCTTATTTGAGCAAAAGAATAGAACAGATCGATCTCCAATGGACCAGATCGATCTCCTTAGCTCTCTGTTTGGGAGCAGATCGATCTCATGCTTCGACAGATCGATCTCATGCCTCAACAGATCGATCTCATGCTTCGACAGATCGATCTCAGGCTTAAAAATGCCGTGAAAAAGAGGGATTTTAAGGGACCAGATCGATCTCCTCTTGGACCAGATCGATCTCCTCAAGCTAATTCTATATAAGGAGTGCTGGAAATCAGAAAATTCGAGAAAAAACACAAACATTCCACTTTCAACCCAAAAACCTAACATTCTCTCTCAAAAATCAGCCATTTTCAGTGAGGTTTGAAGAGAGACCATTAGAGACAAAGTTGTTCCTATCAAAGAGAAGAACAACATAGTTGGAAAGCATTTTCCCATTGTTGGTATTGGAGGAGTTAAGGGCATTGCCATTGGAGCAAGAAGAGAAATCAATTTTGGTAAGATTCTAACACTCCAACTATGGTGCATTATTTATTTAAGTGATTTTGGAGTTGTTTGGCATGAGTATGGGTGGTTAGAAACCATCTAAACGCATGGGTATGATTTTGACCTAGAAATGGTCTAGAGTGAGAAAGTGAAATTGTATGGAGATTAATGATGAATGAGATATGTAGAAATCATTGATAGTGTTGTGGTATGATTTTAAGATGTGGTTAGTGGATAAATTGTGAGGTTTACCTAAAAGAGGTAAAATGAGGGTTAAGGCATTTGTAAAATGCATAAGTAAATAAAGTTGACTAGTGAGGTCAATTATGGGTTAAATACGTTAACTCAATCGATTTAATGAATGAATCGCAGCTTCCGAGGATACGCCGAGGCGAGTTGAGCCAAGAGCGTGAGAAGCTAAAAGGAAAGGAGTCACACCAAGTAAATCGAGGTAAGGGAATTGTGTGGACTCTTAGAGATATTGTGCGCAATTTGGGCGCATAAATGTTTTGCTAGAATGCATGAGATTAGGAAATGTTGTTGTTGGGTGATTGAAGGGTAAAAGTTGGGAGTTTGAGAAATGTGCATGAAAACAAAAGCATATTGCTTTGAAAATCATGTTTTATTGCTTTTTCGCAAATGATTGGTAGGTTGGCTAACGTTGAAATGATTTGCAAAAGAAATGAGTATGTTTTGGTTTTGATAACCACATTTTGCAAGTTTTGAGCCACCTACATGATTTCGTGAGTATGAAAGAGTGCATGAGGCACTAGTTTTCACATGGATTTCATATTGTTTTGGCATTGTACTTGAGTTTGTCTCGCACTGGATGCCCACCTTGCATGTTGCCGTGTTTGGAGCTTCGAGTAGACTTGGTGTCATATCGATTAAATAGGCTCACGCGTGCATTGTTTTGAGACATGGCATGTTAAAACAACCTGATGAGCCCGAACGAGGGATAAGGGTTAGAGATCCACCTGATGAGCCCAAACGAGGGATAAGGGTTGGAGGAACAGCTGATGAGCCCGAACGAGGGATAAGGCTGGGGGTCCACGGAGTACGTTGTACCGTGCATGTAGCATGGAGTACATTGTACCGTGTTGTGATGTGATGTGCCGTCTTCGGACGAGATCTGCTATGGACCGGCGGGTAGGATTTGACCCACCTCCCATGTGGAAGCAGATGGTGGTGATATCCCGCACACCTGATCCGTGTAGCCGGTATCACAGGTTATGTACATAAGCCTTGAGGTTATTACCTATTGTTGAACTGCCTATCTCACATGTCTAATGCTATTTGAGAATAAATCCATGTTTGAAGTGATTGTGGTCAGGAAAGCCCGAGGGATGGGTTGGGACCTGATGTTGAATTGATTTGTTAATGGTTTTCTAAAGTGCACGGATGCATGATGTTTAATGCCATGCCTTATTGTGAAAATGCATGATGTTTAATGCCATGCTTTTATTGTGAATTATGCATGATGATTTATACCATGCTTTGAGTTGAAATGTGCACTGAATTTTAATAGCATGAATGCTTTACATACCATTAACACAATCATACACTCATGTTTTGAGATAAACAATGAATTAAATGCTTTTGAGCATGGCATCACGATCACGTAGATAGTACAGTATCTACCTGTTCGCATGATTGCCTTACTGAGCGTGTGGTTTGCTCACCCCCCTTATTTTCCCCCTCTCTACAGAGATTTGAGTATAGAGTAAGCGTGACTGGAGGCGTCCCTTTTTGGTAATTCCGCTGCATCCCATCGCTAAAGGTATACACACCTTGATTATTTTGTATCTAAACTAGACATAGCATAGTAGCATTTTGGTATGTAACTACTGGGGATGTAAAACAATGTAAACACATGTAACAACTCTGATATATATACAATACAAGTGTTTACTCATAAATAATGATTCAAATTGAATTGGTATGGTGGAGTGAGTTAGACGTCGACACACAGCCCAACTGTTAAGCGTGTGGTTGTTCACGATCGAGGAAGGATGATTAAGGATTGATGCATGGAAATGCGAAAAATTTGTACGTATTTTGGTAAGTTGAGGGTCGTGACATTTACGAAGAAGGTAGAGTCACTCAGTACCCAGCATAATCCTTCCACCAATCCTAATCATGTGTATTATGTCCAAAGTCCTTTTCTTTCCTGCAATCTGTGTGGTGGTACACACTCTGTAGATAGGTGTCCACTTAATTTAGAATTGGTTCAGTATGTTGCCCCTTCTCAGACGCAACAGAATAACCCCTTTTCAAACACCTACAATCTAGGGTGGAGGAACCATCCTAATTTTTTTTGAAGCCAAAACCAAGGGCAATCTTCTAATTCTAGACCTGTAGGACCCCCTAGTTTTCAAGCTCTAGCAGTTCATGTACCACCACATCAACAGTTTCCATATCATCCGCCTCATCACCCATCCCCACAACAATTTCAACATCATCCATCCCCACCACCACCACCACTTATGCAGCCCTAACATTTACATGCACCAGCAGCTGAGAAGAAGCCTACATTGGAGGAGATGTTCTCAACGATCCTGTAAAATCAAGCTGCTTCAATTAAGAACTTAAAGGTTCATGTGGGACAAATAGCAAATGCTCTTAGCCAACGTCCTTAAGGAACCCTTCCTAGTAACACTGAAGCTAATCCTGTTAGGCAAAGGGAGGGTAAAGAACATGTAAAATCCATCACCCTTAGGAACGGTACAGAGCTAGATGAGCAACAAGTTAAGTCCAGTCCTGTTGAGCCCATAGTTGAAAAACCCATAGGTTCTAAAGAAGCAGCTCAGAAGGAGCAGGAACCAAAACATTAGGCTGCAAAAGAATCCAAGTTAGGTGCTTCTTCATCTATACCTTCTTCTTCTTCACAGCCTACCTCGTCCTCTGATGCTACACATGTTACCACTACTTCTCTTCCAGTTAGACCACCAATACCTTTTCCTCAGAGGTTCCAAAATCAAAAACTCGATCAACAATTTGCTAAATTCCTTGAGGTTTTTAAGAAGCTTCACATCAACATTTCTTTTGCAGATGATTTAGAGCAAATGCCAAGTTATGTGAAGTTTTTGAAGGATATCCTCTCTAGGAAAAGAAGATTGAAAGATTATGAGGAGGATATAATGTTTGAGCACAAGAAATATGAAAGAATGAGGGAAGTAGATAGAGTTAAGGAGGATTTATTTGTCAATATTTTGTCACCATTTTGGCTGATCCTCCTACTCTTCGCCCTGCTTCTGAGTGTCGTGTTCTTTAGCTGCATTTGAAGTGGATTTATTTTTCTTTTTCACTTTTTGCATAGTTCTTTTCTTTTCTGCTTTTTCTTCCTTTGTTTATTTTACAGATTTCTTTTCTAGCATTACCTTTTCAATCAAGCTTCGGTTGTTCATCATCATCATCAGATAGGGGAGTACTCTATTCTTGAGCTTAAATGTTTATATTATCTGCACACTAAGGACACTGTGCACTTTAAGTTTGGGGGAGGGGATATCACTTGAGTATTTTTGAAACTTTTGGGCAAAATTGAAAAACTTTTTAAATTATTTTCGAAAATCTGAGCTTAAATTGTTTGATTTTGGGATGATTTAGTGCTTAGCATATAGTTTTCTCATATTCTGATGATATGACCCCATGATTAAGTCTGATTTTGATTGACTGAGAAGCATGATTATAGGAAAAGCATGAAGTTGAATTCTTGAATTTGCCTTGATTCTGATTGTAATTTCCTCATTTTATGCACATGTCATGTCATGAATCTGTATATTTATTTAAAGAAAGCTTATGTGGACCTAGGATTGCATTTATTCAGTTGATTTTGTGTATCATATTCTAGAATTTGTTTGATCTGATCTCGAGGCGAAATATTAGATCACACTTAATTAGGGAGATGATTTAGGCCATCTTTGGATCGTTTGAGCCTTTCTAGCCATCCCTGTACATATTATCCCTAGTCACCGATCTGAGCCAAATAAGCATTTCTCTGTAAATACATCTGCTTATAATTTTCCTTAGCTTAAATACTTTTCCTATCCCTTACCCCGAAAGCATGAAAAGTCATTGAGATATATTGTGAGCTTTGTACATATGGGTATCTGGTGATAGTGAAAGTTCGAAAAAAAAAAAGAAAAAAAAAGAAAGATGAAAAATACAAAAATAGAATAAAATGTTTAGCAAAATAAATAAGTTTGGGGGAATAAATATGAACTCTTACATTAAAAATCCTATAAGTAATGCATGTTAAGGTGTAATTAAACCTAAATCGACTTTATCATACCTTAGCCCCAACCTTACATTACAAGCTTAATGAAGTCCTATTGATCTTTGGTTAAGTGTGACTACATTAGTGGAGAGATAAGTGAAAAGCAAACTTATGGGAATGATCACTTGTCAATGACTTTGCATTCACTATGTTTGCATAATCTGATCCGGATAATGTACTGTGAAGTGGCTTTGACATTTTTTACACACACACGAGGGGCCCAATTTGGGTTAGGACTTATGATTGAATGATTCTGAATGTTGGACTTATAATTATGAGTCTTTGAGATCATAGTCTGTACTTTTTCTTTGAGGATAATATTGAGAAAAGTATTCTATTTAGTACTTGTCATTCCTACAATTGTTTTGTTTTACTTGAGGACAAGAAAAAGCTCAAGTTTGGGGGTGTGATAATTTTATTTTTTTAAAGAATTATTTGTGCTTAATTTCCTAATTAATTATTTAAATCCCCAATTTATTTTATTAATTATCCCCTTTATTTAATTAAAATTCTCTAATGTGCAGGTAAATTAAATTCCAATGAAACTCAGTCATTTCAATCGAAATTGGGCTGAAAACGGGCTAAAGGAGACTGGACCACTTCCAATTTGCAGACCGAGTCACCAGTCGTTTGGACACATATGATGTTAGGTGTCCGTATTTTATTCGCTCCGAAACGATAAGATCGACGGACACCGTACCAACCTTCTGGAAGACACACGTCGGGCCACATCGCACACCTAATTGGATAAAAAGACGAGTGACGTGAAAATATCTACTCTGCAGCAAATCAAAGGAAGACAAGTGGCCAAACAATGACAACTCATCTAGGATGAAAAATTACCATTGTACCCCTAAGTGTGTGTATAAATAGAACATGATGGCAATTAAAAAAATCAAGTAGGGTAGAATTTAGAAGTAGGGTAGAATTTAGAAGTAGTATAGAATTTAGGAGTAGTGTAGTTTAGGGTAAAGTAATCTATGGTAGAATAGTTTTTAGGGTAACTTTAAGCTTTCCTTTTTTTTTAGAAGATTTTCGAATAGTTTTTTTAGCAAGCATTTTATTGTTCATGGCAACTTTCTTTATTTTATGAAGAATTTCATTTCTTTGCTAGTTTATTTATAGTTCACGTTAGTAGCAAATTTTATTTCCTTTGAATTTGATTCAATGAAGTTTTGTGAATGAAAAGTTTATTTAGTTTCAAAAATTCCATTTTTACTATTCGATTTTCTCTTGTTTTTATTTTTCATTTAATGTTCATTCAAGCACCAGCCTTGCTGATTTGCCTAAACACGTTGCTTCCGTTCTTGCCTTGTTCTGATGCAGTGGTGCAGGTTCAACGTCGGGTACTGTTCCTGCATTACTGGCACAGTGGAACAACGGTAAGCTGATCAAAAAATGAAGCCAAGCGTGACCTCTAGAGCTTGCATTTCTCTGTTTTACTGTTTTTTCTAGTTCAGTTTCATATTCAGCTATTGAGTTTTCTTCTTTCGCTTTAAGTTGAAGGACTATTACTGCCCTGTAGTCTCAGTTTCATTATCTAATTCCATCTAATGTATTAGATTATCACCTCACTGCTCTGCATTTTAGATCATCAAGCTGTCGGTTATTATATTTGCATTTAGTTATATTTGTTTTGCATTTATTCATTTTGAAATTGTCTTGTTTCTTCTTCTTTTAATTTTTGCTAGCTGGTATTGATGAGGGCAAGGCAGGTTTGTTGCTGTGTGTGGAGCAGAGCATAGGATGAGTGAACTAATGCAGTGGACATGGGTTACACACTCTCCTCTGTTTCGCTCTGTTATTTAACTAGTGTACTATTCATTTTCATTTATATGTGTAATCAGCATTAATCCATGTTGCTCGGTTTCCTTTGTGTTTCTGTTGTATTTCTGTTTAGATTATATAGTATTTGCTAAAGCTTCGGGTCTTTGCAGATGATTTTTTTTATGAGTCTTGTCTCGGTGATTTATTGTTTTCTGGATGAACACAACATGAAGGATGGGCTGAATGATACCGTCTAATCTCTTGTTTTTCATGCATTCAAGTTACTTTCATGCATTTCCTTCTTTGTGTATATTTCAGCATCTGGAGCAGACCTGGACAGCGCATGGAGCAGCATCTGGAGCAGGTTGTGAGCAGCACCTGGAGCAGGTTGTGGATAGCACAGTATGTCGAGGACCCGTGCAGTAGAAAGTTGTGCAACAACAGTTGGATGTAGGGAGGCAGCCTGGATACAGCACAGACAGCACCGAGCAAAATCTAGAAATGGAGTAGATGTACAGTACCTGCACAGACGGGACCGAGACAGCTGGGACATTTAGGTTAAGGCCACGTTTGGCCATATTGTTTAATGTTGCAATTAGTTTAAGCATGTTGGGATTTATTTTTTTTATCTTATTTACATTATTTGTTAAGTTAGGAAAAATAGATTTTCATTGTTTGTTAAATTAGTGATTAGTGTTAATTAGGATAATAGTTAATTTTTTTATTAGGTGTAGAGTTATTTCATGCATTTTTAATTTAGTCTTCATTTTAAAAGCCAAAAATATTTATTTCTCATGCATTATTTAGATTTTGTTTTATTGTTAGTAATTAGTTAGAATTAGATTTAATTGAGGATTATTTTATAGGTACTAAATTTCTTAGTTAGATTTAAGAATTTCTTTAGGATAATAGAAGTTTTATTTTATTAAATTTTAGGTTAGCTTAATTTCTATTTTTATTAAGTAGTTTAATGACATGCATATTTTATTTTAGGCTTGTTTAATTTTAGTTTAACTAATCTTCTTTCTTTACTTTCATATTTGCATTTTTAATTGCATTAATTAATTTTAACTGTTTTAATTATCTTTTGTAGGTTTTTGCTTTTTATTGTTTAGAGCACTGTAAGTAATTTTTGCTCCGTTTTAGTTTCCTTAGTTTATCACTGTTATTATTTTCAGTATTTGTTTAATTTTAGCCTTGTAGATTAAGAATTCATAATTTGCTAGGATATACTTAGGGTAAGATTAACCGGTAGTTAATTAGGCTAATCAACTTCTTTGTGGGACGATAATCCGGGACTCAAATCCCATTATTACTTATATGACCCGTGCACTTGTGGATAATACGCATAGTTCATACCAGAAAACGCTATTAGAGCAGAGTTGTTCATTGTGAAGAGAAGAACATAACTTAGAATCAACACTTCATTTGTTGGATTGAAGAAGCAAATGAGTCTTCAAATTTGGAAAAGAGGAAAGTCAAGCTAGGTGAGTTTCTAATACACAAACTCAAAGTAAATTTATCTAGTTATGGTTGTGAGTAGATTGGTGTATGTCTTGATGATTGAAACCACCTAGAATGTAATGGAATAAGCATAACCTAGAATGAGTTAGTGTGAGAAAATGTGATATGGTTGGGTTGATGATAAATAGCTTATACTAAGGTGTTAGTGAGGTGATATGTATGACTTTGAGATGATTGAATGACGCTACATTATGAGATTAGTCAAGTTATGAAAATAAGCATATAAGGTGTTTGATAAATTGCCATAGTGAAGTAAATGATGAACTAGAAGCACTATGAGCTTAATACCGGTTTAGTGTGAATCAATAAACTCTCGAGAAATAAATAGAACGATCAAAATGGACTTAAGAGGAAATGGGGCTTTATAAGTGTTAATGAAAACTATAAGTCGAATCGACGATAGTAAACGTAAGAATTTTAATTACATTGGATTAAATTGATGTGATATGTAATTTCGTGCAGTCCCGGTGATTTCATTGGAAACGAATTGAACGACACAAACGAGCAGCTCTAAGGAATTGGAATCACTTGATGCGATTCCAGGTAAGGGAATTTTGTAAGTACCCAGAGATAGCTACATGTATTTTGTGGGTGTATATAGGTGTGAGACCCCGTATATGTATAGTTGTAATGTGTAATGAATGTGAATGGACTTGTAATGTAAAGTATGATTGATGTAAGTCCATGGATTCAATGTACGTATGTGTAATATGAATTGTAACGTACATACAAGTTTCATTGAGTATGAATATGAAGAAATGAGTTCTTGTAAGTGATGAATGTGATTGGAACTCAAAATGAGTAGTGTGGTAAAATAGAATGAAGTTAAGCTTCCATTTAGTTTGGAATGTGATACTTTTGGATATACAATGAATGCACACAAGTTTCACTGTGCATAAGGTATGAATGGATGCCATTTTCAAGTTATAAAGGTGGATGGATGAGAAAATAGCCATGGCAACAGATTAAGGATGTGTTGGTGTGAGTTGCAGTAAGGAAACTGCAGGAAATCTGAAAAGTATGAAGGCCAGATCGATCTCATAGGATGAGAGATCAATCTGGAAGAGCTAGAATGCTCTTATTTGGGCAATGGAATAGAGCAGATCGATCTCCAATGGGGCTAGATCGATCTCCTAAGCATTCTGTAATGAAAAGATCAATTCTCAAGCACCCAGATCGATCTCCTTAGCTCTCTGTTTGGGAGCAAATCGATCTCATGCTTCGACAGATTGATCTCATGCTTAAAATTTCATGAAAATGAGAGATTTAAGGGGACCAGATCGATCTCCTCTTGGACCAGATCGATATCCTCAAGCTATTTCTATATAAGGAGGGCTGAAAATCTGAAAATTTCGGGAAAAACACCAATCTTCCATTTCTAACCCAAAAACCTAACTTTCTCTCTCTAAGATCAGCCATTTCCAGCAAGAATTGAGGGGAGACCATTAGACATTAAGTTGTTCATCTTGAGGAAGAGAACAACATAGTTGGAACCCAAAATCCCATTGTGGGTATTGAAGGAGATAAGGGCATTGACATTTGGAGCAAGAAGAAAAATCATATTTGGTAAGATTCTAACACTCCAATCCAAGTACATTGTCTATTTAATTGATTTTGGAGTTGTTTGGCATGAGTATGTATGGATGGAAACACCTAGGTTGTGTTAGAAACTAATGTAACCTAGAAAATGGAATGCCTCTAGTGTGAGAAAGTATGATTTGGGGAGTTGGTGGTTTATGGGTTATGATAAGTTGTTAAATGAGTAATGTGGGTGATTTGGAATGGTTATGTGGAGTTATAATGTGAGTTTAAGTGAAATTGTAAAAATGAGTATGTATATGCTTGATAAAATGCCATAGTGAGGGAATTCATGAAATATGAACACTATGAGCTTAATGTCGATTTAATATCGATTTGGAATAAGTTAATAGGCCTAAGAAGATCCATAGACTTGAGTTATGGGTAATAGAATGAAACAAGGCCTTATGAGCGTTAATAGAAACTATAGGTCGAATCGACTATAGTAAACGCACGATGTCCTGTTATATGGATCGAATATAATGTGGAATATGATTATACGCAGTTTCGAAGAGTCCGGTGGAGACGAATCGAACCGTACGAGTAAGCAGCTTAAGGAAGTGGAATCACGCATCGCGATTCCAGGTAAGGAAATTTTGTAAGTATATAGAGGTAGCTGCTCGTATTTTGAACTCGTGGGCTATATAGGGCTTTGGAAATGTGCATGGATTTATAGAAATGTGTTTTGACGATGTATGGATGTGACTATGAATAATTGTATGAGATTTGGTGGTTGAAATGGTATTGTAAAGAAATGGGATAGTAAGGCTAATAATTGCATAAATCTAATGTTTTGATGTTTTTCAAAACGAAATTACTTGGTTTTAAGCAAGCTTGTAGATGGGTCGGCTAGTGTTTTATTGTTGTTGTGGAAAAGCATTTGTGAGTGCTAAACCCGATTGCCGGGATTGTTTGATTGTGTATGAGCCGCCTATCGTATTTGTATGACATAAATCGCGCTAGAGCCTCGCTCGCGTTGGATTTCAGTGTTTTCACTTGTGTGAAATGTGCTGGAGCTTAGCTCGCACTTGAATTTGAATTGTGATGATGTTTATAAACCATACTGGAGCTTACGCTCGTATGTGGATTTGAGTGATTTTTCTTATGCATATAACCGTACTGGAGCTATGCTCGTACATGGTTTCTTCATATTTTTATGCATAAATGTCGTACTAGAGCGTTGCTCGTACGAAGTGATTGGTTTTGATGCATGAATTCGCGCTAAAGCGTAGCTCGCGCTGGTTTTCACACTGTGGTATGTATGAGGCCGTGGTGAGAGATACAGATTGGTGTTCAGGGAACCCAACAGGCCTGACAGACCTCTTGAGTGGGGTGAGGGTGAGAGGCTAGGACCTGAATCAGGGAACCCAATAGGGGCAAGTAAGGCCATGAGGGGCTAGGACCTGATATTGAGGTTACTCCCACGTGCTCTTGAGACTATAAAGGTTACACTCGGTATGGGGTAGATAAGACCTACGGTAGGCACCCCCAACCATGTTATGGATCCACGAAGTACGATGTACCGTGTATATCACATGGAGTACGATGTACCGCGTGGTGGTTACTTGATTTGAGAAAGTCTGGTGGAGAACTAACCCACCTTCGTACCAGCGTGATACCCCGCACACCGGGATCCGTGTGGTCTGGGATGATATGTGACGATTGGCCAACGTAGTCACTTGAGATATAGTAACCTGTCTCCTTGCTTGATTTACTTACTACCACATGATTTTAAATCTCTAAGTGTGATTGTGATTATTTAAGGTAGACCCGAAGGAGGGGTCGAGCCTCGTGGAATTGATTTGTGAAATGAAAATGTGGTTGTGATTGTGAATTGATTTGATAGGATTGTATGTGTTTGAGAAAGAGTTTTATGATGTGGGTTTAAAAAGGAGGTTTCTTAATGAATTGCCCTTTTTATGAATTTAAATGAGATTGAGCATGAGATGATTTATACATGATGTTTTTACCATGTTTTATATGCCAATGTACATGATTTTGATACATGATATATATGTATACTCATATGGCATAGTTTTACTTCCTCATGCTCCTACTATAAACGATTTATGCATAACACTATCAGCATGTAGATAGAGTAGTTATCTACCATGCTTGCATTATTGCCTTACTGAGCGTGTGGTTGCTCATCCCTCTCTATTTTCCCCCTACAGAGCGTGCATAGTAGCCCAGTGAGAACTGAGTCGTGGTATTTTGGACTCCGCTGCATCTCCATCGCTTAGAGGTATATACACAGTGATTCTTTTTGTATCTAAACAATGTAAAAGCACAGTATTCTTTTGAGTTGTAATTATGGGGGATGTAGATGTCAGTAAAACATGTTTTCGTATTAGTACACGATTAAATGCAAATGTATGACATCGTTTTAGTTAACTGAGAATGAATGAGATGTGGTGTTTATTATTGACTCACAGCCCAACAGTGTGTGGTGAGTTAGTTCACGACCGGGTAAGGTAACAGTAAAACGCGAAAAATTTTTAGTGATTTTCGGTTAAAGAGAATGGAATTGGGTCGTGACAATAGGGCTTTGTAAATACTTGGTTATCTAGAAAAGAATTAATAGTTTGTGAGGACGACTATGAATATATATGATTTAGTTTTGAAGTGAGTCTTACAAAGGGGATAGTAAGGTTAATAATTGCATAAATATCATGTTTTGACATTTTTATGAAATGCATTGCTTTGGTTTAAGCAAATTTGTGGATAGGCTAGCTAATGATTTCATAATTTCATGAAATAGCACGAGTCAGGTATAAATTATGATTTTGAATGTGTTTTGTTGAAATGGAGCCGCCTATCGAATTTGTATGTGTTAAATCGTGCTGGAGCTCCGCTCGCACTGGATTCTTATGTTTTCATTACATATGAAATGTGTTGGAGCCTAGCTCGCACCATGTTTTGAGTTATGATGTTTTACAAGTTGCACTGGAGCTTTAGTTCGTACGAGGTTTTCCATCGATTTTTTTATGCATGTAACTGTACTGGAGCTGTACTCGTACGTTATTTTCTCATTGTTTACTATGCATAAAGTCGTACTAGAGCGTTGCACGTACGAGGGAATTTATTGATGATGCATAAATCGTGCTAGAGCTTAGCTCGCACTGGTTTTCACACTGTGATATGTAATGAGTCGTGCTGGATGCCTCGTGTAAACTGTGTGTCACACGGATGAGATGCTCACACGAGCCATGCTAGATGCCTCGTGTAGTCACACGGATGAGATGCTCGCACGTGCACTTGAGACTGAGTAGGTTATACATGACATAGGGTAGATAAAACCTATGGTAGGCACCCCCAACCATGAGATGGGTCTACGAAGTACTTTGTACCGTGTATATCACATGGAGTATGCTATACCGTGAGGTTATGATGTTGATTTGAAAGTCTGGCATAGGACTAACCCACCTTCGTTCCAGTATGATGCCCCGCCCACCGAGATCTGTGTGGTCTGTGATGATAATGACTTAGTTGGCCAACATAGTCCTTGGTATATATAGTGATCACTTGTCTCGCATGATATCACATGGTTTTGTATATTGAGTATGATTTGTGTTGTCCAGGGTAGACCCGAGAGAGGAGTTGAGCCTTGTGGGATTGTGTTTCAAGAATGGTATCACTGTTTGTGACGAATTTTGTTATGTTTTGAGAAAGTGTTAAATCCTGTAGGATGTTTGTTTTTTAGATATTGTGATGAATTTTACAAATGTTTGGACGATATGTTATCTATGACTTGTGATGGAACTATGAGTTTTATTACGATGAGCATGAGAATTTTTATATGATGGTTTTCCATGTTAACATGCCTATTTTCATTTTTTTTAATACATGATATATGTATATACATGTGGCATAGATTTTAATATTTCCTCATGCTCCGGATATTAACGATTTTTTGCATGACACTATAAATATGTAGATAGTGTGGTTATCTATCATGCTTGCATTATTGCCTTACTGAGCGTGTGGTTGCTCATCCCATTCACTTTTCCCCTCTACAAAACGCACACAATAGCTTAGTGAAGGACTGAGGGGTTGTATTTGGATATCCGCTGTTCTCCATCGCTAAGAGGTATACACACATAAATTCTTTTTGTATCTAAACATGTAATAGCACAGTAATCCTTTTGAATTGTAATATGGGGATGTAAATGTTAGCAAACATGTCATTTATAAGTATATAACTTAAATTTTCAAATGCATGTTGTTCGCTTTCGATTAATTGAAGCACGATTGGTGAGTGATGATTAATGCTGACTCATAACCCAACTGTCATTAGTGAGAGTTGCTTATGACCAGGAAAGGAAACAAAAAAAAATGAAAAATTTATGGTGATTTTTAGATGAAATGAAAGAAAGGGGTCGTGACAATTATACTCAAAGAAAAATTATCCTCTAAAAAGTTGTATACACATCAGAATTTCCTCTGTCCAGTTAAAGAAAATGGTAGGTTCAAGAAAAGATGCAACATGAATGAAGAACTGGGTCGAGTTTACAACAGCATAAATACAGGTGAATTATTCATGTGAACTAGATACTGTTGGTTGGTTCAGATTCATACCAGCAAAATTGGATTTCTCTGTTTAATAAGTTATAATGGTGTTGACAAAGCTACAAACGCTACATGGTTTAATTTATCTCTTAACCTTCCTTAACCATGATAGGGCAGAAGTATAAGGATCGCTATTATATAATATCCAAGGGTACCTCCAAATCACAGTAATCTTCTTCAAAAACCACCCAAACCTTGCTTATTTTGGTTTCCAGAGTGCATGAAAAAGGAGTTGATGACGAACTAATATCTCCATTTCTTTCCTTTTCCCTTTCTTTTCCCATCGGTGTTAGGCAATCCGACGGAGGAGCATCTGTTGGGGTGCCAGTCCTACACAATATTGATGATGAATTTGTCCACATGAGGCTGGAGCACTGTTCCAAAGCCAAAACATGATCCATGGTGATGATCTGTACACTAGGATACTCCAGATTCTTGTTTTCAATAACTCGTTTGCACGTTTCATACAGATCATGTAGATCTTTGCTTTGTCGAGAAGCCCTCTTGAGTATGTCGCAGGCCATATTTCTTGCTGCCTTTGTCAAATCAAAGAACATGTTGACAAGAATTTCAACGCCTTCACAAAACACAAAGTAGACTTGGAAGCTCTCCTTTAAGGTGTTGCCCATGGCTGCTTGAGCCAGGTTGTCAGCCGGCACAATATCACGTGGTGAACAATCCAAGACCCTGTCTATGAATGCTTGACATTTTGGCAACTTACGAAACACCATATCAACCGACTTCTCGTCGTAACATCGAAACTCCAGGCCATTGAACATAACGGGTTCCAGTTTTCCAGCTTGATTAATGGCCCATCCCACTCGTTCTTCAAGATAAGCTGCATAGCTACGTAGGAATGAAAAAGTAGATTCTGAATTCTTCCGGAAACACTGGATGCTCATTTGGAGATGGCCGGAAACATGAGCACTACGTAGCTCTTCCTCGAAACAACGGTTGCCTCCACGTAAGAGACGATGAATGAGAGAAAGAGTTTTGAGCGCCACCAGGCGGTCTCGGGTCTTGCAGAGGCGGCGTGAAATTCTTTCAGCAAGAAACGGAATGGACCCTGGGGAGTTTGAAACAAGGAAGAGGATCTCATGCATGTATTTGTCCTCTATGGGGCCGTTATCATGGCCAGTTGCACGCAACACTGCAATCTCTATATCAGAAAAGCCTTTTCCGTCGTGGTTGTATATCATGGCCTTGCCAATGGATGCATGATCCTTAACAGAGCCAATAGCTAGGCGGAGCTTGCCCTGTATGTCCACCCCCATTTTCTTTTCTTTCTTTTGGATCACTACATCGAGATAAAGGCTTGAGAAGGGGCAGATTTATATAGATAAAAGAAAAGGCAGAGCTATTTGAAAATTAAGGACTGTGGAATCGATTCTAGATTTTAATTACTCCATGCCATACATTATGTATAGAAAACAATAGTGGAGCAGTGTGATTTCCCTTGAAATGAAATGCATGTCATGGTGTCATCACTTCTAGACGGTATCAAGTAGTTCGTAATACATGAAGTCAAAGACGGATAAAAAAATTTGTAATTTGCTAATAAGTGGCAACTCTTAACTCTTGGGGTTATCTACCACATCATTGCATAGATTATTGGATCTCCAATATCCCCTAAAAAAGGAACCACATGAAAAGATTACAGGATACATGCCACCATAACGCATTTGTATTATCATTTCAATACATAGATGTGAAAAATGAAGGTGTAAACATATAGAAGATAGAAAATATTAACAAGAATAAAGAGAGATAAAAATGTTGGGTATTGGGCACACTATTAAAAGCCTGGATTCTCTTCTTTCCAGCATTCTCTCTTTTCAACTAGGAATTGATTGTTTGGAAGTTGAAAACCGAATAAGAAAGAAAGAGTGCCTTAGAAGGCTCTCTAACTTTTGGGTTTGGATATAAATGAATAAAATACAATTCCAAGAGTCAACGAAGCAAAAGGGTGTTGTGGTGGGCGGAAGGAACCTCATTCTTCAGAATACAATTCTTCTGCATCAAACTCTCCTGCCATTAGCAGCATATGATAAACCATTTTTGACTTTGCAAAATTTTCTTTTCCACATCCCCAGCCAGACACCTTCTCCCTCAATCATCCGCCTTTTTCTTTTCTTTATGATTGCATCGCAAAGAAAAAAAAAAGTGGAATTTTTTGTCATTATTTTGTGCAAGCAATCAGCACAGATGTTTCTTCTATGACAAGTATACACTTGCTCACTATTAGAAACGTATCTCCACAGTTATCAAGACAAAAGAAAAGAAAAATATTAAATACAATACGTAAATCAATTCTATTAATTTAGAAAAAAAAAACTTTTGAGCTAATAAACATCACCCAATGACTTTTTTACTTAGGATTAAAAATAATGACGATATGAAATTAATGTTAAATGGTTGATATATTTGAATTTAATTATTATAATAATAATAAAATAAATAATAAAATAATTATTAAAAATATTATAAAATATTATAATAAAAATAAAAAACTAAAATATAAATGCTATGTTAAAGCTAGTCGTGCTCCAAACCGGTCATTAAACTTGCTTTTTAAAAAAAAAAAATATTTTGACAGCTTTCATGTCGGTCCATATTGTGATCAGAAGTTGATATGAAAACTAAGATGCCCATTGCGATGTGCGCCGACATATTGCAACTTCGTATCCGCGTCTGGCTATAAAAGAAAGCTTCCAAGCTTGCGCTGGAGCACTCCTCAAGGAAGGAAGAAAGAAAAAGACGTCGTGTGCAAAAGATTGCTCGGAATGATGGTTGTGGAGGCACAAAAGCGCTGCCAAAAACCTACTGAATGGAAACTTTGAAATAACATGTTCTTGTGTTGATTTTGGTCGCGTCGTTGTCGTAATGATATTGTCGGTGAATTTTATTGGCAGGAGATTTTTGAAAACATTAAAAAGGATATCAACAATTTTTTTTTATTAATTGTAATTAATCACTTAAAAATATTTTTAACAATATTTTAAAATTGATTAAGTTTATTTAAAAATACAATTTTTTATCTGAAAAATTTAAAATTTTAAATTTCATAATACGGTTATACGTGAGAAAAAATTAGCACCCTCATAACATCGGTTCAAAATGGTACCACTTAATCATGTATGATATTTTAATATTAATAAAAAGGTCTTAAATTTTAAAAATATTCCCTTTATTTTGAAAGTCATTTTTTATTATTATTTTAATTGTTAAATTTTATTTTTTATTAAAAATAAATAAAAATCTTTTATATTGAAAAATTATACTAAACTGCTCCAATACTTTCGGTAACATTTCAAATAATTTTTTATATAGAAATTTTTTTAAAAATTGCTAGTCGCGACTTCTATAGAATTTTATATATGGAGATTCGTACTTATTTTGAAATTTCATGAATGCATATGATACAAGTACATAATGCATGATGCATATAAAGAATTTATTTTTAATATTTATATTTTTAACTTTATCATTCTTATTTTCGATAAGGACTTGTTTTATTGAAAAATTAAATTGTTTATCACAATATTTTTCGTAATATTTAATGAATTTTTCTCACCTAGAGATTAGTTATAAATCACTACTTGTAAATTTTGTAATATCTCATCATCGGATATAAAATTTATATTTTATCTATTTATTTGTTTTTTTTATTTTTTAAAATTAATTTGTTTCATAAAATCGACTATATAAGAAATTTTAATATTGAAATGAAATTACTTAAATAATTCAATATGCTGATAATGTTTAATGATTTTTATTCGATCCTAAGGATTATTACAGAATCACTACTTGTGATTTGTATAAAATCTTATCATTGGAAAAATCTTATTTATTTTAATTATCAATATTTTATTTATTTCATAAATTTTAAAATATATATTTTTGGTAAGATACATGGGAGATAATAAAATAAGTTAAAGAAAGAAAAATATATAATATAATTTAAGTATAATAGCAAAGTAAAAAGATAAATAAATAATGTAAAACCCAAATAATTGAATATGCAATAAAATAAAAATGGTTAATAGCTTAAATTCTAAACAGTGTCGTTTGAAAGGCATCCTCGTCTTCCTCGTTACTTCTCTTTCTCTCTTTCAAACTGTTTTACTCTCCTATTCACGTCTTACACTACAAAACAGGCGCCGGCTTATTCCTCTAGTTGCAGTAGAGTAGGGCGTGGCAAGGCAAGGCGCAACAGGACAGGGCGCAACAACAATGGCTCGACGGTGCAAAGACTCCAGACTTTGACAGTGGACAAAAACGATGCGAAGCAGGGGCAGTACAGTAGAGGAGCTGGCAAAAACAGGGGACGACGAGGATTGGATGGCAGGGATGAGTGCAGTAACCCCTGGGCGGCATGCAGTGTAGGAATATTCGGGCAGTTTAGGGTTATGCAAAAATGCAGGCATCTGGGTGGTGAAGATGCGAAAACAGTGCAGGGATGCAGGAAGTGCAATGCACTAGGCAAAACAGGGGAAGTGGTGTTAGAAAATTTCCTATAATGGACTAATATTAATCGGTAATTTTTTGTTTTAATAAAATGGACCAATAGTTTAGTCCTTATATGAAACATTCAAGTGAAGCCAGTGCAATCTATTGTGAGCATACTTGATATGAGTTATGCACATTCTGGTGGGTTAGTGTAAAAAGGTAGTTGTGGAAGCCTCAAAACTCTATAAGCTTTTGATAAGGGAGACATTAAGGTTTTAATAAAGATTAATATAGATATAAGCCTAAGTCCCCCTCCCTTATAATCATTTGTTATCAATCTACTGAGAGTCACATAGGGAAGAAGAAGAAGAGGAAGACTAGCCATTTATGACTTTAACTCCGATTTCAACCATGTTTGTAGAAAAATGTATGCTTATTAATTGTTTATAATGATAATTGGTGTTTTAATTTTCACATAGGATCATAAAATTAGTCTTACATTTGGTATTAAAGTCCGTCTATGTGAAATTAAAACCCTAGATAAACCTTTTTGAGCATATTTAAGATTGAATATATGTATTTAGGGCATAAATTTTGATAATTAAATAACTCATTTAGATTGATTTTTTTTTGTCAAGACCATAAGGCTAATATTGCATATCAAATAAGGATTAAAGAAGTGTGATCAATTCTAATTAATTCATTCTATAGACTAAGTAATTACAGTTTAAAGTTTAAATAAAAAGCTTTGACCCGAATTAAAAAAAAATTGAAACCCTAAAATTTAAGAGTTATGTCTTGAATTAGCAGAAGGAAATAGTTACTGGTACTCCATGTAAATGAGATTAGGGTTTTAATTACATTAATTTAGTTTTAATCAATGGATTTAAAGAAAAACTTAATTGGCTCGATAATAGGTTTTATCACATATGTTATTTGATCAAATTGATCACTGCATTTGATGTTTTAAACTGATTATTGGCTTGAGTTTGATAGAAAATAGTTTTAAGTAAGTTAAGGAAGGCTCAATTTGGTTTGAAAAACTATAAAGAATGTATAAAAATAAGCCTGGACAATAGAACTGACTCAATTGAGTTTGATATTGATATGGTCGGGTCAAGATGACCTGGCAAAAAGTTGAAGATGATTCGGGGCCAATAATTAGCAAGGTTCACATGCGGAAGTAGTGCGTTCAGCGTATGTGGCCTATTCTGGTGGTCTTTTCAGCCGCCGCCCTTTTTGTGATACTTCTAATTTTATCTTACATTTTTATATTTTTATATAATTTTTATACTGTTAAGCATTTATTATTTAATGTTAGTACTTGTTTAGTAAATTATTAGATGTTGTTGACAAGTTTTCTGTAATTTCATTGCATCATAAAATGTTAGGGTCTGTTATGAACTTGTAGGCTGTATATACTCTCCCTGGATAGATAGATATATTTGTGACTCTCAACCTATATTTAAGTGCATAACTAGTAGAAATAATATATATATATATATATATATATATATAAATATATATGATGATAAGATTTTAATTGATATAAGCGCTTGGCTGCTAAAGTGGCTCTTTTGTTAATATCAATGAAATTATTTACTCAATCATAGAGGATACAAGATGGTTCTGGGTTATTTAATGCAATTGTCTGCCTAAAAGGGGTTATTGTATAGAGTAATCTTGGATAGACATAAAGCACTAAAGTACCATTGCTCAAAGAAATTTCATGAAAAATGAGATAGAGCAAATCGTATGTGTCTATACACCATTAAAAGGACTGTCTCTAAACACCTGTTAAGTGGATTGGGTACCATTAAAAATGCCAAGAAACTTTATAATGCTATGGAAGAAAAATACAAAATATCAAGCAAGTCTAAGGCTGGGTACCTGATGAATGAGTAAATGAGTATAAGGTATGGAAGTGTTTTTAGGGTTAGAAATTTTATCATGAAAATAGTCTACATTCAAACCAAATTGAGCTCCCATGACATAATCCTTCCTAACAAATTCATAGTTGACCATGTCTTAAATACCTTACGTGCTGAATTTACTTAGATTAAAACTGCCCACAATATTATAAATTATGTCTGGAGTATTAATGATCTCATTCCTAAATGTGTTTCCAAAGAAGAAAAACTTAAGAAAGAAAATAGTGAAAGCGCATTGTTGACCACCCATTCCAAACCACATTTCATCAAGACTCTTAAAGGACTTGGAAATTTTAAGTCTAATGCTCCTAATAGAATTCAATACCATAAAAGGGCATGAAAGTAACTAGACCAAAAGGGTAGGAGGTCTCAATGTTGTCATTAAGAATTATATCAAGTGTTTCTATTACAAGAAGAAGGGTCAGATGAAACGTGATTGCCATAAACTCAAGTTTAGGTTAGAAAAAAAACATAATCAAGAAGGTAACTGACTTGCACTCGTTTGTTTTGAATTTTGTGTTGCTAGTGCCTCACCGAATTCGTGGTGGCTTGATGGTGGTGCAACTTGTGAGAATCACACTTTCCTTACACCATTCATATGTTATTTAATATGATCAAGAAGTTTACAAATGAAGATATACTAATGTGCATTCTTTGTAGTGTCGACAGCTTATAAACGCAAGGCTCTACGGGATTTCCTATAAGTATAAATCCATATGAAAGTGTGAATTATCTTCCATTGGAGGCCAATTCACACGTGGTAAGAACATTAGTCCAATTCAAGTTATATTCAACATACGTAAGAATTCATGCCAATAAATTCCAAAATACCCTTTTTGTCCATAACTTGAATAAATAAATTTATTCTATGAATAATGCTGGTTGACTTTTGACTATTTAATAAGTATATTTAAACTCCTAAATTGAGTAGTCAAACCCCAAATTAAATTTGATAAATCAAACCTTTTTTATTTAGCTTAAACTGAAAGTGTTGAAAATTAAACTATGTAAAACATTGAGCAAACATTTACTTACATGGCCGGCCACCTAAGAAACAAAAATGGAAGAGATTTCAACCTTAGAAAAGTCAAAGGATAACATGAAAGTGATGGAAATATGGGCTGGAATTATAACTAGGTTTACAACATTAAATTATAGCCCAGTATTTTTATAAAGTGCCAATTAGCTACGTAACAAAATTTTCATTGGTTACTAAAATTAGGTATAAGTATGCATGAGAATTTAGGCTGAAAATTGGCTGATGATGGCGTGGAGTATGCTCTCAAAATAAGAATTTACAAAGCCAAAAATCAACTACATACCTAACCATACAACTAACCTATGTCATTTTAAAAATTTTAATAAAACTACATCGTAATTAGCCACCCTTTAATATATATATTTTGGCTAAGTGTTAAGGCATTTTAAATCTTCATTCTCACCATTTTGCTGTTACTTGAAATAGCAAAAGAAAAAAAAAGAATATAGTGGCATGAAGGAGAAAGAAGAGAAAAGAGAAAAAACAAAGGAAACCTAGTTACCATACCTACATATCATCATCCTCTAGTTATCTTCTTGTATATATATGAATTTGAGAGAGTGTTGTGGCTATTTGAAGGCTGAAAATTGGAAGAGAAAGTGATGAAGGTGTGTTCAACTAGGAGAAGAACAAAGAGTAAGTTGATATGTTTAGGCTGAAAAATTAAGATATATGATTATGTTAGATGTCTTAAACCTATATGTCGTGTTATTTTATAGCAAAGTCAAATGGACAAAGGTGCTAGGGTTTCGACCATAAAAGGAACTTAAGGTAAAGGTGAAGGTTTTGGCTAGATGTGGTATATTTGATAGATTTGTGATTTATAAAGTTAAATTGAAACAAGAACATTTTTAAGTGTATGCTATAATTTCATCCACATATTATAGTATATAGTAAGAATGCTTTAAAAAATTTTTGATTTGAATATATAATGATATAGGGGTATGCTAAGTATATTGGTATTATTAGAATTGAAAAGAAGTTAAAAAAACAATAAAGTATAGTTTTAGCCACTTGAGGAAGTACAAAGAAATGATATAGTTTGATAAGTTTAGTTATTGTTTGGTCTATTTTAAGGTTAGATTAGATATGTTTAGTAATATTTAAATGTGTTTTAATATGAAATTGCAGCAAAGCTCACTTTTGGAGGAATGTTGGAATAGACAATATATGAATTACCTACCTATTGCTCGGTGAAATAACTTTGGAATTTGCTGAGTTTGATAAGATGCTGGGTAAGGAATATATGTGGAAGATATGTTGGTGTCAGGTGACTAAGACATGATGATAGTTTCGGTTAAATTATGATTGTTTGAATATAAGATATACTCTATAAACAAATGTGAGACCTATTGTTACAATAAAGGCATAATAGCCCATGGTTGCATGTGGATGAGTATATTATGATAATTTTGATCTTTAAAATGCTAATGGATGTAAGGAAAGAGTTTGATTTTGGAATGCTCTATAAGTATGAAATTGATTTGAAAAGTATTATGAAGTTGTTTAAATTGAAATAAACCTGAAATGATATGATTTTGTTAAAGTTAATAAAATAAAGTTTGAGTATTGTGAGAGCACCCTGACCTAATAAGTAGTATCATGAGCTTATTCATGCATACATTATACAATGAAGCATGCATTTATTTAAGCTGATGCATAAAAGCTTTTATATTTCCATAATTGTTTTGGAAAGAAACAAGACAACCCACTAAGTTAATTAAAATGCATTCTTTAAGTGAAATGCATAACTAGTATGGTTTGTTGAGTTTGAATAAAGATTTATCATTCTTTTGATATTTTAATGCAAATGTTGCTACATGTTTGGGTTGTCTACTCGATTTTGAAAGCATGATTTTTAAAAGATGATTGTCCTTATTTGTAAGCATTATGTTCGAAAGTTAAGTTATTGTTTTGAAACTAGAAATCATACTAAGTTGTTTGGATTTTTTTTGAGACTTCAGGCACCCTTAGTACATGCCTATTTGGCAATCAAGCTTTATCTATTTGGACCCCATTTGTATGCTACTGTTTGACTTGGGTCACGTCTACTACTTCCCAATTCTCACGTAATCCAGTGGGATTGAGGAACCCTAACAATGGCCATAAGTTAGCTTTTTCCCTTATTGGGACGTTTAGACTTCAAGACTTACATGATTAATATAAAGACATTAGCCTAGTCTCCTAAGAAATGATTTGGATATATGTTTTCGTATTAATTTTGTATGAATAAATTAAAATTATATAATTTATTTGTAAGAATCATTTTATGATTTGATTCGGACCCACATTGATATGAATTGTTTTGGAACATATTCATTAAGGCATACCACATTAGCATCCTATAGTTCAGGTGTTAGGATCAAGGAAAATGAGGTGTTTTAAAACATCCTTCCACATAATACCCCCTAATCTTTTGATCCAGCTATAGGGGAAACTGTTTGATTTATATTAGTTTTGTAAGTTAAAAATAAATTAGTAAGTTAAAGAATGCATAACATACCCAGTTGATTTGTGGCTTTCATGATATGCATTCACTTAGTTTAGTATGATACCTTCCTCTTATATATATATATATATATATATATATTTATTACTAGGCCTAAGCTCAATTCTTTCGTATTTCCCCTTCAGATTATCTACAGAAAACACTGAGGTGTTATCCATAGTGGGCTAGTGGAAGGAAAATTTTCCTTAAGCCTACCTACTCTTTTTGGAAGGTATAGACATCAGTTTGTATCGTTTGTTTGTATCTAGACACATACTTGCACAATTTATGTACATATAATTTAGGATGTAAATTAGGTTATACTGGATACCAAACATAGGTTATAACGGTGTATGTATAAAAATATATAATGTATGCTACATTGATATGAGTGAGAGACAAATTTGACTATAAAGGTTATTTTTATAATTGATTAAGTTAAAAAGTATCAAGTAAGGGCCATAATAACACGGTGTTATTACGTGCTTAATGATATGGTATCACACAAGTTTGAATTGGGATGGATTAAGCATTTATTAAAATAAAGTAATCGAAACCTATACTAAGCATAGACAAACGTAAGCAGGAAAATGAAAAATTTAGTCTAAAATTTTGCTTCTGAAGTACATTATAGAGTTAGTATCAAAGCTTAGTTTGTCTCGTACGTATCAATGCAGGCATATTAGAAGTAGACATGTATCCCATAATTATTTGCATGTCTAGATATAAACAGTGTATAATTGTTTAAAGTTATACTGAAATTATTTATTTTTTGTATTGGAAATCAATCAATATGAGTGGAAGATATGGGAATCAAAGGAGATGAGTTCCCCAACTAGCTTCTTTATAGCTCGATAGTCCAACCACCGGATATAGAGGCTCGAGCAAAGACTTGAGCAAGACTTTGATACCTTGACAGTCATGATCACAAAAAACTTTGTTGGTAACAACACTAGCATTGATGGTTACCAAGTAGTGATACCACCACCTCTCAATCGCGATCACTTCCACCTCTTCTAGCATCTCAACCTCTAGTACCTTCGCCACAAGAGTTACCACCTCAGTGACAGGTTCCCTAGTAGTCATCATTAGAGGGACAACCACGAAAAGGTGATGTGGTACACAAAAGCCTTAGTAGGATGAAGCAATTTCAAAACCTAAATCCTTCATTTTTTTAAAGGGTCAAGGACCCAATAATTGCAGAAAACTAGCTTCTAAGGTTAGACAAGTTGTTTAAATACATGGGAGTTATTCCACCAAGAACTTGTCCCTTGCTACGTTCATGTTAAAGGGTGATGTAGAACATTGGTAGAAATCCATCAGGACAGTGTTCAAACCACGAGACTTAATAGTGACTTGCGGGATTTTTCTAGAAGCTTTTAACCATCAATATATTCCTTAGACCGACTATAGGAATATTCAGTCAGATTTTTTGGGTCTAACAAAGGGTAATCAGTCGACTAAACAGTATGAGTCTTGGTTGTGAAGATAAAAAGGTGTAAAGATAAGAAGTTTAGTTTGAGACCTTCTATATGAGACAAGTTAGCACCATTTGAATAGCAGCAAGGGGAATTGAAATTTTATGGCAAAGCAAAATTAAAATCAGTTTGAAGAAAATGAGTTCAAAACAATAAAGAGAACTACAAATTTAAATTAATAAAACCAAAACTGTAAAATGAAAATATTTGTGATCAAAAGCCTTAAGAATACTTAAAGAAAATCAAGTAATAAAATGCCCAAAATCCCTTTCAAGGTTGCTGCCCTTACAAAAAAACCCTAAAAAAGAAGAAGGAAAAACTAAGTGCTTCCTTTGTCGTCCAACCTTGCGTTTTTTATAAAAAATTCTTATGTTGTTTCCTTTAGTCTATGCTGTGTTTAGGTTAAGATCAATCTTTCGGTCTTAATAAGCATTCAATTCTAATTCACCTTTAATCATCCCCTTATATCCTATGTGGCATAAGTCTTTGATATGGCCTACTTTTAGTCCTTTTTCATCTAAAGTTATCCCAATTCACTAATATGTCCTATAATATTCAAATTATTCTCATCATGAGTAAGGGATAAGTCAAATTAAAATATTGAAAACTAAGCAAACTTTTACGACTTAAACACAAGAATAACACTAATTTAATAGAGTTATCAATATCAGGAAAGACCGTAGCTATATGGAATAGCCGATCTAGATTTTGGATAAAAAAAGTTTTAAAGTTTAAGACGATGGCATTAGTCAAAGTTCTCTAGCAACATCATTTTATGAGGAAGTTACTTAGGAGTTAGAGAGCTTGATGAAAGAAAAAGTATCCACACATGTTTTGATTAGCCTGATCAATTCGGAGGACCAAATTCCTAAAAGTGGAGAGGATGTGAGAATCACACTTTTCTTACACCATTCATATGTTATTTAATATGATTAAGTAAGTTTACAAATAAAGATGTGCTAATGCACATTCTTTGTAGTTCCAAAAGCTTAAGGTCTTAAGGCTTTGTGGGATTTCCTATAAGTCTGAATCCATTTAGAATATGAATTATCACCATTTGGAGTTTGATTCACATATGGTAAGAACCTTAGTCCAATTTGAGTTCTATTCAACACACTCAGGAATTCGTGCCATCAAATTCCAAAATACATGTTTTGTCCATAACTTGAATAAATTAATTAATTTTGTGAATAATACATGTTGACTTTTGACCATTGAATAAGTATAAGTAAACCCTTGATTGGAGTAGTCAAACCCTAAATTAAAATCAATAAGTCAAATGCTTTTAATTTAGCTTAAACCGAAAGTGCAAAAAATTAAACTAAGCAAAACACTAAGTAAAAAATTACCTACATGGTCGACCACCTAAGCAACAAAAAGAGAAGAGTTTTCAACCTTAGAAAAGTCAAAGGATGACATGTAAATTGATGGAAATATGGGCTGGAATTTTAGCCAAGTTTACAACATTATATTATAACCTAATATTTTTATAAAGTACAGATTAACTACCTAATAAAATTTTCATTGCTTGCTTAAATGAAGGGATAAGCATACATTAGAATTTGGGCTAAAAATTGGATGATGATGGTGTGAGACCCCATGTATGTATGACTTTATTATATGTTAATGGAATCATAAGACGGATGATTTTGATCATATAAATCTGAACAAAATTGCAAAGAGAATGCATGAATATTTATGAATACATGTAATGGCTAAATAAGGGCTGAAGTGGCCACAAATTAAATGAATGGAGTTTAAATCCTTCAGACTAATATAAGGACTCAAACACGAATTGATAATACAAGGCCAGTGAGTTCTATGTACCTTTTATGATTCCACGCGGTACACATAAGTTACATAATACGTGAATCATAAGAAATGGATCTTTTCGTACTCTAAGTGTGAATAGAATGCAAAATGGATAGTGAAACAATTGAATGCAAGTTGTTCTTTGAAATTTTGAGAAAAAAATGCAGTTGGGAACCTGCAAATGAAGGCCAGATCGATCTCTTATTCAAAGCAGATCAATATCTTATTCAAGCAGATCGATCTCAATGTAGTTCTGCCTAGAAAGGATAGATCCTTTCCCAAACACAGATCGATCTCCAATGGTTTTTTGGCTAGAAAGGATTGATCCCTTCCCAAAGAGTAGATCGATCCTATCCCAAAGAGCAGATCAATCCTATCCCATTAGCAAATCGATCCCACAGCCTATATACTGAATGTCGAAAGAGTTTAAAGCAAGGGAAGATCGATCTCTCACCCTAGGAGATCGATCTCATAAGGCCAATTCTATAAAAAGGGCCTGACAGTCGAGTCTTCTTTCATGAAACATTAAACACCTCTCCATTCTTAAAAAGTAACCTAGCTTTCTCACTCTAGAAAATCATCACCTCCCTACCAGATTGGAAAAAAAAGTTGTTTAAGCAAAGTTGTTCATTATGATGAAGATAACACATAGTTTGGAACTAACATTCAAGTTGCTGAATTGAAGGAGCAAAATCTTCCCTTAAGATTTGACCAAGTGAGGAGGTATAAGCTAGGTAAGCTTTCAATACACCAACTTTAAGTATGTTTATCTAGATGTTGTTATGGGTTATTAGTTGTATGTATTATTGGCTAAGAACTACCTAGAGCATGATGAACCAACCATGAAAAAAAAATGGGTTTAGTGTGAGAAAATAAACTAAGGTTGATTTAACGATGAATTGATTATACTGGTGTTAGTAATGCTATATGCATGATTTTGAGATAGTTTTGTGAAATCAAATTATAGAATTGGATGAAGCTATGAAAATGTGCATATAAGGTGTTTGTGAAAATGTATGAATGAATGGAAAACTAAGGTTAAAACATTGCATGCCAAGTGCTAGATAGTATAACTAAGTGAGTTTGTTAGTCGAATTGGCTAGGAATGGCGTGATAGGTGCTCGACCACCATGCCATGGTCAAATGTGATTATAGGCCAAGCTTAATGAAATTGACTCGATAAGGTAAATGGAACTAAAATTTGGTCCAACGAAAGATAATGAGCCTAAGGAGCCCAATAGGCATAGGTGAAACAAATAGAACGGTCAAAATGAACTTAAGAGAGAATTAGGCTCAATAAGATATATTGACTAGGATGAAGTCAAAATATGAGTTATCAGTATTGACTGATCTGATTGATAAATGTTTGCAGCTCCCGAGGATATATCCGGAGCAAATTGAGCCCAATTACCAAAAGCGGGAAAGGAAGAAGAAGTTGCTTTCGAGTGAATTGAGGTAAGGAAATTTTGTTAGTATTTAGAGGTAGCTGTACGTATTTTGAGGGTATTTACAGGGCATTATATTTGCTAGGTTACCTGGAAAAGAAATAATAATTGTTGGTGGAAAATTTCGGATATAGGTGAAAAAGATGATTTTACCTTGAAAGCAAATTTTACAAAAAGGGTAGTAAGGCTAATAATTGCATAACCGTCATGTTGTGATATTTTTATGAAATACAGTGCTTCGATTTAAGTAAAATTGATGGATAGGCAGGCTATTTGATTTCATAATTTCATGAAATAACACGAGTCAAGTGCTAACTTTAGTTTCCAGCTTGTTTTTTGAATTTGAGCCACCTATCAGATTTATATGAGTTTAATTGTATTGGAGCTTTGCTCGCACTGGAGTTCGATATTTTAATATGCATGAAACGTGCTAGAGCCTAGCTCGCACCATATTTTGAGTTGAGATGTTTGTAAGTTGTACTGAAGCTTTTGCTCGTACGTGGGTTTCATTTATTTCTTATGCATATAATTGTACTGGAGCTATGCTGGTACATGATTTGACCATTATTTATTTTGCATAAATTCGTACTGGAGCATTGCTCGTACGAGGATTTTTACCAATTATGCATGAAATCGTGCTAGAGCTTTGCTCGCATGGGGCTTTTCACACTGTGATATGTAATGAGTCATGTTGGATGCCTCATGTAGACTGTGTGTTAACCGGATGAGATGCTCGCATGAGCCGTACTGAATGCCTTGTGTAGACTATTAGTCACACGGATGAGATGCTCTCACGTGCACTTGAGATTGAGTTGGTTATACACGGTATGGGGTAGATAAGACCTACAACAGGCACCCCCGATCATGATATGGGTCCATAGAGTACGTTGTACCATGTATATCACAAGGAGTACGCTGTACCGTGTGGTGATGATGTTGATTTAAAGTCTGGTGGGTAGGATTAACCCACCTCCCTTTACAGCTTGATGCCCCGCACATCGGGATCCGTGTGGTCTGGGATGATAGTGAAATAGTTGACCAACAGAGTCCTCGATTGTATACAGTGACCATCTGTCTCACATGATATCCCATGGTTTTATATGCACGAAATATGATTTACGTTATCGAGGGTAGACCCGAGGGAGGGGTCAAACCTTGTGGGATGTTTGTAAAGGATGATGACTTTTCACGGTTTATGCCTGCTTTCATGTTTTACAGTATATGATATATTTATACGCATGCGGCATAGTTTTACCTATTTCCTCATGTTTAAAACAAAACGTGGATTTAATGATGTGTTGATGAGTTTTACTAAATTTTGATAATGGGTTAAACCTTGAGGGGTTGTTTTATGATGAGTTTTTCGATGTGTTGAGCATGACATATTAACATGATGGTTTTCCATGTTTTCATGCCTATTTTCATGTTTTTCGTACGAGATATATGTATATTCCTGTGGCATAGTTTCAATTATACCTCATGCTCTAGATATAAAAGATTCTTATATCATGACATTATAAACATGTAGATAGTGTAGTTATCTACCTGCTTGCATTATTGCCTTACTGAACATGTGGTTGCTCATCCTTTTCATTTTCCCCCTCTACAGAGCGTACACTGTAGTTAGTGAGTGGCTGAAGAGTTGCATCCAGATATCCGCTGCTTCCCATCACTGAGAGGTATACACACTGGTATCTTTTTGTATCTAAACATGTAATAGCACAATAACCATTTTGGAATGTAATATAGGGGATGTAAATATTAGTAAACACGTACAAGTATTAAATTTCAATTTATAAAATATACCTATTTGTCTTTAAATAAATTAAAGAGATAGATGGCATAGTAGATGGTAAAGAGTGACTAATACTGACTCATAGCCCAACTGTTTGGTGGTGAGAGTGTTCACGATCAGGAAAGAAAGGAAAAAGTAAAAAAGTTGTAATGATTTTAGGTAAAAAGGGGGTCATGACAGAGATTGTGGTATCAGAGCTGAGTTGGCCTGATATGAGTCGGTATTAGTAAGTATAAAAGTTACATCCCCATATTACTATGATTTGTTTAGATATAACTATGTATACTGAGATGGGATTAGACTAATAAATGGTTATGGATGCAAGAATTCAGGCATTATGCTCGTTACCTGCCGTGGTAGAGAGGCGAGTTCACTTGCTAGAGGTCGTAAGGGTAGGTTGAGAGCCGTACAGAGCTACAGACTGATCAGGATCCACAGGACCCTATTAAGAGATGAGGGGATACTGAGGCACACTTTGCTAGGATAGAGCGGAGTATTGAGAGCTTTGTTGAGATAGTCACGCAGACATTAGGGGCTAGTGATAGACGAGGTCTAGCCAGACAACCTGCTGCTATTGGATAGACAGCTACAAAGAGACCTCAGACTACAGAGACCATTACACCGCCACTAGTTCAGGATACAGCTTCTCCTATTACTCCACAGCCGAGCGGTAGTGATCTGGGTTATGACTATGAGTTGAGTAGGTTATGATAGTTACAGGAATTCAGACCTCCAGTCTTTAGAGGAGTGAAGGACCCGGTTGTTGCAGAGGATTGGATATATGGGATAGAGAAGTTGTATAGGTTCTTCAGGTATACATCGATTAAGAGGGTTGACTTTGTCGTATTTATGTTGAAGGGCAAGGTAGAGTACTGGTGGAGATCCACAGTATCTATCCTAAGAACCCGACACTCAGAGATTACATGAGAGGTATTTTTGGAGGCCTTTAGGAGGCAATATATTCCAGCCACAGCACAACGAAAGCTGCGGATAGAGTTTATGAATTTGGTTCAAGGGAACCACTCCGTTGATGAGTATGAGTCGAGGTTCATATTCTTGGGGAGGTATGACCCGGATACGTTAAGCAGTGAGACTCTAAAGGTCTAGAAGTTCATGGATGGGTTGAGACTAACCATCAGATCTAGATTAGCTCCGTTTGACGTCCCCATTTATAAGGAGGCAATGCACAGGGCACAGTTGTGTGAGTAGGAGTTTGAACGAATTGCCTCTGAGTTTAGCAAAGTTAGTAGCAGGAGAGACAGAGACCGAAAGAGATCTGAAGGTGATAGAATGTTAGGAGAGGAGGTTGGAGACTGTTTGGGAAGAGACCTCAGATTGGAGAGGTATAGGAGAGGACTACTAAGCCTCATGTATATCCGACCTTAACACCACCAAGAGGTATAGTCATTGGGGGACCATGGCCTGCTACTAAGTAATGTAGGAGATGTGGTAGATTTCACGGTACCAGGCCTTGTCCGATGACCCCTGGAGTGTGTTACAGATGTGGGAAGCTAGGGCATATCATGAGGTATTTCCCAGAGATGAATGAGACTGCCCCACAGAAGGGCAAAGAGCCGGAGAGAGCTCCTGTTGAGACCTCTGCTCCGATGAGGAGAGCTATAGCTAAGGAAAAAGGGAAATAGGTGGTTGACAGAGGGCGAATGCATGCACTAGACCAGGACACCGTATACCCTTCAACGGATGTGAATAAAGTTACTATCCTGATTTTTGATTTAGAAGCATTTGTGTTATTTAATCCTGGTGCCACGCATTCCTTTATATCGCCTTCATTTGCATGCAAGTTATCGAAGCATGTCAAGCCTACATTATTAGATAGAATGTTGCTGATTTCTACACCTATGAATGATAGTCAGTTGACTAAGTATGTATATAGAGACTGTAGGCTGAAAATAGGGGGAAGATATATGTCAGCCGATCTTATCCTGCTGAATATGAGTGATTTCAATGTAATTTTAGGAATGGACTGGTTGTCTGCGAACCATGCTGTTTTAGATTGTTATGCTAAAATAATAATGTTTTCCGGGGATAGATAGCTTTACTGTGAGTTTTGCTGAAAAGAAATGAAGGAACATGATTATTGCAAATGAGAAGAATATAATTTTAATGCATCATGCTTAAGAGATGAATTTGTTTGTTAATCATGAATGTTACTATGATGACCTATCTTACTAACGATGCAAAATGATAATTCGAAGGGTTCATTACATACGTGATTGACAAAGATAAGGCACATTTAGAATTAAGAGACAGATAATGGTTGTAGAGCTTCCTGATGTTTTTCTGGATCTTTTACCAGGTTTACCACCCGACAGAGAGATGGAGTTTTGTATAGAGTTGGTACCTAGTACAGAGTCGATATCTAGACCACTGTATAGAATTGCTCCGATTGAGTTGGAGGAGCTAAAGAAGCAATTGCAGGAGTTGCTAGATAAAGGGTTTATTAGGCCGAGCGTCTTACCCTGGGGAGCCCCGGTCTAGTTCGTGAGGTAGAAGGATGGGAGTCTCCCACTGTGCATAGATTATTGGCTGTTGAATAGGCTATAGTCAAGAATAAGTACCCCCTTCCACGCGTTGACGATTTATTAGATCAGCTTCAGGGAGCATAGGTCTTTTCTGAGATAGATCTGCGGTCTGGGTACCACCAGTTGAGGATACGGAGTGAAGATGTACCCAGGACAGCATTCCGTACCTGTTATCTCTTTAATATGATGAATTTAAAAGTATACTCTTCCCATTTACAATAATCATATTTCTTCATTTCTTTTCAGCAAAATTTACAATAAGGTTATCTATCCCTGAAAACATTATTGTCTTAGCATAACAATCTAAAATAATATGGTTCGTGGACAACCAATCCATTTTTAAAATTACATCAAAATCACTCATGTTCAATAGAATAAGATTGGTTGTCATATCTTTTGTGACACCCCGGAAGCGCGGAAAATAGGGCTAATTTAAAACTTTTTACTCATCAATTCACAATTAAGGGTGCATTCCTGTGCAGTGTCATACATCATCATAATTATCATGCCTCAGGATCTCATCATAATATAGTATATATTGTATCATTCAATTCCAAGTTAATTAATCCTAATACATCCCATACATCATTATACAATGAATGTCTGTAAATATAACTCTAGTCTGGGTACATGAATATTAAATATCTACCTCAATACACAAAATACGGCCTGGAGCTCAAGTCCTCCACTAGCCTCTAACCCGTACGTCGCAGGGAACTCACTTCACTTGAAGCTATCTGGGGGGGAAGAGAAAACAGGGTGAGCTTCCAAATCGCTCAGTAATGGAGGTAAGGGAACTCAGTTATATAAACCATATCAGACATCACAAATAGGTATTTGTTTATGAAGCTCATTTGAAATCGTAGCATGAAAGTTCTCAAAACATCATCATCTCATAACTCATAAATCATGTGAAAACATGAAGGTAAAAAGGCTCAATATCGAGCACTCACAAGCATGTGTAAATATATGCGATAATGGCTGTTCTCAAAATACGTGATAAAAATCACCTCAGTAAATAGCACGTGACAAGGTCACAAATCACAACTCATGTGTAAAACGAGACTAGGCAATAAAACTAAATTAAAACTCGTCATGGCACATCAAATATGTAATCTCCTCTGGGTGCGCATCCCAGGCATCCTCGTATAGAGGGAACGTCGACAATATGGTCGTATGCATGGTATATTGGACTTATATGTTACCAGAACAAGGCCCGACCTTACATGCTACCAGAGCAATGCCTCGCCTCATGCACACTATCACGTGGTCCCTGGGTCGGTTTCCAGGTGGCCCATTCTCTCGGTCTTACATACTAAAGCAAGGCCACCCAGCGTTACCAGAATGGGGGTCATCTCACGTTACCAAAACGGAGGCATCTCTCGTTACCAAAAACGGAGGAATATCGAACTTACATGCTACCAGAGCAAGGCCTCCCAACGCTACCAAAGCGGAGGAATAATCGGACTTACATGTTACCAGAACAAGGCCTGTGGTCCATGGGTCGATTCCCAGGCGTCCCACTATATCAGTCTTACATGCTACCAGAGCAAAGCCCAATGTGTATTCAACATGACACGCCTAAGTCTCAATCATTAGCCATTATCTAATAAAACGTTATGCCTTCACGTAGAACTCATAATGGTTTTCCCTCAAAAAACTCATTTAAAACATTTGTATACTCAACACAAAACATATTAAAACCGAGTTCCAACCGGCAAAACACGCACACATTTTCTCAAATCTCAATATCGCCTTAACGTAGAGCCCAATTTACTTTTCACGCAAACTCAAGGGTTTATAAAGCAATTTCACACTCAGCTTATAAACTCATAAAATAATGGGCTCCAACCGGCTATAAAAACCGTGTGCAATTATATCACAACACAACACCAAACATGCTTGTATTCTCAAATCGTGGTTCATGCTACAAATAGTTCATCAAAACACATACACAAATGGTTTAGTTTTCCCTTACCTTTTTGCACCTCGTATAGTGCAATCGTTTCCCCCGTATCACGGACTAGCCTCGCATTCCACTCTAGAACTCCCGAGCTATCCAAACGATGTTAAAACATCAATATCATTATCACATTAACCTCAATTCTCAAAATCGAGCATAATTGCTCATAACACCTCAAATTTCTTGATTCTCGTAACTCTACCCCAAGCTACAATCTCATTCACAACATCTCAACGTCCTACATTTCTCATGCCCAATTATCTATGCTAATTCACCACATTGTCTAAATTTTCATTTATAGCTCAAAATTCCCAAAATTGCTAAATATCATTATCACTCCAACGACATTGTAATTTCCTTAATCCCTAATCATTTCCCAACTATTTCGACACAATGTCAACAACTATCATCACCAAAATCATCTCAAATATAAGGATCAAGGTTTAGAAATTACCCAAAACTTGTGGAGAGATTATCTCTTGCCTCGATTCAATCCGTCTTACGATTTCCAAGTATGTTGTTCTCCCTTTGATGAGGAACAACTTTTCTTCTTGCCACAACTTCTGATTTGGACGGAAATGGGTTCTTTGGATGAGTGAGAAAGCCAGGGCTCGGTGAAAATGGGGGTTGGAAGAGAGAGAAAGTGAAATTGCAGGAGAAAGCAGGGATTCCTTATATGGACTGAGGGTAGGAGATCGATCTGGCTTTTGATGAGATCGATCTGCATTTGAATTTGGGGACGGTTTGGGGCAATTTATGCCTAGGAGATCGATCTGTCGAGGGGTGAGATCGATCTCTTTATGGCTTTATGAGATCGATCTGCTCCTTGAGGAGATTGATCTTCTCCCAAACAGAAACATTTGGAGATCGATCCCTTCCTCATGAGATCGATCTTCTCTCAAACAGAATCGTAAGGAGATCGATCCTCTTCCATTGGAGATCGATCTGTTCCTTAAATTCCTCCTTCCTTGTCATTTTTAACTCACCAGATCGATCTCTCCTTCTCCCAGATCGATCTGTCCTCATAGCTTCAAACTTATTTTAAACACTTAACATATAAATCTTCAATTATCATTCCCACAATTCACTTAGCTCAATAAATTATACTTCAAGTTCATATTACATAATTAAAATATGTCTGAAATTCTTATATCTCACATCTTTTCCCTCTATTTTCAGCCTACAATCCCTATATACATACTTAGTCAATTGACTATCATTCATAGGTGCAGAAATTAGAAACATTCTATCTAATGATATAGGCGTTACATGCTTTGGCAACTTACGTATAAATGAAGCTGATATAAAGGAATGCATGGCACCAAGATCAAATAACACAAATGCTTCTAAATAAAAAATTAAGATGGTACCTTTAATCACATCTGCTGATGCGTCTGCGGCGTCCTGGTCTGGTCCATGCATTCACCCTCTGCCAACCACCTATTTCCCTTTCTCCTCAGTTGTAGCTTTCTTTCTCAGAGAAGAAGTCTCAACAGGAGTTCTCTCTGATTCCTTACCCTTTTGTGGGGGAGTCTCAATCATCTCTGGACAATACCTCACAATATGCTCTGGCTTCCCACATCTATAACACACTCCAGGGGTCATCGGATAAGGTTTGGTACCATGAAATCTACCACATCTTCTACAGTGCTCAGTAGTCGGCCATGGTTCTCCAATGACTATACCCCTCGGTGGTGCTAAGGTTAGATATATAGGAGGTCTATAACTCCTCTCTCGTATCTCCTCAATCTTTGGCCTCTTCTCAAAGAACCGTCCTCCTCTCCTAGCCACTCTATCACCTCTGGATCTCTTTTGGTCTCTATCTCTAGCTTGGCTGACCTTCCCCAATTCTGAGGCACTCCTCTCGGAATCCTGCACACACAATTATTCCCTGTGCACTGCCTCTTCATAAGTAGGGATGTCAAACAGAGCTAACCTAGATCTGATGGCTGGTCTCAATCCATCCATGAACTTCTGGACCTTCTGAGTCTCACTGCTCAATGTATCCTGGTCATCGGATAAGGTTTGGTACCATGAAATCTACCACATCTTCTACACTGCTCAGTAGTGGGCCATGGTCCTCCAATGACTATACACCTCGGTGGTGCTAAGGCTAGATATACAGGAGGTCTATCACTCCTCTCCCATATCTCCTCAATCTTTAGCCTCTTTTCAAAGAACCGGCCTCCTCTCCTCGCCACTCTACCACCCCTGTATCTCTTTCGATCTCTATCTCTGGCTCTGCCGACCTTCCCCAATTCTGAGGCACTCCTCTCAAAATCCTGCACACACAATTGCTCTTTGTGCACTGCCTCCTCATAAGTAGGGATGTCAAACGGAGCTAACCTAGATCTGATGGCTGGTCTCAATCCATCCATGAACTTTTAGACTTTCTGAGTCTCACTGCTCAATGTATCTGGGTCATACCTCCCCAAGGATATGAACCTTGACTCATACTCATCAACAGAGAGGTTCCTCTGAACCAAACTCATAACCTCCATCCGCCACTTCTGTTGTACAGTGGCCGGAATATACTGCCTCCTAAAGGCCTTTAAAAATATCTCTCATGTAATCTCTGGGTATCGGGCTCTCAGGATAGATACTGTTGATCTCCACCAGTGCTCTGCCTCGCCCTTTAGCATAAATACGGCAAAGGCAATCCTCTTAATCGATGTATACCTGAAGAACCCATACAACTTCTCCATTTCATACACCCAATCCTGGGCAACAAACGGATCCTTCACTCCTCTAAAGATTGGAGATTTCAACTCCTAGAACTGTCACAACCTATCCAACTCATAGTTATAACCTAGATCACTACCACTCGGTTGTGGAGTGACAGGAGAAGCTGTATCCTGAACTAGGGGTGGTGTAGCAGTCTCTGTAGTCTGAGGTCTCTCTGCAGTTGTCTGTCCAATAGTAGTAGGCTGCCCGACTGGACTTCGTCTATCCCCAACCCCCAACTCCTGCGTGACTATCTCAACAAGGCTCTCAATACTCCACTATATTCTAACGAAGCGTGCCTCAGTATCTTCTGGTCTCTCAACAGGGTCCTATGAAACCTGGTCAATCTGTGGCTCCGCACGGCTCTCATGCTTACCCCTACAGACTCTAGCACGTGAACTCGTCCATCTACCGCGGCGGGTGATAGGTATAATGCCTAATTTCCTATATCCATACCATTTATTAGTCTTATTCCATCTCGGTATACATAGTTATATCTAAACAAAGCACTATAATATGGGGATATAACTTTCTTACTTATTAATACCGACTCATATCAGACCAGCTCAACTCTGATACCAATCTCTGTCATGACCCATTTTACCTAAAATCGCTACAAATTTTTCACTTTTTCATTTCCTTTCCCGATCGTGAATAATTTTCACCAATAACAGTTGGGCTATGAGTCAGTATGAATCACCATTTACCATCCATCATTTAATTATTCAAGAGCAAACACATACATCTAGAAATTTAAGTTTTATACTAATACATGTTTGCTAACATTTACGTCCCCCATATTACATTTCAAAATGATTACTATGCTATTCCATGTTTAGATACAAAATGAAACCAGTGTGTATACCTCTCGGTGATGGGAAGCAGCAGATACCAGGATGTAAGTCCTCAGCCACTCACTAACTACTGTGTGCGCTCTGTAGAGGGGGGAAAATGAAGGAGATGAGCAACCACATGCTCAGTAATGCACTAATGCAAGCATGGTAGATAACTGCACTATCTACATGCTTATAATGTCACGATATAAAAGTCATTTATATCCAGAGCATGAGGAAGTATTAAAACTATGCCATATGTATATACATATATCATGTACTGAAAACATGAAAATAGGCATGTAAACATGTAAAATCATCATGTAAAACCTCTCATGCTCATCATAATAAAACTCATCATAAAACCATCCCTCAAGGTTTAACACCTTCTCAAAACATAGTAAAACTCATCACAAACAACATATCATCCCTTTAAAAACATCCCACAAGGGTCGACCCCTCCCTCGGGTCTACCCTAGATAACACACAAATTGCGTATAGTGCATACAAAACCATGTGATATCATGTGAGATAGAGGGTCATTATATATAATCGAGGACTCTGTTGGCCAACTATGTCACTATCATCTCAGACCACACGGATCCCGGTGTGCTGGGCATCATGCTGTAACGGGAGGTGGGTGATAATTCTATATTTTTAGAATTATTTGTGCTTAATTTCCTAATTAATTATTTAAATCCCTAATTTATTTTGTTAATTATCCCCTTTATTTAATTAAAATTCTCATGTTTGCAGATAAATTAAATCCGGATGAATTTTGAATATTTCGATAGAAAATGGATCGAAATTGGGTTAAAATCGAGATTGAGCCACGCGGACAACACGAGCCATGCCACCTAGCACATCCAATTGGACATGAAGACCGATGACATGGAAATATCTTTTCAAAGAGCCAATGGTGTGATGACAAGTGGCCAAAAAAAGGCCTACTCATCTAGGTTGGAAAATTATAATTTTACCCCTAGTGTGTTTATAAATAGAAAAAGATGGCAATTGAAGAGGTGCATAAAATTTAGGGTAGAATAGCTTTTTAGGTTAATTTCTAAGTTTTCTTCCGAATAGTTTCTTTGAGTTTAAGCATTTTATTCTTTTGTTTTTGTAAAAACTTTACATTGGTTTAATGAATAGTAATTTTCCCATGTTCTTCTCGGTTTTGCAATCTCTTTGCTTTATTGTTGATTCAATGCATTCAAGTTGAATGAAAGTTCTTCATTTTCCAGTCTTAAATAATTTATTTTATGGCAATCAAATTCCTTTATGCTTCTCAGTTTGTTTAAGACATTTTCTCCTTTTATTTCATTTCTATTGCATAGCTTCCTTTTTCCTATCTTAGTTGCTCTCAGGTAGTGCTCCTTATGCATTTGGTTCCTCACTTATTCCTTCCTCTATGCTATTTGGTTTTGGTGCTTTAATGTGGGCAAATGCTAAGCATTATTTCACATTTAAGCAAAGTGGAACCATGATATTAAAGAGCTGGAATAGAGTAAGCCGATGATGATGATTTTTTTCACGTTGATGAAGCTACGGGTTTGAGTGTGTAATGCCAGCAGTTGTTTTGTTTTCTATTTTATATATTTCATTTCGGTTTCAATCTTCTAGTTTGCTATGTTTTCTTGTGCTTTCTTTTCTTTCTATCATTCTTACTTGCATGCATTTTATGTTCAGATCTTGATTGCATTTAAAGTTAGTTTCCATTTTTTTTATTGCCTTCCCTCACATCATGCATCAATTTCATTTACTGCATATTTATTTCAGTTTGATTATTGATTGTTACTTACTATTGGATTGTGAAAAGAATGTAGATGATTGCTCGGTGTAGAGTTTCCCTCTTGACAGCAAATTTACTTCATTTTCAGCCTCTGTTATGCTCTGTTTTATTTCACCAGATACTGTTCATTTCTGTTTTACTGGATATTGTGCATTTTTCCGTGTTTTTAATGTGCTGATTTTGCTGGTTTGCTAATATTTTACTTAGTTTCTTGTTGCTTCAAGTGTAGATTTATATAATCAATGATTGTTGTTTTATAAGAGCATGATGTTAGTTGTAGGATAGCATGACTTAGCCTTACATTTTCACATCTTTCTTTTACTTTTTCGTGACTGGTTATTTGTTTTAGAGATATGTTAGCAGCAGTTTAAAGAAAAGGGATGATGCTCGGACAGGAACCTATCTCCAGTTTGGTGGCGGAAGCATTAAACCGAGAAACAGCAGCTGCAGCAGTGTGAAGACAGTGTCATGCGCAGTAGCCTGGACAAATCGTGAGTATTGCATAGAGCAAGATAGAACCGATAGCAACCTGGAGCAGAATCAACATAACGCCTGGAGAGGACAGAACCGATACAACCTGGAACAGAACCGATAATGCCTGGAGCAGAAGCATTAGACCAAGGAAGAATAGGGGTACAGCTAGACGACGAGCAGGACAGGACAGCACTGCTGCTGGTTCCTTAGCCAGAAACAACATTTTTTGTAGGGTGCAGGAAGGAAGCAGCGAAATCTTGAGTAACCTGGAGCAAGTTGCTGTCTCAGTATTGCATGACAGACCGAGAATGGAGGCCGAACAGCAGGTAAAAGCTTGGACCAGAGGACAAACCGAGACCTCACCTGGAAACCAGAAAATGAAATGAAGAATGAACAGTGTTTGGAAGGATTTATTGGTTGATTTAAATCTAAGGCTTTGTTTGGCATTCAACTCTTGCTTTAATCCATTTTTCTTGCATTTTTAGTATAGTTTAATTAGTTGTTAGTTTAGGATAGTTGTTAGTTGTCAATTTAGATTAGTTCTAGTGTTTTAATTTGTTAATTTAATTCTTAGTCTTAATTTTTATAGTACTTAATTTTGTATTAAATGTTTTAGGATTTTATTTTAGTTTAGATGCATTTAGAGTTAATTTAGATTTAATGTGTTTCATGCATTTTTAATTTAGTCTTTATTTTCATTAAGTTTTGGTTTAGTTTTAATTGCATCTTAGGTTAGTTTAATTGTAGTTTAATTAATCTTGCTTTGTTATTATCATATTTGCATTTTATTTGCGTTAATTAGTTTTAACTGTTTTAATTTCTTTTATAGGTTTTTTATTTTAATTGCGTGGAGCACTATAAGTAATTTTGCTCGATTTTCTTTTTTTTGTTGTTTTATTATTTTCAGTTTTTTTAATTTCAAACTTAGTAGACCACCGATAATCAAAACTTCATAATTTGCTAGGATATACTTAGGGTAAGATTAACCGGTAGTTAATTAGGCTAGTCAACTTCTCTGGGGGACGATAACTCGGGACTCAAATCCCATTATTACTTGTACGACCCGTGCACTTGCGGACAATACCCTTTGGGCGTGTCAAGTTTTTGGGGCCGTTGCCGGGGAAGTTTTAAGTAGTCATTAATTAATATCGGTGAAACTATACTTAGGTGTAATTCTAGCCTGTAAATATTTAGGTTGTAAATATTTAGATCCTTAGTTTAGTTTAGTTAATTTTCTCATAGTTAATTAAAATCAAAAAAATTGAAAAAATTAAAAAACTTAAAAATTTTTCTAAGGACTTTCTGATGTTTGCATGCGGAAAGCAAGGAGTTTTGATTGCTTTCCTCTAGATCCTGAAATTGAACGAACTCTTAGGAAAATTCGAAAGGATTCTAGGAAATTTACATCTCCGCAGTAAAACACGATGGCAGAGAATAGGGAAAGTAGGACCGTTGGAGATTATGCGGTGCCGACGGTCGAAGGATATTATACCGGCATTAGGCCACCACCAGTCCCTGCTAAGAATTTCGAAATTAAGCCTTCCATCCTCCAGATGATCCAGACCTCTTTACAGTTCAATGGGCTTCCGCACGATGACCCACATGCTCACCTTGGGCAATTCCTGGACTTGTGCAACACGTTCAAATGCAATGGATTATCGGATGATGTACTTAGACTTAGACTATTCCCCTTCTCACTTAGGGATAGGGCGAGACACTGGTTGACCTCCCTGCCTCCAGGATCCATTTCTACATGGGACGAGTTGGCCTACCAATTTCTAGCCAAGTTTTTGCCTCCCTCTAAAATGGCCAGACTCCGTAGCGATATATCCTCCTTTGCCCAGTACGACTCTGAATCCCTTTACGAGGCATGGGAACGATATAAGGAGCTTCTTAGGAAGTGCCCTCACCATGGCCTACCTCTATGGCTGTAAGTCCAGACCTTCTACAATGGACTTACAAGCCAAAATAGGACCATAGTAGACGCTGCTTCGGGTGGAGCCTTGATGTGCCAAACAGAGGAGGAGGCTTATGAGCTGCTAGATAAGATGGCGGCTAACAACTATCAATGGTCCTCCGAAAGGCAATTGCCAAAGAAATCGATGGGTATATATGAGCTCGACACTCTGTCCACCTTGACATCTCAAATCGCTAATCTTACAAAGAAGGTGGAGTCGCTCAGTACCCAATCTAATCCTTCCAACAATCCTAACACTGTGTTTTTTGTCCAAAGTCATTTTCTCTCTTGTGATCTATGTAGTGGTACCCACGCTATGGATAGGTGTCCACTTAACCTAGAATTGGTTCAGTACGTTGCCCCTAAGCAACAGAACAACCCTTTTTCAAACACCTATAATCCAGGGTGGAGGAACCATCCTAACTTTTCTTGGAGCCAAAACCAAGGGCAAGCTTTTAATTCTAGACCAGTAGGACCCCCAAGTTTTCAAGCTCCACAGGTTCAGGTACCACCACAGCATCAATTTCATCACCACCCACCACCTCCGTATCCACATCATCCACCTACTCATTCCCATCCATCCCACTTCCATCAACCACCACCACCACAACCCCAGCATTTACTAGCAGCTAATAAGAAACCCTCACTTGAGGAAATGTTCACAACAATCTTGCAAAATCAAGCAGCTTCAATTAAGAACCTAGAGGTTCAGGTAGGATAAATAGTAAACGCTCTTAGTCAATGTCCTCAGGGGACCCTTCCTAGTAACACTGAAGCCAATCCTGTTAGGCAAAGGGAGGGGAAGGAACATGTGAAGACCATCACCCTTAAGAGTGCCAGAGAGCTAGTAACTCCCCTTGTTAAGTTCAGACCTGACCAGCCCATAGTTGAAAAACCCATAGGTTCTAGTGAAGCAGCTTAGAAGGAGCAAGAATCAAAAGATCAAGCTGCAAAGGAAACAAAGCCAAGCAATTCTTCACCTTTACTTGTTTCTTTGTCACAACTTTCTTTATCCTCTGATGCTACAAAAGTTTTCACTACATCTCCTCCTGTTAGAGCACTGGTCCCTTTTCCTCAAAGATTTCAAAATAAAAAATTGGACCAACAATTTGCAAAATTCCTTGAGGTTTTTAAGAAACTTCACATCAACATTCCATTCGCATATGCCTTAGAGCAAATGCCAAGCTATGTGAAGTTTATGAAGGACATCCTCTCTAGGAAAAGAAGACTGGAAGATTACGAGACGGTGGCCTTAACAGAGGAATGTAGCGCCATTATCTAGAGGAGATTACCCCCCAAGCTCAAGGATCCTGAGAGTTTTACCATACCATGCACTATTGACAATTTATTCTTTGGTAGAGCCTTGTGCGATTTAGGAGCTAGTATAAATTTGATGTCATTATCTATCTATCAGAAGTTAGGAATAGGGGATGCCAAGCCCACCACAGTGACCCTCCAGTTGGCTGATCGATCAATTAAATATCCGAAGAGGGTCACTGAGGATGTCTTAGTAAAAGTGGACAAGTTTATTTTTCCTGTAGATTTTATCGTGTTGGACATGGAGGAAGATAGGGAAGTCCCAATTATACTAGGCAGGCCATTCCTAGCGACAGGTAGAACTTTAATAGATGTACAAAAGGGGGAGTTAACAATGAGAGTTCAAGATCAGGAAGTCAAGTTTAATGTGTTCAAATCTCTAAGGTTTCCTGATGACTCTCATGGTTGCTTTAGGATGGATTTAGTGGATAAGGACATTACTGAGGAGTTTTCCAAGACACATCTTTTAAACCCTTTAGAAGCCTCCTTAGTAAAATCTGTTGATCTTAGAGATTATAGTGAAGATGATGATGAGGTCTACGAGACTTTACAATTATTAGAGGTCACTCCTTTTGAGGAATTACCCAATTTGAGATATTAGACCTTTCATCTATTCCAGCTTCAAATATCTTTCCATCCACCAGTGATCCTCCAACATTATAGATAAAACCTTTACCCTCACACCTTAGGTATGCTTACTTAGGTGAATCCTCCACACGACTAGTAATAGTATCTGCAGCTCTCTCCAATGATCAGGAAGCAAAATTACTACAAGTTTTGAGAGAGCATCAGAAGGCTATAGGCTGGTCTATCTCTGACCTTAAGGGTATTAGTCCATCTATTTGTATGCATAAGATACTATTGGAGGAGGGGTATAGGTTATTTATAGAGCACCAGAGTCGATTGAACCCTGTAATGAAAGAAGTTGTTAAGAAGGAGATCATTAAGTGGTTAGTTGCAGGGATCATCTATCCTATTTCTGACAGTGCCTGAGTGAGCCCAGTACAATGTGTCCCTAAGAAGGGAGGGATGACAGTGATCGAGAATGAAAATAATGAGCTCATCCCCACTAGGACTGTTACTGGTTGGTAAGTATGTATGGACTATAGGAAACTCAATAAGGCCACCAGGAAAGACTACTTCCCCTTGCCCTTCATTGACCAAATGTTAGATCGATTAGTTGGTCACAAATTTTATTGTCTGTTGGACGGATATTCTGGGTACAATCAGATAGCTATAGCCCCAGAAGACCAAGAAAAAACTACCTTCACCTGTCCCTATGGGACTTTTACTTTTAGAAGAATGCCTTTTGGCCTATGCAATGCACCAGCTACATTCCAGCGTTGTATGATGGCCATATTTCATGATATGGTAGAGGATTTTCTTCAGGTTTTCATGGACGATTTCTCAGTATTTGGGGATAGCTTTGATTTATGTCTGCTTAATTTGGCATTAGTATTAAGAAGGTGTGAAGAAACGAATTTAGTGCTTAATTGGGAGAAATGCCACTTTATGGTGAAAGAAGGTATAGTGCTTGGGCACAAAATTTCTGTTGGGGGGATAGATGTGGATAAAGTTAAGGTGGAAATTATTGAGAAGTTACCTCCCCCTACATCTGTTAAAAGAATCAGAAGTTTCCTAGGCCATGCAGGATTTTACAGAAGGTTCATTAAGGATTTTTCTCAGATATCTAAGCCTTTATGTAATCTCTTGAAAAAAGACACTACATTTTGCTTTGATGAACAATGCTTAGGAGCATTTAAGGCTTTGAAGGAGAAATTAGTTACAGCCCATGTAATCATAGCTTCAGTTTGGAGTTTACCCTTTGACCTTATGTGTGATGCAAGTGATTATGCTGTTGAGGCTGTACTAGGACAAAAAAAAAGAAAGAGTCTTTTATGCTATCTACTATGCAAGCAAAACTTTGAATGAGGCCCAGTTAAACTATGCTACTACCGAGAAGGAGTTGTTAGCCGTAGTATTTGCTTTTGATAAGTTTCGCTCCTATCTCATTGGTACTAAGGTAATAGTTTTTACTGATCATGCTGCCATTAAGTACTTAGTCTCCAAGAAGGATGCAAAGTCGAGGCTAATTAGATGATTCTCCTACTACAGGAGTTTGACTTGGAGATTAGGGACAAGAAAGGTACAGAGAATCAGGTTGCTGACCATCGATCTAGGTTAGAGAATAGACTTAAAGAAGATGGTACAACTATTAATGAGTCCTTTCCTGATGAGCAGCTATTTACTTTCGGGCACTCTAGATTGCCTTGGTACGGTGACTTTGTGAATTATCTGGTGAGCAACGTGATGCCACCTGATTTGACTGCCCAGCAAAAGAAAACATTTTTGAGTGATGTCAAGTATTATGTTTGGGATGAACCCTTCCTGTACAAGCAATGTAAAGATCAAATTTTGAGAAGGTGTGTTCCTATGGAAGAAGTAGAGGATATACTTAGACATTACCATTTTTCTGATTATGCAGGGCACTTTGGAGGAGAGAGGACAACGGCCAAGGTTTTACAATATGAATATTACTAGCCCACGTTATTTAAGGTTGCCCACTACTTTGTGCTGAAATGTGATAGATGTCAGAGGGTAGGTAATATTTCCAAGAGAAATGAGATGCCTCTGACTAATATTTTAGAAGTAGAACTCTTTGATGTCTGGGGTATTGATTTCATAGGACCATTTGTTCCTTCATATGGCAATCTCTATATTCTAGTGGCTGTGGACTATGTATCGAAATGGGTTGAAGCAATGGCTTTACCAACTAATGATGCCAAGGTGGTAGTAAGTTTTTTAAAGAAGAAAATTTTCACACGATTTGGCACACCTAGGGCTATCATTAGTGATGGAGGATCCCACTTTTGCAATCGAAGTTTTGGTGGGCTATTAAAGAAATATGGGGTCAAACATAAGGTAGCCACTGCTTATCACCCACAGATAAGTGGCCAAGTAGAGTTGTCTAATAGGGAAATTAAGGGGATATTGGAGAAAACAGTGAACCCAAGTAGGAAGGATTGGTCCATTAGGTTAGATGATGCACTTTGGGCCTATAGGACAGCCTTCAAAACACCTTTAGGAATGTCCCCTTATCAGCTTGTTTATGGTAAAGCCTGTCACCTACCAGTAGGGCTTAAGCATAAGGCCTATTGGGCCCTTAAGAACCTGAATTTCAACTTAGAGGTAGCAGGGGATAAGAGGCTGCTACAGCTCAATCAGTTAGACGAATTCAGGCTGCAGGCATATGATAATGCCAAGCTCTACAAGGAAAAGACTAAGCGATGACATGATAAGAAAATTAAGGAGTGAAACTTCGAGCCAGGCTAGTAAGTTCTGTTGTTTAATTCACGCTTGAAGTTGTTCCCAGGAAAGCTCAAGTCTAGGTGGTCAGGTCCCTTTACCATTACACAAGTATTCCCTCATGGAGCCATTGAAATTATGGATGAGACCTTGAATCAACCCTTTAAGGTTAATGGGGGCAGACTGAAATACTATTTTGGGGGAGGGTTTGATCGTCAGCATTCTGTGACCACTTTAGCTGACCCTCCTACTTCTGATCCTGCTACTTAGCTTCTTTTTTCTTTTTGTACTGTTCTTTTCTTTTTTATTTTTTTTGTTGTTTCTTTCTTTATTTATTTTGCGGATTGCTTTTCTAGAATTACCTTTTCAATCAAGCTTCAGTTGTTCAGCATCATCAGAAAGGGGAGTACTCTATTCTTGAGCTTAAATTCTTATATTATCTGCACACTGAGGACACTGTGCACTTTAAGTTTGGGGGAGGGGATATCACTTGAGCAATTTTGTGAAAAATTGGAAAAATTTTTAAAATTTTTTCAAAAATCTGAGAAAGAATTTTTAAATTTTTTTCGATAATATGAGCTTAAATTGTTTGATTTTGGGATGATCTAGTGCTTAGCATGTAGTTTTCTCATATTTCAATGATATGACCCCATGATTTAGTCTGACTTTGATTAACTGAGAAGCATGATTATAAGAAAAGCATGAAGTTGAATTCTCGAATTTGTCTTGATTCTGATTGTGATTTCCTCATCTTATGTACATGTCATGTCATGAATCCGTATATTTATTTAGAGAAAGCTTATATGGACATAGGATTGCATTTGTTCAGTTGATTTTGTGTATCATATTCTAGAATTTGCTTGATCTAATCTTGAGGCGAAATATTAGATCGCACTTAATTAGGGAGATGATTTAGGCCATCTTTGGATCGTTTGAGCCTTTCGAGCCATCACTGTACATACTTTACCCCTAGTCACCCATCTGGGCCAAATAAACTGTTCTCTGTAAATACACTTGCTTATAATTTTCCTTAGTTTAAATACTTTTTTTCCTATCCCCTACCCCGAAAGCATGGAAAGTCATTGGATATATTTTGAGCTATATGGGTATTCAGTGATAGTGAAGGAGTATGTAAAAAAAAAAATGAAAGAAAAAAAAAGAAAAAGAAAAGAAGAAAGAAGAAAAATACAAAAAAAAAATGTTTAGCAAGAGAAATAAGTTTGGGGGAAATGATTTGAGCTCTTACATTATGATCCTAGAAGTAATGCATGGTAAGGGGTGAATAAACCTAAATCGACTTTATCATACCTTAGCCCCAGCCTTACATTACAAGCTTAATGAAGTCATATTAATCTTTGGTTAAGTGTGACTACATTAGTGGAGAGAGAAGTGAAAAACAAACTTATGGGAATGATCACATGTCATTAACTTTGCATTCACTGTGTTGCATAATCTGATCCGGGTAATGTACTGTGAATTGACTTGGACATTTTTCACACACTCACGAGGAGTCTAATTTGGGTTAGGATTGATGATTGAATAATTCTAAGTGCTGGACTTGTAATTGTGAATATTTGATTTCATAGTCTGTACTTTTTCTTTGAGGATGATATTGGGAAAATTATTGTGTTTTGTACTTGTCATTCCTATAATCATTTTGTTTTGCTTGAGGACAAGCAAAAGCTCAAGTTTGGAAGTGTGATAATTCTATATTTTTAGAATTATTTGTGCTTAATTTGCTAATTAATTATTTAAATCCCCAATTTATTTTGTTAATTATCCCCTTTATTTAATTAAAATTCTCATGTTTGCAGATAAATTAAATCCGGATGAATTTTGAATATTTCGGTAGAAAATGGATCGGAATTGGGCTAAAATTAAGATTGAGCCACGCGGACAACACGAGTCATGCCACCTAGCACATCCAATTGGACAAGAAGACCGATGACATGAAAATATCTTTTCTAGGAGCCAATGGTGTGATGACAAGTGGCCAAAAAAAGCCAACTCATCTAGGATGGAAAAGTACAATTTTACCCCAGTGTGTTTATAAATAGAAAAAGATGGAAATTGAAGAGGTGTGTAAAATTTAGGGTAGAATAGCTTTTTAGGTTAATTTTTAAGTTTTCTTCCGAATAGTTTCTTTGAGTTTAAGCAATTTCTTCTATTGTTTTTGTAAAAACTTTACATTGGTTTAATGAATAGTGATTTTCCCATGTTCTTCTCAGTTTTGCAATCTCTTTGCTTTATTGTTGATTCAATGCATTCAAGTTGAATGAAATTTCTTCATTTTCCAGTCTTAAATAGTTTATTTTATGGCAATCAAATTCCTTTATGCTTCTCGGTTTGTTTAAGACATTTTCTCCTTTTATTTCATTTCTATTGCATAGCTTCCATTTTCCTATCTTAGTTGCTCTCGGGTAGTGCTCTTTGTGCATTTGGTTCCTCACTTATTCCTTCCTCTATGCTATTTGGTTTTGGTGCTTTAATGTGGGCAAATGCTAAGCATTATTTCACATTTAAGCAAAGTGGAACCATGGCATTAAAGAGCTGGAATAGAGTAAGCCGATGATGATGATTTTTTTTCACGTTGATGAAGCTACGGGTTTGAGTGTGAAATGCCAGCAGTTGTTTTGTTTTCTGTTTTAGATATTTCATTCCGGTTTCAATCTTCTAGTTTGTTATGTTTACTTGTGCTTTCTTTTCTTTCTATCATTCTTACTTGCATGCATTTTATGTTTAGATCTTGATTGCATTTAGAGTTAGTTTCCATTTTTTTTATTGCCTTCCCTCACGTCATGCATCAATTTCATTTACTGCATATTTATTTCAATTTGATTATTGATTGTTACTTGCTGTTGGATTGTGAAAAGAATGTAGATGATTGCTCGGTGTAGAGTTTCCCTCTTGACAGCAAATTTACTTCATTTTCAGCCTCTGTTGTGCTCTGTTTTATTCCTCCACATACTGTTCATTTCTGTTTTGCAGGATATTGTGCATTTTTCCATGTTTTTAATTTGTTGATTTTGCTGGTTTGCTAATGTTTTACTTAGTTTCTTGTTGCTTCAAGTGTAGCTTTATATAATCAATTATTGTTGTTTTATAAGAGCATGATGTTAGTTTTAGGATAGCATGACTTAGCCTTACATTTTCACATCTTTCTTTCACTTTTTCGTGACTGGTTATTTGTTTTAGAGATATGGTAGCAGCAGTTTAAACAAAAGGGATGATGCTCGGACAGGAACCTATCTCCAGTTTGGTGGTCGAAGCATTAAACCGAGAAACAACAGCTGCAGCAGTGTAAAGACAGTGGCCTGCGCAGTAGCCTGGACAAACCGTGAGCATTACATAGAGCAAGACAGAACTGATAGCAACCTGGAGCAGAATCAACATAACGCCTGGAGAGGACAGAACCGATACAACCTGGAACAGAACCGATAACGCCTGGAGCAGAAGCATTAGACCAAGGAAGAATCGGGGTACAGCTGGACGACGAGCAGGACAGGACAGCACTGCTGTTGGTTCCTTAGCCGGAAACAACGTTTTTTGTAGGGTGCAGGAAGGAAGCGGCGAAATCCAGAGTAGCCTGGAGCAAGTTGCAGTCTCAGTATTGCATGACAGAACAAGAATGGAGACCGAACAGCAGGCAAATGCCTGGACCAGAGGAGATACTGAGGCCTCACCTGGAAAACAGAAAATGAAATGAAGAATGAACAGTGTTTGGAGGGATTTATTGGTTGATTTAAATCTAAGGCTTTCTTTGGCATTCAACTCTTGCATTAATCCATTTTTCTTGCATTTTTAGTATAGTTTAATTAGTTGTTAGTTTAGGATAGTTGTTAGTTGTCAATTTAGATTAGTTCTAGTGTTTTAATTTGTTAATTTAATTTTTAGTCTTAATTTTTATAGTAGTTAATTTTATATTAAATGTTTTAGGATTTTATTTTAGTTTAGATGCATTTAGAGTTAATTTAGATTTAATGTGTTTCATGCATTTTTAATTTAGTCTTTATTTTCATTAAGTTCTGGTTAAGTTTTAATTGCATCTTAGGTTAGTTTAATTGTAGTTTAATTAATCTTGCTTTGTTATTTTCATATTTGCATTTTATTTGCGTTAATTAGTTTTAACTGTTTTAATTTCTTTTGTAGGTTTTTTTTAATTGCGTGGAGCACTGTAAGTAATTTTGCTCGATTTTCTTTATTTTATGGTTTTATTATTTTCAGTATTTTTAATTTCAAACTTAGTAGACCACCGATAATCAAAACTTCAAATTTGCTAGGATATACTTAGGATAAGATTAACCGGTAGTTAATTAGGCTAGTCAACTTCTCTGTGGGACGATAACTCGGGACTCAAATCCCATTATTACTTGTACGACCCGTGCACTTGCGGACAATACCCTTTGGGCATGTCAGTGGGTTAATCCTACTCGATAGACTTTAAATCAACATCAATCACCACACGGTACACTGTATTCCATGTGATATACATGGTACAACGTACTCCATAGACCCATATCACAGTTGGGGGTTCCTGCCGTAGATTTTATCTACCCCATACCATGTATAACCGACTCAGTCTCCAGTGCATGTACGAGCATCTCATCCGTGTGACTAATAGTCTACACGAGGCTTCCAGCACATCTCGTGTGAGCATCTCATCTGTGTGACACACAGTCTACACGAGGCATCCAGCATGGCTCATTACATACCACAGTGTGAAAAGCCCAGTGCGAGCAAAGCTCTAGCACGATTTCATGCATAATCGGTAAAATCCTCGTACAAGCAATGCTCCAGTACGGCTTTATGCGAAATAGACAATGATCAAATCACGTACGAGCATAGCTCCAATATAGTTATATGCATAAGACATAAATCCCACGTATGAGCAAAAGCTCCAGTACGGCTTGCAAGTATCTCAACTCAAAATATAGTGCGAGTTAGGCTCCAGCACATTTCATGTATGTCAAATATCGAAAACCAGTGCGAGCAAAGCTACTGCACGATTAAACTCATATAAATATGATTGGCGGCTCTATTTCAACAAAATACGCTCAAAACCAAAGCTAGCTCCTGACTCGTGCTATTTCATGAAGTTATGAAATCAATTAGCCAGCCTATCCGTCAATTTTTGCTTGAATCAAAGCAATATATTTCATAAAGATATCAAAACATGACATTCATGTAGCCTTACTACCCTTTTTATAAGATTTACTTCCAAAACAAAACATCTTTTTCATCTATACCCGAAATCATTCGCACAAATCATTATTCCTTTTCTAGGTAACGAAACAAATTCAATACCCTATAAGTACCCTTAAAATACGTGCAGCTACCTCTAGATACTCATAAAATTCCCTTACCTAAAAATCGCGTTGAGTAATTCCAGTTCCTTAGAGCTGCTCGATCGTACAATCCTATTCGCTCCCAATGAAATCTTCGAAGCTGCACGAAATTTCTTATCACATTAAATACAGTTCATTTATCTGTATCACTTTCGCTACAATCGATTTAACTTGTTGGGCCCTACTTTATCTTAAGTCCATTTCGATTATACTATTCATTTCTCGAGAATCTATTGGACTCATCAAGTCCCATGATTCGTATTAAGCCGGCATTAAGCTCATAATGCCTTAAGTTCATCATTCTCTTTTACTAAGGCATTTCATCCTACACCTCTTATGCATATTTCATAACTCCATCAAATCCTATTAATTGATTCCTAAGATCATCTCAAAATCATGCATTTAACATCACTATCACCATAGCATAATCATTTCATCAATAAATCCACTATAGCTCACTTTCTCACACTAACCTGTTTTTAGGTCATAGAAGATTCATCATACTCTAGGTAGTTTCAACCAACAATACATACACCAAATAACTCATAACAATGCATAGATAAACATACTTGAAGTTGGTGTATCGAAAACTCACAGAGCTTTACTTTTCTCTTGCCCGAAATTTGAAGACCCTTTTGCTCCTTCAATCCAACAAGTTGAATGTTGATTCCAAACTATGTTGTCCTCCTTATTACAAGGAATAACTTTGCCCAAATAGCTTTTTCTTAAATCTTTTTAGAAAGGGGGTGGTATTCTATAGTGAGAAAGCTTGGTTGCTTTGCTAAAATGGAGAGGTTTTGGGATTCTGGGGAAGAAGGCTCGACTGTCTGCCCTTTTTATAGACATCGTATTATGAGATCGATCTCCAAGGGTAAGAGATTGATCTTCCCTTGCATTGAACTCTCTCGGCATTCAGTTTGTTGAAGGTGGGATCGATCCTTGCCTGGCAGAAGGTTTTAGAGATCGATCTAGCTTTGGGAAGAGATCGATCTTTGCTAGGCAGAAACAACTGGAGATCGATCTGCTCATGGGGAGAGATCGATTTGCTCTTTGCAAAATGATGGGGATCGATCTATTTTGAAGAAGAGATCGATCCTCTCTAGGCAGAATTAAATGGAGATCGATCTGCTTTGAATAGGGGATCGATCTGGCCTTCATCTGCAGGTTTCCAATTGTAGATTTTCCAGAATTTCAAGGGAAAAACTTGTCTTTGATTGCTTCACTAGTCATTTTGCTTCCTATTCACACCTAGAGTACAAAAAGATTCATTTCTTATGATTCTTGTGTTAAGGAACTTGTGTGTACTGCTTGAAATAAAAAAAAAGGAACACAAAATTCACAGTCCTTGCATCACTATTTCATGTTTTAAGTCCTTATATTCAGTCTGTATGTTTGAGTTCCATTTGTTTAGTCAGTGGCTACTTCAGCCCTTATTTTGCCGTTACATGTATTCATGAGTAGTCATGCATTCTCTTTGCAATCTCATTCACATATATATATATATATGATCAAAATCATCTGTCTTATTTTTCCATCAATATATAACAAAGTCATACATACATGGGGTCTCACAAAGGAGAAGGTGTTGAGGTCGAAGACGATTCCTTTAGAGAAAGTTCTTTTGCAATATCACACTCTGGAGGAAGCTACCTGGGAGTTGGAGAGTATGATACAGGAGAAGTATCCAGAGTTGTTCTCAGACTGATTTGGTTCTAATTTGGAGGACTAAATTTCTTTAGAGGGGGAGATTTGTGAGACCCCATTGGTTGCGTCCTAACTACCTAGACGTGTAATCCGCAAGTGCACGGGTCACACAAGTAATAACGAGAATTGAGTTCCAGATTATCGTCCCACAAAGAACACAATTAGTCTAACTAAGTACCAGTTAATTTTACCCTAAGTATGTTCTTGCAAATTATGAATATTAAGAGGGTGATCTACAAGGTTTGAATTGAAAATACTGTAAGACAATAAAAATATGAAAACTATAAAGTAAATAACACAGAGCAAAAATTACTTACAGAGCTCCAAGCAAATGAAAGCGATAATCTGCAAAAGAAAAACACTGAAACTAGAATTAATTAGTGTGAATAGACTAAGATGCAAAAATATAAGAGAATGTAAAATAAAATGAATAAAACTAGAAAATTCTAATATGAAAATAAAATTTCATGTATTTAATCTAATTAATTAAAAAATGCAAAGTAATCTAACCTAAGGCTTAAAGAAGTAAATTTCTAATAAAAATTCTAAAAATTCCTAAGTATAACTTTAACCCTAAAAGCCTAAAATCGTGACCCTAAATTAAATATAACTCTAGATAATTACTAAATTAATAAAATGCCTAAATAAATAATAAAATAAAATCTAAATGATCCATGAGAAATTAATATTTTTGGATTTTTAGAGTTTAAAATGAAAACTAACCTAAGGATGCATAAAATGATTCTACCCCTAATCAACTCCAAATGCAATACATAAGCACTACACTTAAAATTAAGTCTTAAATCCTACTGCATTCATAATTAAAATTAAGTCTTATACTAAAAAGCAAAGAAAATCAAGTTAGCTTGCAAATTAATTCAAGAATAATAATTTAACCTCTAATACTATTACCTAGATTAACAAATAGTAATATAAGAAAATCTAACATTTAACAAATAATATAAAAACATGATAAACAAATTCTAAAATCCCAATAGTGCCAAAAAAACACAAACCTGTACTGCTCACTGCTATGCAACCCGTCCCTGTAGTGTACAACCTCAACTAACCCGAGACAACATTCCTGCACCTGCTTCAGGACTGGCCATCCTTATCACTAGCTGCTGCCGCATCTTTATTCTCTGTACAACAGTACTTTCACTCCCGAATAACATCTCTAGCAAGCAGTCATGGACTGTGTCAGACCCATATTTTATGTAGCTTGTTCCTTATGATTTATACATGTACAGACATGTATTGAGTTATTTAAATCATAAGAAGAGTATTTACTAGATTTAAGTGCTAGTGAAATGCTTTAACACGCAAAAGCTACAGAAAAAGCCTAATGTGAGCTATAAGAGTCACAGGCTAAACCAAGGGGATCTGAATTATTCTGACTGAAAATAAGAATTTAAAATGAGAAAATATAGAGAGCTCATGAAGGAAAGTCAGTTTAATTTAGTTTCAAACACAGAGAATGAGAGTAAAAGCTAAAAAGGGTAAAATAGACCTTTTTAGCAAGTTAAGATGGTTCGGGTGTAATTATCTACCGGGAACGGTTGAAACGTAAAGAGGAGAGTGTAAGACATAAGATATGACACTTTCAGAATTTTAAGAAAAGTCAACTTGGTCAATGGTTAAGGAAAAAGTCAACTATAGTTAAGAAAAGTGGACTTTTACCATAGTTGACTAACCATGGTTAGAAATTAACCCAAGTATGGAGAAAAAATTGGGAAAAAATATTCTTGGTCAGAATACAAGATAATCATCCTTGAAAGTAAGGAAAATTTATTCGGAAGGATTCCAAATTTAATTTAATGGATAAAAACGTAATGGGCCAAAGTTGGAAATTTTAAAGCCCATTAAGGTATTATAAGTGTGGGCCGAATTTGGAAAGCCCAATGGGTCAAATTGTTGGGCCAATTTGTGGGCCTAATATTGATACAATTGAAGGCCCAATAGGTAGTAAAAATTTCAGCCCAAAAGCCCAAAGGAAAAGTGTAAGACCCGAATTTATTTAAAATGCGAAATGAATGAGTATTCGTGAAGGGAAGTCGGGTTAAATTAATCCCAAACACGTACAATGGTAAAATGGTCAAAAGATCAAAATTCGGGATAAATTCGATAAGAAAAATTTAATTAAAAATAAGGATTTAGGATATCTTGATCAATAATAAGGAAATTATATAATTTTGAGTCCAATTGATCAAGATCCAAAATTTTTAGAAATACCGAAAAGTCACCCGAGATAATATCTCGAAAATACGGAGAAATTATACCCGAAAAAAGGTTAAAAATATAATAAATAAATTAAAAAAAAATTAAAAAAATTAATTTGAATAAAATAATAATTTTGGTAGATATTTTTGGCAAAATAATAATAAAATAATGAATATAATAATAATAAACTAATTTATAAATAATAATAAATAATAATAATAATAATTGTAAAAAAAAAATCAAATCAGAAAATGTTATCGGGGAGAGAGAAAGAGGAGAGAAACGGAAGAACAAAATCGAGGAGACCACCGGCGAGCCGTCCGGCGACCAACGGCCAGGCGAAACGCCGAAAAAGGAAGAGGAGAGGCCAGCGACCTCCCTGGTACCGGCAGTGAAGCCCACCGATGCCGAAATTCGGCGGATCGAGGGAGAAAAGCCGCGGATAGGAGAAGGCAAATCGGCGTCGAAGGTTCCCCACGTGATGCCGAGCAGATTGGCGGTGGTCACGGCTGGCGAAACCGGCGGACGGCGCCGAAAACGGCGAAAAGAGGAAATGGATACCGACGGTGGAGAGAACAGGCCGGACCGACGACTTTTCGGCGGCCTTGGATGAAACCGAGGGCAGATTTGAGATGCGGACGACCCAGCAGAGCCACTGGTGGCGAAAGTCGGCGGAGAACTGGCCGGCAAGGTCGTGAACCGGTCGAACCGGAGTAAACCGACGGTCTGAACCGGGTTGAACCGGACTGAACCGGTTCAGCCAAGAAAGAAGGGAAAAAGGGAAAAAAAGAGAAAAAGGAAAAAGGGAAAGAATTTTCGGGGATACACCGGACTTCGGGTAAGTCGGTAAGAGGTCAAAAGTGATCGATTTGAATTTCGAGAAATTTATTTAAATTATATTTGATCGAAAATTGTGAGATCTGAGAATTTTAGATATATTTGAATGATGTAATATGAACTTGAAGTGTAATTTATTGAGCTAAGTGAATTGGGGAATGATAATTGGAGATTTATATGTTAAGTGTTTAAAATAAGTGTGAAGTTATGAGGACAGATCGATCTGGGAGAAGGAGAGATCGATCTGGTGAGTTAAAAATGACTAGGAAAGAGGAATTTAAGGAGCAGATCGATCTCCAATGGAAGAGGATCGATCTCCTTATGATTCTATTTGAGAGAAGATCGATCTCAAGAGGAAGAGATCGATCTCCAAATGATTCTGTTTGGGAGAAGATCGATCTCCTCAAGGAGCAGATCGATCTCATAAAGCCATAAAGAGATCGATCTCACTCCTCGACAGATCGATCTCCTAGGCATAAAAATTCAAATACAAATCGATCTCATCAAGAGCCAGATCGATCTCCTACCCTCAGCCTATATAAGGAACTCCTGTTTTTCTCCTGCAATCTCACTTTCTCTCTCTTCCAACCCCCATTTTCACCGAAACCTAGCTTTCTCACTCATCCAAAAGCACCCATTTCCGTCCAAATCAAAAGTTGTGGTAAGAAGGAAAGTTGTTCCTCATCAAAGGGAGAACAACATACTTGGAAATCGAAAGACGGATCGAATCGAGGCAAGAGATAAGGTCTCCACAAGTTTTGGGTAATTTCAAAACCTCGATCTTGATATCTGAGATGATTTTGATGATAATGGTTGTTGTCATTGTGTTGAAATAACTGAGAAATGATTAGGGATTGAAGAAATTACAATGTGGTTGGAGTGATAATGATATTTAGCAATTTTGGGAATTTGAGCTATAAATAGAAATTTAGACAATGTGGTGAATTAGCATAGATAATTGGCATAAGAAATGTAGAACGTTGAGATGTTGTGAATGAGAGTGTAGTTTGGGGTAGAGTTACGAGAATCAAGAGATTTGAGGTGTTATGAGCAATTATGCTCGATTTTGAGAATTAAGGTTGATGAGATAATTGAGTATTGATTTTTAACATCGTTTGGACAGCTCGGGAGTTTCAGAGTGGAATGCGAGGCTAGTCCATGATAGAGGGGAAACGATTGCACTATACGAGGTGCAAAGAGGTAAGGGAAACTAAACCATTTGTGAATGTGATTTGCGAACTACTATAGCATGATTTGTGATTTATAAAACAAGCATGTTGAGTGTTGTGTTGTGATACAATTGCACACGATTTTTATAGCCGGTTGGAGCCCATTATTTTATGTGTTTATAAGCTGAGTGTGAAATTGCTTTATAAACCGTTGAATTTTGTGTGAGTAATGAATTGGGCTCTACGTTAAGGCAATATCGAGATTTGAGAAATGTGTGCGTGCTTTGCCGGTTGGAACTCGGTTTTATTATGTTTTGTGTTGAGTACAAAACGGTTTTCAAATGAGTTTTATGAGAGAAAAATCACTATGAGTTCTACGTGAAGGCAAACTAGTCTTATGTGATTAAGACTTAGGTGTGTAATTCTGAGTACACACCGGGCATTGCTCTGGTAGCATGTAAGCCAGATTCTTCTCCGTCCTGGTAACGTGAGAATAACCCATTCTGTGGCTATGCCACGTGAGAAACCCCATTTGGTGGCCGTTGCCACGTGAGAAACCCTATTTGGTGGCCGTTGCCACGTGAGAAACCCCATTTGGTGGCCGTTGCCACGTGAGAAACCCTATTTGGTGGCCGTTGCCACGTGAGAAATCCTATTTGGTGGCCGTTGCCACGTGAGAAACCCTATTTGGTGGCCGTTGCCACGTGAGAAACCCCATTTGGTGGCCGTTGCCACGTGAGAACCCTATTTGGTGGCCATTGCCACGTGAGAAACCCTAATTGGTGGCCGTTGCCACGTGAAACCCTATCCTGTGGCTGTGCCACGTGTAAATTTAACTCAGTGGCTATGCCGCGTGTGCTTAATGGCTGTGCCACGTGTGAATTTCAATCAGTGGCTATGCCACGTGTGTTTAATGGCTGTGCCACGTGCATTATTATTACAGTGATTTTATCACGTTAATTGAGAAAGCGTTTATCGCATTATTTTCACATGCTTTGTTATTGCTCTAGACTGAGCCTTTTTACTTCATGTTTTCACATGATTTGAGACATGAGAATGTCATTTTGAGTACTTTCATGCTATGGTTTTCAAATGAGATTAATGAGTTTCACATACAAATAAATATTTTGTGATGTGCATTTTGGTTTATGAAATGAGTCCCTTACCCCCTTTACTGAGCGATTTAGAAGCTCACCCTATTTTCTTTCCCCCCAGATTTTTTCAAGTGAAAAGGGTTTTCCTGCGACGTACGGAGTAGTGGCTAGTGGAGGACTTGAGCTCCAGGCTATATATTGTATTTTGAGGTATCTTTTATCTTTTCATGTACCCAGACAATTACTGTAATTGCAGACACTTGATGTATAACATTGTATGGGATGTATTAGGATTAATTAACTTGAGATCAAGTAATGTATATGATATAATATATACTATTCAATGACGAGATCCTGAGGTATAATATAGGTGATGATGTATGACACTACACAGGAATGCACTCTTAATTGTGAATTAATGAATAAAAAGTTTTAAAATTGCCCTATTTTTCGCGTTTCCGGGGCGTGACAGAGTTTTCTTGGTATCAGAGCTTAGGGTGTCTAGTACTGTCAGTGTCGGTTGAGTGAAATAGAATACATCCCAAGTGTCTGTAATAGTCTGGTCATGAACTGAAATTGAGGATTGAGATTTCAATCGATTTTGATATGTACGCGCAGGAGACGAGTTAAGATAGAGAATGAATGGACGACGAGGTCGTTCGAGGAGGCAGGCAGAGTCCCCTCCGCCACCTGTCCCACAACCAGAGAGTCCTAACTCTCGATTTAATCGGATTGAGATCGATGTGAGGCAAGGTTTTGAGCAGATGGCAGCGTTATTCACGCAACACTTTGGAGTTAATGCCTCGGGTACTACTCCTACACCACCACAAGGACCTCCCATACCCCCAATACCTCCCATCACTCAGCCTGATGATAGAAGTATGGTCCGACTGAAGGATTTTCTAAAGATGAATCCACCCATGTTTAAGGGAAAGAAGGATCCTACAGAGGCTGAGGAGTGGCTGACGGAGTTGAGAATTATATTTGATTATCTGGGGTGCACCGATGCTGAGAGGGTCAGTATGAGTATCTATATGTTGAAAGGGAGAGCTCGAGATTGGTGGGGTACTACCCAGGGTATTCTGATGTCCCGCCAGGATGTGATTGGCTGGGAAGAGTTTCAGACAGCCTTTAGGACCCAATATGTACCACGAGCCACCCAGAGAAAGAAATAGGTCGAGTTTTTTAGTTTGGTACAGGGTGACATGTCTGTGGATGACTATGAGAGCCAATTCACCGCGCTATTGATATGACCCAGAGACCTTTAAGAATGAAAAGCTCCGCACAGAGAAATTTGTGTATGGATTGAAGCCCATCATTAGAGATAGATTGATAGGGCTATGTATTACTGAGTTTGGAGATACTCTGAGACGAGCACAAGAGATTGAAAGAGGAATTGAAATGGTACAATCCCAGAATGAGCTCAGAGTGGTGAATAGAGATAAGGGCAAGAGGCCAGCAATTTTCCAAACAGAGGCTCGGAGAGGTTCCTTCAGAAGAGGAAGGATTGAGGTACAGAAGGGCAGATTAGAGAGACCTAGAGGTTACCCTAACATTAGAGAGACCCCTCGAGATGTCAGGCCTGAGACAAGGTTTTGCAGAAATTATGGCCGAATGCATGAGGGAAGTTGTACTGGGTCGATCCATGGATGTTTTAGATGTGGAGACATGGGTCACATGGTGAAGGATTGCCCTCAACCTCATAAACCACATGTCTTGGAGCCTACTAGACAGCAGCCTCAGAAAGTGAATCCCCAGAGACGGGCCACTACTACAGAGAAAGGAAAGAGACCTGTTACCCAGGGGCGTGTGTTTGCCCTAAATAAGGAGACTGCTGACACTTCTGCAGAAACTATAAGAGGTACACTCTCTGTCTGTAATCATAAGGCTCATGTGTTGATTGATTCAGGATCCACGCATTCGTTTATTTCTGAGCATTTTGCATGTAGATTAAACTTGAAGTTTGAACCTCTAGAATATATACTACATGTAAATACCCCTATGCGTGAATCCCAGAGAACTGAGTTAATCTGTAGAGGATGTGCGATAAAGGTGGGAGATAGAGGGATGTTAGCAGATCTAATCATGTTGAATATACATGGATTTGATGTAATTTTGGGAATGGATTGGTTGGCAGCCAATCGAGTGAGCTTAGATTGCTACACTAAGGTTGTAACTTTCTCCCTACCTGAACCTTACAGTGTACGATTGAGATATTGAGGAAATGAATATGTGGAATTCTAGTAAGTAATTTGAGAATTTTAATATTATTTTGGAGAATATTAAATATGATTGTTCATGTGAAGGTTATGAGACACTCATCTCAGACGATAAGCGGGAACATCCAAGGATTGAGGATATACCTGTGGTTTGCGAATTTTTGGATGTTTTCCCAGATGAATTGCCAGGTTTACCACCAGAGAGAGAGCTGGAGTTTACCATTGATTTGGTACCAGATACTCAGCCGATCTCTAAACCTCCCTACATGATGGCATTAGTGGAACTTGAGGAATTGAAGAAACAACTACAAGAGTTATTGGATCAAGGGTTCATTAGGCCCAGCGTTTCACCGTGGGGAGCACCGGTTTTATTTGTTAAGAAGAAGGATGGTAGTCTCAGATTATACGTAGACTATCGGTTGTTGAATAAAGCCATGGTGAAGAATAAATACCCATTGCCCAGGATTGATGATCTACTTGATTAGCTAAGAGGGGCATCAGCCTTTTCTAAGATTGATTTGAGATCGGGCTATCACCAATTGAGGATCAAGGAAGAAGATATTCCAAAGACGGCCTTCAGGACGAGGTATGGCCATTATGAATTTTTGGTGATGTCCTTTGGATTGACGAACGCCCCTGCAGCATTTATGAGATTGATGAACGAGGTGTTCAGAGACTATCTGGATAAATTTGTGATAGTCTTTATTGATGATATCTTGGTATACTCTCAGTCGTATGAGGAGCATGCACAGCATTTGTGGTTAGTGCTACAGATACTCCGATATAAGCAATTATATGGAAAGCTTAGTAAGTGTGAGTTTTGGCTGGATCAGATAGCTTTCCTTGGTCATATAGTCTCAGAGGAAGGAGTATCAGTAGACCCAAGCAAGGTGAAGGTTGTACTTAATTGGGAGAGACCGAGGACAGTTACTGAGGTACAAAGCTTCCTTGGTTTGGCAGGGTATTACAGAAGATTTGTGGAAGGATTTTCCCGGATTGCCGCCCCTTTGACTAAGCTCACGCGCAAAGAGACTCCATTTATATGGACTGATCAATGTGAGCTCAGTTTTCAAGAATTAAGAGGAGGATGACAACGGCACCTGTGTTAACTATTCCTGAGGGATTAGGAGGATTCTCGGTGTATAGTGATGCATCTCATCAAGGATTGGGGTGTGTGCTTATGCAGCACGGAAGAGTGGTCGCATATGGATCGCGACGATTGAAAGACCATGAGCGGAATTACCCCACGCATGATTTGGAGTTAGCCGCTGTGGTATTTGCTTTGAAGATCTGGCGACACTACTTATATGGGGAAAGATTCCAGATCTTCACTGATCACAAGAGTTTGAGATATCTCTTTGATCAGAAAGAGTTAAACATGAGACAGAGGAGATGGATGGAACTCCTTAAGGATTATGACTGCGAGATTCTATATCATCCGGGCAAGGCGAATGTGGTTGCTGATGCCCTGAGCAGGAAGAGTATGATATCTGCTATGATGGTCAGGGAATGGGATTTACTGGAGCAGTTTGCTAAACTTCGGATCAGAGTTAAAGAGATAGAGACTGGATTTGTGGCTAGCTTGCGAATAGAGCCCCGGATCATGGATCAGATTAGAACTGGGCAGTGCAGTGATCAGAGATTGATAGATATGATTAGCCAAGCTGAACAGAGTTCACAGTCGGATCTCACCATCAGTGAGGATGGATTGTTGAGATTCAGAGAACGGATTTGTGTACCGGACGATGATACCCTGAAGAGACAGATACTGAGAGAATCCCACTGCTTGCGATACACCATGCACCCAGGGAGTACTAAGATGTACTGAGAATTGAGAAAGGTGTATTGGTGGAGTGGTATGAAGCGAGACATGGCAGAGTATGTGGCCAGGTGTTTAGTATGCCAGCAAGTGAAAGCTGAGCATCGGAAGCCCGGAGGACTACTACAGCCCTTACCTGTACCTACATGGAAATGGGAGCATGTCACTATGGACTTTATTATGGGTTTACCGAGGACCCGAAGAGGTCATGACGTGATATGGGTCATTGTGGATAGATTGACCAAGAGTGCCCACTTCCTTGCCATCAAGAGCACAGATACTGTGGATGCCTTAGCTGAGCTATATGTCAGCGAGATAGCTAGATTACATGGGGCTCCAGTGAGTATTACTTTTGATAGAGATTCCCGATTTACTTCTAGATTTGGGACCCAGTTTCAGGAGTCCATGGGATCTCGATTGAGTTTCAGTACCGCCTATCATCCTCAGACAAATGGTCAGTCAGAGAGGACTATTCAAACCCTGGAGGATATGTTGAGGGCGTGTACGATGGATTTTAAGGGATCATGGGATGATCACCTGCCCCTAGCAGAGTTTGCATACAATAACAGCTATCATGCGAGTATTGGAATGGCACCTTTTGAGGCTCTATATGGTAGGAGGTGTAGATCCCCTGTAGCTTGGGAAGAGGTCGGTGACAGAAAGATAAATGCTCCCGAGCTTGTTGAGCAAGCCGTACAGAGTGTGAAACTCATATGTGAGAGGTTACGGGTTGCACAAAGTAGACAGAAAAGCTACGCGGATGTGCGTAGATGGCCACTCGAGTTTGAGGTTGGTGATGCAGTATTTTTGAAAATATCATCGAGTAAGGGTATCATGCGATTTGGGAAGAAAAGGGAAATTGAGTCCTCGATACGTAGGACCATTCGAGATTCTTGAGAGAGTGGGAGAGGTAGCTTACAGATTAGCATTACCCCCACAGATTTCCGAAATACACAATGTTTTTCATGTGTCTATGTTGAGGAAGTACCACCCGAACCCTTCTCATGTCATAGAGTATGACGAGATGGACATTCAAGAGGATATGAGCTACACTGAGGAACCCGTGCAGATTCTCGATAGAAGAGAGAAGGTACTGAGAACTAAGAGCATCCCATTAGTGAAAGTTTTGTGGAAACATCACTCAATGGAAGAGGCAACGTGGGAACTAGAGAATCTCATGAAGGAGAAATACCCCCATCTATTTGACTAGTTGAGTTGAATTTGGAGGACCAAATTCCTTTTAAGGTGGGGAGGATGTGAGATCTGAGAATTTTAGATATATTTGAATGATGTAATATGAACTTGAAGTGTAATTTATTGAGCTAAGTGAATTGGGGAATGATAATTGGAGATTTATATGTTAAGTGTTTAAAATAAGTGTGAAGTTATGAGGACAGATCGATCTGGGAGAAGGAGAGATCGATCTGGTGAGTTAAAAATGACTAGGAAAGAGGAATTTAAGGAGCAGATCGATCTCCAATGGAAGAGGATCGATCTCCTTATGATTCTATTTGAGAGAAGATCGATCTCAAGAGGAAGAGATCGATCTCCAAATGATTATGTTTGGGAGAAGATCGATCTCCTCAAGGAGCAGATCGATCTCATAAAGCCATAAAGAGATCGATCTCACTCCTCGACAGATCGATCTCCTAGGCATAAAATTGCCCAAGTCGTCCCCAAAAATTCAAATGCAGATCGATCTCATCAAGAGCCAGATCGATCTCCTACCCTCAGCCTATATAAGGAACCCCTGTTTTTCTCCTGCAATCTCACTTTCTCTCTCTTCCAACCCCCATTTTCACCGAAACCTAGCTTTCTCACTCATCCAAAGCACCCATTTTCGTCCAAATCAGAAGTTGTGGTAAGAAGGAAAGTTGTTCCTCATCAAAGGGAGAACAACATACTTGGAAATCGAAAGACGGATCGAATCGAGGCAAGAGATAAGCTCTCCACAAGTTTTGGGTAATTTCTAAACCTCGATCTTGATATCTGAGATGATTTTGATGATAATTGTTGTTGTCATTGTGTTGAAATAGCTGAGAAATGATTAGGGATTGATGAAATTACAATGTGGTTGGAGTGATAATGATATTTAGCAATTTTGGGAATTTGAGCTATAAATAGAAATTTAGACAATGTGGTGAATTAGCATAGATAATTGGCATGAGAAATGTAGAACGTTGAGATGTTGTGAATGAGAGTGTAGTTTGGGGTAGAGTTACGAGAATCAAGAGATTTGAGGTCTTATGAGCAATTATGCTCAATTTTGAGAATTGAGGTTGATGAGATAATTGAGCATTGATGTTTTAACATCGTTTGGACAGCTCGGGAGTTTCAGAGTGGAATGCGAGGCTAGTCCGTGATACGGGGGAAACGATTGCACTATACGAGGTGCAAAGAGATAAGGAAACTAAACCATTTGTGTATGTGATTTGCGAACTACTATAGCATGATTTGTGATTTATAAAACAAGCATGTTGAGTGTTGTGTTGTGATACAATTGTACACGATTTTTATAGCTGGTTGGAGCCCATTATTTTATGAGTTTATAAGTTGAGTGTGAAATTACTTTATAAACCGTTGAATTTTGTGTGAGTAATGAATTGGGCTCTACGTTAAGGCAATATCGAGATTTGAGAAATGTGTGCGTGCTTTGCCGGTTGGAACTCGATTTTATTATGTTTTGTGTTGAGTACAAAACGGTTTTCAAATGAGTTTTATGAGAGAAAAACCACTATGAGTTCTACGTGAAGGCAAACTAGTCTTATGTGATTAAGACTTAGGTGTGTAATTCTGAGTACACACCGGGCATTGCTCTGGTTGCATGTAAGCCCGATTCTTCTCCGTCCTGGTAACGTGAGAATAACCCATTCTGTGGCTATTCCACGTATACTTGGTGGCCGTTGCCACGTGAGAAACCCCATTTGGTGGTCGTTGCCACGTGAGAAACCCCATTTGGTGGCCGTTGCCATGTGAGAAACCCTATTTGGTGGCCGTTGCCACGTGAGAAACCCCATTTGGTGGCCGTTGCCACGTGAGAACCCCATTTGGTGGCCGTTGCCACGTGAGAAACCCTAATTGGTGGCCGTTGCCACGTGAAACCCTATCCTGTGGCTGTGCCACGTGTAAATTTAACTCAGTGGCTATGCCACGTGTGCTTAGTGGCTGTGCCACGTGTGAATTTAAATCAGTGGCTATGCCACGTGTGTTTAGTGGCTGTGATTACAGTGATTTTATCACGTTAATTGAGAAAGCGTTTATCGCATTATTTTCACATGCTTTGTTATTGCTCTAGACTGAGCCTTTTTACTTCATGTTTTCACATGATTTGAGACATGAGAATGTCATTTTGAGTACTTTCATGCTATGGTTTTCAAATGAGATTAATGAGTTTCACATACAAATAAATATTTTGTGATGTGCATTTTGGTTTATGAAATGAGTCCCTTACCCCCTTTACTGAGCGATTTAGAAGCTCACCCTGTTTTCTTTCCCCCCAGATTTCGTCAAGTGAAAAGGGTTTTCCTGCGACGTACGGAGTAGTGGCTAGTGGAGGACTTGAGCTTCAGGCTATATATTGTATTTTGAGGTATCTTTTATCTTTTCATGTACCCAGACAATTACTGTAATTGCAGACACTTGATGTATAACATTGTATGAGATGTATTAGGATTAATTAACTTGAGATCAAGTAATGTATATGATATAATATATACTATTCAATGACGAGATCCTGAGGTATAATATAGGTGATGATGTATGACACTGCACAGGAATGCACTCTTAATTGTGAATTAATGAATAAAAAGTTTTAAAATTGCCCTATTTTTCGCGTTTCCGGGGCGTGACAAAAATTAACTCGGGATTAAATATAATAATTGTGCAGTTGTATGACAAAGCTCGAACGAGAGCCGATTGAGCTCCGATTTTCGTATCCCGCATCATATTGGGTAAGTACATTTTAATTCCAACAATTAGAGTCCTTTAATACAGAGTTTCGATTATTTTACGAAATTTATGGATTAATTCTGTATAAAAAGGAATATTTATCGGAATTGCAACGTAATTATCGTAAATAGTATACGGGCTATCCAATGAGTTTGGAACGAAGCCCGATGATTATTGATAAGTTGAATGAGCCCAGTAAAATCGAGGAAGGGATTTAATAAGTAAAAACGAGCTGAAAATGGGTTGAGGCCCATTAAGGTGCGATTGGGCCCAATAAGAGTAAATTGGTCCAATTAGTTAAATCGACTATAGTAAACAGGAGAATTATGTTTATTGGGCTAAATTGACATGATAAATAATTATCTGCAGCCCCAGAGACTGGATTAGCAGCAAATCGGATCGGACGAGCCTCCGATAGTGAAATTTAGATACGTGCTCGACGAGAATCGAGGTAAGGGAATTTTGTAGGTGTGTAGAGATTTCTATATGTATTTATTGAGGGGATTTATAGGGTTTAGAATTCCTTAAAGTATCTAGAACAGAAATAATAATTTTTGCGAAAACCGGGGCTTAGGTGAATAAAGAAAAAGATGATTTTGCCCCTGAGAGTAAAATTTACAAAAAGGGTAGTAAGGCAGATAAATTGCATGATTTCATGTTTTTAATGTGTTATATGAATGTATTGCTTTGATTTAAGCAAATATGCACATAGGTTGGCTGTTGATTTCGTGAATTATACGAAAGGGTACCGGTTTGGACCGGTTACTATTTTAAAAGATGTTTTATCAAGATTGAGCCACCTATCGTATTTACATGAATAAAAAAAGTGCTAGAGTCTTTCTCGCACTCAAGTTTACTGATTTATTTCTCATGAAAAGCTGTACTGGAGCATTGCTCATACGAGAAATTTGTGTGTGCACAAAACCGTGCTGGAGCTTCGCTCGTACGAGATTTTAGATATCATGATATGCATAGCGTGGTGCTGGAGCTTCGCTCGCACTAGACGTGAGTTGACATGCATATAGTCGTGCGGAAGCTTCCTGTAACTGTGTGTCACAGAGAGTTGAGATGCTCGCACGTATACTTTGAGACATGGGTTGGTTATCGACATAGTATTGGGGTAGATAAGACCTACGGCAGGCACCCCCAGACTATGATATGGGTCCACGGAGTACGATGTACCGTGTATGTCACACGGAGTACACTGTACCGTGCAGTCATGATGACTCTATGATGTTACTTGCTATTCTGGCGGGTAGGAATTGACCCCACCTCCCGTTGCAGTTGTGATGCCCCGCACACCGAGATCCGTGTAGCCTAGGATCACAGGGACAAAGTATGGCCATAGTCCTCGATTTTCATACAGTAACCTACATGCCTCACATGATATCATACGGTCTAGATAGACCAGGACGAACCCGAGGGAGGGGTAATGTCCCGATTTATGTTTTCAAAAGAGATGTGATTTAATGAATCAAGGTATTCCCGAGAGATGAGTTTGACTTTGATGAGGTTGTTTTATGATGAAATAAATGAGTTTTAAAGTGATGAGTTTGTAATGAAACAAATAAGTTTTAATGTGACGAGCATGAGATGACATGCATGATGATTTTTCCATGTTTGTTTTATATGTCGATTTCATGATTTATCTTATATGATATATACATACATGTGGCATCGTTTTAGTCTTACCTCATGCTCCAAATATAAACGATTTTATATCATGACATTATCAGCACGTAGATAGTATAGTTATCTACCTGCTTACATTATTGCCTTACTGAGCTGTTTATGCTCACCCTTTCATTTTTCACCCCACAGGGTATATTCAGTAGAAGAGAACGACAGTAGTCATATCCGCTGCTTTTTTATCAAGACCAGGTATACACATTTGTATAATTTTTGTATCTGAACATATAGAGGCACAGTACTGTACATGGATGTAATATTGGGGATGTATTTAGTTTAAATAAATTGATATGTAAATGAAATATGAAAATGGAATGGTAAATAGGTGAGAGGTGACTAACACCGAATCATAGCCCAACTGTTTAGTAGTGTAACTGTTCACGACAAGTAAGAAAATGAAAAAGCAAAAAATTTACTCTGATTTTTAGGTAATTTGGGTCGTGACAAAAAGCCCAAACCGAGAGGCCCAATTGAAAGCCCATTTGAATAAGTTAAAAGCCATTAATGAAAGGAAACAAAGTCTAAAATGATAACCATTACCTAAACTTTTTTGGAAGTCAATTAAGGTGGCTGGATTTTTAGCTTAATGACTAAGTAATGGACTTATAAATACCAGCCAACACATAATCATCTTCATCCTTTCATTTTCGGCAAAGTGAAGAAACCATAACCGAAAAGTTTTCCAAGCTTTCTCTCACTAGAAATCACTAGGAAAAAGGCATATTTGGAACTTACAATCTTCATGAAAGTTGTTCCAAATTGAGAGGAGAGTGACATATGTTAGAATTGGCTATCAAGGAGCCATAGTGTGCAAACCGTGAGGCTTCAAAGTTTCGGCCAAGTGTGAACACAAATACTAGGTATAATTTCAAGCTTCCAACTTCATATATGTTAATCTATGAGTTATATGGAGTTGATTGGTATATTTTTTATGGATTGAAACACATGAAAACACCATGAACATGTGATGGCCAAAAGTTGGTATATGAGTTTTGATAAATACCCATGTGATTTTAAGACATGTATAGGTTGATATGCATGTAGACATGATTATGGCATAGTTAGTTATAATCAATTTGTTCATATGGATGGTTGTATGATATTGGCACATAAGGTGTTTGATAAAATGCCAACATGAACTATAGGAAAGGCTTAAGACATGCCAACCAAGTGTTTGTGAAAATGCCTAAGTGAATTGGCTAAGGAAATGAACATGGATAGCATGCCATTGTGTGACCGACGGCATGGAGTGCTCTCGGCCATGGCATAGGGCCGAGAGGTCCAATAGGCCAAGCCCAATTATTTTAGGCCCAATATGATATAATGGGTCTAGGACAAGTCCAATAAGAGTTGGTGAGCCCCACAAGCCCAATAGGCCCAGCGAAAATGAATAGTAAAATAAAAATGGGCTTAAGGCATAGTTGTGCCCATTAAAGTTTATTAAAGCCCATTAAGGGAAATAGACTATATTTAATGTGAAATACAGTAGGAAAAATATAATTAACCTGATAAATGGTTATATGCAGCTCCAGTGATTATTATAGGAGCGAATCGGACTGCTGGATCGAGCAGTATTGAGAAAGTAAAATTTCTCGAGTGATTGCAGGTAAGAGATTTTTATGAGTAGTTAGAGATACCTGCACGTATTTTTGTTTACTTTTACATTCACTTAAAAACTCTAAGGGTCAGAGAAAGTGAATAATAATTATTGTGACCCGATAGTGGCAAATTACGATTTTACCTCTAGTTAGTCAAAAAGTCAACTTTTGTGAAAAGTTGTAAAAAGCATGGAAACCACCATTTTGAGTGTTTTACTGCTGTTTAGCAGAAGAATAAATAGATGGGCTGATGATTGTAAGGTTGATGTGAATTAAGCACACTTTATAGTGCTGATTTTGATGTTTTGAAAATCATCCCTTTTAAAGAGCCATTTATCATATTATGTGAGAATAAATCGTGCTGGAGCACAACTCGCACTGGATTTCATATATTTTCCACATATATTAGTGCGAGATTATGATTCGCACTAGATTTCCATGACATGCATGATAGAGTGCTGGAGTTATTACTCGTACTCAGTTTTATGTGATTTATGCTTGAGAGAGTGCTGGAGCGATTAGCTCGTACTCGAATTTTACATGAGATGCATGATAGAGTGCTGGAGCATTGCTCGTACTCGATTCTTCATGATTTATACATGACATAGTACTGGACCTATTGCTCGTACTTGATTTGATGAGTTTTGTGCATAGTATGGTACTGGAGCTATTGCTCGTACTTGATTTGAAACATGAACTATGCATTGACCTAGTTGCTGGAGGTTTACTCGCACTAGAGTTGAGTTTGTGATGTGAACAGTGTTTGAGCGGAGTGTCGACTGTGAGTCGGGCTCAAAGGCGCGAACTGTAATTTATATGATATATGATACATGTTGAAAACCATGCTTGATTTTCTCGTGTAGACTGAGTGTCACATTATGAGAGGTTCGCATGAGGATTTAGAGACGTGGTATGATATTCCATGGTTTGAGGGCTAAGACCTATGGCAGGCACCCCGACTGTGATGTAGGGTCCACGGAGTACGTTGTACCGTGCGAGTGGCATGGAGTACACTGTACCATGTGGTGTTGTGGAGTTGAGGAGGATATAGCTGGCGGTTGTGATGGACTGACCCCCCTCCCATTGCAGCAGTGATGCCCTGCACACCGAGATCTATATTGCCTGGGATCACCATTATCGGATATGATCATAGGCCAGGATACTATTTACATTTTCACCACAGTGTCTCACATGATATATCACCTGATTAACTGATTTAATTGCGGATAGACCTGAGGGATGGGTCGGACTTCGATTTTGTGTTGTGAATGATTTAAATGCCATATTTATTGTGATTTAAATATACATGGCATGATTTATCTAAAAGCATTGTGATATTATAAAGATGCATTATTTTGCACTACATGCCTACATTTGAGAAAGCAAGCATGATTTCTGTACATGGGATTTAATCTGTACATGTATATGTATATATATATATATTTAAAGACATGCTTTTAAAGTGAGTTAAGGAAATGATGTCTTCGAGGCATAGCATTATTTTGAGTAGATAGTGTAGATGTCTACTTGCTTGCCTGATTTCCTTACTGAGCGCGTTGTATGCTCACCCCCTTTTCTTTTACATCTCTCTACAGAGCATCAACAGTAGAGTGAGAGCATTTGAAGGATAGTATTCCTATTGTCTGCCGCTATTTCCTATCGACCGACAGGTATACATATTTTGTACGGTTATGTATCTAAACATAGAAACAGCACAGTGATGTATACGATAGATATTATGGGGAATGTATTGGTATTAGCTTTTATATGATCTCACATGTATTATAAAAAGAAGTTACAGTCAGTAACAGTATATTGACATGTATGTATGATAATGGATGATATGGTATGCGATGAAGCTAACATCGAATCACAGCCCAACCATTGAAGAGAGGAAAAGTAAATTAAAAATGTAAAAAATTTGTAGTGGTTTTGGTTAAGTCAGGAAGGGTCTTGACAGACTGATACCTACAACAGGACACGCACACAACAGCAGATCCTCCCTATCTAGAAATCGTGTTCTGTATCCACGTCTTGCTTGCCTCACATGCATCTCATGCAGCAGAACAGAGCACACCAGGGAATGTCCAGCAAATGGGAGCAGTAGCAACCCAGCCTCCTACACTAACACCGACTAGCTTTGCCTCAGCTCACGCATAATCTTACAACTTTCAGAAACTCAGTAATATTAAAATAGTAAACTATTACAAAACAGAGCAGAACAGAGGAAGATAACGGATGCTTGAAGAAGCAACAACACTGAATATCAACAACATTAAGAAGAAGAAGAAGAAGAAGAAGTGAAACTAATAGAAACTAAAGCTGCAAATGAAAACAAATTATGCAAACTGGAATGAAACAGAGAGCCAAAGCCACGGTTCCCTGCTTTCTCTTCTCCTCGACAGCAGCACATAACCCAACTCTTGCTTCATCACACACACAACAGTAGCATGAAGAACAACGTCCAGTGCACTACTTAGCTCCTGCTCAGATGTCACGCCTAACCACTCAGCAGCTCAACATAGCAGCAACACAATGTATAGATGCAGCGAGATGAGAACCAGCTTGATTGAACCAATGTCGCAACATCTTTCAGCTGCAGTTACTTGTCTGTCAGCCAGCAAACTTCCTCCCGCAGCAACACCACACAAGCCCAGGGACAGTAGGAACCTGCAAAGAGAAAAGAAAAAATGAAGCAAAAATAGGAAGAGGCAATACAGAAAAGAGAATGGTGCAGGAAAATAAGACAACAGAACCGAAAAGTTGAGGAATTATCAATATGTGTCACTCAACCTCCATCCACCATCCCGAATCAATAGTATAACAAATGGAAAAACAGAGTAATAAAAGAAATAGTAACCACAGAAAAATGAAACCTTTTCATTTAAAATGTGCCAAAGAAAAAAATACAAACTTTCGAATTCTAGGCAATGGTGGCTGCCATCATTAACGTCAAAACCAAAAATAAACTAAAGGAAAATATAAACCTAAAACCTAGCAACCTAAAAAAAACTTTAACCTTAAAATTCTAAAAACTTTTTTCTCCCTTTCCAATTGTCTCATCATTTTCTATTTATACACAAAATTGGGGGTACAAAGGTAATTTCAATCCTAGATAAGTTGGCATTGTTTGGCCACTTGTCTTCACTCCATTCGCTTTAGAAAAGATATTTCCATGTCATTTGTCTTCTTATCCACTTGGATGTGCGATGTGGCATGGCTTGTGTCTTCCACGAGGTGGCCACTGTATCCGTTGATCCTATCCTTCAAAGGCGAATAAAATATGGACATTTGGGGTCACATGTGTCAAGAAGAATGGTGACTCATGCTGCGAAATGATAGTGGTCCAGTCTCCTTTTTAGCCCATTTTCAGTCCATTTTCTAATGAAATGATTGAAATTCATCCGGTTTTAATTTATCTGCAATCATGAGAATTTTAATTAAATTGAGGGGATAATTAATAAAATAATATGGGGATTAAAATAATTAATTCAAAAATTAAGTATAAATAATTCTATTTAAATAGAATTATCAAACCCCTAAACTTGAGCTTTTGCTTGTCTTCAAGCAAAACAAAACATGTGTAGGAACTGACAAGTACCAAACATATTGATCTCCCCAATATTATCTTCATAGAAAAAATACAAACTCTGATATCAAAGATTCACAATTATAAGTCTAACACTCAGAATCATTCAATCATAAGTCTTAATCCAAATTAGACTCCTCGTGTGTGTGTGAGAATGTTAAAGCCACTTTACAGTACATTATCCGGATCAGATTATGCAAACACAGTAAGTGCAAAATCAATGACAAGTGATCATTCTCATAAGTTTGCTTTTCACTTATCTCTCCACTAATGTAGTCACACTTAACCAAAGATCAATAGGACTTCATTCAGCTTGTAATGTAAAGCTAGGGTTAAGGTATGATAAAGTCGATTTAGGTTTAATTACCCCTCAACATGCATTACATTCTAGGATCTTTGATGTAAGAGCTCATGATTATTGCCCCAAACTTATTTATTTTATTAAACATTTTTATTCCATTTTTGTGTTTTTCTTCTTTCTTCTTCTCTCTTTTTTTTAACACTTTTCAATTTCACTATCACCTATAACCCATATGTACATAGCTCAAAATATATCCTAGTGAAATTACACACTTTTGGGGTCAGGGATAGGAAAAGAGTGTTTAAGCTAAGGAAAAATATGCAGGTGTATTTAAAGAGACAAGCTTATTTGGCCCAGATGGGTGACTACGGGTAACATATGTACAAGGATGGCTGGAAAGACTCAAATGATTCGAAGAAGGCCTAAATCATTTTCCTAATTAAGTGTGATCTAATATTTCTCCTCGAGATAAGATCAAACAAATTCTAGAATATGATGCATAAAATCAACTGAACAAATGCAATCCTATGTCCACATAAGCTTTCTCTAAATAAATATACAGATTCATGACATGACATGTGCATAAAATAAGGAAATCACAATCAGAATCAAGACAAATTCAAGAATTCAACTTCATGCTTTTCCTACAATCATGCTTCTTATTCCATCAAAGTCAAACTAAATCATGGGGTTATATAATCGAAATATGGGAAAACTACATGCTAAGTACTAAATCATCCCAAAATCAAACAATGTAAGCTCATATTTTTGAAAATTTTTTGTAATTCTCCCCAAAATTTTTCAAAAATGCTCAAGTGAATCCCACCCTCAAACTTAAAGTGCACAGTGTCCTCAGTGTGCAGATAATATAAGAATTGAAGCTCAAGAATAGAGTACTCCCCTATCTGATGATGAAACACATGTGAAGCTTGATGAGAAAATACTGTTGCAAAGGCAATCTGTAAAAGAAACAAAGAAAGAAGTAACATAAAAGAGAAAAAGAACAGTACAAAAAGTGAAAAGAAAAATAAATCAACATCAAATAAAGTGAAGCTAAGTAGCAGGATTAGAAGTAAGCTGATTAGCTAAAGTGGTAATAGAATGCTGACAGTCAAATCCTCCCCCAAAATAATGCTTAAGTCTACACCCATTAACATTAAAGGGTTGCTTCAGGGTCTTATCCATGATCTCAATGGCTCCATGAGGGAATACTTGTGTAATGGTGAAGGGTCCTGTCCACCTAGACTTAAGCTTTCCTGAAAACAAGTACAAGTGAGAATTTAAAATCAAGACCTGCTGGCCTGGCTTGAAGTGTCTCTCCTTTATTTTCTTATCATGCCATAGCTTAGTCTTTTCCTTGTAGAGCTTGGCATTCTCATATGCATGTAACCTAAATTCATCTAACTGGTTAAGCTGTAGCAACCTCTTCTCCCCCGCTGCATCTAAATTGAAATTCAGGTTCTTAAGGGCCTAGTAGGCCTTATGCTCAAGCTCCACTGGCAAATGACAGGCCTTACCATAAACAAGCTGATAAGGGGACATCCTTATAAGTGTTTTGAATGCTGTCCTATAAGCCCAAAGATCATCATCTAACCTAATGGACCAATCCTTCCTATTTAGATTTACTGTTTTCTCTAGTATCCCCTTAATTTCCCTGCTGGATAACTCTACCTGACCACTACTCCTTGGGTGATAAGTAGTGGCTACCCTATGCTTGACCCCATATTTCTTTAAAAGCCCATCAAAACTCTTGTTGTAAAAATGAGATCCTCATCACTAATGATAGCTCTGGGTATGCCAAATCTTGTAAAAATATTCTTCTTTAAAAACCTTATCACCACATTGGCATCATTAGTTGGTAAAGCCATTGCTTCAACCCATTTTGACACATAATCTACGGCCACCAAAATGTAGAGATTGTCATACGAAGGAACAAAAGGTCCCATGAAGTCTATACCCCACACATCAAAAAGCTCTACTTCCAAAATGTTAGTCAGAGGCATCTCATTTCTTTTAGAAATATCGCCTACCCTCTGACATCTATCACAGTTCATTGTAAAGTAGTGGGCATCCTTAAACAATATGGGCCAGTAACATCCAAATTGCAAAACCTTAGCAGCTGTCCTTTCTATTCCAAAATGTCCTCCATAATCAGAAGAATGACAATGTCTAAGTATATCCTCTACTTCTTCCATGGGGACGCACCTCCTTAAAACCTAATCGTTACATTGCTTATACAAGAAGGGTTCATCCCACACATAATACTTGACATCACTCAAAATCTTTTTCTTTTGTTAGGCAGTCAAATCTGGTGACATCATATTGCTCACCAAGTAGTTCACAAAATCAGCATACCAAGGCAAACTGGATTGGCCTAAAGCAAATAACTGCTCATCAGGAAAGGACTCATTAATTATTGTACCATCTTCTTTAAGTCTACTCTCCAATCTAGATAGATGGTTAGTGACCTGATTCTCTGTCCCTTTCCTACCCATAATCTCCAAGTCAAACTCCTGCAGTAGGAGGATCCATCTAATCAATCTAAGCTTTGCATCCTTCTTAGAGACTAAGTACTTAATGGTAGCATGATCAATGTATACTACCACCTTAGTGCCAATGAGATAGGAGCGAAATTTATCAAAAGCAAATAATATAGCTAAAAGCTCCTTCTCGGTAGTAACATAGTTTAACTGGGTTTCATTCAAAGTCTTACTTGCATAATAGATAGCATAAAAGACTTTTCATTTTCTTTGTCCAAGTACAGCCCCTACTGCATAATCACTTGCATCACACATGAGCTCAAAAGGTAAACTCCAATCTAGAGCTATGATTATAAGGGCTGTAACTAACTTCTTCTTCAAAGTCTTAAATACTTATAAGCAATGATCATCAAAACAGAATGCAGTATCTTTTTCCAGAAGATTACACAAAGGCTTTGAGATTTGGGAAAAGTCCTTTATGAACCTTCTGTAAAATCCTGCATGGCCTAGAAAACTCTTAATTCCTTTAACAGAGGTAGGGGGAGGTAACTTCTCAATGATTTCCACCTTAGCTTTATCCACTTCAATCCCTCTAGCAGATATCTTGTGCCCAAGCACTATACCTTCCTTAACCATAAAATGGCACTTTTCCAAATTAAGTACTAAATTTGTTTCTTCACATCTCTTCAAAACAAGTGCCAAGTTGTGTAGATAAAGATCAAAGTTATCCCTAAATACAGAAAAATCATCCATGAAGACCTCTAGAAAATCCTCTACCATATCATGAAATATGGCCATCATGCAACGCTGGAAGGTAGCAGGTGCATTGCTTAGGCCAAAAGGCATCCTTCTAAAAGCAAACGTCCCATAAGGATAGGTGAAGGTGGTCTTTTCTTGCTCCTCTATGGCTATAGCTATCTGATTGTACCCAGAGTACTCATCCAGCAGGCCGTAGAACTCATGACCAGCCAATCTACCTAGCATCTGGTCAATAAATGGTAGAGGGAAGTGGTCTTTCCTGGTGGACTTGTTAAGTTTCGTATAGTCCATACATACTCGCCAACTAGTGACAATCCTAGTGGGTATGAGCTCATTGTTCTCGTTCTCAATCACAGTCATCCCTCCTTTCTTAGGGACACACTGAACTGGGCTCACCCAGGTACTGTCAGAAATGGGATATATGATCCCATGTCACGACCCGTTTTATCCTCTTAATATCAAAAATCACTATAAATTTTTCGTATTTTTATTTCCTTATCCGGTCATAAACAACTCATCACCACACAGTTGGGCTATGAGTCAATAATAATCCACTCTTAACATTCATTCCCAGTTAATAAAGCAATGTCATACATTTGAAGTTAAATAATTTACTTATACAAAACATATTTACTGACATCTACATCCCCCATAATTACAATTTAAATGACTATTGTGCTTTTACAATTGTTTAGATACAAAAAGAATCTTCATGTGTATACCTCTTACTGATGGATGGTAGCAGATATCCAAAATACAACGCCTCAGTCCTCACTGGGCTGCTATGCATGCTTTGTAGAGGGGGAAAGTAGAGAGGGATGAGTAACCACACGCTTAGTAAGGCAATAATGCAAGCATGGTAGATAACTACTCTATCTACATGCTGATAGTATTATGCATAAATCATTTATAACAGGAGCATGAGGAATTAAAACTATGCCATATGAATATACATATATATCATGGATTTAAAATCATGTAAAATTGGCATATAAAACATGGAATGCCAACATGTGAAAACGTCCCATGCTCATTCTCATTTAATCTCATAAAAAGGGTAATTCATTGAGGAAACCTTCTTTTTAAATCACATCACAAAGCTCTTTCTCAAACACACTGAAATCCCACAAAAATGGTTTCTCAATCACAACATCATTATCATTTCTCGATTTAAAATCCCACAAGAATCGACCCCTCCCTCGGGTCTACCCTGGACATTTCGCAATCACACTTATATGTCAAAACATGTGGTAGTAAATAAATCAAATGAGACAAGTCACTATATGTAAGAACCCGTATATGTATAATGGTAATATGTATAATTAGATCAAATAATATGAATGGACTTGTAATGTAAAGTATGATTGATGTAAGTCTATGGATTCAATGTATGTATGTGTGATATGAATTGTAACGTACATACAAATTTCATTGAGTATGAATATGAAGAAATGAGTTCTGGCAAGTGATGGATGTGATTGAAACTCAAGATGAGTAGTGTGGTAAAATGGAATGGAGTTATGCTTCCATTTGGTTTTATGTAGCATACCTTTGAACATACAATGAATGCACACAAGTTTCAATGTGCATAAGGTATGAATGGATGCCATTTTCAAGTTATAAAGGTGGATGGATGAGAAAATGGCCATGGCAATAGATTAAGGATGTGTTGGTATGAGTTGCAGCAAGGAAACTGCAGGAAATCTGGAAAACATGAGGGCCAGATCGATCTCATAGGATGAGAGATCGATCTGGAAGAGCCAGAATACTCTTATTTGGGCAAGAGAATAGAGCAGATCGATCTCCAATGGAGCCAGATCGATCTCCTTAGCTCTCTGTTTGGGACCAGATCGATCTCTTGCTTCGACAGATCGATCTCATGCTTCAACAGATCGATCTGATGCTTCGACAGATCGATCTCAAGCTTAAAAATGCTGTGAAAAAAGAGGGATTTTAAGGGACCAGATCGATCTCCTCTTGGACCAGATCGATCTCCTCAAGCCATTTCTATATAAGGAGAGCTGAAAATCGGGAAATCTCAAAAAAACACTTAACTTTACAATCTCAACCCCAAAAACCTAATTTTCCCTCTCTAAAATCAGCCATTTTCAGTGAGATTTGAAGAGAGATCATTAGAGGCAAAGTTGTCCCTATCAAAGAGAAGAACAACATAGTGAGAGGGCATTTTTCCATTTTTGGAATTGAAGGAGTTAAGGGCATTACCATTTGGAGCAAGAAGAGAAATCATATTGGTAAGATTCTAACACTCCAATCCAAATGCATTAGCTATTTAATTGATTTTGGAGTTGATTGGTATGAGTATTGATGGATAAACTACCTAGGAATGTAGTGGAATTGGTGTGACCTAGAAATCTAAAATGGGTATAATGTGAGAATATGTGGGATCGAATGAGCTTATGATTTATGGCATGCTAAAGTTGTTATTGGGGTAATGTTTATGATTTTAGATGGTTAGATGGAATTACATGGTGAGTTGGAGGAATTGTGAAAATGGGTATGCATATGATTGATAAATGCCATAGTGAGGGGATTCATGAAATATGAACACTATGAGCTTTATGTCGATTTGATATCGATTTTGAATAAGATAATAGGCCTAAGAAGATCCATAGACTCGAGCTATGGGTAAAGTAATGAAACGAGGCCAAATAAGCTTTAATAGAGGCTATAGATTAAATTGACTATAGCAAACACAAGGGTTGCATTATATAGATCGAATATAATGCGGGATACGATTTTGTGCAGTCCCGAAGAGTTTGTTAAAGACGAATCGAACCGTACGAGTAAGCAGCTTAAGGAAGTGGAATCACGCATCGCGATTCCAGGTAAGGGAATTTTGTGAGTATATAGAGGTAGCTGCTCGTACTTTGAACTTGTGGGTGAATATTGGGTGTTTTATGAAATGCATGGTTGCTCAAATAAATGATTGATGGTATTCGTGAATGATGATGAGTATATGCGTGGTTTTGGATTTGAAGTGGATTTTATGAAATGGGATAGTAAGGCTAATAATTGCATAAATATAATGTTTTGATGCTTTTCAAAACGAAATTGCTTGGTTTTAAGCAAGCTAGTAGATGGGTCAGATAGTATTGTATAGTTGTTGTGGAAAAGCATTTGTGAGTTCTAAACCCGATTGCCGAGATTGTTTGATTGTGTATGAGCCGCCTGTCGTATTTGTATGACATAAATCGCGCTAGAGCCTCGCTCGCGCTGGATTTCTATGTTTTCATTTGTATGAAACGTGCTGGAGCTTAGCTCGCACCTTGATTTGGAAACTATGATATTGTTTATAAACCGTACTGGAGCTTCTGCTCGTACGTGGATTTTGAGTGGTTGTCTTATGAGTATAACCATACTAGAGCTATGCTCATACGCGTCTCTGTATGAGAGGATGCATGAGTCATGCTAGAGCTTTGCTCGCACAAGTTTGCACATTGTGATACGTATAAGGTTGTGAAAGATGGTAAGATCCTTAAGCCTTACATCCTTAAGCCTTACATCCTTAAGCTAACATCCTTAAGCCCAAAGAGGCGGGGAGGCTCTGTTAGGCGGGGAGGCTCTGTTCGGTGGGGAGGCTCTCTTACGGTGGGATCCTTAAGCTGTGAGATCTGAGAATTTCAGACATTTTAATGATGTAATAAGAATTTGAAGTGTAATTTATTGAGCTAAGTGAATTGTGGGAATTATAATTGGAGATTTATATGTTAAGTGTGTAAAATAAGCATGAACCATGAGGACAAATCGATCTGGGAGAAGGAGAGATTGATCTGGTGAGTTAAAAATGACGAGGAAGGAGGAATTTGAGGAGCAGATCGATCTCCAATGGAAGAGATCGATCTCCAAATGATTCTGTTTGAGAAAGGATCGATCTCATGAGGAAGAGATCGATCTCCAAATGATTCTGTTTGGGGAGAAGATCGATCTCCTTAGGAGCAGATCGATCTCATAAAGCCATAAAGAGATCGATCTCACCCCTCGACAGATCGATCTCCTAGGCATAAAATTACCCAGATCGTCCCCAAATTTCAAACGCAGATCGATCTCATCAAGAGGCAGATCGATCTCCTACCTCCAGCCTATATAAGGAACTCGTGTTTTCTCCTGCAATTTCACTTTCTCTCTCTTCCAACCCCCATTTTTCCGAAAACCTAACTTTCTCACTCATCCAAATCCCCCATTTTCGGCCGAATCAGCTGTTGTGGCAAGAAGGAAAGTTGTTCCTCATCAAAGGGAGAACAACATACTTGGAAATCGAAGGACGAATCAGATCGAGGCGTGAGTTGTGCGTCTCACAAGCTTTGGGTAATTTCTAAACCTCGATCTTGATATTTGAGCTGATTTTGATGCTATTGGTGGTTGTCATTGCATTGAAATAGTTGAGAAAGGATTAGGGATTGATGAAATTTCAATGTAGTTGGAGTAATGTAGATATTTGATAATTTTGGTAATTTTGAGAATTTGTGCTGTAAATGGAAATATAGACAATGTGGAGAATTAGCCTAGATAATTGGCATGAGGAATGTAGGACATTGAGATATTGTGAATGAGGTTGTAGTTTAGGGTTGAGTTACGAGAAATCAAGAGATTTGAGGTGTTATGAGCAATTATGCTCGATTTTGAGAATTGAGGGTTATGAGATAATTGAGTATTGATGTTTTAACATCGTTTGGACAGCTCGGGAGTTCCAGAGTGGAATGCGAGGCTAGTCCGTGATACGGGGGAAACGATTGCACTATACGAGGTGCAAAGAGGTAAGGGAAATCTAAACCATTTGTGTATGTGATTTGTAAACTATTTTAGCATGAATTGTGGTTTATAAAACAAGCATGTTGAGTGTTTTGTGTTGAGATTAAATTGCACACGATTTTATAGCCGGTTGGAGCCCAATGTTTTATGAGTTTATAACTGGGCTCTACGTTAAGGCAATATTGAGATTTGAGAAATGTGTACGTGTGCTTTGCCGGTTAGAACTCGGTTTTATTACGTTGTGTTGAGTACAAAATGATTTCAAATGAGTTTTATGAGAGAAAAACCATCATGAGTTCTACGTGAAGGCAAACCAGTCTTATGTGATAAGACTTAGGTGTGTAGTTGTGAGTACACACCGGGCATTGCTCTGGAAGCATGTAAGCCCGAATTCTTCTCCGTTCTGGTAACGTGAGAATAACCTATTCTGTGGCTATGCCACGTAAAATTGGTGGCTGTGCCACGTTCAGAAACCCCATTGGTGGCTGTGCCACGTTATACCCCATTGGTGGCTGTGCCACGTTGAGAAACCCCATTGGTGGCTGTGCCACGTTATACCCCATTGGTGGCTGTGCCACGTTGAGAAACCCCATTGGTGGCTGTGCCACGTTGAGAAACCCCATTGGTGGCTGTGCCACGTTGAGGAACCCCATTGGTGGCTGTGCCACGTTATACCCCATTGGTGGCAGTGCCACGTTGAGAAACCCTATTCTGTGGCTATGCCACGCGAGAAATTAAATCAGTGGCTTTGCCACGTGTGTTTTGTGGCTATGCCACCTGAGAAATTAAATCAGTGGCTATGCCACGCGTGTTTAGTGGCTGTGCCACGTGCATTATTTTTACTGTGATTTTATCACGTATTTGAGAAAGCGTTTAACGCGTTATTTTCACATGCTTTGTTATTGCTCTAGAGTGAGCCTTTTACTTCATGTTTTCACATGACTTGACACATGAGAGTGTCGTTTTGAGTATTTTCATGCTATGGTTTTCAAATGAGTTTCACATACAAATAAACCTTTTTGTGATGTGCATTTTGGTTTATGAAATGAGTTCCTTACCCCCTTTACTGAGCGATTTAGAAGCTCACCCTGTTTTTCTTTCCCCCCAGAGTTCTTCAAGTGAGTAAGGACTTCCCTGCGACGTACGGAGTAGTGGCTAGTGGAGGATTCGAGCTCCAGGCCATATATATTGTATCTTGAGGTATATCTTATCTTTTCATGTACCCAGACTATTATTGTAATTGCAGACACTTGATGTATAACATTATATGGGATGTATTAGGATTAATTAACTTGAGATGGATTAATGTATTTGATATGATATATAAATCCTAGTGATGAGATCCTGAGGCATAATAATTATGATGATGTATGACACTGCACAGGAATGCACTCTTAATTGCGAATTAACGAGTAAAAAGTTTTAAATTAGCCATATTTTCCACATTTTCGGGGCGTGACAGAGTTTTCTTGGTATCAGAGCTTAGGGTGTCTAGTACTGTCAGTGTCGGTTAAGAGAAATAGAATACATCCCAAGTGTCTGTAATAGTCTGGTCATGAACTGAAATTGAGGATTGAGATTTCAATAAATTTTGATATGTACGCGCAGGAGACGAGTTGAGATAGAGAATGAGTAAAATACGAGGTCGTTCGAGGAGGCAGGCAGAGTCCCCTCCGCCACCTGTCCCACAACCAGAGAGTCCTAACTCTCGATTTAATCAGATTGAGACCGATGTGAGGCAAGGTTTTGAGCAGATGGCAGCGTTATTCGCGCAACACTTTGGAGTTAATGCCTCGGATACTACCCCTACACCACCACAAGGACCTCCCATACCCCCAGTGCCTCTCGTCGCCCAGCCTGAGGATAGAAGTATGGTCCGACTAAGGGATTTTCTGAAGATGAATCCACCCGTATTTAGGTGAAAGAAGGATCCTACGAAGGCTGAGGAGTGGTTGACGGAGTTAAGGATTATATTTGATATCCTGGGGTGCACCGATGCAGAGAGGGTCAGTATGAGTGCCTATATGCTGAAGGGGAGAGCTCGAGATTGGTGGGGTACTACCCAGGGTATTTTGATGTCCCACCATGGTGTGATTGGTTGGGAAGAGTTTCAGACAGCCTTTAGGACCCAATATGTACCACGGGCCGCTCAGAGAAAGAAACAGGCCGAGTTTTTGAGTTTGGTACAGGGTGACATGTTTGTGGATGACTATGAGAGCCAATTCACAGCGCTATTGAGATATGACCCAGAGACCTTCAAGAGTGAAGAGCTCCGCACAGAGAAGTTTGTGTATGGGTTGAAGCCCGTCATCAGAGATAGATTGATAGGGCTATGCATTACTGAGTTTGGAGATGCTCTGAGACGAGCACAAGAGATTGAAAGAGGGATTGAGATGGTACAATCCCAGAATGAGCTCAGAGCGGTGAATAGAGATAAGGGCAAGAGGCTAGCACTTTTCCAAACAGAGGCTCGGAGAGGTTCTTTCAGAAGAGGAAGGATTGAGGTACAGAAGGACAGATTAGAGAGACCCAGAGCCTATCCTATTATCAAGGAGACCCCTCGATATGTCAGGCCAGAGATTAGGGTTTGTAGAGACTGTGGCTGATCGCATGAGGGAAGTTGTACTGGGTCGATCCATGGATGTTTTAGATGCGGTGACATGGGTCACAGAGTGAAGGACTATCCCCAACCTCAGATACCACATGCTCCGGAGCCCACTAGACAACAGCCTCAGAGAGCGGATCCCCGGAGACGGGCCACTGCGACAGAGAAAGGGAAGAAACTTGTGGCACAGGGACGTGTGTTTGCCCTGGATAAGGAGACCGCAGAGACTTCGGCAGAAACTATAAGAGGTACACTCTCTGTCTGTAATTATGAGGCTCATGTGTTGATTGATTCAGGATCCACGCATTCGTTTATTTCTGAGCATTTTGCATGTAGATTAAACTTGAAGTTTGAACCTCTAGAATACATACTACATGTAAATACCCCTATGCGTGAATCCCAGAGAACTGAGTTAATCTGTAGAGGATGTGAGATAAAGGTGGGAGATAGAGTGATGTTAGCAGATCAAATCATGTTGAATGTACATGGGTTTGATGTAATTCTGGGGATAGATTGGTTGGCGACCAATCGAGTGAGTTTAGACTGCTACACTAAGATTGTAACTTTCTCCCTACCTGAACCTTACAGTGTACGATTGAGATATTGAGGGAATGATTATGTGGATTTCTAGTAAATAATTTGAGAATTTTAATATTATTTTGGAGAATATTAAATATGATTATTCATGTGAAGGTTATGAGACACTCATCTCAGACGATGAGCGGGAACATCCGAGGATTGAGGATATACCTGTGGTTTGTGAATTTCTGGATGTTTTCCCAGATGAATTGCCAGGTTTACCACCAGAGAGAGAGCTGGAGTTTACCATTGATTTGGTACCAGATACTCAGCCGATCTCTAAGCCTCCTTACAGGATGGCATTAGTGGAACTTGAGGAATTGAAGAGACAACTACAGGAGTTATTGGATCAAGGGTTTATTAGACCCAGTGTTTCGCCGTGGGGAGCGCCAGTACTATTTGTTAAGAAGAAGGATGGTAGTCTCAGATTATGCGTAGACTACCGGTTGTTGAATAAAACCATGGTGAAGAATAAATACCCATTGCCCAGGATTGATTTGATCAGCTGAGAGGGGCATCAGTCTTTTCTAAGATTGATTTGAGATCGGGCTATCACCAATTGAGGATCAAGGAAGAAGATATTCCAAAGACGACCTTCAGGACAAGGTATGGCCTTTACGAATTTCTGGTGATGTCCTTTGGATTGACGAACGCCCCTGCAGCATTTATGAGATTGATGAACGAGGTGTTCAGAGACTATCTGGATAAGTTTGTGATAGTCTTTATTGATGATATCTTGGTGTACTCTCGGTCGTATGAGGAGCATGCACAGCATTTGTGGTTAGTACTTCAGATACTCCGAGATAAGCAATTATACGGAAAGCTTAGTAAGTGTGAGTTTTGGCTGAACCGGATAGCTTTCCTTAGTCATATAGTCTCAGAGGAAGGAGTATCAGTGGACCCAAGTAAGGTGGAGGCTGTGCTTAATTGGGAGAGACCGAGGACAGTTACTGAGGTACGAAGCTTCCTTGGTTTGGCAGGGTATTACAGGAGATTTATGGAAGGATTTTCAAGGATTGCCGCTCCTTTGACTAAGCTCATGCGCAAAGAGACTCCATTTATATGGACTGATCAATGTGAGCTCAGTTTTCAGGAATTAAAAAGGCGATTGACAGCGGCACCTGTGTTAACTATCCCTGAGGGATCAGGAGGATTTTCGGTGTATAGTGATGCATCTCATCAAGGATTGGGGTGTGTGCTTATGCAGCACGGAAGAGTGATCGCATATGGATCGCGACAACTGAAGGACCATGAGCGGAATTACCCCACGCATGATTTGGAGTTAGCCACTGTGGTATTTGCTTTGAAGATCTGGCGACATTACTTATATGGGGAAAGATTCCAGATTTTCCCTGATCACAAGAGTTTGAGATATCTCTTTGATCAAAAGGAGTTAAACATGAGACAAAGGAGATGGATGGAACTCCTTAAGGATTACGACTGCGAGATTCTTTATCATCCGGGTAAGGCGAATGTGGTTGCTGATGCCCTGAGCAGGAAGAGTATGATATCTGCTATGATGATCAGGGAATGGGATTTGTTAGAACAGTTCGCCGAAATTCGGATCAGAGTTAAAGAGGTAGAGACTGGATTTTTGGCTAGCCTGCGGATAGAGCCCAGGATCATGGATCAGATTAGAACTGGGCAGCGCAGTGATCAGAGATTGATAGACATGGTTAGCCAAGCTGAGCAGAGTTCGCAGTCAGATCTCACCGCCAGTGAGGATGGATTGTTGAGATTCAGAGGACGGATTTGTGTACCGAACGATGATACCCTGAAGAGACAGATACTGAGAGAATCCCACTGCTCGCGATACACCATGCACCCAGGGAGTACTAAGATGTACCAAGACTTGAGAAAGGTGTATTGGTGGAGTGGTATGAAGCGAGACGTGGCAGAGTATGTGGCCAGGTGTTTAGTATGCCAGCAAGTGAAAGCTGAGCATCGGAAGCCCGGAGGACTACTACAGCCCTTACCTGTACCTACATGGAAATGGGAGCATGTCACTATGGACTTTATTATGGGTTTACCGAGGACCCGGAGAGGTCGTGACGCGATATGGGTCATTGTGGATAGATTGACCAAGAGTGCCCACTTCCTTGCCATCAAGAGCACAGATACGGTGGATGCCTTAGCTGAGCTGTATGTCAGTGAGATAGCTAGATTACATGGGGCTCCAGTGAGTATTACTTCTGATAGAGATTCCCGATTTACTTCCAGATTCTGGACCCAGTTTCAGGAGTCCATGGGATCTCGATTGAGTTTTAGTACCGCCTATCATCCTCAGACAGATGGTCAATCAGAGAGGACTATTCAGACTCTGGAGGATATGTTGAGGGCGTGTACGATGGATTTTAAGGGATCATGGGATGATCACCTGCCCCTAGCAGAGTTTGCGTACAATAACAGCTATCATGCGAGTATTGGAATGGCACCTTTTGAGGCTCTATATGGTAGGAGGTGTAGATCCCCTGTAGCTTGGGAAGAGGTCGGTGACAGAAAGATAAATGCTCCCGAGCTTGTTGAGCAAGCCGTACAGAGTGTGAAACTCATATGTGAGAGGTTACGGGCTGCACAAAGTAGACAGAAAAGCTACGCGGATGTGCATAGACGGCCACTCGAGTTTGACGTTGGTGATGCAGTATTCCTGAGAGTATCACCGAGCAATGGTATCATGCGATTTGGGAAGAAAGGAAAATTGAGTCCTCGATACATAGGACCATTCGAGATTCTTGAGAGAGTGGGAGAGGTAGCCTACAGATTGGCATTACCCCCACAGATGTCCGAAATACACAACGTTTTTCATGTGTCTATGTTGAGGAAGTACCACCCGGACCCTTCTCATGTCATAGAGTATGACGAGATGGACATACAAGAGGACATGAGCTACACTGAGGAACCCGTCCGGATTCTCGATAGAAAGGAGAAGGTACTGAGAACCAAGAGCATCCCATTAGTGAAAGTTTTGTGGAAACATCACTCAAGGGAAGAGGCAACCTGGGAACTAGAGAGTCTCATGAAGGAGAAATACCCCCATCTCTTTAACTAGTTGAGTTGAATTTGGAGGACCAAATTCTTTTAAGGTGGGGAGGATGTGAGATCTGAGAATTTCAGACATTTTAATGATGTAAAAAGAATTTGAAGTGTAATTTATTGAGCTAAGTGAATTGTGGGAATTATAATTGGAGATTTATATGTTAAGTGTGTAAAATAAGCATGAACCATGAGGACAGATCGATCTGGGAGAAGGAGAGATCGATCTGGTGAGTTAAAAATGACGAGGAAGGAGGAATTTGAGGAGCAGATCGATCTCCAATGGAAGAGATCGATCTCCAAATGATTCTGTTTGAGAAAGGATCGATCTCATGAGGAAGAGATCGATCTCCAAATGATTCTGTTTGGGGAGAAGATCGATCTTAAAGCCATAAAGAGATCGATCTCACCCCTCGACAGATCGATCTCCTAGGCATAAAATTGCCCAGATCGTCCCCAAATTTCAAACGCAGATCGATCTCATCAAGAGGCAGATCGATCTCCTACCTCCAGCCTATATAAGGAACTCGTGTTTTCTCCTGCAATTTCACTTTCTCTCTCTTCCAACCCCCATTTTTTCGAAAACCTATCTTTCTCACTCATCCAAATCCCCCATTTTCGGCCGAATCAGCTGTTGTGGCAAGAAGGAAAGTTGTTCCTCATCAAAGGGAGAACAACATACTTGGAAATCGAAGGACGAATCGGATCGAGGCGTGAGTTGTGCGTCTCACAAGCTTTGGGTAATTTTTAAACCTCGATCTTGATATTTGAGCTGATTTTGATGCTATTGGTGGTTGTCATTGTGTTGAAATAGTTGAGAAAGGATTAGGGATTGATGAAATTTCAATGTAGTTGGAGTAATGTAGATATTTGATAATTTTGGTAATTTTGAGAATTTGTGCTGTAAATGGAAATATAGACAATGTGGAGAATTAGCCTAGATAATTGGCATGAGGAATGTAGGACATTGAGATATTGTGAATGAGGTTGTAGTTTAGGGTTGAGTTACGAGAAATCAAGAGATTTGAGGTGTTATGAGCAATTATGCTCGATTTTGAGAATTGAGGGTTATGAGATAATTGAGTATTGATGTTTTAACATCGTTTGGACAGCTCGGGAGTTCTAGAGTGGAATGCGAGGCTAGTCCGTGATACGGGGGAAACGATTGCACTATACGAGGTGCAAAGAGGTAAGGGAAATCTAAACCATTTGTGTATGTGCTTTGTAAACTATTTTAGCATGAATTGTGGTTTATAAAACAAGCATGTTGAGTGTTTTGTGTTGAGATTAAATTGCACACGATTTTATAGCCGGTTGGAGCCCAATGTTTTATGAGTTTATAACTGGGCTCTACGTGAAGGCAATATTGAGATTTGAGAAATGTGTACGTGTGCTTTGCCGGTTAGAACTCGGTTTTATTACGTTGTGTTGAGTACAAAATGATTTCAAATGAGTTTTATGAGAGAAAAACCATCATGAGTTCTACGTGAAGGCAAACCAGTCTTATGTGATAAGACTTAGGTGTGTAGTTGTGAGTTCACACCGGGCATTGCTCTGGTAGCATGTAAGCCCGAATTCTTCTCCGTTCTGGTAACGTGAGAATAACCTATTCTGTGGCTATGCCACGTAAAATTGGTGGCTGTGCCACGTTGAGAAACCCCATTGGTGGCTGTGCCACGTTATACCCCATTGGTGGCTGTGCCACGTTGAGAAACCCCATTGGTGGCTGTGCCACGTTGAGAAACCCCATTGGTGGCTGTGCCACGTTATACCCCATTGGTGGCTGTGCCACGTTGAGAAACCCCATTGGTGGCTGTGCCACGTTGAGAAACCCCATTGGTGGCTGTGCCACGTTGAGGAACCCCATTGGTGGCTGTGCCACGTTATACCCCATTGGTGGCAGTGCCACGTTGAGAAACCCTATTTTGTGGCTATGCCACGCGAGAAATTAAATCAGTGGCTTTACCACGTGTGTTTTGTGGCTATGCCACGTGAGAAATTAAATCAGTGGCTATGCCACGCGTGTTTAGTGGCTGTGCCACGTGCATTATTTTTACTGTGATTTTATCACGTATTTGAGAAAGCGTTTAACGCGTTATTTTCACATGCTTTGTTATTGCTCTAGAGTGAGCCTTTTACTTCATGTTTTCACATGACTTGACACATGAGAGTGTCGTTTTGATTATTTTCATACTATGGTTTTCAAATGAGTTTCACATACAAATAAACCTTTTTGTGATGTGCATTTTGGTTTATGAAATGAGTTCCTTACCCCCTTTACTGAGCGATTTAGAAGCTCACCCTGTTTTTCTTTCCCCCCAGAGTTCTTCAAGTGAGTAAGGACTTCCCTGCGACGTACGGAGTAGTGGCTAGTGGAGGATTCGAGCTCCAGGCCATATATATTGTATCTTGAGGTATATCTTATCTTTTCATGTACCCAGACTATTATTGTAATTGCAGACACTTGATGTATAACATTATATGGGATGTATTAGGATTAATTAACTTGAGATGGATTAATGTATTTGATATGATATATAAATCCTAGTGATGAGATCCTGAGGCATAATAATTATGATGATGTATGACACTGCACAAGAATGCACTCTTAATTGCGAATTAACGAGTAAAAAGTTTTAAATTAGCCATATTTTCCGCATTTTCGGGGTGTGACAGAGTTTTCTTGGTATCAGAGCTTAGGGTGTCTAGTACTGTCAGTGTCGGTTAAGAGAAATAGAATACATCCCAAGTGTCTGTAATAGTCTGGTCATGAACTGAAATTGAGCATTGAGATTTCAATCAATTTTGATATGTAAGCGCAGGAGACGAGTTGAGATAGAGAATGAGTAAACGACGAGATCGTTCGAGGAGGCAGGCAGAGTCCCCTCCGCCACCTGTCCCACAACCAGAGAGTCCTAACTCTCGATTTAATCGGATTGAGACCGATGTGAGGCAAGGTTTTGAGCAGATGGCAGCGTTATTCGCGCAACACTTTGGTGTTAATGCCTCGGATACTACCCCTACACCACCACAATGACCTCCCATACCCCCAGTGCCTCCCGTCGCCCAGCCTGAGGATAGAAGTATGGTCCGACTAAGGGATTTTTTGAAGATGAATCCACCCGCATTTAGGGGAAAGAAGGATCCTACGGAGGCTGAGGAGTGGTTGACGGAGTTAAGGATTATATTTGATATCCTGGGGTGCACCGATGCTGAGAGGGTCAGTATGAGTGCCTATATGCTGAAGGGGAGAGCTCGAGATTGGTGGGGTACTACCCAGGGTATTTTGATGTCCCACCATGGTGTGATTGGTTGGAAAGAGTTTCAGACAGCCTTTAGGACCCAATATGTACCACGGGCCGCTCAGAGAAAGAAACAGGCTGAGTTTTTGAGTTTGGTACAGGGTGACATGTCTGTGGATGACTATGAGAGCCAATTCACAGCGCTATTGAGATATGACCCAGAGACCTTCAAGAGTGAATAGCTCCGCACAGAGAAGTTTGTGTATGGGTTGAAGCCCGTCATCAGAGATAGATTGATAGGGCTATGCATTACTGAGTTTGGAGATGCTCTGAGACGAGCACAAGAGATTGAAAGAGGGATTGAGATGGTACAATCCCAGAATGAGCTCAGAGCGGTGATTAGAGATAAGGGCAAGAGGCCAGCACTTTTCCAAACAGAGGCTCGGAGAGGTTCCTTCAGAAGAGGAAGGATTGAGGTACAGAAGGACAGATTAGAGAGACCCAGAGCCTATCCTATTATCAAGGAGACCCCTCGATATGTCAGGCCGGAGATTAGGGTTTGTAGAGACTGTGGCCGATCGCATGAGGGAAGTTGTACTGGGTCGATCCATGGATGTTTTAGATGCGGTGACATGGGTCACAGAGTGAAGGACTGTCCCCAACCTCAGATACCACATGCTCCGGAGCCCACTAGACAACAGCCTCAGAGAGTGGATCCCCGGAGACGGGCCACTGCGACAGAGAAAGGGAAGAAACCTGTGGCGCAGGGACGTGTGTTTGCCCTGGATAAGGAGACCGCAGACACTTCGGCAGAAACTATAAGAGGTACACTCTCTGTCTGTAATTATGAGGCTCATGTGTTGATTGATTCAGGATCCACGCATTCGTTTATTTCTGAGCATTTTGCATGTAGATTAAACTTGAAGTTTGAACCTCTAGAATACATACTACATGTAAATACCCCTATGCGTGAATCCCAGAGAACTGAGTTAATCTGTAGAGGATGTGAGATAAAGGTGGGAGATAGAGTGATGTTAGCAGATCTAATCATGTTGAATGTACATGGGTTTGATGTAATTCTGGGGATGGATTGGTTGGCGACCAATCGAGTGAGTTTAGACTGCTACACTAAGATTGTAACTTTCTCCCTACCTGAACCTTACAGTGTACGATTGAGATATTGAGGGAATGATTATGTGGATTTCTAGTAAATAATTTGAGAATTTTAATATTATTTTGGAGAATATTAAATATGATTATTCATGTGAAGGTTATGAGACACTCATCTCAGACGATGAGCGGGAACATCCGAGGATTGAGGATATACTTGTGGTTTGTGAATTTCTGGATGTTTTCCCAGATGAATTGCCAGGTTTACCACCAGAGAGAGAGCTGGAGTTTACCATTGATTTGGTACCAGATACTCAGCCGATCTCTAAGCCTCCTTACAGGATGGCATTAGTGGAACTTGAGGAATTGAAGAGACAACTACAGGAGTTATTGGATCAAGGGTTTATTAGACCCAGTGTTTCACCGTGGGGAGCGCCAGTACTATTTGTTAAGAAGAAGGATGGTAGTCTCAGATTATGCGTAGACTACCGGTTGTTGAATAAAGCCACGGTGAAGAATAAATACCCATTGCCCAGGATTGATGATCTACTTGATCAGCTGAGAGGGGCATCAGTCTTTTCTAAGATTGATTTGAGATCGGGCTATCACCAATTGAGGATCAAGGAAGAAGATATTCCAAAGACGGCCTTCAGGACAAGGTATGGCCATTACGAATTTCTGGTGATGTCCTTTGGATTGACGAACGCCCCTGCAGCATTTATGAGATTGATGAACGAGGTGTTCAGAGACTATCTGGATAAGTTTGTGATAGTCTTTATTGATGATATCTTGGTTTACTCTAGGTCGTATGAGGAGCATGCACAGCATTTGTGGTTAGTACTTCAGATACTCCGAGATAAGCAATTATACGGAAAGCTTAGTAAGTGTGAGTTTTGGCTGAACCGGATAGCTTTCCTTGGTCATATAGTCTCAGAGGAAGGAGTATCAGTGGACCCAAGTAAGGTGGAGGTTGTGCTTAATTGGGAGAGACCGAGGACAGTTACTGAGGTACAAAGCGTCCTTGGTTTGGCAGGGTATTACAGGAGATTTGTGGAAGGATTTTCAAGGATTACCGCTCCTTTGACTAAGCTCACGCGCAAAGAGACTCCATTTATATGGACTGATCAATGTGAGCTCAGTTTTCAGGAATTAAAAAGGAGATTGACAACGGCACCTGTGTTAACTATCCTTGAGGGATCAGGAGGATTTTCGGTGTATAGTGATGCATCTCATCAAGAATTAGGGTGTGTGCTTATGCAGCACGGAAGAGTGGTCGCATATGGATCGCGACAACTGAAGGACCATGAGCGGAATTACCCCACGCATGATTTGGAGTTAGCCGCTGTGGTATTTGCTTTGAAGATCTGGCGACATTACTTATATGGGGAAAGATTCCAGATTTTCACTGATCATAAGAGTTTGAGATATCTCTTTGATCAAAAGGAGTTAAACATGAGACAAAGGAGATGGATGGAACTCCTTAAGGATTACGACTGCGAGATTCTTTATCATCCGGGTAAGGCGAATGTGGTTGCTGATGCCCTGAGCAGGAAGAGTATGATATCTGCTATGATGATCAGGGAATGGGATTTGTTAGAACAGTTCGTCGAACTTCGGATCAGAGTTAAAGAGGTAGAGACTGGATTTTTGGCTAGCCTGCGGATAGAGCCCAGGATCATGGATCAGATTAGAACTGGGCAGCGCAGTGATCAGAGATTGATAGACATGGTTAGCCAAGCTGAGCAGAGTTCGCAGTCGGATCTCACCGTCAGTGAGGATGGATTGTTGAGATTCAGAGGACGGATTTGTGTACCGGACGATGATACCCTGAAGAGACAGATACTGAGAGAATCCCACTGCTCGCGATACATCATGCACCCAGGGAGTACTAAGATGTACCGAGACTTGAGAAAGGTGTATTGGTGGAGTGGTATGAAGCGAGACGTGGCAGAGTATGTGGCCAGGTGTTTAGTATGCCAGCAAGTGAAAGCTGAGCATCGGAAGCCCGGAGGACTACTACAGCCCTTACCTGTACCTACATGGAAATGGGAGCATGTCACTATGGACTTTATTATGGGTTTACCGAGGACCCGGAGAGGTCGTGACGCCATATGGGTCATTGTGGATAGATTGACCAAGAGTGCCCACTTCCTTGCCATCAAGAGCACAGATACGGTGGATGCCTTAGCTGAGCTGTATGTCAGTGAGATAGCTAGATTACATGGGGCTCCAGTGAGTATTACTTCTGATAGAGATTCCCGATTTACTTCCAGATTTTGGACCCAGTTTCAGGAGTCCATGGGATCTCGATTGAGTTTTAGTACCGCCTATCATCCTCAGACAGATGGTCAGTCAGAGAGGACTATTCAGACCCTGGAGGATATGTTGAGGGCATGTACGATGGATTTTAAGGGATCATGGGATGATCACCTGCCCCTAGCAGAGTTTGCGTACAATAACAGCTATCATGCGAGTATTGGAATGACACCTTTTGAGGCTCTATATGGTAGGAGGTGTAGATCCCCTGTAGCTTGGGAAGAGGTCGGTGACAGAAAGATAAATGCTCCCGAGCTTGTTGAGCAAGCCGTACAGAGTGTGAAACTCATATGTGAGAGGTTACGGGCTGCACAAAGTAGACAGAAAAGCTACGCGGATGTGCGTAGACGGCCACTCGAGTTTGACGTTGGTGATGCAGTATTCCTGAGAGTATCACCGAGCAAGGGTATCATGCGATTTGGGAAGAAAGGAAAATTGAGTCCTCGATACATAGGACCATTCGAGATTCTTGAGAGAGTGGGAGAGGTAGCCTATAGATTGGCATTACCCCCACAGATGTCCGGAATACACAATGTTTTTTATGTGTCTATGTTGAGGAAGTACCACCCGACCCTTCTCATGTCATAGAGTATGACGAGATGGACATACAAGAGGACATGAGCTACACTGAGGAACCCGTCCGGATTCTCGATAGAAAGGAGAAGGTACTGAGAACCAAGAGCATCCCATTAGTGAAAGTTTTGTGGAAACATCACTCAAGGGAAGAGGCAACCTGGGAACTAAGGAGTCTCATGAAGGAGAAATACCCCCATCTCTTTAACTAGTTGAGTTGAATTTGGAGGACCAAATTCTTTTAAGGTGGGGAGGATGTGAGATCTGAGAATTTCAGACATTTTAATGATGTAATAAGAATTTGAAGTGTAATTTATTGAGCTAAGTGAATTGTGGGAATTATAATTGGAGATTTATATGTTAAGTGTGTAAAATAAGCATGAACCATGAGGACAGATCGATCTTAGAGAAGGAGAGATCGATCTGGTGAGTTAAAAATGACGAGGAAGGAGGAATTTGAGGAGCAAATCGATCTCCAATGGAAGAGATCGATCTCCAAATGATTCTATTTGAGAAAGGATCGATCTCATGAGGAAGAGATCGATCTCCAAATGATTCTGTTTGGGGAGAAGATCGATCTTAAAGCCATAAAGAGATCGATCTCACCCCTCGACAGATCGATCTCCTAGGCATAAAATTGCCCAGATCGTCCCCAAATTTCAAACGCAGATCGATCTCATCAAGAGGCAGATCGATCTCCTACCTCCAGCCTATATAAGGAACTCGTGTTTTCTCCTGCAATTTCACTTTCTCTCTCTTCCAACCCCCATTTTTTCGAAAACCTATCTTTCTCACTCATCCAAATCCCCCATTTCCGACCGAATCAGCTGTTGTGGCAAGAAGGAAAGTTGTTCCTCATCAAATGGAGAACAACATACTTGGAAATCGAAGGACGAATCGGATCGAGGCGTGAGTTGTGCGTCTCACAAGCTTTGGGTAATTTCTAAACCTCGATCTTGATATTTGAGCTGATTTTGATGCTATTGGTGGTTGTCATTGCGTTGAAATAGTTGAGAAAGGATTAGGGATTGATGAAATTTCAATGTAGTTGGAGTAATGTAGATATTTGATAATTTTGGTAATTTTGAGAATTTGTGCTGTAAATGGAAATATAGACAATGTGGAGAATTAGCCTAGATAATTGGCATGAGGAATGTAGGACATTGAGATATTATGAATGAGGTTGTAGTTTAGGGTTGAGTTATGAGAAATCAAGAGATTTGAGGTGTTATGAGCAATTATGCTCGATTTTGAGAATTGAGGGTTATGAGATAATTGAGTATTGATGTTTTAACATCGTTTGGACAGCTCGGGAGTTCCAGAGTGGAATGCGAGGCTAGTCCGTGATACGGGGGAAACGATTGCACTATACGAGGTGCAAAGAGGTAAGGGAAATCTAAACCATTTGTGTATGTGATTTGTAAACTATTTTAGCATGAATTGTGGTTTATAAAACAAGCATGTTGAGTGTTTTGTGTTGAGATTAAATTGCACACGATTTTATAGCCGGTTGGAGCCCAATGTTTTATGAGTTTATAACTGGGCTCTACGTTAAGGCAATATTGAGATTTGAGAAATGTGTACGTGTGCTTTGCCGGTTAGAACTCGGTTTTATTACGTTGTGTTGAGTACAAAACGATTTCAAATGAGTTTTATGAGAGAAAAACCATCATGAGTTCTACGTGAAGGCAAACCAGTCTTATGTGATAAGACTTAGGTGTGTAGTTGTGAGTACACACCGGGCATTGCTCTGGTAGCATGTAAGCCCGAATTCTTCTCCGTTCTGGTAACGTGAGAATAACCTATTCTGTGGCTATGCCACGTAAAATTGGTGGCTGTGCCACGTTGAGAAACCCCATTGGTGGCTGTGCCACGTTATACCCCATTGGTGGCTGTGCCACGTTGAGAAACCCCATTGGTGGCTGTGCCACGTTATACCCCATTGGTGGCTGTGCCACGTTGAGAAACCCCATTGGTGGCTGTGCCACGTTGAGAAACCCCATTGGTGGCTGTGCCACGTTGAGGAACCCCATTGGTGGCTGTGCCACGTTGAGAAACTCCATTGGTGGCTGTGCCACGTTGAGAAACCCCATTGGTGGCTGTGCCACGTTGAGGAACCCCATTGGTGGCTGTGCCACGTTATACCCCATTGGTGGCAGTGCCACGTTGAGAAACCCTATTCTGTGGCTATGCCACGCGAGAAATTAAATCAGTGGCTTTGCCACGTGTGTTTTGTGGCTATGCCACGTGAGAAATTAAATCAGTGGCTATGCCACGCGTGTTTAGTGGCTGTGCCACGTGCATTATTTTTACTGTGATTTTATCACGTATTTGAGAAAGCGTTTAACGCGTTATTTTCACATGCTTTGTTATTGCTCTAGAGTGAGCCTTTTACTTCATGTTTTCACATGACTTGACACATGAGAGTGTCGTTTTGAGTATTTTCATGCTATGGTTTTCAAATGAGTTTCACATACAAATAAACCTTTTTGTGATGTGCATTTTGGTTTATGAAATGAGTTCCTTACCCCCTTTACTGAGCGATTTAGAAGCTCACCCTGTTTTTCTTTCCCCCCAGAGTTCTTCAAGTGAGTAAGGACTTCCCTGCGACGTACGGAGTAGTGGCTAGTGGAGGATTCGAGCTCCAGGCCATATATATTGTATCTTGAGGTATATCTTATCTTTTCATGTACCCAGACTATTATTGTAATTGCAGACACTTGATGTATAACATTATATGGGATGTATTAGGATTAATTAACTTGAGATGGATTAATGTATTTGATATGATATATAAATCCTAGTGATGAGATCCTGAGGCATAATAATTATGATGATGTATGACACTGTACAGGAATGCACTCTTAATTGCGAATTAACGAGTAAAAAGTTTTAAATTAGCCCTATTTTCCGCATTTTTGGGGCGTGACAGACCAACATCCTTAAGCCCTGGAGGGGCGGGGAGGCTCTGTTAGGCGGGGAGGCTCTCCTACATGGGTATGGTAAGATCCTTAAGCCCTACATTCTTAAGCCAACATCCTTAAGCCCAAAGAGGCGGGGAGGCTCTGTTAGGTGGGGAGGCTCTATTCGGTGGGGAGGCTCTCTTACGGAAGGATCCTTAAGCCCTACATCCTTAAGCCAACATCCTTAAGCCCAAGAGGCGGGGAGGCTCTGTTAGGTGGGGAGGCTCTGTTCGGCAGGGAGGCTCTCCTTCACGGATATGGAAAACTCTTGGTATGGGGTAGATAAGACCTAGGAATGGCACCCCCAATCACGATATGAGTTGCGGAGTACGCTGTACCGTGTATATCACATGGTGTACGATGTACCGCATGATGGTTATGTGATGAGAAAGTCTAGCGAGGGATAATCCATCTTCGTGCCAGCATGGTACCCCGCACACCTGGATGCGTGTGGTCTGGGATGATTTACGATGTAATGGTCCACATAGGCACTGGTGATATAGTGACCTAGTTTTTATGCACATGCGTGAATTGTGAAAATAAAAAATGTGGTTGTGATTGTGAGTTGATTTGGTGGTAATTATGTGTTGAGAAAGAGGTTGATGATGTTGGTTGAAAAAGGAAGTTTCTTAAAAAATTGCCCTTTTATGAATTTAAACGAGATTGAGCATGAGATGATTTATGCATGATGTTTCTACCATGTTTTATATGCCAATGCACATGATTTTGATACATGATATATATGTATATTCACATGGCATAGTTTTATTCCTCATGCTCCTACTATAAATGATTTATGCATAACACTATCAGCATGTAGATAGAGTAGTTATCTACCATGCTTGCATTATTGCCTTACTGAGCGTGTGGTTGCTCATCCCACTCTATTTTCCCCCTACAGAGCGTGCATAATAGCCCAGTGAGGACTGAGGCGTATTATTTTGGACTCCGCTGCATCTAATTCGCTAAGAGGTATATACACAGTGATTCTTTTTGTATCTAAACAATGTAAAAGCACAGTATTCTTTTGAGTTGTACTTATGGGGGATGTAGATGTCAGTAAAACATGTATTCGTATAAGTACACGATTAAAAGCACATGTATGACATCATTTTAATTAATTGAGAATGAATGAGATGTGGTGTTTATTATTGGCTCACAGCCCAACAGTGTGTGGTGAGTTTAGTTTACGACCGGGTAAGGTAACAGTAAAACGCGAAAAATTTTCAGTGATTTTCGGTTAAAGAGAATGGAATTGGGTCGTGACACTATATCACAAGACTATGTTGGCCAACTATGTCGTAAATCATCCCAGACCACACGGATCTCAGTGTGCGGGGTATCATGCTGGAACGAAGGTGGGTTAGTTCTCCGCCGGACTTTCTCATCAATATCTCAACCACGCGGTACATCGTACTCCGCAGACCCATAACATGATTGGGGGTGCCTGCAGTAGGTCTTATCTACCTCATACCGAGTAAAACCTCTAGCCTCGGGTGCACGTGGGAGTACTTTTAATACCAGGTCCTAGCCCCTCATGACCTTGCTCACCCTTGTTGGGTTCCCTGATTCAGGTCCTAGCCCCTCACCCTCACCCTACTCAAGAGGTCTGTTAGGCCTGTTGGGTTCCCTGAATGGACTAGTGCCAGGTCCTAGCCCCTCACTCCACTCAAGAAGTCTGTTAGGCCTGTTGGGTTCCCTGAACATCAATCCGTATTACCCTCACCACGGCATCATACATATCACAGTGTGAAAAACCTGCGTGAGCTACGCTCTAGTGCAAATTCATGCATCATAAACAAATCACTTCATACGAGCAACGCTCTAGTACGACATTTATGCATAAAACATGAAGAAAACCACATACGAGCATAGCTCCAGTATGGTTATATGCATAAGAAATCTACTCGAAATCCACGTACGAGCAAAAGCTCCAGTACGGTTTATAACACATCACCACAATTCAAATTAAAGTGCAAGCTAAGCTCTAACACGTTTCAAACATGTGAAAACATCAATATCCAGTGTGAGCTAGGCTCCAGCACGGTTTAATTCACATAAACATGATAGGAGGCTCATAAACATACAAAACCAATCTCAAAACACATTTAGTACCTCACATGTGCTATTACACAACATCCTTTAAACATTTGCCAGCCTATCCATCAATTTGCTTAAAACAAAGCAATATGTTTTGTGAAAACATTCAAAACATTTGATTTATGCAATTATTAGCCTTACTATCCCATTTCTTTATAATACTTTTTTAAATAACTAGATCTCATACAAATACTCGTAGTTATTTCCATACATCGTTAAACATGTTTCTATATAATCATGCACTTTTCCTATATACCCACAAAAATACGAGTAGCTACCTCTATATACTTACAAAATTCCCTTACTTGAGAAATCGCGTCGTGAGGTTTCACTTCTGTAAAGCTGCTTACTCATGCGGTTCGATTCATCTACAACGAACTCTCCGAAACTGCACATAATCGCATTTTACAACATTTTAGCCCATTATAATCCAACACTTGCGTTTACTATAGTTGATTCGACCTATAGTCTCTATTAACGCTTAAGGTCTCGTTTTATTGTTCCCCTCATATTTCAAATCTATTGATCCGTAATAAACCGATATTAAGCTCATAGTGTTCATATTTCATCAATTTCCTCACTGTGGCATTTTATCAAGCACCTCATATACCCATCTTCATGAATTCTCTAAACTCACAATATAACTTCACATAACCAATTCAAATCACCCACATTACTCAAATAACAACTTAGCATACCCACCATTTCATCAATTCATTCAATTTACACTTTCTCACACTAAACTCATTCCATTTTATAGGTCTAACTTATTCAAATACATCTTAGGTAGTTTTCAAGCATCACTACCTATAAAAATCAACTCCAAAGTTAACAAATAAATAATGTACTTGGGCTGAAGTATTAAAAACTTACCAAGTCTAGCTCATCTTCTTCCTCCAAAGGAAAATACACCTTGGTCCTTCAATACCGATAATGGGGTTTTGATTCCCAACTATGTTGTTCTCTTCCTCAAGATGAACAACTTTGCATCTAATGGTCTTTCTTCAAATCTTACTGGAATGGGTGGATTTTAGAGAGAGAAAGTTAGGTTTTGGGTGGACAAATGGAGAAGCTGAAGTGTGTTTCCTTAAATGGCAGATTTCACTATGCCTATTTATAGAATTGCTTAATGAGATCGATCTGCATGGGAAGGAGATCGATCTAATCCTCTTAAAATCCCTCTTTTTTCACGACATTTAAAGGTAGGAGATCGATCTGTCGGGGTTAGAGATCGATTTGTTTCCAGGCAGAGAGCTAAGGAGATTGATCTAGCTTAAGGAAAGATCGATATGCTCTTTCCAGTAGCCAATCGGAGATCGATTTGTTTGCTTGAGGTTCGATCTTTTCATTATAGAATGTTTAGGAAATCGATCTGGCCCCATTGAAGATCGATATGCTCTATTCCATTGCTCAAATAAGAGCATTATAGCTCTTCCAAATCGATCTCTCATCCCATGAGATTGATCTGACCTTCATATTTTCTAGATTTTCTACAGTTTTCCTGCAGCAACACACATCCAAACATCCTTAATTTGCTGCCATAGTCATTTTCTCATCCAACCACCTTTAAGACTTGAAAATGTCATCCATTCATGCTTTATACATATTAAAACTTGCGTGTATTCATTGTATAACCAAAGGTATACAATATAAAACCAAATGGAAGTATTTAGATTCATGCAACTTCCTTCCATTTACCATATTACTCATTTTGAGCTCCAATCACATTCATCACTTATAAAAGCTCATTTCTTCATATTCATACACAACGAAACTTGCATGTACATTACAAACTCATAATACACGTATGTACATCGAATCCATGAACTTATATCACTTATGCTGCAAATATATCACCATACTCATGGTTTCATAAAGTTTACATCCACAAATACGGGTCTTACACAACTACTTAATTATCTCCTTGTTGACCACTTCTTTCATTATAGGATTTAGCCTATTCTAGTGCTCTACTATCGACCTATACCCTTCCTCCCATAGTATCTTGTGCATACATATTGAGGGACTAATGCCCTTGAGATCAGAGATAGACCAGCCTATAGCTTTCTAGCTATGAGACCCCGTATAGGTTTAACCTTATATATATATATATATATATATATGTAAATGAATTTATAAGTATGGAGATATACTTGTAATGTGAATTATATGTAATGTAAGTCCATAAGCTTAAGGTACACACATGTAATAGGAGTTGTGATTGTACATACAAGTTACATTATATATGAATATGAAGAAATGGACTTAAACATGGGAAGAATGTGAGTGAGATGGAATATGAGTGGTATAGTGAAATGGAAGGAAGATTTCATAAGTTGTGCACTTTCATTTGGCTTATATCATGTACCTTTGGTTATACAAAGATTACACACAAGTTTTAATATGTATAAGGTATGAATGAATGTCATTTTCAAGTCTTAAAGATAATCGAATGAGAAAATGACTATGGCAGCAAATTAAGGATATTTTGGTATAAGTTTTTTGTAGAAAACTGCAGTAAGATCTGGAAATATGAAGGCCAGATCGATCTCATAGGATGAAAGATCGATCTGGAAGAGCCAGAATGCTCTTATTTGAGCAATGGTATAGGGTAAATCGATCTCCAAGGGATCAAGATCGATCTCTAAAACATTCTGTAAAATGCATATCGATCCTTAAGGGAACAGATCGATCTCCTTAGCTCTCTGTTTGGAGCAGATCGATCTCAAGCTTCGACAGATCGATCTCATGCTTAAAATGTCATAAAAAAGAGGGATTTAAATGGACCAGATCGATCTCCTCCTAGAACAAATCGATCTCATCAAGCCAATTCTATAAATAGGAGCAGTGAATCTGTAGATTCGAAAAAACACTTCACCCTTTTCCATTTCAATTCAAAAACCTAGCTTTCTCACTCCTAAATCCAGCCATTTTCACTAAGATTTGAGGAAAGCTATTAGAGACAAAGTTGTTTACATCAAAGAGAAGAACAACATAGTTGGGAGGATTTTTCCCCATTTGTTAGATTTAAGCAACAAGGTGTATTTCCATTGGAGCACGGAGGAAATTGAGTTAGGTGAGTTTTAATGCAAATACCCAGTACATTTGTTTGGATATTGATGTGAAAAATGATTAGTATGCATAGAAATGATAGAAACTACCTAGAAAGTAAAGAACCCACCATAACCTAGAAATGGTCTAGTGTGAGAAAGTGGAATGTAGAAGCATTAATGATGAATGAGTTATCTTAAAAAGATGATGGTGTTGTGGGTATGATTTAGATGTGTTGATATTGGGATAAATTATGAGATTTACCATAAGGGGAAAAATGTATATTTAAGGCATTAGATAAATACTTAGTTGAACAAGAGTTAGAAACGTTAACTCAAGTGCTTGATGTATGAATTTCAGTTTTCGAATCGGAACAAGTCGAGATAAGAACGCGAGAAGCATAAAGGAGGACAGTTGCACATAAGTAAATCGAGGTAAGGGACTGTGCGTTAGCTATAGAGATGTTCATACGTATTTTGTAGAAATTTCGTAGATATATTGCTATCATTAATACGATACTACGATTCTATGAAAGATATGGAGCATGAAATGTACTATGATATATATATATATATATGTTGAGAAATGGGATGGGGTAAGGAAATAATATGATATGCATGTTTTCAATGTTTTTCTCGATTCTGTATTGATATTGGTGATTGAGAAATGATAATGATAGGTTGGCTAATTTTACATGCTTTAGCATGAAGAGGCATGCTGCATAAATAAACAAGTTTTGAGTTTTAAAAAGAGAAAATAGCCATCTATCGGATTTGAGATGAGATTGGTGTTGGAGCTCTAGCTCACACCCATTTTAATGACTTGACAATGTGCTGGAGTGTTAGCTCACACATGATTTTATGCTTTTGATGTGTCATGCTGAAGTTTAACTCGCACGATGGTTTTGAGAAAGTGCTGGAGCTTTGCTCGCACTTATTTTTATTGAGTTGAGGTAAACTTGGGGGTTCGGGACCCAAGGGGATACCAGCCGACAGCCTTTGAATGGGCTGGGCTTTAACGATAAATCGTACCATACTGGAGCCTTGTGATGACTGTGTGTCACGCCGCTTGCTCGCCTGGTATATGAGACATGGTTCAGGATTAAAAGTCCATTAGAGTTGGAATATGGACTTAGGTCCATGGTCGTACGTAGTACTGTGTAGTTTTCCGTTGGTATACCATGTACCGTGCTGGGTGCACGTGAGTACAAGTATCACATAGATGACACATGGAGTACCTTATACCATGAGTATATGAGGAGATAAGGTTGATTGAGATTAGCCAGAAGGTAGGACTGACCCATCCCCCTTCAGGCGAAGTGATGCCTTGTGCACACTTGATCAGTGAGGCTTGGGATCACTAACTATGACCATATGTCGTGGATATTTGATTGTCGAAAATTCCATGTCTATCTCAAAGATTCGAGAAATAGATGCAACTCAGAAAAGAAAGAGATTTGAGGAAAAGATATGATTGAGAAAGTAAAGAGATTTTGTGTTTTGTTTAAATCTCTGATTTAAACACTTGTGCCGTAAGGGCATTGTTTTATGAATCATGTTTTAAAATGGAAGCAAGACATATATGATTTACATGAAAATGCAAATGAGAAATGTATGTTTAAAAGCATTTTCGTATAATATTTCCATTTATAATGAAACATGGTTTTGGTTTACACATGCATGGGCTACGTAGGCAGTACGATATCTACCTGCTAGCATTCATTTCCTTACTGAGCTGTGGTTTGCTCATCCCACTATTTTCCCCCTCCAGGTACTGAAAGGTAGGAGAGCGATGGTCTCTAGATTCCTTTTTGAGTTGGACAGCTCCCGCCAGTCGTAAAGGTTTAAGAATTGTATACACAAGCGTATTTTGTATCTATCTTGTCGTATCTGTAACGACCATTGACCCTTGAAAATCGGGGAATTTTTTTTTTGAATTTAATTTACCCACTTATTCCCTTATTACTTAGGTTGTATTCTTGTGCAGTGTCAAAACACTTTTCCTAATTCTTTGTCTGTGATTACATTTAATTTCCATACTTTAACCTATATGGCCGATAGAAATTTCGGCAGCATAACGGCTTATATATAAGCCTACCCACATGCAAAACAGTTGTTTTAACAATCCTATATATCCACAACTGCCAAGCATACTTTCCAAATCAACATTTACAACTCAAAACATTCATATCGATTAATACCAATCATCTTACAACCTAGTCCCAAGAATCATATTCTCTACATCATTTCCTTACAAATTACATCTCATCAAAAATATTCCCAATATACGTGTCTGTGCGTACAAATATTTCTGGTTCAGGAATGTAAATGTATACCTTTCTGCGTGTACAAAAAGTAGCCTAGGGTAGCTCTCCCCACCAGCCTACGTCGTGTACGCGGCAGGTAGCGCCTACGGATCACTGCAATTAATCTGAGAGGTAGAGGGGTAAGCTTTCAGGAAAAAGCCCAGTAAGAAGATGTATTTAAAACGATCCTAGCAATTCAAATATGTAGAAACACAATAGTACGTATAATGATACTTTCTGAAAACTAATATAAATGACATTCAAAGATTAAGGAAAATCAGAAACATCGAGATTCAAAACGTAATTCTTTAAATACGTGAACTTAACAGATATTACGTAAACTGGTTGTATAATCAGAATTTCAAAAACAGGAATATATGTCAAATCACATAATATAGAATCATATTCTAAAAAAACAGAATTTAATTTTCAAATCGAGACTACATCGGCCCATCTAATTATCATGCGGCAAATAACCAAGTCATCCTCCGTAGACGGAATTCAAAACCTATAGCCACGGCGAGACAGAACCCGAAGGTAAAATTCAGAACCTATGGCCACGGCGAGGCAGAACCCGAAGGCGAAATTCAGAACCTATGGCCACGGCGAGACAAAACCCGAAGGCAAAATTCAGAACCTATGGCCACGGCGAGATAGAACCCAAAGGCGAAATTCAGAACCTATGGCCACGACGAGACAGAACCCGAAGGCGAAATTCAGAACCTATGACCATGGCGAGATAGAACCCGAAGGTGAAATTCAGACGCCACACAAGCGAAGTTCAGACGCCACACAGGCGGAGCTGACATGCGTTAGCATACAACATAAATGGCCCTTAGTCTCAAAACATACTATATTTCTCATATGCGAAAACATTGAATTAAAAATCATTTTGTTCGAAAGATTATTTCAGAAGACATGTTCTTATTTCAAAAGCACAAATACAAAAAGCATATTCTTCATCAGAAATATAATTTAGAAACATGCATGAAAATCATACTTCATGTCTTTGTAAGCTTTCCTTAATCATGGTTCAGAAAGTAACTATTACCATTTTAAATTATATCCCCTTACCTCGATCTATCAAAATTCACGAATTCGAACAGTGACGCCTCCTAGTACCTCATTTAATCCCTTTTACAATCACCTACACCGCAATTGTATGCTTAGCACCCCATTCATGCGAATTGTCCGAATTGCGTTAAAATCGAAACCTATCGTTACTACTGCGTGTGTACGTATTATTGTATATACTTAGGCTAACACGCACGTTTATATATTTCTTTACCATTTATATATTTGTTCCTACAAGTATTAACATATACCTTTATTATATACATCCACATGTATATACGCATAAATATATATATACACTCCTATATGTATATATATATATATACTTTTATTGTTTTCATGCTTCCCTATCTCATATATATACATTCTTTGTATATACATACATATGCTATTATTTGTTTTCATATTTCTCTATCTCATATATATACATTCTTTGTATATACATATACTAGCACACATTCATCTTATGTATCCCCACATGTATATGCACCTAAATAAATAAATATATATATATATATTATCATTGTTTTTTTTTTCATATTTCCTTATCACATATGCATACATATTTTTTTGTGTATAAATACTAGCATACCCAATTCATTATATATACCTATATGTATATGCACCTAAATAAATAAAAATATATATATATATATATATATACACTCCTATATATGTATATATATATATATATATATATATTAATATTGTTTTCCCATTTTTTCTCCTTATCACATATACACACATATTTGCCTACTCCTCATCATTCCCATTTTTACCAAATTAAATCTACACTAAACATGCTTGTATTTCAATCTAAATGTACATGTATATTAAATATACATATATACATAAATATACCATTTACCTTTTCTATTTTCTTTTCTTCTTTCTCTTTTTTTTCTTTTCTCCTTTTCTTTTCTCATTTCTCGGTTCCAGCTGCTCTTTCTTCCCTTTTTCTTTCTTCTTTTCTTCCTTTCCCGATCAGCTCACCTATTCCCGGTTTGCTTTCTTGGTTCTGCCTCACTCTTCGGTCTTGCTTCAGCTTTGCCTCACTCTCCCCTGCCTCTCGGTTTCCATCTCTAATTTGCAGTCTTCTTCTCCCTCGGTTCCAGCTTCATTCTTCCCCTGTTATCATCCACTTCCTGGCTGCTCCTGCTTCAATCTACTCTGTTCTGCTTCTGCCCTTGTTCCCACAGCTCCCTCACCCACGGGTTAGTACACAACCAGCATTAGACAGCCTCTGAACCTCCCAACAGCCTCGGAACCAGTCACGCACCCATGTTCTGCTCGTAGCTCCGGTTTCTTCTTCTCGGTCAGCTGCTGTCCCCCTTTCTTTCCTCTCGGTTTCCCTTTTCTTCCCTTTTCTTCTTCCTCGGTAGACCCAGCTTCTTCTCCTCTCCCTTCCCTTCTCTTCTTTCTCTCTTCTTCCCTTCTTCTCCAGCCGACCGAGCCTCTCTTCTTCCTTTCTCCTTTCTCCTTTCTCCTTTCTCTTCTTTCCTTTCCTCTTCTCCCCAACCGATCAGCCCCTTTTCTTCCTTTCTCCTTTCTCCTTTTTCTTCTTTCCTTTCCTCTTCTCCCCAACCGATCAGCCCCTCTTCTTCCTTCTCTTCCTTTCTTTCTTTGGTTTCCCGCCCGTTATCTCCTCTGTTTCGTTTGATTTCCTTTTCAATTCCAAATAGTGGCAGACGGAATTGGCTTTTCTAAGCCAATTCCGTACATGCCATAATATATATATATATGTTATTTTAATATATATATATATTATATTAGTATATATGTATTATTTGTTTATATATTTTGTATTGTTATTTTTATTATTATTTTTTTATTGTTTTGTGTCCATTTATATATTCTTGTCTCATGCTTTATTTATCTATTTGTTTAATGATATATATTAAATTCTATACACTAAATAATATATATATATATGCTATATATATTATTATTCTTATATTTAAATGTTTAGTATATATGTATATATATATATACATATTCACCTATGTATATATCTACATATATACATTTTCTTGTATAATTTATCCAAAAACATAAAATCATGCCTTCCATGAAATTTTCCTTATTTTGAAAATGAAATAGTATCGGGATTCCATCATTCTTCATAAATTCTCGATATAAGTGTTTACATCGACAATTTTCAACTAACAATTTAAAATTTTCTAAGTCCCTCCATGCTTGCATTTGCTTTATCACTTCTTGTATCTTCTGGTTCCTGATCATTCACGGGCTTCTCGATTCCTATAGTCCTCGAGCCCTGCAACAAATATTCACACTTTCATTAAGATATATTATTTTCATTTTTATATAATTTAATTAAACGTAGGAAATTTTTGGGGTTTACATTCTCCCCACCTTAAAAGAATTTGGTCCCCAAATTCATCCAAGTCCATCAGGATAGGTGTGGGTACTTTTCCTTCATAAGGCTCTCTAGCTCCCATGTAGCTTCCTCTATCGAATGGTGTTGCCAGAGAACCTATAACAGAGGTATCATCTTCGATCGAAGTACCTTTTCCTTTCTGTCCAATATCCGGATAGGTCACTCAACGTAGCTCATATCCTCTTGAATACTGAAGGGCTCATATTCAATGATGTGTGAGGGATCCGGATTATACTTCCTTAACATGGAGACATGGAAGACATTGTGTACCCTAGAAAGCTGCGGTGGTAAGGCAAGTCTGTAGGCTACGTCTCCCACTCTCTCTAGGATCTCAAAAGGACTAATGAAGCAAGGACTCAATTTCCCCTTCTTCCCGAACCGCATGATACCCTTGCTTAGAGATACCTTAAGAAACACGAAGTCCCCAATCTGAAACTCAAGTGGCCGTCTATGCTTATCCGCATAACTCTTTTGCCTGCTTTGTGTGGTCTTAAGTCTATCACAGATTATCTGAACACCTTCTGCTGCCTGTTCTACCAACTTGGGAGCCAAGATCCTTCTATCACCCACTTCTTCCCAATCTACTGGAGACCTACATCTCCTACCATAGAAGGCCTCATAAGGTGCCATCCTGATGCTAGCATGATAGCTGTTATTATAAGCAAACTCTGCGAGAGGTAGATGATCATCCCATGAGCCCTTAAACTCCAAAACGCACGCCCTCAGCATATCCTCTAAGGTCTGAATGGTCCTCTCGAACTGACCATCGGTCTGAGGATGATAGGCTGTGCTCAAGTTAAGCTGAGATCCCATGGCTTCTTGAAAATGAGCTTAAAATCTAGAAGTGAATCGAGAATCTCTATCTGATGTAATGCTCACAAGTGCCCCATGCAGTCGAGCTATCTCTCTCACATACAACTCTGCTAAAGCACTCAAGGAGTCTGTATTTTTTATGGCTAGGAAGTGGGCACTCTTTGTCAACCTGTCTACGATTACCCAGATAGCATCATGCCCCTTTCGGGTCCTTGGTAAACCCATAATAAAATCCATAGTAATGTGTTCCCACTTCCAAGTAGGCACTGGAAGAGACTTAAGTAGTCTTGCTGGTCTTTGGTGTTCAATCTTAATCTGTTGGCAAATCAAACACTTGGCCACTAACTCAGCTATATCTCTTTTCATACCGACCCACCAATACACCTTCTGTAAATCATGGTACATCTTAAGACTTCTCGGGTGCATTGTGTACCAAGAACAATGGGACTCCTTTAAGATCCTTTGCCGTAGGGCATCATCGTTTGGGACACATATACGGCTCCTAAATCTCATCAATCCATCCTCACCGACCATAAAGTTTGACTGTACATCCTGTCTTGCCTGACTGACCATATCCAATAACTTCTGATCACCCCTCAGTCCAGTTCTGATATGATCAAGTACACTAGGTTCAATCTGCAAACTAGCTATGAACCCAACATCTGTTGTTTCCACTCTAACACTGAACTCGGCAAACTGCTCTAGCAACTCCCATTCTCTGACCATCATGAAAGAAATCATCCCCTTCCTGCTTAAAGCATCTGCCACTACGTTTACCTTGCCCGGGTGACACAGAATCTCGCAATCATAATCCTTGAGGAGCTCAATCCATCGTCTCTGTCTCATATTTAGCTCCTTCTGATTAAATATATACTTCAAGCTCTTGTGGTTAGTAAAAATATGAAATCTCTCTCCATACAGATAATGTCGCCATATCTTCAAAGCAAAAACAACCGCGGCTAACTCCAAATCATAGGTGGGGTAATTCCTTTCATGGTTCTTAAGCTGTCGAGAACCATATGCAACCACTCTCCCATGTTGCATAAGTACACACCCGAAGCCCTGGTATGATGCATCATTGTATACTGCATAGCCTCCAGACCCACTAGGAATGGTTAAGACTAGGGCGGTAGTCAGCCTCTTCTTGAGTTCTTCAAAACTCTGCTCACACTGATCAATCCACTCAAATGGAACATCCTTGCGTATCAGCTTAGTCAATGGAGCTGTAATCTTGGAGACCTTCTACAAACCTCTTGTAGTATCCAGCTAGTCCTAGAAAACTCCAAATTTTTGTAACAGTTTTCGGCCTCTCCCAGCTAAGTACTACTTCAACCTTAGACGGATCCACTGACACCCCGTCTTTAGAAATAACATGGCCCAGAAATGCTATCTCCTCTAACCAAAACTCACATTTATCCAACTTCCTATACAACTGCTTCTCTCTGAGAGTTCGAAGCACTACTCTCAAATGCTGCTCATACTCCTCTCGGGACTTTGAGTAGATCAGAATATCGTCGATGAAAACAATGACGAACCGATCTAGATACTCTCGAAACACCTCATTCATCAAGCTCATGAATGCAGCTGTGGCATTAGTTAGACCAAAGGGCATCACACGGAACTCATAGTGGCCATATCTCGTTCTGAAGACCGTCTTTGGAACATCCTCCCTCCTAATCCGTAATTGATGATAGCCCGATCTCAGGTCAATCTTCAAGAACACTGTAGCCCCTTTTAGCTGGTCAAATAGGTCATCTATTCTGGGAAAGGGATACTTGTTCTTAATTATGGCTTTGTTCAGCAGCCTGTAGTCCATACATAGCCTGAGATTACCATCCTTCTTCCACATAAATAATACCGGAGCTCCCCACGGGGATACACTTGGCCTAATGAACCCTTTATCTAGCAAGTCTTACAACTGCTTCTTCAATTCCTCAAGTTCAACAAGGGTCATCCGATAAGGAGACTTTGAGATTGGTTGAGTCTCTGGTGCCAAATCTATCATGAATTCTAACTCTCTCTCCAGTGGTAATCCTGGTAGTTCATCAGGAAATACATCCAGGAACTCGCATACCACTGGTATATCCTGAATACTTAGACATTCCCGACTAGTATCAAGGATGAATGCAACATAACCTTCATATTAACACATTCATCAAAATTTTCATCAAAGACAATGTCATAAAATTCATTCCTTCGTTGCAAAGCATATACTAAACTTACTAGGTAAGGAGAAGGTTACAGTCTTAAAGTAGTAGTCTAAACTTACACGGTTGGTGGCTAGCCAATCCATACCAAAAATTACATCAAAGCCATACATGCTTAACAAGATTAGATCTGCCAATATGATCCTATCTCCTACCTAGATTTCACAATTTCTACACACCATATGTGACGGTCGACCCCTGCCCGGCCAACCCCTGCCATCGGCCATGGCCACCCCTCTTGGGCCTACAACAACGATGGTGGTCTAACAACGGGTGGTGCAACAACGCCAACAACATCCACGTATTGTCCGCTTTGGGCCTTCGGCCCGCACGACTTTGTTTCATTCAGGGAAATTCCCCTCAGAACGCGTCCTCGGAGGCTCGAACCAGGGATAACACCCTTAGTTCTTGCACTCCTGCCATTGGGCTCAATGGCATCAGGAGTACAAGAACTAAGGGTGTTATCCCTGGTTCGAGCCTCCGAGGATGCGTTCTGAGGGGAATTTCCCTGAATGAAACAAAGTCGTGCGGGCCGAAGGCCCAAAGCGGACAATACGTGGATGTTGTTGGCGTTGTTGCACCACCCGTTGTTAGACCACCATCGTTGTTGTGGGCCCAAGAGGGGTGGCCATGGCCGATGGCAGGGGTTGGCCGGGCAGGGGTCGGCCGTCACAATAAAAAACGCGCGTTTTTAATGTGACGGCCGACCCCTGCCCGGCCAACCCCTGCCATCGGCCATGGCCACCCCTCTTGGGCCCACAACAACGATGGTGGTCTAACAACGGGTGGTGCAACAACGCCAACAAGTCCAACGTATTGTCCGCTTTGGCGCATTGGGCCTCACGGCTTTGTTTCATTCAGGGTCATCCTTGCTTAAGGGCCTTTTCCCCTCAGAACGCGTCCTCAGTGGTTCGAACTCGGGTTAACACCCTTGTTCTTACCACTGATGATGCCATTGAGCCAGTTTTTTAATGTGATGATCGACCCCTGCCCGGCCAACCCCTTCCATCGGCCATGGCCACCCCTCTTGGGCCTACAACAACGATGGTGGTCTAACAACGGGTGGTGCAACAACGCCAACAAGTCCAACGTATTGTCTGCTCTGGCCCATTGGGCCTCACGGCTTTGTTTCATTCAGGGTCATCCTTGCTTAAGGGCCTTTTCCCCTCAGAACGCGTCCTCAGTGGTTTGAACTCGGGTTAACACCCTTGTTCTTACCACTGATGATGCCATTGAGCCAGTTTTTTAATGTGACGGCCGACCCCTGCCCGGCCAACCCCTGCCATCGGCCATGGCCACCCCTCTTGGGCCCATAACAATGATGGTAGTCTAACAACGGGTGGTGCAACAACGCCAACAAATCCAACGTATTGTCCGCTTTGGGCCTTCGGCCCGCACGGCTTTGTTTCATTCAGGGAAATTCCCCTCAGAACGCGTCCTCGGAGGCTCGAACCAGGGACAACACCCTTAGTTCTTGCACTCCTTATGCCATTGAGCCCGGGCTCAATGGCATCATCAGTGGCAAGAACAAGGGTGTTAACCCGAGTTCGAACCACTGAGGACGCGTTCTAAGGGGAAAAGGCCCTTAAGCAAGGATGACCCCGAATGAAACAAAGCCGTGAGGCCCAATGGGCCAGAGCGAACAATACGTTGGATTTGTTGGCGTTGTTGCACCACCCGTTGTTAGACCACCATCGTTGTTGTGGGCCCAAGAGGGGTGGCCATGGCCGATGGCAGGGGTTGGCCGGGCAGGGGTCGGTCGTCACACTGGCTCAATAGCATCATCAGTGGCAAGAAAAAGGGTGTTAACCCGAGTTTGAACCACTGAGGACGCGTTCTGAGGGGAAAAGGCCCTTAAGCAAGGATGACCCCGAATGAAACAAAGCCGTGAGGTCCAATGGGCCAGAGCGGACAATACGTTGGACTTGTTGGCGTTGTTGCACCACCCGTTGTTAAACCACCATCGTTGTTGTGGGCCCAAGAGGGGTGGCCATGGCCGATGGCAGGGGTTGGCCGGGCAGGGGTCGACCGTCACACCATATCAGTCTTTTGTGATTTATACATAGGTGTACTAACGTGTAACGTAAAGTCTAGAGATTCAGGCTTAACATGCAATTGACGTGCAAAATGTGGTCATATGAAAGAGTGTCTGGAACTTGAATCAAACAATACACGTGCCTCATGATTACAAATTAAAAGCTTACCCTGTATGGTCTCAGCATAGGCATCAGCAGTCTCTGTGTCCAAAGCAAAGACCCTTCCATGAGTAACAGGCTTCTTGCCCTTCTCTGCTGCGGTGGCCCGTCTCTATGGGACTTGTCTCTGGGGAGCTTGCCTCACAGGTGGTCGTGGTAGCTCTGAGGGCTGTGGAAACTTATTCAATGGGCAATCTTTGATCAAGTGTCCCCTCTGTCCACACCTAAAATAGCTCCCTGAGGACCAGTGACACGTACCTCTATGGTAATTACCACAACTAGTGCACAATCTCTCATACTGCTGGAACCCTCTGGTAGTCTGTGGGGTAGCTATAGGAGCTGTGGTTCTATCAATCCTAGCCTGAGACTCATCTGTCCACTATCTCTTAGCCTGACCCCTCTGGAAGTCCTATCTCACAAGCTCTATTCGCTTACCCTTATCCCTGGTCTTTCCTTTAAAACCATACTCCGTCTGGGTGACATTAAGGCCCCTCTCAACCATCTGTGCTCTACCTAGGGTATCCTGAAATTCAATAATCCATAACCCCAAAGGACGATCTCTGATAGCTGGCCCCAACCCTGCCAGGAACCTCTCAGTCCGACGCTCTTCATTTTGGAACGTCTCCAGGTCATACCTCATCAGCATAGTAAATTTACTTTCATACTCATCCACGGTCATACTACCCTGTACCAAATTCAGAAAGTCCATTCTCAACTTCTGCTGGGCAGCTAGTGGAACATACTGCTTCCTAAAGGCTGTGGAGAAAGCATCCCAACTAATCACTAGATGCTGAGCAGTCATAAGGACCTTGGTGGATCCCCACCAATACTCTGCTTGGCCTTGCAGCATGTAGGTGGCCATGGAAACCTTCTCAACATCAAAACACCCCAGAAAGTCGAAGATCTTCCCAAGGCTCACCAGCCACTCTTCAGCCTCTACCAGATTCTTAATCCCCTTAAATGCTTGAGGCCTCATCTTCAGGAAATCTCTTATCCTACCGACATCCCTCTCCTCCCTCCGGGCCTGTATAGGAGGCTAAGGCGTCATAGGTACTGGAGGAACTTGCGGAGGAGGTGGTGGTGGTGCTTGTGGAGGAGTCGGCATCGAATTAGGAATTGGTGTCGTACCAGCAGAATCAGAAACGTTTGCCCCTAGATGTTGGGTAACCATGGCAGCTACTGACTCCAAACCTCGCTCGAGGCGCTGCTCCAATCGCTGCTCAAACTGAGCCACACGAGTACCATGACTCTCTGGCTCGGGTGGAGGAGGTGGAGGTGGCTGAGCCTACCTCCGAGTACATCTGCGTCTTCCTCTCATTGTGCAGTGATCTAATACCTGCGCATAATTCCAAAGATCAAACCTTAACCTCGTTAGGTATACATTACCTACAACCAGACAAGCACATACATTGGGATGTAATTTAATCCTCATTTTCGATACTGACAGTACTAGACAACTTTCGCTCTGATACCACTTAAACTGTAACGACCCTTGACCCTTGAAAATCGGGGAAATTTTTTTTTTGAATTTAATTTACCCACTTAATCCCTTATTCACTTAGGTTGTATTCCTGTGCAGTGTCAAAACGCTTTTCCTAATTCTTTGTCCGTGATTACATTTAATTTCCATACTTTAACCTATATGGCCGATAGAAATTTTGACAGCAGAACGACTTATATATAAGCCTACCCACCTGCAAAACAGTTGTTTTAACAATCCTAGATATCCACAACTACCAAGCATACTTTCCAAATCAACATTTACAACTCAATACATTCATATCGATTAATACCAATCATCTTACAACCTAGTCCCAAGAATCATATTCTCTACATCGTTTCCTTACAAATTACATCCCAACAAAAATATTCCCAATATACGTGTCTGTGCCTATAAATATGTCTGGTATAGGAATGTAAATGTATACCTTTCTGCGTGTACAAAAAGTAGCCGAGGGTAGCTCTCCCCACCAGCCTACGTCGTGTACGTGGCAGGTAGCGCCTACGGATCACTGCAATTAATCTGAGAGGTAGAGGGGTGAGCTTTTGGGAAAAAACCCAGTAAGAAGATGTATTTAAAACGATCCTAGCAATTCAAATATGTAGAAACACAATAGTACGTATAATGATACTTTCTGAAAACTAATATAAATGACATTCAAAGATTAAGGAAAATCAGAAACATCGAGATTCAAAACGTAATTCTTTAAGTACGTGAACTTAATAGATATTATGTAAACTGGTCGTATAATCAGAATTCCAAAAACAGGAATATATGTCAAATCACATAATATAGAATCACATTCTAAAAAAATAGAATTTAATTTTCAAATCGAGACTACATCGGCCCATCTAATTATCATGCGGCAAATAACCAAGTCATCCTCCGTAGAGGGAATTCAGAACCTATGGCCATGGCAAGACAGAACCCGAAGGTAAAATTCAGAACCTATGGCCACGGCAAGACAGAACCCAAAGATGAAATTCAGAACCTATGGCCACGGCGAGATAGAACCCGAAGGCGAAATTCAGAACCTATGGCCACAGCGAGACAAAACCCGAAGGCGAAATTTAGAACCTATGGCCACGGCGAGACAGAACCCGAAGGCGAAATTTAGAACCTATGGCCACGGCGAGACAGAACCCGAAGGCGAAATTCAGAACCTATGACCATGGCGAGATAGAACCCGAAGGTGAAATTCAGACGCCACACAAGCGAAGTTCAGACGCCACACAGGCGGAGTTGACATGCGTTAGCATACAACATAAATGGCCCTTAGTCTCAAAACATACTATATTTCTCATATGCGAAAACATTGAATTAAAAATCATTTTGTTCGAAAGATTATTTCAGAAGACATGTTCTTATTTCAAAAGCACAAATACAAAAAGCATATTCTTCATCAGAAATATAATTTAGAAACATGCATGAAAATCATACTTCATGTCTTTGTAAGCTTTCCTTAATCATGGTTCAGAAAGTAACTATTACCATTTTAAATTATATCCCCTTACCTCGATCTATCGAAATTCATGAATTCGAACGGTGACGCCTCCTAGTACCTCTTTTAATCCCTTCTACAATCACCTACACCGCAATTGTATACTTAGCACCCCATTCATGCGAATTGTCCGAATTGCGTTAAAATCAAAACCTATCGTTACTACTGCGTGTGTACGTATTATTGTATATACTTAGGCCAACACGCACGTTTATATATTTCTTTACCATTTATATATTTGTTCATACAAGTATTAACATATACCTTTATTATATACATCCACATGTATATACGCATAAATATATACATATATATACACTCCTATATGTATATATATATGTACTTTTATTGTTTTCATGCTTCCCTATCTCATATATATACATTCTTTGTATATACATACATATACTTTTATTTGTTTTCATATTTCTCTATTTCATATATATACATTCTTTGTATATACATATACTAGCACACATTCATCTTATGTACCCCCACATGTATATGCACCTAAATAAATATATATATATACACACTCCTTTATATATATAAATATATATATATATATATATTGTCATTGTTTTTTTTTCATTTTTCCTTATCACATATGCATACATATTTTTTTGTGTACAAATACTAGCATACCCAATTCATTATATACACCTATATGTATATGCACCTAAATAAATATATATATATATATATATATATATATATATATATATACACTCCTATATATGTATATATAAATAAATATTAATATTGTTTTCCCATTTTTTCTCCTTATGACATATACAAACATATTTGCCTACTCCTCATCATTCTCATTTTTACCAAATTAAATCTACACTAAACATGCTTATATTTCAATCTAAATGTACATGTATATTAAATATACACATATACATAAATATACCATTTACCTTTTCTATTTTCTTTTTCTTCTTTCTCTTTGTTTTCTTTTCTTTTCTCCTTTCTCGGTTCCAACTGCTCTTTCTTCCTTTTTCTTTCTTCTGTCCTTCCTTTCCCGATCAGCTCACCTATTCTCGGTTTGCTTTCTTGGTTCTGCCTCACTCTTCGGTCTTGCTTCAGCTTTGCCTCACTTTCCCCTGCCTCTCGATTTCCATCTCTAATTTGTAGTCTTCTTCTCCCTCAGTTCCAGCTTCATTCTTCCCCTGTTATCATCCACTTCCTGGCTGCTCCTGCTTCAATCTACTCTGTTCTGCTTCTACCCTTGTTCCCAACAGCTCCCTCACCCACGGGTTAGTACACAACCAGCATTAGACAGCCCCTGAACCTCCCAACAGCCTCGGAACCAATCACGCACCCCTATTTTGCTCGTAGCTCCAGTTTCTTCTTCTCGGTCAGCTGCTGTCCCCCTTTCTTTCCTCTCGGTTTCCCTTTTCTTCCCTTCTCTTCTTCCTTGGTAGACCCAACTTCTTCTCCTCTCCCTTCGCTTCTCTTCTTTCTCTCTTCTTCCCTTCTTCTCCAGCCGACCGAGCCTCTCTTCTTCCTTTCTCCTTTCTCCTTTCTCTTCTTTCCTTTCCTCTTCTCCCCAGCCTGTAAACCCCGCAAATTTCCTATCTCTAGTTAGATTTTATAAAAATAAAAATAATAAATATTAATGGAAGTGTGCATGATCATTGTAGGACTCGAAGATGACTAGGAACCCGAGACACGAGATGTGATGGAGCAAAGGCGAACATGGAAGGATTGAAAAGTGTTGATCTATTAGTCAAGGGTTGGATGTAAAAAAAAAAATTTATGTCAAGATTTACGAGGAAGGATGGAACGTCAATGACATTTTATTTCGGAATAATAAAATTTCATGGAAGGCATGATATTGTGTCATTGGACAAATTATACAAGAAAATGTATATATATGCACATATATACATAGGTGAGTATGTATATATATATATATATATACATATATACTAGACATTTTAATAAAAGAAAAAAATAATATATATGGCATATATATTATTTAGTGTGTAGATTTAATGTATAGTATTTAATGTATAAGTGTAAGATAAAATAAAATGAATGGAAATAAAACATGAGACAAATAAATAATAATAATAAAAATAATGAAGTGAAATAAAAGGGAAGGTAATATGTATATATATATATATATATATATATACATAGGTATAATATATATATATATATATATATATATATATATATATATATGACAAATATATATGTATTGTAAGGTATAATGTATAAGATATTTAAAATAAAATGGAAAAAAAAATATATATATATATACAATAATAGTAATAATAATAACAATACAATACATAACAAATAATACCTAAATACTAATATAATATATATACATATATATTAAACTAATATATATATATATTGGCATGTACGGAATTGGCTTAGAAAAGCCAATTCCTTCTGCCACTGTTTTCAATTGAAAACAAGCAAAAGAAATCAAACAAAGCAGAGGAGGCTCGGGCGGGAAAAAGGAAAAGGAAGAGGAGAAGAGGAGGAGAAGAAAAGAAGGAGGAGAGGAAGAGAGGTCTGGCCGGGAGAGAAGGAAAAACCAGGAAAGGAAAGGAAAGGAAGCTGGTTCTGGCCGAGGAAGAAGAAGAAGGAAAGAGGAGAAAGGAGAAAGGAGAAAGGAGAAAGGAAGGAGAGGCTCGGTCTGCTGGAGAAGAAGGGAAGAAGAGAAAAAGAAAAAGAAACGGGACTGAAGAGAGGTAGAATCGAGGCTGAAGGGGAGCTGGAAAATCGAGAACCGAAGAGGAGAGGGACGAAAACCAGCAAGAACCGAGAAGCAGAGCAGAATCGAAGCTAGAACAGAGGCAAGGGGGGAAGAAATTGAAACGAAACAGGGACTGAAGAGGCAGCACCGAGAATAGGAAATCTGGAAAACAGAATCGGCTTGAAAGGATAGCGGAACAGGGCTGGAAATGGAGGGTGAAACCGAGAGAAGAAGGGAGAAACCGAGAAGAAGAGGGGCTGGAACCGAGAGCTGAAACAGAGGAAGAAGAAATAAAAGCTGGAAAAAAAAGAAGAAGAAGAAGCTGGGGAATTTAAAGGAAAAGAGAGGTAAATATATATATGTATATTGAGATACATGTAGATATATGAGATGTGGATGCAAGTATGTTAGTATAGATTTAACTAGACAAAATGTATATACATATATGGATATGTATATATATTTATTTATGTGTTGATGAAATATTGGAAATAAGTGATAATATATATATATGTATGTATTTATGTGAATATATATATATATATATATATATATGTTGGGTGTATACATATAAGTGTATATAATGAATAGGCATGTTAAGTATATGTACATACCAGAACATGCATGTATGTGTGATAAAATGAAAATAAAGGGAAAATAGGTAAAAATCTATATGTATATATGTATATTTAATTTTACATGTATATATATGTGATGGTGTATAAGTATGATAAGGTAAATTGAATTAGAAGTGAAATAAAAATAAAAATGGGAGAGATGAATAATAGACAAAAAAAAATGTATACATATATATTTATGTGATGGTGCATAAATGAAAACAAATAATAATGCATATATAGGATTATATATACATACATACTCGCTAGTATATATACGTAGTTGTATATAATAATAGGTATACCGAGGTGTGTACGTACAAAAATAATATAGGGTACGAAAAATATATATACGTACGTGAATAGCCTAGGTACGCATGATTAAATGTACACACGAGGAAAAACGAATAGGTTACGATTTTTAACGTATTTCGAGTTACTCGTATAAATAGGAAGTTAAGTAAACTACCTCCGATGTAGGTAAAACGTAGACGAGTTGACGGAGGTGTTGGAAGGCGTTACTTCGTGAACGTGAGATATCCGATACATCGAGGTAAGGGGTGCTATTTAACTATGTCCTGATATTGCATGTTGATTTTATCGATGAATGACTTTATGAAAAGAGCATGTGATTTCGAAATGATTTATAGATGCTTTTATACCTGTACCATGATTTTGTAACACGTTTTAAATATGTTAAATGTTCCCCGAATACTTTGCATGATATGAAATAAATTTTCCCAAGGGTATGAAGCGTATGGATGTTTTACATTTATTATGTTTTTATATCCATACTGTTAAAGAAACTCTGACGATTTCAAAAGTTTTTAAGAAAAGAAATTATTTTCGAAAGGGGATTGTGGGGGCCACCTCTTGAGTCCTACGGGAACAAAGTGCCACACAGTCTTTCTGTTTTATGAAAGAGTTTCAGATTTCAAGGAATTTGATTTTATAACTCGATATGAGTTTATGGGTTATGAAACCCAAGAAAGATTTTGAAACTATGTTTTGAGACTTAGGCTTCATGCTTGGCTATTTCTCGTGGTGTTCCGGCTCCACCACTTGGGGTGCCGGTACGTTGACCCATTTAGCACTTGACTCAACCTGTGTGGAAGATGTCGTGCTACTTGTGGTTTATGATGATGATGTTTTGGTAGTATCTCGTGCCCGCGCAGCACGCAACTATGTTGCCCACACGGAGAGTGCCTTTGGTGCCCGTGTCCTAGCTATGTGCTAGTAAAAGTATGTAAGATGGATACTACCCATGTTTTTTTTAAGAAAGAGCTGTACGACCTTGATCCAGTCTACAGCCACTTACCATGGCCATAGGTAACATGTTTAGCTCTCTACGGAGAATGACACGTATCGCATGACTTAGTTATAGCCTGGTCTCCATGAATTAGTTAAGAATGATAAATGTGGCAACGAATATGTGCCTTATGAATTTCAATGATTGGTTATAAACCAACCCGTTTATGTAATGTTTACAAAGTAATTATGAAATGTTTCATGAAAGTTTCACAAAATGTTTATGGCATGTTTACGAAAGTAAAACGAGATGATTATGCAATGTATGCGAAAAGCTTATGAAAGAATTTATAGCATGGTTGAGCAAGATTTTGCTTTGAACTTGTATGCTTTATGACTTTTACGATAAATTGCATAAAGTGATGATTTAAGTTTTTCCTTTGTACTTAAAGTATGATCTTACAAATGATTTCTACATGCTTTTCACATATATATATATCAGGATAAATTTAAAGGTACTATCTTACTGGGCTTTTCCCCAAAAGCTCACCCCTCTACCTTCAGATCTTTTGCAGTGAATCTATAGGCGCTACCTGTCGCGTACACGACGTAGGCTGGTGGGAAAAGCTACCCTAGGCTACATTTTGTACACGCAAGAGGTGTACATTTACATTCCTGTACCAGACATAATCGTATGCACAGACACGTGTCGAAGTTATCAGTTGGGATGTAATTTTGTAAGGATGATGTAAACATTATTATTTTGGGATAATATTTGAGATGACTGGTTTTAAATTGAAATAGATGTCTGAAGTGGTAAGGATGAATTGGAAAGTATGCTTGGTAGTCGTGGATATCTAGGTTTGCCAAAAATAAATGACTTGCAGGTGGATAGGCTCACATATAAGCCGTTGTGCTGCCGAAATTTTTATCGGCCACATAAGTTAAAATATAGAAATTAAATTAATTACGAGTAAAGTATTAGGAAAAGTATTTTGATACTGCACAGGAATACAACCTAAATGAATAAGGGAATAAGTGGGTAAATTAAATTAAAAAAAAATTTATCCCGATTTTCAAGGGTCAAGGGTCGTTACACAGCCGATCAGCCCCTCTTCTTCCTTTCTCCTTTCTCCTTTTTCTTCTTTCCTTTCCTCTTCTCCCCAACCGATCAGCCTCTCTTCTTCCTTCTCTTCCTTTCTTTCCTTGGTTTCCCACCCGTTATCTCCTCTGTTTCTTTTGATTTCCTTTTCAATTCCAAATAGTGGCAGACGAAATTGGCTTTTCTAAGCCAATTCCGTACATGCCATAATATATATATATATGTTATTTTAATATATATATATATATTATATTAGTATATAAGTATTATTTGTTTATATATTTTGTATTGTTATTTTTATTATTTATTTTTTTATTGTTTTGTGTCCATTTATATATTCTTGTCTCTTGCTTTATTTATCTATTTGTTTAGTACTATATATTAAATTCTATACACTAAATAATATATATATATATATGCTATATATATTATTATTCTTTTATTTAAATGTTTAGTATATATGTATATATATATACTTATTCACCTATGTATATATCTACATATATACATTTTCTTGTATAATTTATCCAAAGAGATAATATCATGCCTTCCATGAAATTTTCCTTATTCCGAAAATAAAATATTATCGGGATTCCATCATTCTTCATAAATTCTCGATACAAGTGTTTACATCGACAATTTTCAACTAACAATTTAAAATTTTCTAAGTCCCTCCATCTTGCATTTGCTTTATCACTTCTTGTATCTTCGGGTTCCCGGTCTTTCACGGGCTTCTCGGTTCCTATAGTCCTCGATCCCTACAACGAAGATTCACACTTCCATTAATATATATTATTTCCATTTTTATATAATTTAATTAAACGTAGGAAATTTGTGGGGTTTACAGTATCGCACAGTTATACCTTGGAATTGTAAACAGCTTTATGGGGATGATATGTAAATGCAATGTATTTATACAATTGATTTTGTATATCTAAACACACCTGGGAGTGTGAATTAAAGTTTTAAATTTTTCGCTGTAAATTTATGAATATATAAATTTTATCGTCTTACAGCTCAACCGTAGTAGTGTAAGTATGGATAAAAAGGGCACTCGGAAGTGGGGTGTGACACTGGCGTTCTCTCAAAACCTGTAGTAATTTCTCCTCTTGATCAATGAAGAGAGCAGCAAGCACTATTACTGGCCTAGTGGAGGATTCACCTAGTTAAGCATATCTAAGTTGTGAGGGTAAGGGCTTAAGCTCTAAAGCTATAAGACCACTGGCGGATGGAGAGACATCTAAAGCTAGAGTAGATGAAGTGTCTAAAGTTTCAAACAGGGCAATCTCCATGAGGGGAGTAGCCTCTAGCAACTGTAAAGCCTCATAAACATTATCATCATCCTCATTGTATTCCTTAAGATCGATTGATTTCACCAAGGAAGCTTCTAAAGGGTTAAATGGGTGTGTCTTAGAGAACTCCTCAGTGATGTCTCTATCTACAATGTCAATTCTAAAACAATCTTGAGAGTCATCACAGAACCTCAAAGATTTGAAAACATTAAATGTCACTTCCTGATCTTAGACTCTCATGGTCAATTCCCCATTCTGTAAATCAATCAATGTCCTACCAGTAACTAAGAAAGGTCTGCCTAGAATGATGAGGACTTCCCTGTCTTCCTCCATATCCAACACAATAAAGTCTGTAAGGAAAATGAACTTGTCCACCTTAACTAGAACATCCTCAATGATTCCCTTCGGATACTTAATGGATCTGTCAACTAACTGAAGGGTCATTGTGGTAGGCTTTGCATCTCCTACTCCTAACTTCTGGTATATGGACCAAGGAATGAGATTAGAACTAGCTCCTAGATCACATAAGGCTCTACCAAGGAACTGATTTCCTATGGTGCAAGGTATGGTAAAATTACCTGGATCTTTGAGCTTAGGGGGCAATCTCCTCTGAATAATGGCACTACACTCCTCAGTAAGTGCCATTGTCTTATAATCCTCTAATCTTCTCTTCCTTGAGAGGATATCCTTCATAAACTTCACATAACTGGGCATTTGCTCTAAAGCATTCGTAAAAGGAATGTTAATGTAAAGCTTCTTAAACACCTCAAGAAATTTAGTAAATTGCTGATCAAGCTTCTGGTTTTGGAACCTCTGAGGAAAAGGTAATGGGGGTCTAACTGGAGGAAGTGTAGTGGTAACAAGTGTAGTATCAGATAAAGAGGAAGGCTGTGAAGAAGATGAAGATGGAGAAGCACCTGACTTAGATTTCTTTGCAGCTTGATCATCATGTTCTTGCTCTTTTTGAATTGCCTGTTTAGAACCTAGGGGGTCTGCCTCTGTGGGCTTAATAGGACAGAACCGATCATGTGGATCATCTAGCTCTTGACCGCTCCTAAGGGTCATGGCCTTAACATGCTCCTTACCCTCCCTCTGTCTAACAGGGTTAGCTTCGATATTACTAGAGAGGGTCCCTTGTGGACGCTGGCTGAGAGCACTAGCTATTTGTCCAACCTGGACTTCTAGATTCTTAATAGATGCAGCTTGATTTTGCAAAATAGTCGTGAACATCTCCTCAAGTGAAGGCTTCTTCTCAGCTGTAGCTTCTGGTGCAGGTAAGTGCTGGGACTACATAGGTGGTGGTGATGGTGGATGATGTTGAAACTGAGGTGGGTGATGAGAATGATTAGGCTGATGATATGGAAACTGTTGATGTGGTGGTACATGTACAGGTGGAGCCTAAAAACCAGGGGTCCCATAGGTCTAAAATTAGAAGACTACCCCTGATTATGGTTTCAAGAAAATTTAGGGTGATTCCTCCACCCTAGATTGTAGGTGCTCAAAAATGGATCGTTCTGTTGCTTTTGAGGTGAGGCAACGTACGGAACAGACTCTAAGTTTAATGGGTACCTATCAATAGAGTGTGTACCACCACACAAAGTGCATGAAATGAAAAGACTTTAGACAGCTAAAACAAGATTAGGACTAGTGGCAAAACTATTCTGGGTACTAAGAGACTCTACCTTCTTTGTGTGATTGGCAATTTGAGAAGTTAAGGTGGAAAAAGTGTCCAACTCATAAATACCTGCAACTTTCTTAAGTAACTGCCTCTCTGATGACCACTGATAATTGTTAGCTACCATTTTATCCAACAGAGTATAAGCTTCTTCCTCTGTTTTACACATTAACGCTCCTCCCGCAACAGCATCGACTATGGTCCTATTCTGGCTAGTGAGTCCTTTATAGAAGGTTTAGACTTGAAGCCATGATGGGGACACTTCCTAAGAAGGTCTATGTATCATTTTGATGCTTCATAGAGGGACTTAGAGTCAAATTGAGAAAAGGAAGATATATCACTGCGTAACTTGGCTATTTTGGAAGGAGGAAAGAACTTGGCTAAGAATTGATGGGCTAACTCATCCCAGGTGGATATGGATCCAGGAGGTAAAGAGGTCAACCAGTGTTTGGCTCTATCTCTAAGAGAGAAAGGAAATAGCCTAAGCCTTAGTGCATCATCTGAGAGTCCATTATGCTTGAAAGTATTACACAGATCTAGAAATTGCCCTAAGTGAGCATGTGGGTCATCATGGGGAAGCCCACTGAACTGAAGCGAAGTTTGGATCATTTGGAGGATCGAAGGTTTAATCTCAAAGTTGTTTGTTGGGACAGCTGGTGGCCTAATGCCATTGTAGTAACATCCAATAGATGGGACAGCATAATCTCCTACAGTCCTAATTTTTTTGTTTTCAGCCATCTTGTCTTGCAGCGGAGCTACTATTTTCCTAGAGTCCTTCCTGATTTTTCTAAGTTCTTTCTATTTCAGGATATAAAGGAAAGCAGTCAAAGCTCTTGGCTTTACGCATGCAAACATTCAGAAGTCCTAATGATTTTTTTAATTAATTTAATTTTTGTTATAGAGAGAAAAAAATTAATTAATCTAAATTAAGGCTCTAAATATTTACAACCTAAGTATGTACACAACTAGAAGTATACCTAAGCATAATTTCATCGATATTAGTCAATGGCAAATATAGACTCCCCGGCAACGGCGCCAAAAACTTGGTCACGTCCTAACTACCTAGACGTGTAATCCGCAAGTGCACGAGTCACGCAAGTAATAACGGGAATTGAGTCACAAATATTGTCGCATAGAGAACCCAATTAGCCTAACTAAGTATCAGTTAATTTTACCCTAAGTATATTCTTGCAAATTATGACTATTAAGAGGGTGATCTACAAGGTTTGAATTGAAAATATTGTAAGACAATAAAAATAAGAAAACAATAAAATAAATAACATAGAGCAAAAATTACTTATAGAGCTCTAAGCAAATGAAAGCGATAATCTGCAAAAGAAAAATACTGAAACTAGAATTAATTAGTGTGAATAGACAAAGATGCAAATATAAGAGAATGTAAAATAAAATGAATAAAACTAGAAAATTCTAATATGAAAATAAAATTTCATGTATTTAATCTAATTAATTAAAAAATGCAAAGTAATCTAACCTAAGGCTTAATGAAGTAAATTTCTAATAAAAATTCTAAAAATTCCTAAGTATTACTTTAAACCTAAAAGCCTAAAATGGTGACCCTAAATTAAATATAACCTAGATAATTACTAAATTAATAAAATGTCTAAATAAATAATAAAATAAAATCGAAATGATGTATGAGAAATAAATATTTTTGGATTTTTAGAGTTTAAAATGAAAACTAACCTAAGGATGCATAAAATGATTCTACCCCTAATCTAACTCTAACTGCAATACATAAGCACTACACTTAAAATTAAGTCTTAAATCATATTGCATTCATAATTAAAATTAAGTCTTATATTAAAAAGCAAAGAAAATCAAGTTAGCCTGCAAATTAATTCAAGGATAATAATTTAACCTCTAATACTATTACTAAGATTAACAAATAGTAATATAAGAAAATCTAACATCTAACAAATAATATAAAACCATGATAAACAAATTCTAAAATCCCAATAGTGCAAAAAAAAACACAGCCCTGTACTGCTCACTACTATGCAACCCGTCCCTGTACTGTATAACCTCAACTACCTCGAGATAAAATTCTTGCATCTGCTTTAGGACTGGCCATCCTTATCACCAACTGCTGCAGCATCTTCATTCTCTGCACAACAGTACATTCACTCCTGAACAACATCTCTAGCAAGCAGTCATGGACTGATACCTACAGCAAGACACGCACACAGCAGCAAATCCTCCCTAGCCAAATATCGTGTTTTGCAGTGCCAGGGCAGAAACGAAACGCAGCAGCCACGTCTTACTTGCCTCACATGCGTCTCATACAGCAGAATAGAGCACACCAGGGAATGTCCAGCAAATGGGAGAAGCAGCAATCTGGCCTTCTGTACTAACACCGACTAGCTTTACCTCAGCTTACGCACAATCTTGCAACTTTTAGAAACTCAGTAATATTAAAACAGTAAACTATCACAAAACAGAGCAGAACAGAGGAACATAATGGATGCTTGAAGAAACAACAACACTAAATATCAACAACATTAAGAAGAAGAAGAAGAAGAAGAAGAAGAAGAAGAAGAAGAAGAAGAAGAAGAAGAAGAAGAAGAAGAAGAAGAAGAAGAAGAAGAAGAAGAAGAAGAAGTGAAACTAATAGAAACTAAAGCAGTAAACGTAAACAAAATATGCAAATTGGAATGAAACAGAAACCCAAAGCCACGGTTCCCTGCTTTCTCTTCTCCTCTATAGCAGCACATAACCCAACTCTTGCTTCATCACACACACAATAGTAACATGAAGAACAACGTCTAGTGCACTACTTAGCTCCAGCTCAGATGCCACGCCTAACCACTTAGTAGCTCAACATAGCAACAACATAATGTATAGAAGCCGCGAGATGAGAACTAGCTTGATTGAACCACTTTCACAACATCTTTCAGCTGCAGCTACTTGTTTGTCAACCAGCAAACTTCCTCCGGCAGCGACACCACATGATGTCACGACCCGTTTTACCAAAATTACTATAATTTTTTTTCCTTTTTTTATACTTCTCACCTCCTCGTGACAATTTCCATTTTGAACGAGTTGGGCTATGATTCAGTAATAATCCCAACTCTTGTCCCATTTGATCATATCATTCTTACCATGGTAATCATGTTAGAATTTCAGATAGTGTAATAATAAGTACATATATTATAAAACTGTATGTACATATGTTTTTATATATTTACATCCCCCATAAGTATATTCATTACAAAACTGTGCTATTATTTGTTTAGATACAAAACTGTACGATGTGTATACCTGATTCACGATGGGAGCAATGGACAACCAAGAATGCAGTCTCTACCCGCTCTCAACTACTGTAGATGCTCTGTGGAGGGTGGAAAATGAAAGGGTGAGCATAACTAGCTCAGTAAGGCAATAATGTAAGCAGGTAGATAACTATACTATCTACGTACTGATAATGTAATGATATAAAATCGTTTATATTTGAAGCATGAGGTAAGACTAAAACGATGCCACATGTATATATATATATCATATAAGAGAAATCATGAAATCGACATATAAAACAACCATGGAAAAATCATCATGTATGACATCTCATGCTCATCACGTTAAAACTTATTTATTTCATCATAAACTCATCACGTTAAAACTTATTTGTTTGATCATAAAACAACCACAACCCATCCCTCGGGAATACCTTAATTCATTAAATCGCATCTCATTTAAAAACATAAATCGGGACATTACCCCTCCTCCGGGTCTGTCCTGGTCTATTCAGACCGTATGATATCATGTGAGTCATGTAGGTTACTGTATGAAAAATTGAGGACTATGGCCATACTATGTCCCTGTGATCCCAGGCTATACGGATCCCGGTGTGCGGGGCATCACAACTGTAACAGGAGGTGGGGTCAAATCCTACCCGCCAGAATATCAAGTAACATCATCAAGTCATCATAACTGCATGGTACAACGTACTCCGTGTGACATACATAGTACAACGTACTTCGTGGACCCATATCATAGTCTGGAGGTGCCTACCATAGGTCTTATCCACGCCATACTATGTCGATAACTAACCCATGTCTCAAAGTATACGTGCGAGCATATCAACTCTCTACGACACACAGTCTACAAGAGGCTTCCGCATGATTATATGCATGTCACCTCACGTCTAGTGTGAGCGAAGCTCCAGCACGACACTATGCATATCATGATATCTAAAATCTCGTGCGAGTAAAGCTCCAGTACGATTTTTGTACACACATAAAATTTCTCGTACGAGCAATGCTCCAGTACGGCTTTTTATGAGTAATAAATTAATAAAATTTAGTGCAAGTAAGACTCTAGCACTCTCTTTACTCATATAAATATGATAGGTGGCTCAATCTTGATAAAACATCTTTAAAATCGTAACCGATACAAACCTGTACCTTTTCGTATAATTCATAAAATCAACAACCAACCTATGTGTAAATTTACTTAAACCAAAGCAATACATTCATATAAAACATCAAAACATGATAATCATGCAATTTATTTGCCTTACTACCCTTTTGTAAATTTTACTCCTAGGGGCAATATCGTCTTTTTGTAAATTTTACTCCCATGGGCAATATCGTCTTTTTATTTATTCATCCATGCCCCGATTTTCGTAAAAATTATTATTTCGTTTCTAGATACTTTAAAAAATTCTAAGCCCTGTAAAGCCCCTCAAAAATAAGTATAGATATCTCTATGCACCTACAAAATTCCCTTACCTGGAATCACGCACAAACTTATCCCGTCTCGTTAATACCTGATCTCTCAATCCAAATACGCGCTAACCAAGTCTACGAAACTGCATATAACCACATATTTGGGTCAATTCTCTTATCTTTATCAGTATGTCACATTCACTGATCAATCTAAAGTATTGAGCCCGTTTTACTTGATTGGGCCTAATTGCACCTTAATGGGCCTCGACCCATTTTCAGCCCGTTTATACTTATTAAATCCCTTCTTCAGGTTTACTAGGCTCATTCAGCTTACCAATAATCATCGGGCTTCGTTCCAAACTCATTGGGTAGCCCATATACTATTTACAGTAATTACGTTACAATTTCGAATAATATTCCCTTTTATACAAAATTAATCCGTAAATTTCGTAAAAAAATCGAAACTCTGTATTAAAGGACTCATATTATTGTAATTAAAATATACTTACCCAATATGATGCGGGGTACGAAAATCGGAGCTCAATCGACTCTCATTCGGGCTTTGTCAGAAAACTACACAATTAGGTAAATCTGAGTTATTTTCCATTAAATATTATATTAAACAAATTTTTGAAATTTACCCGTAGGTCAATCTCGTCCTTCGGTCAACTTAACCGAATCTCGAGTCGTCCCTGGTAATTTTTCTTTCCTTTTTCCCCTTTTTCTTTCTTTTCTTTTCTTTTCCTTTCCTTCCTTTTTCCCTTCCTTTTACTTTCAGCCAAACGGTGCCGTTTCTGCCCCTTTGCCGTCGCCAGTGTTTCCAGCAGTTTCGTCTGCAGCTACCAGTCTCAAAAGGACCCTCTACTCCTCCCGATCACTTCGGTGGCCTCCGTTCACGCCCAGCTACCGTGGTTCGTCGGGAATCGGGTCGTTTCTCCTTTGTTTTTCCCTTCCTCCGATCTGCGGTTTCCGGCCTCCAAACGGCGCGTCTCCGGTGTCAACAAGTTCATCGGCCTCTCCTCTTCCTTCTCAACTCTTCGTCGGGGGTCATCGGTCGCTGGCGGCTTGGGTCGTGGGTCTCAGTTTCCCTCGATTTTCGTCGATTTCGTTTTTGGGTTTTCCCGATTTCAATTTCAACCTTTTATTATTATTATTATTATTATTATTATTATTATTATTATTATTTTTTTTTTTATTATAATAATCATTACAATATTCAAACATATTCTAAAAATATCTACAAAATCTATTATTTTATTCCAAATTAATTTATTTAATTTTATTTAATTTATTTATTATATTTTTAACCCTTTTTCTGGTATAATTTCTACGTACTTTCGGGATATTGTCCCGAATGAATTTTCGGTATTTCTAAAAATTTTGGATCTTGATCGATTGGACTCGAAATTTTATAATTTCCTCATTATTGATCAAGATGTCCTAAATCCTTATTTTTAATTAAAAATTCTCTTATCGAATTTATACCGAATTTTGATCTTTTGACCGTTTTACCCCTGCACTTATTTCGGAACTAATTTAACCCGACTTTCCTTCATACATCCACTATCTTTTCTTATTTTAAACTCGTATTTTCTGTTAACTTAATTTCGATCCCTTTTGTTTGGCCTATAGCCATCTCGGCCCGTATTTGGCTACTGTATACATTTACCGATATTTCATTTTATTCTATTTGCAAATTTAATTCAGTCAAAGCTCTTCTTATGATTCAATTAATATGTGGAACTGTACATCACATGAATCATAAGGAATGCATCAACAAGAAATAAAATGTGGGTCTTACATAATCTCCCCTACTAAATGAATTTGGTCCTCCAAATTGGAACCAAATCAGTCTCTAAATAACTCCGGGTACTTCTCTTTCATCAAGCTCTCTAACTCCCAAGTCGCTTCCTCCGGAGTGTAATGCTGCCATAGTACTTTCGCTAGGGGAATTATCTTCGATCTCAATACCTTCTTCTTCCTATCCACAATCTGGATCAGTCTCTCAACATAGGACATACTCTCACTGAGCTCTAGTGGCTCGTATCTGATCACATGCGATGGATCCGACTGATACTTCCGAAGCATGGAGACGTGGAAGACGTTATGGACATTTGCTAGCTCTGGTGGCAACGCTAGCCTATAAGCTCGATCTCCCACTCTCTTGAGTATCTCAAAAGATCCTATGAAGCGAGGGCTCAACTTCCCTCTCTTTTCGAATCTCATAATACCCTTGGAAGGAGAAACTTTCAAGAATACTGACTCCCCTGCTGTAAACTCCAACGGTCTACGTCTCCTGTCAGTGTAACTCTTATGTCGACTCTAAGCTGTCCTCAACCTTTCACAAATCAACTGGACATCCTCAGAGGCCTGACGTATCAAATCGGGAGCGAATATCTGCCTGTCACCAACCTCCTCCCATCCTAAAGGAGAACAACATCTACGGCCATACAAGTCCTCATATGATGCCATCCCGATACTCGAATGATAACTGTTATTGTAGGCGAACTCCACGAGTGGTAGGTGATCATCCCATGAGCCTCTAAAATCAAGTACACAAGCTCTCAACATATCCTCGAGGGTCTGTATAGTCCTCTCTGACTGCCCATCTATCTGAGGATGGAAAGCTGTACTGAATCTCAACTGGGTCCCCATAGCTTCCTGAAAGTGTTCCCAGAAATAGGAAGTGAAGCGGGAATCCCTGTCCGACACAATACTCACTGGGACATCATGCAGTCTCACAATCTCGCACACATATAGCTCCGCCAATCTACTCAGAGTATCGGTGACTCTCATAGCTAGGAAATGTGCCGACTTCATCAATATGTCAACTATCACCCATATGGCATCATTCCCTCTACGAGTCCTCGGTAAACCCATCACAAAGTCCATGGTGACATGCTCTCACTTCCAAGTCGGTATAGGTAGAGGCTGCAATAACCCTGTAGGCTTATAATGCTCTATCTTCACCTGCTGACAGACGAGACATCTCACAACAAACTCTGCTATGTCTCTCTTCATCCCCGACCACCAGTATACCTTTCGAAGATTTTGATACATCTTTGTACTACCCGGATGCAAGGTATATCTTGACGAATGAGCCTCTGTCAAGATCAACCTCCTGATCTCAGGATCCTCGGGAACACATATCCTGTCTCGAAAACTCAGTAATTTATCCGAACTCAACTCAAACTCAGTCTCAATACCCCTCTGCATCTGCTTGACTATCTCAATACACTGCTGATCATCACGCTGAGCCTGTCGGATCCGATCCATCAAATTTGGCTATAACCATAGGCTAGCAATCATATAACCACTCTCAACATCGAGCGGGGTCATATCCAAACTGAAGCTCGTAAACTGCTCTAACAACTCGTGTTCCTGTACCATCATATAAGAAACCAACCCGAGGTGCTTCCTGCTCAACACATAAGCCACTACATTCGCCTTACCCGGGTGGTGTAGGATCTCACAATCGTAATCTTTCAGAAGTTCAAGCCACCTTCTCTGTCTCATGTTCAATTTCTTCTGCGAGAATAGATACTTGAGGCTTTTGGGATCGGTAAATACATGGAATTTCTCACCACACAGATAGTGGCGCCATATCTTCAAAGCAAACACCACGGTCGCCAACTCTAAGTCGTGGGTCAGGTAGTTCCTCTCATGATCCTTCAGCTGCCTGGATCTATAAGCGACTACCTTCCCGTCCTGCATCAATACACAGCCCAGTCCTTGGTAAGAAGCATCTGTGTAAACAGAAAAACCTCATGAGCTGGTAGGAATGGTGAGAATCGGAGCAGTGGTCAATCGACGCTTCAGCTCCTGAAAACTCTCCTAACATCTGTCGTCCCACTTAAATGCAACACTCTTCTGAGTGAGACGTGTCAACGGAGCAGCCAACCTCGAAAACCCCTCCACAAACCATCTATAATATCCAGCTAAACCCAGAAAGCTCCTGATCTCCATAACTGTCTGAGGCCTCTGCCACTGAACTACTGCCTCAATCTTGGATGGGTCCATTGACACACCATCCCTCGACACAATATGTCCCAAAAAGGAGATCTGCTCAAGCTAAAAGTCACACTTACTGAGTTTAGCATACAACTGCTTCTCACGGAGGGTCTGCAATACAATCCTCAGGTGCTGCTCATACTCCTCTCTGGATCTCGAATAAACTAGGATGTCATCGATGAACACTATCACAAACTGATCCAAATAAAGCTGAAACATCTCATTCATCAATGAAATAAAAGTTACGGGAGCGTTCGTCAACCCGAATGACATAACCATAAACTCAAAATGACCATAACGGGTGCAAAAAGCTATCTTGGGTACATCTCCATCCCGAACTCTCAACTGGTGGTACCCAGATCTCAGATCAATCTTAAAAAAGACATGTGCTCCCCATAGCTGATCCAGTAAATCATCAATCCTTGGAAGGGGATACTTGTTCTTGATAGTAGTCTTGTTCAACAATCGGTAGTCGATACACAATCGAAGGCTCCCATCCTCCTTTCTCACAAATAGAATAGGTGCTCCCCACGGTGACACACTCGGTCTGATGAACCCCTTCTCTAATAATTCCTGTAACTGTTTCCTCAGCTCCTCCAACTCAACCAGAGCCATCCTGTACAGTGGTCTAGATATCAGCTCTGTACCAAGTGTCAAATCAATAATGAACTCTGTCTTCCGCACTGGCGGTAACCCTAGTAACTTATCCGGAAAGACATTTGGAAATTCTATCACAATTGGAATGTCTCTTAATTCCGGACGTGCCTTATCTATGTCAACCACATATGCAATGAACCCTTCAAAATACCATTTCCACCATTAGTAACATAATTCATCATATAAGTATCCATTATTAATAAAAAAATTACCTCGTTAATATGATGAATTACAACTATACTTTTCCAAATGTAATAATTATATGTCTTTTATTTCTTTTCAGCAAAACTTACAGTAAGACTATTTATCCCTGAAAACATTACTGTCTTAGCATAGTAATCTAAAACAATATGGTTTGCAGTCAACCAATCCATCCCAAAAATTACATCAAAATCCCTCATATTCAGTAAGACTAGATCGACTGTCATAACCTTTCCCCCTATTTTTAGCCTACAATCTCTATATACATACTCAGTCAACTGACTGTCATTCATAGGTGTAGAGATTAACAACATTCTATCTAACAATGTAGGCTGTACATACTTCAACAACTTATGTGCAAATGAAGGTGATAAGAAGGAATGTGTAGCACCAGAATCAAATAACACAAATGCTTCTAAATTAAAAATTAGGATGGTACCTTTAATCACATCCGCTGAAGCATCTACGGTGTCCTGGTCCAATGTATGCACTCGCCCTCTGCCCATAACCTGCTTCCCCTTCTCCTCAGCAGTGGCTCTTCTCCTAGGAGCAAGAGTCTCAACAGGAGCTCTCTCTAGCTCTTTGCCCTTCTGTGAGGCAGTTACAATCATCTCGGGACAATTTCTTATGACATGCCCCGGCTTCCCACAATGAAAACATAACTCAGTAGTCGTCGAATAAGGCCTGGTACCATGAAATCTACCACATCTCCTACACTGCTCGGTAATCGACCGTGTCCCTCCAATAACTATACCCCTCGGTGATGGTAAAGCTGGATATAAATGAGGCTTACCCGTCCTCTCCTGTACCTCCTCAATCTAAGGTCTCTTATTAGCAAACCTCTGACCTCTTCTCCTGATTACACTATCCCCTCCGGATCTCTTTCGGTCTCTATCTCTAGCTCTGCTGACCTTCCCAAACTCTGAGGCACTCCGCTCAAAATCTTGCTCACACAACTGAGCCCTATGCACTACCTCCTCATAAGTAGAGACGTCAAACGGAGCTAATTTAGATTTGATGGCTGGTCTCAATCCATCTACGAACTTCTGAACCTTTCGACTCTCACTGCTCAGTGTATCCGGGTCATACCTCCCCAAGGTATGAATTTCGACTCATACTCATCAACGGAGCGGTTCCCCTGAACTAAACTCATAAACTCTATCTATAATCTCTATTGTGTAGTGGCCGGAATATACTGCCTTCTAAAGGCCTCCAAAAATATCTCCCAAGTAATCACTAGGTGTCAAGCTCTCAGGATAGACATAATATACCTCCACCAATGCTCTGCCTCGCCCTTCAGCATAAATACGGGAAAGGTAACCCTCTCAGTTGATGTACATCTGAAGAACCTATACAATTTCTCCATCTCATATATCCAATCCTCTACAATAATTGGGTCCTTCACCCCTCTGAAAACTGGAGATCTAAATTCCTGGAATTACCGTAATCTGTCTAACTCACAGTCATAACCCAGATCACTACCGCTTGATTGTGGAGCGACAGGAGAAGCTGTATCCTGAACTGGTGGTGGTGTAACAGTCTCTGTAGTCTGTCTAGTAGTAGTAGGCTATCCAACTGGGCCTCGTCTATCACCAGCCCCTAACATCTGTGCAACTATCTCAACAAGACTTTCTATACTCCGCTCAATCCTAGCGAAGCGTGCCTCAGTATCCCCTGATCTCTCAATGGGGTCCTGCAGAGCTTGACTAGTCTGTGGCTCTGCATGGCTCGCGGGCCTACCTCTACGGCCTCTAGTACATGAACTTGCCCCTCTACCACGGCGAGTGACAGGCATAATGTCTAAGTTCCTGCATCCATGACCATTTATTAGTCTAGTCTCATATTGGTATACACAGTTGTATCTAAACAAAGCATAGTACTATGGGGATTTAATTTCTTAACTATTATTACTGACTCATATCCGACCAACTCTAGCTTTGATACCACCTTTTGTCATGACCTGTTCTACCAAAATTACTACAATTTTTTTTTTTTGCTTTTTCTATACTTCTCACCTCCTCGTGACAATTTCCATTTTGAACGAGTTTGGCTATGAGTCAGTAATAATCCCAACTCTTATCCCAATTGATCATATCATTCTTACCATGGTAATCATGTTAGAATTTCAGACAGTGTAATAATAAGTACATATATTATAAAACTGTATATACATATGTTTTTATATATTTACATCCCCCATAAGTATATTCGTTACAAAACTGTGCTATTATTTGTTTAGATACAAAACTGTACGACGTGTATACCTGATTCGCGATGGGAGCAGCGGACAACTAGGAATGCAGTCTCTACCTGCTTTCAACAACTGTAGATGCTCTGTGGAGGGTGAAAAATGAAAGGGTGAGCATAACTAGCTCAGTAAGGCAATAATGTAAGCAGGTAGATAACTATACTATCTACGTGCTGATAATGTCATGATATAAAATCGTTTTTATTTAGAGCATGAGGTAAGATTAAAACTATGCCACAAGTATATATATCAAATAAGAGAAATCATGAAATCGACATATAAAACAACCATGGAAAAATCATCATGTATGACATCTCATGCTCATCACGTTAAAACTTATTTATTTCATCATAAACTCATCACGTTAAAACTTATTTGTTTCATCATAAAACAACCACATCAAAGCTAAACCCATCCCTCGAGAATACCTTGATTCATTAAATCGCATCTTATTTAAAAACATAAATCGGGACATTACCCCTCCTTCGGGTCTGTCCTGATCTATTCAGACTGTATGATATCATGTGAGGCATATAGGTTACTGTATGAAAATCGAGGACTATGGCCATATTATGTCCCTGTGATCCCAAGCTACACGGATCCCGGTGTGCGGGGTATCACAACTGTAACAGGAGGTGGGGTCAAATCCTACCCGCCAGAATATCAAGTAACATCATCGAGTCATCATGACTGCATGGTACAGTGTACTTCTGTGACATACACGGTACAACATACTTCGTGGACCCATATCATAGTCTGGGGGTACCTGTCGTAGGTCTTATCCACCCCATACTATGTCGATAACCAACCCATGTCTCAAAGTATACGTGCGAGCATATCAACTCTCTGCGACACAAAGTCTACAGGAGGCTTCCGCACGACTATATGCATGTCACCTCACGTCTAGTGCGAGCGAAGCTCCAGCACGACGCTATGCATATCATGATATCTAAAATCTCGTGCGAGTGAAGCTCTAGCACGATTTTTGTACACACACAAAATTTCTCATACGAGCAATGCTCCAGTACGACTTTTCATGAGTAATAACTCAGTAAAATTTAGTGCGAGAAGACTCTAGCACTCTTTTTACTCGTATAAATATGATAGGTGGCTCAATCTTGATAAAATATCTTTAAAATCGTAACCGATACAAACCTGTACCCTTTCGTATAATTCATAAAATCAACAGCCAACCTATGTGTAAATTTGCTTAAACCAAAGCAATACATTCATATAAAACATCAAAACATGATAATCATGCAATTTATTTGCCTTACTACCCTTTTTGTAAATTTTACTCCTAGGGGCAATATCGTGTTTTAATTTATTCATCCATGCCCCGATTTTCACAAAAATTATTATTTCATTTCTAGATACTTTAAGAAATTCTAAGCCCTGTAAATCCCCTAAAAAATGAGTATAGATATCTCTATGCACCTACAAAATTCCCTTACCTGGAATCACACGCAAACGTATCTCGTCTCGATAATACCCGATCTCTCAGTCCAAATGCGCGCCAACCAACTCTACGAAACTGCATATAACCACATATTTGGGTCAATTCACTTATCTTTATCAGTATGTCACATTCATTGATCAATCTAAAGTACTGGGCCCGTTTTACTTGATTGGTCCCAATTGCACCTTAATAGGCCTCAACCCATTTTCAGCCCGTTTATACTTATTAAATCCCTTCTTCGAGTTTACTGGGCTCATTCAGCTTACCAATAATCATCGGGCTTCATTCCAAACTCATTGGATAACCCGTATACTATTTACGGTAATTACGTTACAATTCCGAATAATATTCCTTTTTATACAGAATTAATCCGTAAATTCCGTAAAAAAATTGAAACTCTGCATCAAAGGACTCATATTATCGTAATTAAAATATACTTACCTAATATGATGCAGGGTACAAAAATCGGAGCTCAATCGGCTCTCGTTCGGGTTCTGTCGAAAAACTGCACAATTAGGTAAATCCAAGTTATTTTCCATTAAATATTATATTAAATAAATTTTTGAAATTTACCTGTAGGTCAATCTCGACCCTCGGTCAACCTAACGGAATCTCGAGTCGTCCCCAGTAATTTTTCTTTCCTTTTTCCCCTTTTTCTTTCTTTTATTTTCTTTTCCTTTCCTTCCCTTTTTCCTTATTTTTTCCTTCCTTTTCCTTCTTTTTCCTTTCAGCCAAACGATGCCGTTTCTGCCCCTTTGCCGTTGTCGGCGTTTCCGGCGGTTTCGCCAACAGCTACCTGTCTCAAAAGGACCACCTCTTCCTGTCATTAACTTCGGTGTCCTCCGTTCACGCCCAGCTGTCGTGGTTCGCCGGGAATCAGGCCGTTTCTCCTCGATTTTTCCCTTCCTCCGATCCGCGATTTTCAGCCTCCAAACAGCCCATCTCCGGTGTCAACAAGTTCGTCGGCCTCTCCTCTTCCTTCTCGGCTCTTCATCGGGGGTCGTCGGTCACCGATAGCGTGGGTCGTGGGTCTAGGTTTCCCTCGATTTCCGTCGGTTTCGTTTTTTGGTTTTCCCGATTTCAATTTCTGCCTTTTTTATTATTATTATTATTTATAAATTATTTTATTATTATAATAATCATTAACATATTCAAAACATATTCTAAAAATATCTACAAAATCTATTATTTTATTCCAATTTAATTAATTTAATTTAATTTAATTTATTTATTATATTTTTAACCCTTTTTTCAGTATAATTTCTACGTATTTTCGGGATATTGTCCCGAATGAATTTTTGGTATTTCTAAAAATTTTGGATCTTGATTAATTGGACTCAAAATTTTATAATTTCCTCATTATTGATCAAGATGTCCTAAATCCTTATTTTTAATTAAAAATTCTCTTATCGAATTTATACCGGATTTCGATCTTTTGATCGTTTTACCCCTGCACTTGTTTCGGAACCAATTTAACCCGACTTTCCTTCATACATCCACTATCTTTTCTTATTTTAAATTCGTATTTTGCATCAACTTAATTTTGATCCCTTTCGTTTGGCCTATGGCCATCTCGGCCCATATTTGGCTACTGTATACATTCACTGATATTTCATTTTATTCTATTTGCAAATTTAATTTAGCCAAAGCTCTTTTTATGATTCAATTAATATGTGAAAGTGTACATCACATGAATCATAAGGAATGCATCAACAAGAAATAAAAAGTGGGTCTTACACATGAGCCCAGGGACAGTAGGAACCTGCAAAGAGAAAAGAAAAATGAAGCAGAAACAGGAAGAGGCAATATAGGAAAATTGAATGGTGCAGGAAAATGAGACAACAAAACCAAAAAGTTGAGGAATTATCAATTTGTGTCACCCAACCTCCATCCACCATCTCGTATCAACAGTAGAACAAATGGAAAAATAGAGTAATAAAAGAAATAGTAACCATGGAAAAATGAAACCTTTTCATTTAAAATGTGCCAAAGAAAAAAATACAAACTTTCTAATTCTAGGCAATGGTGGCTGCCAACATTAACGTCAAAACCAAAAATAAACTAAAGGAAAATATAAACCTAAAACCTAGCAACCTAAAAAAATTTTAACCTAAAAATTCTAAAAAGTTTTTTCTCCCTTTCCAATTGTCTCATCATTTTCTATTTATACACAAAATTGGGGGTACAAAGGTAATTTCCAATCCTAGATGAGTTGGCATTATTTGGCCACTTGTCTTCACTCCATTCGCTTTAGAAAAGATATTTCCATGTCATTTGTCTTCTTGTCGACTTGGATGTGCGATGTGACATTGCTTGTGTCTTCCATGAGGTGGTCGGTGTCCATTGATCTTATCCTTCAAAGGCGAATAAAATATGGGCATTCGACATTACATGTGTCCAAAAGAATGGTGACTCATGTAGCAAAATGGTAGTGGTCTAGTCTCCTTTTTTAGCCCATTTTCAGTCCATTTTCTAATGAAATGACTGAAATTCATCCGGGTTTAATTTATCTGTAATCAAGAGAATTTTAATTAAATTAAGGGGATAATTAATAAAATAATATGGAGATTAAAATAATTAATTCAGAAATTAAGTTTAACTAATTCTATTTTAGTAGAATTATCACTCATGTGTGTATGACTTTATTATATGTTAATGGAATCATAAGACGAATGATTTTGATCATATAAATCTGAATGAAATTGTAAAAAGAATGCATGAATATTCATGAATACATGTAATGACTAAATAAGGGTTGAAATTAAGTATAACTAATTCTATTTTAGTAGAATTATCACTCATGTATGTATGACTTTATTATATGTTAATGGAATCAAAAGACAGATGATTTTGATCATAAAAATCTGAATGAAATTGCAAAGAGAATGCATGAATATTCATGAATACATGTAATGGATAAATATGGTTGAATTGGCCACAGATTAAATGAATGGAGTTTAAATCCTTCAGACTAATATAAGGACTCAAACACGAATTGATAATACAAGGCCAGTGAGTTCTATGTACCTTTTATGATTCCACGTGGTACACACAAGTTACATAATACGTGAATTATAAGAAATGGTTCTTTTCATACTCTAAGTGTGAATAGAATGCAAAATGGATAGTGAAGCAATTGAATGAAAGTTGTTCTTTGAAATTTTGAGAAAAACACTGCAGTTGAGAACTGCAGATAAATGTCAGATCGATCTTTTATTCAAAGCAGATTGATCTCTTATTCAAGCAGATCGATCTCAATGCAGTTCTGCCTAGAAAGGATCGATCCTTTCCCAAACACAGATCAATCTCCAATGATTTCTGGCTAGAAAGGATCGATCCCTTCCCAAAGAGCAGATCGATCCTATCCCAAATAGCATATCGATCATATCGCATGAGCAAATCGATCCCACACCCTATATATTGAATGCAAAAAGAGTTCAAAGCAAGGGAAGATCAATCTGTCACCCTAGGAGATCGATCTCATAAGGACAATTCTATAAAAAGGGCCCGACAGTCGAGTCTTCTTCCATGAAACATCAAACACCTCTCCATTCTCACAAAGTAACCTAGCTTTTTTACTCTAGAAAATCATCACCTCCCTACCAGATTGAAAAAAATGTTGTTTAAGCAAAGTTGTTCATTATAATGAGGAGAATAACATAGTTTAGAATCAACATTCAAGTTGCTAAATTGAAGGAGCAAAGTCTTCCCTTAAGATTTGTCCAAGTAAGGAGGTATAAGCAAGGTAAGTTTTCAATACACCAACTTCAAGTATGTTTATCTAGATATTGTTATAGGTTATTTGGTGTATGTATTATTGGTTAAGAACTACCTAGAGCATGATGAACCAACCATGACAAAAAATGGGTTTAGTGTGAGAAAATGAACTAAGGTTGATTTAATGATGAATGGATTATACTAAGGTGTTAGTAATGCTATATGCCTAATTTTGAGATGGTTTTGTGAAATCAAATTATAGAATTGGATGAAGCTATGAAAATGTGCATATAAGGTGTTTGTGAAAATGCATGAATGAATGGAAAACTAAGGTTAAAACATTGCATGCCAAGTACTAGATAGTATAACTAAATGAGTTTGTTAGCCGAATTGGCTAGGAATGGCGTGATAGGTGCTCAACCACCATGCCATGGCCGAATGTGATTATAGGCCAAGCTTAATGAAATCGACTCGATAAGGTTAATGAAACTAGAATTCGGTCCAACGAGAGATAATAAGCCTAAGGAGCCCAATGGGCATAGGTGAAACGAATAGAACACTCAAAATCAACTTAAGAGAGAATTAGGCTCAATAAGATATATTTACTAGGATGAAATCAGAATATGAGTTATCAATATTGACTCATGTGATTGATGAATTTTTGTAGCTCCCGATGATATATCCGAAACAAATTGAGCCCAATTACGAAAAATGAGAAAGCAAGAAGAAGTTGCTTCCGAGTGAATTGAAGTAAGGGAATTTTGTGAGTATTTAGAGGTAGCTGCAAGTATTTTGAGGGTATTTACAGGGCATTATATTTGCTAGGTTACTTGGAAAAGAAATAATAATTGTTGGTCGAAAATTTCGGATATAAGTGAAAAAGATGATTTTGCATTGGAAGCAAATTTTACAAAAAAGGGTAGTAAGGCTAATAAATTGCATGACTATCATGTTGTGATATCTTTATGAAATACATTGCTTATATTTAAGCAAAATTGACGGATAGGCTGGCTATTTGATTTCATAATTTCATGAAATAGCACGAGTCAGGTGCTAACTTTGGTTTCAAGCGTGTTTGTTGAAATTGAGTCACCTTATCAGATTTATATGAGTTTAATCATGCTAGAGCTTTTCTCGCACTGGAGTTCGATATTTTAATATGCATGAAACGTGTTGGAGCCTAGCTCGCACCATATTTTGAGTTAAAATGTTTGCAAGTCGTACTGGAGCTTCTACTCGTATGTGGGTTTCATTTATTTCTTATGCATATAACCATACTAGAGCTATGCTCATACATGATTTGACCATTATTTATTTTGCATAAAGTCGTACTGGAGCATTACAAGGATGTTTACTGATTATGCATGAAATCGTGCTAGAGCTTTACTGGCATTGGGATTTTCACACTGTGATATGTAATGAGTCGTGCTGGATGCCGCGTATAGATTGTGTGTCACACAGATGAGATGCTCGCACGAGCCGTGCTGAATGCCTCGTGTAGACTTTTAGTCACACGGATGAGATGCTCGTACGTGCACTTGAGACTGAGTCCGTTATACATGGTATGGGGTAGATAAAACCTATGGCAGGCACCCCCGATCATGATATGGGTCCATGGACTACGTTGTACTTGTATATCACTTAGAGTACACTGTACCGTGTGGTGATGATGTAGATTTAAAGTCTGGCGGGTAGGATTAATGCACCTCCCATTATAGCATGATGCCCCGCACACTGGGATCCGTGTGGTTTGGGATGATAGTGTCATAGTTAGCTAATAGAGTCCTCGCTTGTATACAGTGACCACCTATCTCACATGATATCACATGGTTTTTTATGCATGAAATATTATTTGTGTTATCGAGGGTAGATTCAAGGGAGGGGTTGAACCTTGAGGGATGTTTTTAAAAGATGATGACTTTTCACGATTTATGCCTACTTTCATGTTTTACAGTACATGATATATTTATACGCATACGACACAGTTTTACCTATTTCCTCATGTTTAAAACGAAACGTAGATTTAATGATATGTTGATGAGTTTTACTAAGTTTTGATCATGTGTAAACCTTGAGAGGTTTTTTATGATGAGTTTTTCGATTTGTTGAGCATGAGATGTTAACATGATGGTTTTCCATGTTTACATGCCTATTTTCATGTTTTCCGTACGAGATATATGTATATACATGTGGCATAGTTTCAATTATACCTCATGCTCTAGATATAAAAGATTTTTATATCATGACATTATAAGCATGTAGATAGTGTACTTATCTACCTGCTTACATTATTGCCTTATTGAGCGTGTGGTTGCTCATCCCTTTCATTTTCCCCTCTACGGAGTGCACACTGTAGTTAGTGAGTGGTTGAAGAGTCGCATACAGATATTTGCTACTTCCCAACATTGAGAGGTATATACACTGGTATTTTTTGTAGCTAAGCATGTAATAGCACAGTAACCATTTTGGAATGTAATATGGGGGATGTAAATATTAGTAAACACGTACAAGTATTGAATTTCAATTTATAAAGTATATGTGTTTGTCTTTGAAATAAATTAAAGAGATAGATGGCATAGTAGATGGTAAAGAGTGACTAATACTGACTCATAGCCTAACTATTTGGTGGTGAGAGTGTTCACGACTGAGAAAGGAAAGAAAAAGCGAAAAATTTGTAACGATTTTAGTTAAAAAAGGAGTCGTGACAAATGGCTTGGAATATAGGCTGAAAATCGAAATTTTAAAGGCTGAAAATCTGTCACATACCTAATATACTACTAACCTATGTCTTTTTAAAAAAATTTAATAAAACTACATGGTAATTAAACACCTTTTAATAGATATTTTGTCCAAGTGTTAAGGCATTTTAAAGCTTCATTCTTGCTATTTTGTTACTACCTGCAAAAGAAAACCAACAAAACAAAAAAGTGGGGTGAAAAAGAAAGAAGAGAAAAGAGAAAAAAAACAAGGGAAACCTAGTTACCACACCTACATATCATCATCCATTAGTTATCATCTTGTAAATAAATGAATTTGAGAGATTGTTATGGTTGTTTAAAGCTGAAAAGTGGAAGAGAAAGTGATAAAGATGTGTTTGGCTAGAAGAAGAACAAGGAGTAAGTTGATTTGTTTAGGCTGGAAATTAAGATATACGATTATTTTAGATGTCTCAAGCCTATATATGTTGTTATTTTGCAGCAAACTCAATTCGAGGAAGGTGCTAAGGTTTCAGAGTAAAAGTGATAGGTGTTGTGATATACCTTATAAATTTGAGATTAAAAAACATGAATTTGAAGTTAAATTGCAACAAGAACATTTGGAAGTGTATGCTATAGTTTCAGCCACTAAGTGTTGTATATGGTAAAAATGCTTTAAAAAAAATTATTTGAATATATAGTGATATTAGGTGTATGATACGTATATTGGTGTTACTAGAATTGAAAGGAAGTTAAAAGAACAATAAAGTACAACATTGGCCAATTAAGGAAGTACAAAGAAATGATATAGTTTGATAAGTTTAGTTGTTGTTTGGTTTGTTTCTAGGTTAGATTAGATAAGTTTACTAATATTTGGATGTGCTTTAATATGAAATTGCAGCAACGGTCACTTTCAGAGGAATGTTGGAATATGCAATATATGTGTTGCCTACCTATTTCTTCATGAAATAGCTTTGGAATTTGTTGAGTTTGATAAGATTTTGGGTAAAGAATATATCTGGACATTTTAGTGTTATGTGACTAAGACATGATGATAGTTTCGACCACTATGCTTCTAGTTGAAAACTATAATTGTTTAAATATAAGATATGCTATATAAGCAAATGTGTGACCTACGTTGTAATAAAGGCATAATAGTCCATGGTTGCATGTGGATAAGTATATTATGATAATACTGATCTTTTGAATGCTAATAAATGTTAGGTAGAGTTTGATTTTAGAATGTTATATAAGTATGAAATTGATTTGAAAAGTAATAAAAAGTTGCTATTTGAATTGAAATAAGCTCGATATGATGTGATTTCTTTAAAGTTAGTAAAATAAAGCTTGAGTAGTGTAGGAACATCGTTGGCCTATTATGTAGTGTCATGAGCTTATTCACGCAAAAATTATACAAGGAAGCATGCATTTATTTAAGTTAATGCATAAAAGCTTTTATATTTGCATAATTGTTTTGGAAACAAGCAAGATAGCCCACCAAATTAATTAAACTGCATTCTTTAAGTGAAATGCATAAGTAATTTGGTTTGTTAAGTTTGAAAAAAGACTTATCATTCTTTTGATATTTTAATATGTAATTATTGCTACACGTTTGGGTTATCTAATTGATTTTGAAAACATGATTTCTAAAGGATGATTATGTTTATATGGAAACATTATGCTTGAAAGTTAAGATGTTGTTTTGAAATTAGAAATCATGCTATGTTATTTGGATTTTGTTTTGAGATTTCAGACACCCTTAGTACATGCTTATTTGGCAATCATGTTTTGCCTATTTGGACCCCATTTGTATGCTGTTGTTTGACTCGGTTCACGTCTATAGCTTTCCAATTCTTACCTTATCTAATGTGATATCACGAACATACTTGGCCTTAGTGAGCTTGATGGACTTCCATCGCAGTGGGATTAAAGAATGTTAACCATGGCCATAGATTACCTTATTCCCTTTTTGGGACGTTTGGACTACAAGACTTGCATGATTATTATAGGGATATTAGCCTAGTCTCCTAAGAAATTATTTGGGTATATGTTTTTGTATTAGTTTTGTATGAATAAATTAAAGATATATAATTGATTTGTAAGAATGATTTTATGATTTGCTTTGGACCCACATTAATATGAACTATTTCGGAACATATTTATTAAGGCATACTATTGTACAATAGGACCCTATAATTTAGGTCTTTGGATCTGAGAAATTAGATGCTTTAAAGCATCCTTCCATGCAATACCCCTAAACTCTTGTCAGCTAAAGGGTAAAGTTCGTTTGATTAATATTCGCTTTATAAGTTAAAAGGATATTTTAAGTTAAAGAATGCAAAACATGCCTAGTTGATTATAGTTTTCATAATATGCATTTACTTAGTTCAATTGGATACCTTCATCCTTTATATATATTTCTTACTAGTGTAAGCTCACTCCTTTCCTATTTACCTTTCAGATTATCTGCAGTAGACAACGAAGTGTCATCCATAATGGGCTAGTGGAAGGAGAATCTGTCATGACCCTTTTTCATCCTTTTCATCTAAAAATCACCATAAATTTTTTGCTTTTTCATTTCCTTACCCGGTCATGAACAACTCTCCCCAATAACAGTTGGGCTATGAGTCAGTATTAATCATCATTTACCATCCATTTTTCAATTAATCAAGAGCAAACACATACATTTGAAAGTTTAAGTTCTATGCTTATATATGTTTGCTAACACTTATATCCCCCATATTACATTTCAAAATGATTACTGTGCTATTACATGTTTAGATACAAAAAAAAATCTTGTGTGTATACCTCTTAGCAATGGAGAGCAGCGGATATCCAGATACAACTTCTCAGTCCCTCACTAGACTACTGTGTGCGCTCTATAGAGGGGGAAAATGATAAGGAGGAGCAGTCACACACTCAGTAAGGCAATAATGCAAGCATGGTAGATAACCACACTATCTACATGCTTATAATGTCATGGCATAAAATCATTTATATCTAGAGCATGAGGAAACTATTAAAACTATGCTACATGTATATAATTATATCATGTACTAAAAACATGAAAATAGGCATGTAAACATGGAAAATCGGCATGTAAACATGGAAAATCATCATGTAAAACCTCTCTTATTCATCATAATAATTCTCATCACAAAACCATCCCTCAGGGTTTAATATCAAATCAAAACTTAATAAAACTCATCACAATCAACATATCATCCTTTTAAAAACATCCTACAAGGTTAGACCCCTCCCTCGGGTCTACCCTGGACAACATAAATTGTGCTCAGTATATAAAACCATGTGATATCAAGTGAGATAGGTGGTGTAAGACCCTTAAATTTCTATGCAATTTATATGATTATTTGATGTATAGACAAGTTACATTACATATGAATTACAAGAAATAAACATTTTTAAGTTCTAAGTGTGAATGAATTGATAAATGAGTGTGGAAGTGATTGAGTATGAGTTTAAATGGGAAAATTTACAGTAAAAGGGTGCAGGATGAAGGCTAGATCGATCCTATGCAAGGAGAGATCGATCTTATGGCCTGGAAAACACAATGCCAAGCATTCTGCAAGAGGGAGATCAATCCCTCACTCAAGCAGATCGATCTCCTCTTAATGGCCAGATCGATCTCCTAAACTCTCGGCCTAAGAGAAATCGATCCTATTCCATTATGCAGACCGATCTCATGCATCACAGTCGATCGATCTCATACACCCAACAGATCGATCTCCTACCTGCTAAATGGACTAAATTCTAAGGATTCAAGTAAGGCTAGATCGATCTCCACCTTATGCAGATTGATCTCCTAGTGTAATTTATATAAAAGTGGAGCAGTTGGATCTGTATTTTCACAGGAAACAAGTTCATTCTTCCATTTTCAACCTTAAACCTAGCTTTCTCTCTCTAAAACCATCCTATTTCTATAAAGATTTAAGTAAAAGCTATTAGAGTGAAGTTGTTCATTATAAAGAGAAGAACAACATAGTTTGGAATCAATACTTCATTGGTTGGATTGAAAAAGCAAAGAAGCATTCTTATTTGGAGCAAGAAGAAAGTCAAGCTAGGTGAGTTTTTAATACACCAACCCAAAGTACATTTATCTAGTTATTGATTATGAGTTGATTAGTATGTATATTAATGATTGAAACTACCTAGAATGTAATGGAACAAGTATGACCTAGAATGAATCTAGTGTGAGAAAGTGTGATATGGTTGAGTTGAAGATAAATGGATTATGCTAAGGTGTTAGTGAAGTAATATGTAAGATGTTGAGATGATTGAATGAAGCTACATTGTAAAATTAGTCAAGTTATGAGAATAAGTATATAAGGTGCTTGACAAAATGCCATAGTGAAGTAGATGATGAACTAGAGACACTATGAGCTTAAATATCGATTTAGTATGAATCAATAGACTCTCGAAGATAAGTAGAGCAATAAAAAAGGGGCTTTACAAGTACTGATAAAAACTATAAGTCGAATCGACTATAGTAAACGCAAGAGCTTTATTTCATTGGATTTAAAATTGATGTGAAACATAATTTCGTACAATCCCAGAGAGTTCATTGGAGGCGAATCGAACTGCACAAACAAGCAGCTCTAAAGAAGAGGAAATCATTTGACGCGATTTTCAAGTAAGAGAATTTTGTGAGTATATAGAGATAGCTGCTCGTACCTTGTGGGTGAATATAGGGCTTTGAAAAATGCATGGTTATTTAGAAAAGTGATTGATGGTATGTGTGAATGACTACACGTATATATGTATATGATTTGGTTTTTGAAGTGTATCTTAAAAAAGGGATAGTAAGGCTAATAATTGCATAAATCACATGTTTTGATGTTTTTACGAAATACCATGCTTTGGTTTAAGCAAAATGAAAGGATACGCGAGCTAATGATTTCATAATTTGTGAAGTAGCACAAGTGAGGTGCTACCCTTGGTTTTGAAAGTGTTTCGTTGAAAAAGAGCCGTCTATCATACTTAAATGCGTTAAATCGTGCTAGAGCCTAGCTTGTACCATATTTTGATTCGCGATATTTTATAAGTCATACTGGAGCTGAAAGCTCGTACGTGGGTTTCCTTGACTTACTTGTGCATACAACCGTACTGGAGCTATGCTCGTACGTGATTTCTTCATTATTTGTTGTGCATAAAACCGTACTGGAGCGTTGCTCGTACAAGGATATTTGTTGATGATGCATGAAATCGTACTAGAGCTTCGCTCGCACTGGATTTTCACACTGTGGTACGTATGAGCCATAGAGTTGGTAAGATCCTTAAGCCCAACATCCTTAAGCCCGTAGGGGTGGGGAGGCTCTGTTAGGTAGGGAGGCTCTCTTACATTAAAACGAAATCGGTAAGATCCTTAAACCCAACGTCCTTAAGCCCGTTGGGGTGGGTAGGCTCTGTTCCGTGGGGAGGCTCTCTTACATGAAAATGAAATACTCTCATGTGCGCTTGAGACTGTGTAGGTTACACATGGCATAGGGTAGATAATTCCTATGGCAGGTACCCCCAACCATGATATGGGTTCGCGGAGTACGTTGTATCATGTAGATCACATGGAGTACGCTGTACTGCGTGGTTGTGATGATGATTTAAAAGTCTGGCGAAGAACTAACTCCCCTTCGTTCTAGCATGATATCCCGCACACCAGGAACCATGTGGTCTGGGATGATTATGACATAGTTGGACAACATAGTCCTCGATGTACATAGTAACCGCCTGTCTCACATGATATCACATGGTTTTAGATACTGATGATAATTTATGTTGTCTAAGGTAGACCCGAGGGAGGGTCGAACCTTGTAGTGTGTTTTTAAGGAATGATGCATGTTGTTGATGAGATTTGCTAATGTTTTGACGGTGTGTTACACCTTGAGAGAATGATTTGAGATGAACTTCATGATTTGAAATGAAATAGATAAGTCTTCACTATAATGACCATGAGAGGTTTTCACATGATGATTTCCATGTTTAAATGTCAATTTCCATGTTTTCGGTACATGATATATGTATATACATGTGGCATAGTTTTAATATTTCCTCATGCTCTGAATATAAATAAGTTATGCCATGACATTATCAGCATGTAGATAGTGTAGTTATCTATCATGCTTGTATTATTGCCTTACTGAGCGTGTGGTTGCTCATCCCTTCATTTTCCCTCTCTATAGAGTGCGGACAGTAGCCTAGTGAAGTACTGAGGCGTTATTGTTGGATATTCATTGCTCTCCATCGCCCAGAGGTATACACATAGGAATTCTTTTTGTATCTAAACATGTGATAGCACAGTAATCATTTTGAAATGAAATATGGAGGATGTAAATGTTAGTAAACATGACATGTATAAATACATGACTTAATTTTCAAATGTATGGAATTGTTTTTGATTAATTGGAAGATGTATGGAAATGGTGATTATTACTGACTTACAGCCTAACTGTATTTGTGAGGGATGTTCACGACCGGGTACGTTAACGGTTAAAGTGAAAAATTTATAGTAATTTTTAGATGAAATGGATAAAAAGGGTCGTGACAGGTGGTCACTATATAGTCAGGGACTCTGTTGGCCAACTATGTCAGTATCATCCCAGACCACACAAATCCCGGTGTGCGGGGCATCATGCTGAAATGGAGGTGGGTTAATCCTACCCCAGACTTTTAAATCAGTATCAAAACCACACGGTACAGCGTACTTCATGTGATATACACAATACAACATACTTCGTGGACCCATATCATGGTTGGGGTGCCTGCTATAGGTCTTATCTACCCTATGCCATGTATAACCTACTCAGTCTCGAGTGCATGTGTGAGCATCTCATCCGTGTGACTAGCAGTCTACACGAGGCATCCAACACAGCTCGTGTGAGCATCTCATCCGTGTGACACAAAGTCTACACGAGGCATCCAACACGACTCATTACATATCACAGTGTGAAAAGCCCAGTGCGAGCAAAGCTCTAGCATGAATTCATGCATCATCAGTAAATACCCTCATACGAGCAACTCTCTAGTATGGCTTTATGCATAATAAATAATGAGAAAATCACGTACGAACATAGCTCCACTACGGTTATATGCATAAGAAAAATCAATGGAAACCCACGTATGAGCAAGAGCTCTAGTACGGTTTGTAAAACATCACATCTCAAAACATGGTGTGAGCTAGGCTCCAGCACAGTTCATACATATTAAAACATCAAAATCCAGAATGAGCGAAGCTCCAGCACAATTTAACTCATATAAATCTTATAGGAGGCTCCATTTTAACAAAACACATTCAAAATCAACATTAGCACATGACTGGTGCTATTTCACGAAATTATGGAGTCAGTAGCCAGCCTATCCATAAATTTTCTTAAACCAAAGCTATATATTTCATACAAATATCAAAATATGATGTTTCATGAAATTATTAGCCCTACTACCCCTCTTGTAAAATCCACTTCCAAAAACCAAAATCATCTATATCTGAAATTGTTCGCACAAATCGTTATTTCTTTTCTAGATAACCAAGCAGTTACAAAACCCTATAAACACCCTCAAAATACGTGCAGCTATCTCTAGACACTCTCAAAATTCCTGTGATAACCTGGAATTTTTTCCACTTTCGAAATTTATTTCGAAATTACGGGACAATATTCCAAAAAAAAAAGTGTCTATATGTATATATTAAATATAATATATATAGAAATAAATTAAATAATATATTATATTAATATATGATATTAATATAGTATATTATATGTAAACAAAATAAATATATATGTAGAAATAAATAAAATACATATATATATATGTATGTAGATGTTTTAATATAAAATATTATAATAGTGTATTGTAATTAAAGATATTTTATTTTATAATATTTTATATTAAAATATATATAATATATTCTATTATATATATTAAATGAAAAAAAAATGAAAAGAAAACAAAAAAAAAATGAATGAAAGGAGTCGGGGGAAAGGGGTCTGACCCCTTTCTTTCTCTCATCTGTTTCAACAGAGGAGAGAATAAAAAGAAACAAAGAGAACGAAGCAGAACAAAAAAAAAAGGAGAGACCGAAGGAAAAGGAGGAGAGAAAAAGAGGAAGAGAGGCCAAGAGCAAGGGGAGGACGTCGACCCGAGCGAGTCGGAGCTTGCCAACCTAGAGAAAGTCGGCGAAAAGTGGAGATCGGCGAAGGAGAAGAGAGGTTAACATCGGCGAGAAGGAGAAGGGTCGAACCGGCCTTGTTCTAGCAAGCCCAAGCTTAACCACAACCAAATCCACGCGTCGCACGGCCAGATGGAGTGGCTGGAGGCGAAAACCGACGAAGAACCGATCGCCAGCGTCGGACTTGGGCAAAATGGTGCTGAACCGGTTCAACTGAAGAGGGTGGTCTGAACCGGTCCGAACCGTTTCAGCCAGAAAAAGAGGGAAAAAAGAAAGATAAAAGGAAAAAAATTCGATGATGTCTCGGGTTTAAGGATAAGTCGATGAGCGGTTGGATTTGGCCGTTTCAATTTTAAAAAATTTATTTAAATTTATATTTGACCAAAATTGACCTGATTTAATTTATATAAATGTGTAGCGCGATGATAGGCGACAAACGACAGTTCGATTCAGCCTCGATTTTCGTGACAGCATGGAATCTCAGGTAAGTGAACTCCACTTGCTACCACATGTATTATTAAGCCGATTAAATTAATCGTATAAGTTTCAGGTAAATTGCGTATAAATTGCGTGATGCTTTGGAATAAAATAGTTGTTGTTGTAAATAATTATTTAAACTTCACGAAGGCATATGTGAATCGTTAAAACGGTTTACAAGATGAAAAGTGATAAATCAATTGAATTGGGAATATAAAATATTTTCTGCTTTGTAGGCTGTGTAATGAGCAAATAATATCGATATTATTTCTGAAATTTTTTTAAATTATCGATATTTCGAATTAAGACCCCTATACCATCGAAAATGCGATTTCGACTTGTTTTGACACGTTTTGAACGTGATGATGATTTTTCCACCTTAAAATCATCGCATGGTAAATTTTTGGAAATTTAAAAGTTGTATGGATTTTATCTGTATAAGCTCATTCAATTGAGTTGGACTAATTGGAATAGACAACGTATTGAGCTTCTGCTCAGTGCTTCGAAATTAAGCATAAACTACATTCTATCCCAATCACAATATAATTTCTGGAAACACATTTTTCGAACGTATCCTGTTACGGACGTTCCAATTAAGTTATTTCTGATAGAATTTGTAGAAATTTTTGGATTTGTGACCAAGGGTAACACCCTAGTCTTCGGGGTAATGTCGGCTCACGAATAGTTACAATGAGAAAGTCTCTATCATAATATAATTACGGATGCTGATTATATTCATAAGATAGAATTATCAAACTCGGTGAACAAGATATCGGGTTAATAGTTCCCCTTTAGGATGCAAAGAAGCATCATATGAGATAATTCTGAACTTAGAAAATTCTAAGTTAAATCCATAGCTGCAAGGCAGCATTATATGAAGTAAATTTGAGTTCTCAAACAAAAATTAGATAATGGTTGGGAATTATAAGTGTGAAAGAATACATGATTGGAATATTGATAAGAATATAAAATTGATCAGTGTTCATTTAGGTGCGAAGTAGCACAACAAAGTACAAGTTAATTTCGTAGATGTGTGATAGCATCATATGGAATGAAATAAGTCCTAAAACATATATTGAAGAATGTTTCAAGGACTAGATGTCATTGGTATCAGTGGTGGATAAGTGATCCTCGGGATATAATGTAGCATCTTAAGGTATAAATTAGTTTCTGTTGATGCAAGGAAGCATCGCACTGATTATCAAGTCCTAGAGTAAGAACCGAATGATATTTAAGAATCCTAAATGTTACAAGTATGTGGAAAACATCGGTGATAAGATTATCAAAAAGGATATGTTCTCATGTGAACCTTGTTTTACATTACAATTTGCATCTTAATGTATAATATGATTTTGTGAGATTTAGAAAGTTTGCATTGATTTATATCTGCACTAAAGAAGCTTTAAAATCTCATTTACAACAGGTTTTGAGAGTATGTGAGACTCACGACTCTGTGTTTTGGATTTAAGCTAATTTTACTTTTATCTACACTATGATTAGCATGAATTTCAGAATGACAAGTAGCCTATCTACGAATTCATGGCTTTTGTAAAATGTTTTGAAATGTAATTTGCTACGCAAAAATGAAAGTTTATGAAACAATGTTTATGTACATGTGTGTTTTTTGAAACACGATTTTCGTAAGCTTTTGTACAAAAAAATTTGAAAATGATTTCAGTATGATAAGAAAGTAAATACTTTGAGACGACAGGCTACTATTAGTATATGTTGAGTGCATAATCATGCTCGCTACTTGTGGTGTCCGGCTCTACCACCTGTAGTGTTAGTTTAGATTCACCTGTGTAGTGTCTATTCAGCCTTAGTGGTGTTTGTTTTCACTACACGTGGTGTCTATTTTCGTAGTATTCCGTCACCTGCACGGTGAGTGCCACTGGTGCTCGTGCCCTGGCGGTGTGCTAGCTATATGATTAGATACTATATTAGAATTGTTGTATGACTCGAGCCAGTCTACAGCCCCCATGGCCAGGGGTATGATATTCCCTCTTCGAAGGATGCCCTCTTTTGAGGATGAAGTATATTTGCATGATAACTATTCAGATGTAGCCTAGTCTCCACATTTCAGTATATGAATGATTTGAATTACAAAAGTAAGCAAGTATGTCAGACCCGGATTTTTTATAGCTTATTTCCTTATGATTCCTATGTGTATGAACACTATGTAATTATGGTTGAATCATAAGAAGAGTATTTACTAGATTTAAAGTGTTAATGAAATGAATTAACAAGCAAAAGCTACATAAAATGCCTAATGTGGATGATGAGTATCACAGGCTAAACCGAGTCATTCTAAATCATTCTGACTGAAAATAAGAACTTAAAATAAGAGAGCGTAGAGAGCTCATGAAGGAAAGTCAGCTTGATTTAGACCCGAACATACAAAACGAGTGTAAAAGCTAAAAAGGGTAAAATGGACCTTTTCGGTGAGAAAAGGAGTTTCGGGTGAAATTATCCACCGAGAGCGGTTGGAATATAAAGAAGAGAGTGTAAGACATGATATAAAACACTTTCGAAAATTTAAGAAAAAGTCAACTTAGTCAATGGTTAAGGAAAAAGTCAACTATAGTTAAAAAAGTGGACTTTTACCATAGTTGACTAATCAAGGTTAGAAATTAACCTAAGTGTGGAGAAAAATTTGGGGAAAAATATTCTTAGCCAGAATACAAGATAATCATCCCCGGAAGTAAGGAAAATTTATTCGGAAGGATTCCGGAATAAATTTAATGATTTAAAAACGTAATGGGCCTAAGGTGAAAATTTTAAAGCCCATTAAGGTATACTAAACGTATATCGAAATTCTAAGGTCCCTTAGACGGAATTGTTGGACCAATTGATCGGCCAAATTTTGAGACAATAAAAGGCCCGAGGTATAGTAAAAATTTCAGCCCGAAAGCCCATTAGGAAAGCCCAAACCGAGAAGCCCAATTGGAAAAGCCCATGAGATAAATATCTAACTATAGTTAAAGTTAACTATGACTCATAAGGTGACTCATAAGGTGACTCATGGTTCAGATTTGGAAAGTCAAGCATAGTGGCTGAAAAGTAAGGCTTAATGGCTAAGTAAGTGGCTTATAAATGCAGCCACACCTTGGTCATCTTCATCACACAATTCCAGCTAGAGAAGAACACCATTGAAACCATAACCATTCAAGCTTTCTCTCACTAGAAATCACTAGGAATTAGTCATATTTGGAACTTGCATTCTTCATGGAAGTTGTTCCAAACTGAAAGGAGATTAACATATGTTGGAATTGGCTATCAAGGAGCCATAGAGTGCAAACCGAGAGCCTCCAAAGATTCGGCCAAAAGGAGAACACTACAATTGGTATATTTTCTAATTTCCAATTTCATATATGTTAATGTATGAATGATTTCAAGTATGTTGATATATGTTTTAAGCATTGAAACATATTAAATCACCATGAAGAGGGTTAGGCCGAGAGTGATCAATGGGATATTGAAATATGTCAATTTGATTTTAAGACATAAATGGATTAGTACACATGTATTAATGTTAATGGTATAATTAGAATTAATCAAATTGATTAATTAATACATGTAAATTGTTGGCAACCAAGGTGTTTGATAAAATGCCTAAATGAACTATAGGATGATTGGTAATGTTGCCTACCAAGTGTTTGTGAAAATGCCTAAGTGAAAATGGCTAGGAAATAGGCATGTATGGCATGCCATAGTGGAAACCGAGAATGGCTAAGCTCTCGGCCAAGGCATGTGGCCGAGAGGCCCAATGGGCCAAGCCCAATATTTTAGGCCCAATAGGGTGTAATGGGCCTAAGACAAGCCCAATAAGAGTTGGTGGGCCCCACAAGCCCAATAGGCCCAACAAAAGTGAATAGTAAAATGAAAATGGACTTAAGGCCTAGTTAAGCCCATTAAGGATTTTTAAGGCCCATTAAGGGAAATTAAACTGTATTAATGTGTAATACAGTAGGAAAATGATAATTAACCTGAGGAATGGTTATTTACAGCTCCGGAGTTTACATCGAGAGCTTATCGGACTGCGGGAATTAGCAGCACCGAGGAAGTGAGGTCACGAGACGTGATCCAAGGTAAGGGACTTTTGCGAGTAGTTAGAGATACCTACACGTATTTTCAACTGCTTCTGCATTCACTTAAAAACTCTGAGGGTCAGAGAAAGTGAATAATAATTATTGCGACCCGATAGTGGCAAATTACGATTTTGTCCCTAGTTAGTCAAAAAGTCAACTTTTGTGAGAAGTTGCAAAAAGCATGGAAAATGCAATTGTGAATGTTTAAATGCTATTAGCATGAAAATAAATAGATGGGCTAATGATTTTAAGGTTGATATGACTTAAGCACACTTTTAGTGCTGATTTTGATGTTTTATAAACAATCCCTTTTAAATAGCCATCTATCATATTATGTGAGAATGAATCGTGCTAGAGCATAGCTCGCACTGGGATTCATATGTTTTCCACATACATAGTGCTGGATTTTGATACGCACTAGATTTTCATGACATGCATGATAGAGTACTGGAGTTTTACTCGTACTCAGCTTTGAATGATATATGCATGACAGAGTGCTAGAGCGTGGCTCGTACTCGATTCTTCATGGTTTATACATGACATAGTACTGGGAGCGATTGCTCGTACTTGATTTTGATATTGTGCATAGCATAGTACTGGGAGCTATTGCTCGTACTTGATTTGATACATAAACTATGCATTGACCTAGTTGCTGGAGGTTTACTCGCACTAGAGTTGAGTTTTATGATGTGAAACAGTGTTGAGCGGAGTGACGACTGTGAGTCGCGCTCAAGACGCATACTGTATGTGATATGTAATACATGTTGAAACCCATGCCTGATTTCTGGTGTGACTGTGTGTCATAGCTAGAGAGGATATCCGCATGAGGTTGATATAGACGTGGTATACTTATTTCCATGGTTTCGAGGGCTAAAGACCCTGGCTATGAGGATTTCCATGGTTTCGAGGGCTAAAGACCCTGGCTGTGAGGGTCCACGGGTGTACTTTGTACCGTGCCCGGGGCACGAGGTGTACGCTGTACCGTGTGTTACGTAGCTGGCGGTTGATATTGGACTGACCATCCTCCCGTTACAGCAGTGATTGCCGCACACCGAGTACTGTGTTGCATGGGATCACTTTTCGGATATGATCATAATCCAGGATACTATTTGTATTTACCACAGAGTCTCACATGATATATCACATTGATTGACTGATTTAAACTGCGGACAGACCTGAGGGATGGGTCGGACTCCGATTTGTGTTGTGAATCATTTGATGCCATATTTATATGTGATTTAAATATACATGGCATGATTTACATAAAGGCATGATTTATATATAAATGCATTGTGTTGCACTACATGCCTACTTTTGAGAAATAAAGCATGATTTCTGTACATGGGATTTATTCTGTACAAGTATATATATTATATTTCAAGACATGCTTTTAAAGTGAGTTAAGGAAATAATGTTTTCAAGGCATAGCACTATTTTGAGTAGATAGTGTGGATATCTACTTGCTTGCCTGATTTCCTTACTGAGCGCGTTATGCTCACCCCCTTTTCTTTACATCTCTCTACAGAGCGTCAGTAGATCCAGAGTTATCGTGGGAGAGTGTCCCAGAGTCCACTACCAGTTCCTATCGATTTATCAGGTATACTTATTATGTACAGTTGTGTATCTAAACATAGAAACAGCACAGTAATGTATACGTTATATATTATAGGGAATGTATTTGTATTAGATTTTATAAAATCTTACATGTATAATAAAAGCAGTTACAGTCAGTAACAATATATTGACATGTATGTATGAAATGGATGATGTGGTAAGTGAGGACTCTGACATCGAATCACAGCCCAACCAGTGAAGAGAGGAAAGGTAAGTTAAAAATGCGAAAAATTTATTGTGGTTTTTGGTTAAAGTCAAGGATTGAAACTGGGGTCCTGACAAAGTATGTATGTATACTTGATAAAGAAAGTATGTATGTTTTATTTCAAAGTAAGTATGTAAGTTTGATTTAAGTACGTATGTACGAATGTTTCATTTCAAAGTATATAAGTAAATATTATTTTTATATTTTTCTTCGATAAGCAAGTAATTTGATGAAAGATGTTTCGAATTTCGAACTATGTTTTGAAAAGGTGCTTTGAATTATGAAAAGTATTTTGAAAAGTGAAGAATGTTTTGAAGTATGAAGCATATTTTCGAAAAATATTTTTATGAACATAAGCATGGTTCTCGAAACATATCCTGACGGTGTGAAATAAGTATGTTGTTGCCTCCACTGACGGAGAAGAAATAGCTAGTAATGGAGTCCCAACTGAAGGAATATAATGGTCAGTGGTGTCACTGCTAACGGGTTAAAATAGTTAGAAAAAGATAGAACAAGATACACTTCAAATTTCAATATATGTTTCTAGTAAATATATCTTGGATGTAAGATCAATCCCAAACAAGGTAAATGTTTCGATACAGATGATGTTCGAAATAAGATAAATTCTAAATTATGACAAGTTTCAAATATGAATGATGTATGAAAAAGTGATGTTTTTGAAATACAATTGTTTTCAATATATGAATACTTTTGATGAATGATATAATTTCGAGAACGGTTGTGTCTGAAGGATGAATGATGATGACAATAAATATTGGTATGATGCATTTGATTATGTTAGAATTTTGAATCCCTATGGCTATGTTCAATCCGGGTGGTCAGGTTTGATGGCTAATTAAGGTATTTCAAAATACCTCCCTACCTAAAAAACTTGATAGCATCTAAAACATACCCTAGTCCATAAACCTAAGAGAATTATGACATTTCGATAAGTTTCAATTGTAAAGTATGTTGTGGAATAAGACATGTTTCAGAATGTGATAAGTTCAGATAAGTGATAAGAAAGAATGATAGAATGTAAATAAATTAGAAATGCATTAGAAATTCAGTATCATGTAAGTTAATCCCTCGGTACTTGTGTGGTTTGCTTACTGAGCTTCCCAAAGCTCACCCCTTTCTTCTTTCCATCACAGGTTCAGACTAGAGGCGCACTGGCATCATTATCAGTATCAGCTTCGAAGTAAGCGCTTGGAGATCTCGCAGCTTATAGCAGTATATTTGTTTATATTGATTTAATTTTCAGACATTTACATTTCAGTGCATGTGTCGGGATGTGTATTAAATTAAGAAATGATTACAAAAGCTAATAAGAAGTTAGGCTGGGACCTTAGGTTCATAACCTTAAACTAAACTAGGTAATTTTGAGACCTAGAAATAAATACGACTGTACTCACATGATAAATATATATGGAAAGAAAAAATTTTAAAAAAAATTAGCCTAAAATTTTCATACTTCCGCAATAAATTACTTAAAATAAGCAGTTCTGGGTCGTTACAATTCCCTTACCTGGAATTGCGTAAAGTAATTTCACTTCCTCAGAGCTGCTCGATAGCGCAATCCTATTTGTTCCCAATGAAATCTCCGGAGCTGCACAAAATTACTTATCACATCAATTTAACCCAATATAACACAATTCTCACGTTTATTATATTTGATTCGACTTATTGGGTTAATTTACACTTATAAGGCCTCACTTTCTCTTAAGTTCATTTTGATTACTCTATTCCTTTTTTTCGAGAACTTATCGAACTCTTTAGGTCTATTGATTCACACTAAATTGGCATTAAGCTCATAATGCCTCTAGTTCATCATTTCCTTCACTATAGCAATTTATCAAACACCTCTTATGCCCATTTCCAATCATCATCCATTCCAACATATGGATTTCATAAAGTTGTCTTAAAATCATCTATACATGCTTTCTAACATCTCTACATATTTAAATCATCATCAACTCCATGCCATTTCAACTTTCTCTCTCTAAACTCATTCTAGGTCATGGTTGTTTAAGCATGTATATGGACACTTTAGCCAACATTATGTACCCCAATCAACTCATCAAAATGTCTACATTAACATACTATTAGATGGTGTAATGAAATCTTACCTAGCTTGACTTTTTCCTCTTTTTGCCAAATTGGGGAAAAACCTCTTTTCTCCTTCAATCTCAAGTTTGAGCTTCCAATCTTTGACTATGTTGTTCTCCTCCTTACTAGGAACAACTTTGCTCAAATAGTTTTTTCCTCAAATCTTTTTGGAAGGTAACGATATCCTAGAGTGAGAAAACTATGTTGTTTTGGCTAAAATGGAAGGGTTTTGGGATTTCTGGGGAAGAATGCTCGACAGTCGGGTTTCTTTTATAGAAATTGCGTTATAAGATCGATCTCCAATGGTGGAGATCGATCTCCCCTTGCTTAAATTCTTTCATAATTCGACAATGTGGGCTAGGGGATCAATCTGCCTTTTGGATGAGATTGATCTACCTCTTGGAGAAGGGATCGATCTGCTCATTGGTAGAAATCGATTTGGCTTGGAGAAAGGATCGATCCTTGCTAGTCAAAAGCAACTAGAGATCGATCTGCTCATGGGGAGAGATTAATCTGCTCTTTGTTGAATCAAGTGGGGATCGATCTGTCCTTATAGAATCACATGGGGATCAATCTTCCCGAGGGATAGGATCAATCTTTGCCAGACAGGGAACTTCAGAGAACGATCTAGCCTTGATGAAGAGATCGATCTTTGTAACAAGAGACACTAGAGATCGATCTGCCTTATGGGAGGAGATCTATCTAGCCCAAATAGAAGTAACTTAAGATCGATCTACCTTAAGTGAGGGATCGATCTCCCTCTTCCAGAATCCTTGGCATTGTATTTCAAGGCAATGAGATCAATCTTCCCTGCATGTAAGATCGATCTGGCATTCATCCTGCAGCATTTCAGCTGTAATTTTCTAAGTTTTTTGAAGGTAAACTCATACTCAATCACTTCAATACCCATTTTGCATTTCATTCACACTTAACACTAAAAAATATCCAATTCTTATGATTCATATATTGTGGAACTTATCTGTACATCATGGAAATCATAAGATTACATAGAAATTTATGGGCCTTACAGAATCTTCTGTAAGCCTACTTACTCCTTTTGGAAGGTATATATATATATATATATATATATATATATATATATATATATATAAGTTTGTATCATTCATTTGTATCCAGACATTTACTTGCATAGCTTACGTACATGTAATTTGGGATGTAAATTATGTTATATTGGACATTACTTATAGTCTAATATTAGAGTGTGATGTAATGAGATATAACAGTGTATGTTTAAACACTTATAATGTATGTTACAATGATATGAATAAGAGACAGATCTGAATGTAAATGTTAAAGATTTTATAATTGATTAAGTTAAGAAGTATCAAGTAAGGATTATAATACCATGATCTAATTACATGCTTAATGGTATTGCATCACAAAAATTTGAACTAGGACACAGAATAAGTAGTTATTAAAATAAAGTAATCGAAACCTACATTGAACGTAGAAAAATGTAAGTAAGAAAATAAAAATTTACTATAAAATTTTACCTTCGAAGTACGTTACATAATTACTCATGTTGCTAGTACATTGCAAGGGTTCTCAAGCAAATGAAAGCTAAATGAAAGAAGTCCCAGATTAGAGTTAGAAACAATGCTAAAGTAAATGTCAAGTTTGTAGAAACCATTAGTTTAAATTTAAAGTCAGGTTTTCAACTTGTTTTGGAAAATGTTTTATTTGTACTGTATACTAGGCGAAACTTAATTTCAAGTTCTATTTTGGAAAAATTAGGTTATCACTTTGGCATTAGAAATTTAAAAGTCAATTTATTTTTAAACTTCAAAATTGTGGGAATGTTTATGCTTGTTAACAATTTATATAGATTATGTTTGACTCCTAATAAATAATTCTATTGCATGAAGGTTGAAAACATAGAGTTTAAAAGGCCTTTTATCAAAGAAAGATCTTCCTTGTAATGGCATAAAGGGTTAGTTCACATCTCAAATGAAAAGGTTAATAAATTAATTAATGATGAAATTTTATCTCCTCTTAATTTTATTGATTTAGGCACGTGTATTGATTACATAAAGGGAATCAACTTAAACTAAGAAGATTAGGGCAACACATAGGTGTAACCTTTTAGAAATTATTCACACTGATATCAATGGACCTCTTACCTCTACTCTGTGCGGTAACAAGCATTTTGTTATAATTATTAATGACTTCTCTCGTTATGGTTTTGTGTACCTAACAGCTAAAAAGTCTGATGCTCTTGAAAAATTCAAAGTTTTTAAAACTGAAGTAGAAAAACAATTAAGTAAAGTCATCAAAATTGTTAACTCTGATAGATGTGGTGAGTACTATTGTAAAACCCACCTTTTCCTTGTACTTATCATGAAACCTTAAGTGTATTAAGCTAAGTATAATTTGATTTAATGACGATGCAAGACTTTGAAAAGGATAAAAGTTTCATTTTAAGTTTAAGTTTGTGTACGAATATGTTTTGAATTGATGTAAGAATGGGAATTGCATGTTTTGGAAGTTAAAGTAAGTTGTATGGTATGAGTTAGGAGAGTCTTTAGATGAATTTTGCAAAGTTAGGTATTTTGGAGCTTGAAGGATCAATTCCTCATAGGGAAGGTGTCACGACCCATTTCCATTCTCTTTAACCGAAATCACTGAAAATTTTTCGCGTTTTACTGTTACCTTACCCTGTCGTGAACTAAACTCACCACACGCTGTTGGGCTGTGAGCCAATAATAAACACCACATCTCATTCGTTCTCAATTAATTAAAACGATGTCATACATGTGCATTTAATCGTGTATTTATACGAATACATGTTTTACTGACATCTACATCCCCATAAGTACAACTCAAACGAATACTGTGCTTTTACATTGTTTAGATACAAAAAGAATCACTGTGCATATACCTCTTAGCGATGGAGATGCAGCGGAGTCCAAAATAATACGCCTCAGTCCTCACTGGGCTACTATGCACGCTCTGTAGGGGGGAAAATAGAGTGGGATGAGCAACCACACGCTCAGTAAGGCAATAATGCAAGCATGGTAGATAACTACTCTATCTACATGCTGATAGTGTTATGCATAATCATTTATGGTAGGAGCATGAGGAATAAAACTATGCCATATGAGTATACATATATATCATGTATCAAAGTCATGTAAAATTGGCATATAAAACATGGTAAAACATCATGTATAAATCATCTCATGCTCGATCTCATTTAAATTCATAAAAAGGGCAATTCATTAAGAAACCTCCTTTTTAAACCCACGTCATAAATCTCTTTCTCATCACATACAATCACATCACATCAATTCACGATCACAACCACGTTTTCATTTCACAATTCAAATCCACGAGGCTCGACCCCTCCTTCGGGTCTACCTTAAACAATCACAATCACACTTAGAGATTTAAAATCATGTGGTAGTAAGTAAATCAAGCAAAGAGACTGGTTACTATATCTCAAGTGACTACGTTGGCCAATCGTCACATATCATCCCAGACCACACGGATTCCGGTGTGCGGGGTATCATGATGGCATGAAGGTGGGTTAGTTCTCCGCCAGACTTTCTCAATCAAGTAACCACCACGTGGTACATCGTACTCCATGTGATATACACGATACATCGTACTCCGCGGACCCGTAACATGGTTGGGGGTGCCTGCCATAGGTCTTATCTACCCCATGCCAAGTGTAATCTTTATAGTCTCAAGAGCGCGTGGGAGTAACCGCAATACCAGGTCCTAGCCCCTCATGGCCTTGCTCGCCCCTGTTGGGTTCCCTGATCCAGGTCCTAGCCCCTCACCCTCACCCCACCTAAGAGGTCTGTCAGGCCTGTTGGGTTCCCTGGATGGATTAAGTCAGGTCCTAGCCCCTCACCTTCACCCCACCTAAGAGGTCTGTTAGGCCTGTTGGGTTCCCTGAGTTAATCTGTATCTCTCACCACGGCCTCATACATACCACAGTGTGAAAACCAGCGTGAGCTACGCTCTAGCGCGAATTCATGCATCAAAACCAATCACTTCGTACGAGCAACGCTCTGGTACGGCATTTATGCATAAAATATGAAAAAACCATGTACGAGCATAGCTCCAGTACAGTTATATGCATAAGAAAAACCACTCAAATCCACGTACGAGCGTAAGCTCCAGTACGGTTTATAAACATCATCACAATTCAATTTCAAAGTGAGAGCTAAGCTCCAGCACGTTTCACACAAGTGAAAACATAGAAATCTCGCGCGAGCGAGGCTCTAACGCGAATTATATCTCATACACGCGATAGGTGGCTTACATGCATTCAAAACATCTCATAATATGCTTGGTGCCTCATATGGGCTATTTCACAACATCATTCAAGTACTAGCCAGCCCATCCTTTTATTTGCTCAAATCAAAGTATTGTGTTTTGTAAAAGCATTCAAAACACATGATTTATGCAATTATTAGCCTTACTATCCCTTTTTCATAAAATCCACTTCAAATCCAAAACCACGCATGTAACCATCATCTTTCACGAATACCATCTACATTTATTTGAGCAATCATGCATTTCATAAAAACACCCGATATTCACCCACAAGTTCAAAGTACGAGCAGCTACCTCTATATACTCACAAAATTCCCTTACCTGGAATTGTGATGTGTGATTCCACTTCCTTAAGCTGCTTACTCGTACGATTCGGTCCGCCTTCAACGAACTCTTCGGGACTGCACAAAATCGTATCCCGCATTATATTCGATCCATATAATTGCAACCCTTGTGCTTGCTATAGTCAATTTAATCTATAGCCTCTATTAAAGCTTATTTGGCCTCGTTTCATTACTTTACCCATAGCTCGAGTCTATGGACCTTCTTAGGCCTATTAACTTATTCAAAGTCGATATCAAATCGACATAAAGCTCATAGCGTTCATATTCCATGAATCCCCTCACTATGGCATTTATCAATTATATACATACCCATTTCCACAATTCCTCCAAACTCACTATGTAATCTCATTTAACCGTTTAAAATCATAAATATTATCCCAATAACAACTTTGGCATGCCATAAATCATAAACTCATTCAATCCCACATATCCTCACTTTACACCCATTTTAGATTTCTAGGTCACACCAATTCCCCTACATTCTTAGGTAGTTTATCCATCAATACTCATATCAATCAACTCCAAAATCAATTAAATAGCTAATGCATTTGGATTGGAGTGTTAGAACCTTACCAATATGATTTCTCTTCTTGCTCCAAATGGTAATGCCCTTAACTCTTTCAATTCCAAGAATAGGAAAATGCCCTCTCACTATGTTGTTCTTCTCTTTGATAGGAACAACTTTGCCTCTAATGATCTCTCTCCAAATCTCACTGAAAATGGCTGATTTTAGAGAGGGAAAGTTGGGTTTTTGGGGTTGAAATTGTATGGTTAAGTGTTTTCCGAGATTTCCAGATTTTTCAGCTCTCCTTATATAGAAATGACTTGAGGAGATCGATCTGGTCCAAGAGGAGATCGATCTGGTCCCTTAAAATCCCTCTTTTTCACGGCATTTTTAAGCCTGAGATCGATCTGTCGAAGCAATGAGATCGATCTGTTGAATCATGAGATCGATCTGTAGAAGCATGAGATCGATCTGGTCCCAAACAGAGAGCTAAGGAGATCGATCTGGGTGCTTGAGGATCGATCTTTTCACTTACAGAATGCTTGGCAGATCGATCTGGCTCCATTGGAGATCGATCTGCTCTATTCTTTCGCCCAAATCAGAGCATTCTGGCTCTTCCAGATCGATCTCTCATCCTAGTAGATCGATCTGGACCTCATGTTTTCCAGATTTCCTGCAGTTTCATTGCTGCAACTCATACCAACACATCCTTAATCTATTGCCATGGCCATTTTCTCATCCATCCACCTTTATAACTTGAAAATGGCATCCATTCATACCTTATGCACATTGAAACTTGTGTGCATTCATTGTATGTTCAAAGGCATGCTACATAAAACCAAATGGAAGCATAACTCCATTCCATTTTACCACACTACTCATTTTGAGTTTCAATCACATCCATCACTTGCCATAACTCATTCCTTCGTATTCATACTCAATGAAACTTGTATGTACGTTACAATTCATATTACACATACATACATTGAATCCATGGACTTACATCAATCATAATTTACATTACAAGTCCATTCATATTATTTGATCCAAGTACACACATTACCCTAATACATATACGGGGTCTTACATTCTCCCCTCCTTCAAGGAATTTGGTCCTCCAAATTAGAACCAAGTCACTCTTCAAACAGTTGGGGGTACTTCTCCCGTATCAAGTTCTCCAATTCCCACGTGGCCTCTTCCGCCGTGTGGTGTTGCCAAAGCACTTTCACCAAGGGAATTGTCTTATTCCGCAACACTTTCTCTTTTCTGTCCAATATCCGAACCGGCTTCTCAACATACGTCATACTCTCATGGAGCTCCAACGGCTCATATTTTATCACGTGTGCCGGGTCCGGGTGATACTTCCGAAGCATCGAGACGTGGAAGAGTTGTGGACATTTGCCAAGTCCGGTGGCAATGCCAATCTATACGCCTTATCTCCCACTCTCTCCAAAATCTCGAAGGGTCCGATATATCTAGGGCTCAGCTTGCCCTTCTTACCAAATCTCATAATACCCTTCGATGGTGATGCCCTCAGAAACACTGACTCACCCTCATCAAACTTCAGTGGTCTTCGTCTCTTGTCAGCATAACTCTTTTGTCGGCTCTGAGCTGTCCGTAATCTCTCACATATCAACTGGACGTCCTCAGATGCCTGCTGCACTAAGTCCGGAGCAAAAATCTGTCTGTCACCAACCTCTTCCCATCCAATGGGGGAACGGCATCTACGCCCGTATAATGCCTCATAGGGTGCCATCCCGATACTAGCATGATAGCTATTATTATAAGCGAACTCGGCTAACTGCAGGTGGTCATCCCAGGAGCCTCTATAATCCAGCACACACGCTCTCAACATATCCTCGAGGGTCTGTATAGTCCTCTCTGACTGCCCATCTGTCTGAGGATGAAAAGCGGTGCTAAAACTCAGTCGGGTCCCCAGCGCTTCCTGAAAATGTTCCCAGAAATGGGAAGTGAAGCGGGCATCCCTATCAGAAACAACGCTCACTGGTACACCATGTAGCCGTACTATCTCTCGAATATACAGGTTCGCCAACTGACTCAGTGTATCGGTAGCTTTCATAGCCAAGAAATGGGCGGACTTAGTCAACCGGTCCACAATAACCCATATGGCATCATGACCTCTACGGGTCCTCGGCAACCCCATCACAAAATCCATGGTGACATGCTCCCACTTCCATGTCGGTATCGGTAGAGGCTGCAATAATCCTGCAGGCTTCTGATGCTCTACCTTCACTTGCTGACACACGAGACACTTAGCGACATATTCAGCAATGTCTCTCTTCATTCCAGACCACCAATAAACCTTTCGAAGGTTTTGATACATCTTGGTACTTCCCGGATGTATCGTATACTTCGATGAGTGAGCCTCTGATAAAATCGTCCTCCTGATCTCAGGATCCCTGGGAACGCATACTCTGCCTCTGAACCTAAATAAGCCATCAGTACTCTGCTCAAAATCAACACCCACACCTATCTGTATCTGCCTCAGCCAATCGATACACCGTCGATCGCTCTGCTGGGCTTGCCGAATACGGCCAATCAACTCTGGCTCTAGTCTCAAACTAGCCATGATCTCGAGTCTCTCAGATCCAGGTGGGGTTACATCCAAACTGAGGTTCGCAAAGTGTTCTAACAGTTCATGTTCCCGTACCATCATATAAGACACCAACCCAAGGTTCTTTCTACTCAAAGCATCGGCAACTACATTTGCCTTACCCGGTTGGTACATGATTTCACAGTCATAGTCTTTCAGAAGTTCGAGCCATCTCCTCTGTCTCATATTCAGTTCTTTCTGCGAGAACAGGTACTTAAGGCTCTTATGATCTGTGAACACCTGAAAATTTCTCACCATAGAGATAGTGGCGCCATATTTTCAAAGCAAATATTACAGCCGCCAACTCCAAATCATGTGTCGGGTAGTTCCTCTCATGATCTTTCAACTGTCTAGATCCATAGGCAACTACCTTTCCATCCTGCATAAGCACACAGCCCAGTCCTTGGTGTGATGCATCCGTATACACCGAGAATCCTCCTGAGCTGGTAGGGATGGTGAGAACTGGAGCAGTCGTCAATCGACGCTTGAACTCCTCAAAACTCCTCTCACATGCCTCATCCCACACAAACTTAACATCTTTTCGCGTGAGGCGTGTCAACGGAGCAGCTAGTCTAGAGAAACCCTCTACAAATCTTCGATAATATCCTGCCAATCCCAGAAAACTCCTGATCTCAGTTACTGTCTTGGGCTGTTCCCACTGCACCACTGCCTCTATCTTGGATGGATCCACTGATACCCCATCCTTTGACACGACATGCCCCAGAAATGAGATCTGTTCCAACCAAAAGTTACACTTGCTGAGTTTGGCATACAATTCTCTCTCTCGGAGGGTCTGCAGAACTATCCTCAAGTGCTCCCCATGATCTTCCCTGGACTTAGAGTACACCAAAATGTCGTCTATGAAAACAATCACAAATTTGTCCAGGTATGGCTTGAATATATCATTCATCAATGCCATAAATGCTGCGGGAGCATTCGTCAATCCGAATGGCATCACCAAAAACTCATAGTGACCATAACGGGTACGAAATGCTGTCTTGGGTACATCTCCACTCTTGATCCTCAACTGATGATACCCTGACCGCAGATCTATCTTAGAAAATACTTCGGCTCCCTGGAGCTGATCCAACAAATCATCGATTCTTGGAAGAGGGTACTTGTTCTTAATGGTGGCCTTATTCAACAACCGATAATCTATACACAGTCGGAGGCTTCCATCCTTCTTCCTTACAAATAGAACCGGTGCTCCCCAAGGTGAGACACTCGGTCTAATAAACCCCTTCTCCAACAACTCTTGCAGCTGTTTCTTCAGCTCTTCCAACTCTATCGGAGCCATTCTATAGGGTGGCTTCGATATCGGCTCTGTACCAGGCACTAACTCAATGCAAAATTCCATTTCCCTTTCAGGTGGTAGTCCTGGTAATTCATCCGGAAAGACATCAGGGTAGTCCGTAATTACGGGTATGTCCTTCAATTCCGGGTGTGCCTCATCTATATCGACCACATAGGCAATGAACCCTTCACATTGTCCTCTCCATCGTTAGTAACATAAACCATCACTCCACATTCAACATTTATCATAAATAATAAATTTATCTCTCAAGCAATATGAATTTAAAATCATACTCCTTTATTTACAACAAACATGCTATTTTCATATCATTTCTTTTCATCAAAGTTTACAATAAGATTGTCTAATCCTGAAAACATCAATGTTTTGGCATGACAATCCATCACAACACGATTGGTAGCCAACCAATCCATTCCCAAAATTACGTCAAAATCATTCATATTCAATAAAATCAGATTGGCTATCATTTCCTTCCCCTCTATCTTTAATTTACAATCCCTACATACATGCTCAGTCAATTGACTATCATTCATGGGTGTGGAAATCATCAACATTTTATCCAACAATGTTGGCTTCACATATTTCAACAATTTATGTGCAAAGGAAGGTGATATGAAAGAATGCGTGGCACCAGGATCAAATAATACCAATGCTTCTAAATCAAAGATTCGGATGGTACCTTTAATCACATCTGTCTATGCGTCTGCAGTGTCCTGGTCTAGTGCGTGCACCCTTCCTCTGCTCACACCCGCAGCCTGTTTCCATTTCTCTTCAGCTGTAGCCCTCCTCCTCGGGGCTGCTGTCTCAACTGGAGCTCCCTCGGGCTCCTTGCCCTTCTGTGGGGCAACCTCAATCATCTCAGTGCAGTACCTCGATATATGCCCTGGCCTCCCACACCTAAAACATGAAACAAGGGGCGCCTGACATAGCCTATTCCCATGATATCTCCCACATCTCCTACACTGATCCGTGGTAGGTCGTGGTCCTCCAATAGTTATACCCCTCGGCGCTGTCAAGGCTGGGTATACGGGAGGTCTGGCAGCTCTCTCCTGCACCTCCTCGATCTTAGGCCTCTTCTCGAAAAACCTTTGGCCACCTCTCTTGGCCACTCTTCCAAACCCGGATCTCTTCCGGTCTCTGTCCTTCCTGACACTGATCCTTCCAAGCTCGGAGGTATTTCGCTCAAAGTCTTGCTTACATAACTGAGCCTTATGTACAGCCTCCTCATAAGTCACAATGTCGAAGGGAGCTAGCTTAGTTCGGATGGCCAATCTCAACCCATCCATGAACTTCTGAATCTTTCGGGTCTCACTACCCATCGTGTCAGGGTCATATCTCCCCAATGACATAAACTTGGACTCATACTCGTCCACAGTCCGGTTCCCCTGAACCAAATTCATAAATTCCATCCGCAATTTCCTCTGTGCGGTAGCTAGAATATACTGCCTCCTGAAGGCCTCTAGAAATATCTCCCATGAGATCTCAGAATGTCTGGCCCTCAAAATAGTCTCGGTGGACCTCCACCAATGCTCGGCCTCACCTTTCAGCATAAACACGGCAAAGGCAACCTTCTCACTTGAAGTGCATCGGAAAAACCTATACAGTTTCTCCATCTCATACACCCAATCCTCCGTAATCACTGGGTCCTTCACCCCTCTAAACACTGGGGGTTTCAGCGCTTGAAACTCTCGCAACCTGCTCAAGTCGCAGTCATAACCCACATCACTACCGCTCTGCTGTGGAGCGATAGGAGAATCTGTATCCTGGGCTGGAGGTGGTGTAACTGTAGCTGTCTCAGCAGTCTGAGGTCTCTCCGCCTCTGCAGCTGCCTGTTCAGTAGTAGGCTGTGCCACGGGACCTCGTCTGTCACCGGCGCCCAAGGCCTGCGTGACTATCTCCACCAGACTCTCAATACTCCGCTCTAACCTAGCGAAGCGAGCCTCAGTATCACCTGCTCTCTCAGCAGGGTTCTGTGGAGCCCGCTCAGTCTGTGGCTCCGCACGGCTCTCAGGCCTACCTCTACGGCCTCTAGCACGTGCTCTCGCCCCTCTACCTTTGCGTGTAACTGGCATAATGCCTAACTCCCTGTATTATAATAATTTATTAAGCTCAATCCATCACAGTATACACAGTTATATCTAAACAAAAGCACAGTACTATGGGGATGTACTTTCCTACATTTTTATTAATGACTCACATCAGGCCAACACAGCTCTGATACCAATCTCTGTCACGACCCATTTCCATTCTCTTTAACCGAAATCACTGAAAATTTTTCGCGTTTTACTGTTACCTTACCCGGTCGTGAACTAAACTCACCACACGCTGTTGGGCTGTGAGCCAATAATAAACACCACATCTCATTCGTTCTCAATTAATTAAAACGATGTCATACATGTGCATTTAATCGTGTATTTATACGAATACATGTTTTACTGACATCTACATCCCCCATAAGTACAACTCAAACGAATACTGTGCTTTTACATTGTTTAGATACAAAAAGAATCACTGTGCATATACCTCTTAGCGATGGAGATGCAGCGGAGTCCAAAATAATACGCCTCAGTCCTCACTGGGCTACTATGCACGCTCTGTAGGGGGAAAATAGAGTGGGATGAGCAACCACACGCTCAGTAAGGCAATAATGCAAGCATGGTAGATAACTACTCTATCTACATGCTGATAGTGTTATGCATAATCATTTATGGTAGGAGCATGAGGAATAAAACTATGCCATATGAGTATACATATATATCATGTATCAAAGTCATGTAAAATTGGCATATAAAACATGGTAAAACATCATGTATAAATCATCTCATGCTCGATCTCATTTAAATTCATAAAAAGGGCAATTCATTAAGAAACCTCCTTTTTAAACCCACGTCATAAATCTCTTTCTCATCACATACAATCACATCACATCAATTCACGATCACAACCACGTTTTCATTTCACAATTCAAATCCACGAGGCTCGACCCCTCCTTCGGGTCTACCTTAAACAATCACAATCACACTTAGAGATTTAAAATCATGTGGTAGTAAGTAAATCAAGCAAGGAGACTGGTTACTATATCTCAAGTGACTACGTTGGACAATCGTCACATATCATCCCAGACCACACGGATTCCGGTGTGCGGGGTATCATGCTGGCATGAAGGTGGGTTAGTTCTCCGCCAGACTTTCTCAATCAAGTAACCACCATGCGGTACATCGTACTCCATGTGATATACACGGTACATCGTACTCCGCGGACCCGTAACATGGTTGGGGGTGCCTGCCATAGGTCTTATCTACCCCATGCCAAGTGTAACCTTTATAGTCTCAAGAGCGCGTGGGAGTAACCGCAATACCAGGTCCTAGCCCCTCATGGCCTTGCTCGTCCCTGTTGGATTCCCTGATCCAGGTCCTAGCCCCCCACCCTCACCCCACCTAAGAGGTCTGTCAGGCCTGTTGGGTTCCCTGGATGGACTAAGTTAGGTCCTAGCCCCTCACCTTCACCCCACCTAAGAGGTCTGTTAGGCCTGTTGGGTTCCCTGAGTTAATCCGTATCTCTCACCACGGCCTCATACATACCACAGTGTGAAAACCAGCGCGAGCTACGCTCTAGCGCGAATTCATGCATCAAAACCAATCACTTCGTACGAGCAACGCTCTGGTACGGCATTTATGCATAAAATATGAAAAAACCATGTACGAGCATAGCTCCAGTACAGTTATATGCATAAGAAAAACCACTCAAATCCACGTACGAGCGTAGCTCCAGTACGGTTTATAAACACCATCACAATTTAATTTCAAAGTGAGAGCTAAGCTCCAGCACGTTTCACACAAGTGAAAACATAGAAATCTCGCACGAGCGAGGCTCTAACGCGAATTATATCTCATACACGCGATTGGCGGCTTACATGCATTCAAAACATCTCATAATATGCTTGGTGCCTCAAATGGGCTATTTCACAACATCATTCAAGTACTAGCCAGCCTATCCTTTTATTTGCTCAAATCAAAGCATTGTGTTTTGTAAAAGCATTCAAAACACATGATTTATGCAATTATTAGCCTTACTATCCCTTTTTCATAAAATCCACTTCAAATCCAAAACCACGCATGTACCCATCATCTTTCACGAATACCATCAACATTTATTTGAGCAGTCATGCATTTCATAAAAACACCCGATATTCACCCACAAGTTCAAAGTACGAGCAGCTACCTCTATATACTCACAAAATTCCCTTACCTGGAATTGTGATGCATGATTCCACTTCCTTAAGCTGCTTACTCGTACGATTCGGTCCGCCTTCAACGAACTCTTCGGGACTGCACAAAATCGTATCCCGCATTATATTCGATCCATATAATTGCAACCCTTGTGCTTGCTATAGTCAATTTAATCTATAGCCTCTATTAAAGCTTATTTGGCCTCGTTTCATTACTTTACCCATAGCTCGAGTCTATGGACCTTCTTAGGCCTATTAACTTATTCAAAGTCGATATCAAATCGACATAAAGCTCATAGCGTTCATATTCCATGAATCCCCTCACTATGGCATTTATCAATTATATACATACCCATTTCCACAATTCCTCCAAACTCACTATGTAATCTCATTTAACCGTTTAAAATCATAAATATTATCCCAATAACAACTTTGGCATGCCATAAATCATAAACTCATTCAATCCCACATATCCTCACTTTACACCCATTTTAGATTTCTAGGTCACACCAATTCCCCTACATTCTTAGGTAGTTTATCCATCAATACTCATATCAATCAACTTCAAAATCAATTAAATAGCTAATGCATTTGGATTGGAGTGTTAGAATCTTACCAATATGATTTCTCTTCTTGCTCCAAATGGTAATGCCCTTAACTCTTTCAATTCCAAGAATAGGAAAATGCCCTCTCACTATGTTGTCCTTCTCTTTGATAGGAACAACTTTGCCTCTTATGATCTCTCTCCAAATCTCACTGAAAATGGCTGATTTTAGAGAGGGAAAGTTGGGTTTTTGGGGTTGAAATTGTATGGTTAAGTGTTTTTTGAGATTTCCAGATTTTTCAGCTCTCCTTATATAGAAATGACTTGAGGAGATCGATCTGGTCCAAGAGGAGATCGATCTGGTCCCTTAAAATCCCTCTTTTTCACGGCATTTTTAAGCCTGAGATCGATCTGTCGAAGCAATGAGATCGATCTGTTGAATCATGAGATCGATCTGTAGAAGCATGAGATCGATCTGGTCCCAAACAGAGAGCTAAGGAGATCGATCTGGGTGCTTGAGGATCGATCTTTTCACTTACAGAATGCTTGGCAGATCGATCTGGCTCCATTGGAGATCAATCTGCTCTATTCTTTCGCCCAAATCAGAGCATTCTGGCTCTTCCAGATCGATCTCTCATCCTAGTAGATCGATCTGGACCTCATGTTTTCCAGATTTCCTGCAGTTTCATTGCTGCAACTCATACCAACACATCCTTAATCTATTGCCATGGCCATTTTCTCATCCATCCACCTTTATAACTTGAAAATGGCATCCATTCATACCTTATGCACATTGAAACTTGTGTGCATTCATTGTATGTTCAAAGGCATGCTACATAAAACCAAATGGAAGCATAACTCCATTCCATTTTACCACACTACTCATTTTGAGTTTCAATCACATCCATCACTTGCCATAACTCATTCCTTCGTATTCATACTCAATGAAACTTGTATGTACGTTACAATTCATATTACACATACATACATTGAATCCATGGACTTACATCAATCATAATTTACATTACAAGTCCATTCATATTATTTGATCCAAGTACACACATTACCCTAATACATATACGGGGTCTTACAGAAGGATTGATACCCTTGCAGAGAATGCAACGAGGAATGCAATTTGTGATGAAGATTTGGGCAGAAAGAGTAAAGCATTCTTGAAGGAAGGGACCAATCCCCCAAGAAGGGAGGATTGATCCCCATAGCCTTTAACCATTGAAATCAAGGATTTCATGAAAGAGGGATCAATTCCCTCCCAAGACAGATCAATCCCCATGTTATCTGAAGCCTCTACTTGCTCCCACTATAGAGGAAATCAACGGGATTAAATTATCCTAACTTGTACCAAACCTTACTACAATTGTTGGAGATTATATGTAAAGCCTTTCTTCCATCTTCCTTGACAATTCTTCACCTAAAAAATCTAAACCAAAATGAAAAATACCAACGGGAAGAAGAAAGGACAAGTGTTGGCTCTACCGAGAGGGGGGGTGAATCGGTTTTCTAACGTTAATAGCAAATTTTAATTTAATCCTATTTTAATTTGCAAATGAAAATAAGCAATGTAATAAAATTGAACAATTTAATGCAAGATAGGGAAGAGAGAAACAAACACAATCTTTTATAGAGGTTCGGCCAAACTCTTGCCTACGTCCTCTCTCCTTGACCTTCTTGTCAAGTGCTTTCTTACTCTCCTTCAACAGAAGTTACAATGTTCCTTTTACAGGTTAAGGAATAACCTCTCTACCCTTTGCAATATGAAAATGTATTCACCCTTTTACAATTTATCTCACTGAGGAACAATCCTCTTTCTCTCTCAAGATAAGGATGAATACAGAAATGAAGCTTTAATGTAGGTAGGACAAATACAGCTTTTGCACTTAAGCTTATACAATAAATCTCAATAAATGAGGAATGAAGACACAAGGAATGAAAGTGTTGAAAGCTTGAGAATGTAGAAAATGTGCAGCAATGATGTCTCTGTTCTTTTTGTCTTCAATGCTTGGTTAAATACTGAATGATTGGTAGTTGGAGCATTAAATGCTGTTTTTTCGTTGAGATTTTGCAGAAACTAGCCGTTGGGTACCTCCAGTAGTGTGCTAGATTGATCTGCCTTCTTGGCCAGATCGATCTCTTAGTTATAAATCCTGCAAGATCAAAGCACAATAACACAAGGAGATCGATCTCATAGGTTAGCAGATCGATCTGTTAATTTGAAAATGATAGGGGAGATCGATCTGTCGAATAGGAAGATCGATCTCATGATCTCTCTGTTTGAGGTAAGATCGATCTTCAGATCGATCTGCCATGCAATCTCGTAGTGGGGAGATCGATCTCTCAATTCCTCAGATCGATCTCCTTAGCTCTCTGACTTTGAGGAGATCGATCTCTTCCTTACCAGATCGTCTCATAAGTTCTCTGTCTGAGTGTGGATCGATCTTTCAGATCGATCTACAGTCTATGCTCTTAAGGGAGATCGATCTCTTCCTAGATCAGATCGATCCCTCAACTCTAGTTTTAAGCAGATCGATCTCTTAACCCTTGCAGATCGATCTCACTCTTCCTTAATACCTTTGTATAGGTTCAAAGCTTGGCAGATCGATCTCATTTCTTCATGAGATCGATCTCTCATCAGGTACAGACCCAGGAGATCGATCTCTCATAAGCCAGATCGATCTCTCATCAACAGAACTCTAAGTTCTGGTAATGATAACCTCTAAACATGTTTTTATATCATCTTAATATTATTGAATTTACTTGTTTTGTCATTTCAAAATATATTAACTCAACAACAAGAAAAAGGGAGAAGTTACAACATGTCATCCCAACCTATAAACCGATGTCTTCCCCACCCTCTTTATACCCAAGATATCTATTTGGATACCTAAAATTGAAGTTTGAAAGCTAGAACAACCAACATGAGTTTTGGACCCTTGAAGAAGGTAAGTGATTTTAATGTTTGAGGAGTTAGACAATAGCTATACAAAGGTTGGATTCGATTATTAAAAAGGTTGTTTTGGTGTTATTTGTAGCAAGGAAGCTTGAAGGAAAAAAAGTTAAGGTTTTAGATCCAGTAAGAGGATAAAGGTAAGCGTTTTTTGAAAAATTATGAAATAAATATATGAATACATATTTAAGCTTTGATCTATACTTTAGCAAAAGAAGATTTTTAAGGGAAAACATAGAATGATTATTTTAGGGCCTTAACCCTTAAGGAAGATGAAATGTGATGTGCTTGAAGTTTATCTTGGTAGGTTATTTGTGTGGATTACAGCAAAATGTCATTAAGTGACATTGTTCAGGACTAGCTGCTCTTGGGCAAGAGATAGGGATATGTTTGGAAATGTGATGGTGCCTAAATGTCTTATTTTCAATGCATGGAAATGTAGGAATGTCAATTTGCTATGAAATTGCATATTTTGAGGATGTTTTAGAAACTTAAGCCCTTCAACTACCATTAGCTTTGAATGCCTTAGCTTAGGATAGGATTTATGAACATTTCATAATATTTTGAGCATGAAATGAATTTCTTGTAAATACACATAACGATATGATTTTTTTTTTTTTTTGCGAATTGCATGAGGTTTAAACCCCAGCAAAAGTGCTTTTTCGTGCATTAGTGATCAATTCCTCGAGGTAATGGATCGATCCTTCACCAAGAATTCCTAAAAATAAGCTTAGAGGTTATAAGGGATCAATCCTCTCCCTTAGCAGGATAGATCCACCTTCCTACTTTCAAAGCAAAAAGCATTCTGCTATTTCAATATTGATCTCGTCAACCTAGTCTCAACCATTCGATATGATATGTCTTCTGATTTGATTTGATTTGATAAGCATCTGCTTTGGTAAGTATGCTTTAAAAGCAATATTTGCAAGCATTTAATTTGATAAGCATGTTTTAAAAAGCATCTATTTGATTTGAACTCACATGATTTCATAATCAGCTTTATTAGGAGCATCGATGCATACTACTATGAAATGATATCTGCATCATTCATTTTCCCATAAATTATTTTGATATTGTTATACTTGCGGATATATTTCTGTGACGCCTCGGAAGCATGAAACATTTGGCAAATTTAAAACTTATTTACATCCATACACAATTCTAGGTGCATTCCTGTGCAGTGTCATACATCATCATATATATACATATTATAAAACTTTCACCTCAGGATCTCATCATTTGATATTTATATATATCATACCATATACATTCCTCAATTCAGAGTTAATTAATCCTAATACATCCCATTTATCATTGTTCATCAAGTGTCTGTAAATACAACTTTAGTCTGGGTACATGAAATGTTAAAGTATACCTCAATTACAATACACAACCTAGAGCTCAAGTCCTCCACTAGCCACTACTCCGTACGTCGCAAGAATCTCTCTTCACTTGAAGAAATCTATGGGGATACAAAAATAGGGTGAGCTTCTAAATCGCTCAGTAAGGGGGTAAGGGACTCATTAATAAAATCCTCAATTACACAGCACAATCATTTTGATTTATGGGTGAAACTCAATAAACTCAATATAAAACGTAGCATGAAATCATTAAAATATCATCATTATCTCATTTCTCAAAAATCATATAGAAACATGAGAGTAAATGGCTCAGTATAAAAACCATAATTACAAACATATGGAAATCAAGATGCGATAATGGCTTTTTTCTCGTAAGAACGTGATAAAAATCACCTCAGTAGTAATGCATGGGACAAGGCCACAAAAACACAATCTCATGTGTATAAAAAGATAGAGACTAGGCAATTAAAACTCATATAAAAACATCCATCATGGCACATCAAAATAATCTCCTATGGGTGCGCATCCCAGGCATCCTCAAAAGAGGGAACGTCGATAATATGGTCGTGCACATGGTATATTGGTCTTACGTGTTACCAGAACAAGGCCCGGACTTACACGCTACCAGAGCAAAGTCTCTCCTCATGCACACTATCGGTCTTACATGCTACCAAAGCAAGGCCCGAACTTACATGCTACTAAAGCAAAGCCACCCAGCGCTACCAGAGCGGGGGTTATCTCACGTTACCAGAACGGAGGCATCTCTCGCTACCAAATCGGAGGAATATCGAACTTACATGCTACCAGAGCAAGTCCCGGACTTACATGCTACCAGAGCTAGGCCCGATGTGTTATCGCATGACACGCCTAAGTATCATTAACATCCATTATCATATAAAACTATTTTGCCTTCAGGTAGAGCTCATAATGGTTTACCTCAAAAACTCATCGGAAAACCCTTTTTGTACTCATTACAAAATATGTCAAAACCGAGCTCAAACCGACAAAACCATGCATACATTTCTCAAATCTCAGTACGTCTTAATGTAGAACCCCAAATCCCTTTTCACTTTTAAATTCAAATAGTTTGTAAAACAATTTTTACACTTGTTTACAACTCATAAAATTGGGCCCCATCCGGCTATAAAACTGTGCGCAATAATTCAATCACAACTCGTAAAAACATGTTCGTTTCTCAAAAACATTTCATGCTACAGATATCATCACAAATCATATACACAAATGAGTTTAAGTTTTTTCTTATCTCATTGTACCTCGTATAGTGCAATCGTTTCCCCTGAACGACGGACTAGCCTCGTATTCCTCTTTGGAACTCCCGAGTTGTCCCAATGATGTAAAAATATCATCAATACATCGTCACATTGCCTCAAATCTCAACATCAAGCATAATTGCTCATATTCTCATAATTTCTCAATACCTCAATGATTCTAAAAACCCTAACCATTTTCAGTCTACTCATCATAATATCTACAGCCACAATCGCAGAAATCTACTTCCAAATCAAGGATTAAAGCTTAGAAATTTATCCAAAACTTGTGGAGTGCTCAATTCACGCCTCAGCTCAATTCGTCCTTCGATTTCCAAGTATGTTGTTCTCCTTTTAATGAGGAACAACTTTCCATCTTGTCACAACCTCTGATTCGAACAAAAATGGGCATTTTGGAGGAGAGAGAAAGCTAGGGATTCGACCAAAAATGGGGGTTCTCAGTTTTTGGAGAGAGAAAAGATGAATTTCAGCAAAAACACTAGGGTCCTTATATAGGCAGAAGGTGGGAGATCGATCTACTCTTGTAGGAGATCAATCTGCCTTTGAATTTGAGAGCGTTTTGAGCACTTTTTATGCCTACTAGATCGATCTGTCGTGGGGGAAAGATCGATCTTATAATCTTGAGGAGATCGATCTGCATTTTATAGAAACATTTGGAGATCGATCTGCTCCTATAGGAGATCGATCCCTTTAAGGCAGAATCACAAGGAGAGCGATCTGCCTCCATTGGAGATCAATTTGCTCATTTAGATTTTCCATTCCTTGTCATTTTGGCCAACCAGATCGATCCCTTCTTCTCCAAGATAGATCTTGCCTCATAGTTTCACACTATGGTTGTACACTTGGCATAAAATCTCCATATATAGTTGCCATAATTTACTCTATTGATTATTTCTCATTCAATACTCATTCATCACTTCAATTTTTGAGTACATCACATTTAGCTCAATCAATTACATTTCATGTTCACATTACAAAATTATATGTGTATAAAATTCTCAGGTCTCACAATTTCTTACTGGACGTAAAGCTCACCCCCTCAACCTTGTAGATTTATTGCAGTGATACGCGGAGCATCGCATCCATCAGTTGGTGGACTCAGAGCCTCTCTCTACCCATCTTTTGTATTTGTGAGGCATATACCTCTCTTTTTATGGTTTTTAATTCCAAAAACTTATGCACAAACTGAGTATGTGATAGCCCGAAAGTATGAAAAATAAGGCTAATTTAAAATTTTTCTTAAAACAAAACTAACAACTCTAGGTGTATTCCTATACAGTGTCATGTGCTCACTTACGTTTTATCACTAGTCATTATACCCAAGATCATACAACTCATACTTAATGAAATCCATTACATAATATACAAAATAATCAACCCATAAGTCTCAAATCATTTCTTTCATATCAAATTAATTACATCCCAAAATACTTATCACAAATGTCTGTATTACATCATTGTCTGGATACAAAATGAACTGAATTATACCTTATGTGTGTACAAGCGATAGCCTGGGGAGATCTTGTCCACCAGCCTATATCACGTACGCGACAGGCTCTCTAGCACACTACTTCAAATAATCTGGAGGGGGGAGGAAAAAGGGTGAGCTCTCAAAACACTCAGTAAAGAGGATAAGGGAAGTTATAAAAATCATCATCACAAACACAATATGATGGAAATAATGAGCATGCAAATTGTTATAGAAATAATTGTGTAAACAATGGCATTAGCATAAAGCACGTGATAAAAATCACCAATCACATAATATCAAATCTCATCGCGTGACATAAATCACAGTAGTAAAATCACATCATCATCAAATAAATCGAGACTAGGCATTTATAAACACTCAAATGAAATCAACGTCACGGCACATCACAACGATTGAATTCGTCCCCTAAGCGGACATCCTCAATCGAGGGATTTCGTCGACAATAATACACACATGGCCATGGTTCGCTGTAGACTTTATCAGAGTCGTACAGCCGTCGATCTTACATGCTATCATAGCACAGCCCGATCTTACATGTTATCAAAGCAATGCCACCCATCGCTATTACGGAGTGGGGTCATCTCACGTTACTAGAACGGAGGTGTCGGTCTTACATGCTACTAGAGCACGGCCCGACCTTACATGCTACAAAAGCAAAGCCCGATGTGCATCTCATGACAAGCCATAGTCTCAGTAAAAATCGTTTTGCCTTCACATAGAGCTCTTAGTGGTTATCACAAAACCTATTTTGGTTATAACACATTGTGTTCACATTTACACAAAACTTATCAAATCGAGCTCAAACCGACAAAACACTCACACAGTAAAAACATGTCATTGTTGTATATAAATCGTTTTACCTTCATGTAGAGCTCATGGTGGTTATCACAAAACCCATTTTGGTTATAAACCATATGTGTAAGATCCAAAAATTTTGTATATGTAACCGTTATGACTTTGTGATGTGTATATAAGTCACAAATAATGAAAATCATAAGGAATGTATATGTGAAGTTTGTAAATGTGTATGGAATGAATACATGCAAGTTTATAAGTATAGAACAAGTGTAAGAGGGATAATTCCATGAGTGAAATAGGAATATCTTGAGTTTTGAGTGGTTAAGTAAAATGGAATGAGTTTATACTTCCATTTGGGTTTATATTGTATACCTTTGACTATACAAAGAATACACACAAGTTTTAATGCGTATAAGGTATGAACGGAAGTCATTTTTAAGCCTTAAAGATGGATAGATGAGAAAATGACTATGGCAGCAAAATAAGTGGAGTTTGGTGTGTGTTTACTGTAGAAACTGCAGTAAAATCTAGAAAATATGAATGAGAGATCGATCTAGAAGAGCCAAAACTGCTTTTGTTTGAGCCATGGAACAGGGCAGATCGATCTCCAATGGGGCCAGATCGATCTGCTGAGCATTCTGTGTTGAAGGAATCGATCCCAAGAGGGTTAGATCAATTTCTTTAAGCTATTGACTTACAACAGATTGATCTCATGCAAGAGCATATCGATCTCCTTAAGGTTCTGTGCTGCAACAGATCGATCTCCTATAAGAGCATATCAATCTCATGTGGTTTGGAAGGTCGGTTTCAAGAGGAAAAATGCAGAGCAGATCATTCTCCTAGGGTAGCAGATCGATCTCATCAAGACAATTCTATAAATACTGGACTTCTGCATTTCAGTTTTCACGGGATTTACTATTTCATTCAATAACCAAAGTGTAACCTAGCCAAGAAACACTAGAAAACTTCTGTTTATGATCAGATTTGAGTTAGATATAAGTGAACAAAGTTATTCTTAGCAAAGAGGAGAGCAACATACTTGGAAATAAGGGATTGAAATCAAGAGTTGAGTGAGCAAGGAGGATTTTACCATTTTGGTGAAAAGGGAAGGAAAGTTCAATTAGGTGAGATTCAATACACCACTTTTATATATGTTAAACTAGGTGTATTAATGAGTTGTTTGGTATATATATGAATTGTTGGAAATGAAAGGATCATGAAAAATCATCATGACTTAGATATTGGTGAGAAATTGAGGAAATGATGAGGAAATGATGTTAACATGGATTTAATGATAGAATATGCATGTATGGAAGATTATAGGTTAATCTTATGAAATGCATAAATTGGAAATAAGGAAAAATAAAGATAGTTGTGTGAAAATATGGTATAACGCCATTTTGGGGGAAAATAGTGAGATTTATGAGTTTTATTGAGATTTAGCAAATGAAATGAGTATTTAGTGATATACTAATGCCAATAATTATAACAGCTTCAAAAATCACATTGGAAGCTGATCAGACTGCAATAGTGAGCAGAACTAAGGAAGAGAGGTCACTTGACGTGATCTGAGGTAAGGGAATTTTGTGAGTAGCTAGAGATGGCTACACATATTTTAAATAGAGTTTCGATATTATACTATATATGAATTCCCATGAATAGGCCTAATGTGTGATAGAGACAAATGAGATAAAGTGTAAATTTATCCAAAAATAGGATAAAAAGTCAGAGGAGCATGTTGTAACCCTTCATTCATGAGTTGCATGATAGAATGGCTAATGTTTTCATGTATATGTAAAAACAACACATTTAAGTGCTAATTTGATCTGAATTGAAAGAGTTGTGATTTGAATAAGCCATCTATTTGGTTTTGTGTGAAAACCATAAGTGCTAGAGAATACTCGCACTATATTTTGAGGGATGCATCATAAAGTACTGGAGTATATACTCGTACTTGATATTTTAATGCTATTTTATGCATGTTAGAGTACTGGGAGCATTGCTCATACTCAGTTTGTGATTGATGCATATAGAGTATTGGGAGCTATGCTCATACTTAGTTTTACATGATAGAGTACTGGGAGCATTGCTCGTACTTGACTTTTCATGATTTATACATGATATCGTACTAGAGCGAGAGCTCGTACTTGATTTGAAAAGAGAAATATGCATTTACCTAGTGCTAGAGGTTACTCGCACTAGTGTTGAATATTTTGATATGCATACACAGTGTTTAAGAGGTGGAGTGTTGATTGTGAGTCACACTCAAGACGCGCACTGTAGTTTTACGTGATATATAAGACATGTTAGCAAAACCGTGATGATTCCCTCCGTGTAGACTGAGTGTCACACTGTTGAGATGTTCGCATGTGGATTTAGAGATGTGGCATTATTTCCATATTACGAGGGCTAAGACTAATGGCAAGCACCCCGACTATGATGTATTTCCATGGTGTGAGGGCTAAGACCTATGGCAGGCACCCCGATCATAAGAAGAGGGTCCATGGGTGTACATTGTACCGTGCGAGTGGCATGGAGTACACTGTACCATGTGGTTGAGTTGTGAAGTTGAGGAGTTTATAGCTGGCGATTGTGATGGCCTGACCCCCCTCTCGTTACAGCAGTGATACCTGCACACCGAGATTTGTGTTGCCTAGGATTTCACATTTTAGGATATGGTCATAGTCCAGGAGAGTATTGCATTTAGCCACAGAGGCTCGCATGATATATCACTTGTTTTTATGATACGGTTAGGCCTGAGAGAGATGGGTCGGAAATCGATGATTGTGTGTGTTGTGATGCCATATTTACTATGATTTAAATGTAAATGCCATGATTGAGATAAAGGCATTCCAAATTTTATAAAGATGCACTGTTTTGCATGAATGCCTACATTTGATAACTCAGCATGATTTTAAGTACATGGAATTTATTCCTGTACTATTATTGTATCATTTTGATACATGTTTTAAGATGAGAGAAGGAACGGCAAAGCCTTATTTTTAGTAGATAGTGTGATTGTCTACTTGCTTGCCTGATTTCCTTACCGAGCGCGTTGTTTGCTCATCCCCTTTTATTTTCCACTCTCAACAGATCATCCGCAGTAGATTGAGTTTGGCTGAGGTATAGCATTCATTGTATTCGCTGCCTATCCATCTTACGAGAGGTATACACACCCGAACATTTTGTACTAAACAATGTATAAGCATAGTTATGTAACCAATTGTACGGTCGGGATGTATATGTACAAATACTGTATAACAGTTTATGTTATTGAAAAGAATACTAAATTCTATATATATTGCGAATGAATGTGAGTGGGTGACTAATATCGAATCACAACCCAACTGTCGAGGAGAAAAAGGTAAGTAAAGAAAAGCAAAAAATTTGTAGTGATTTTTGGTAAGTCATGGAATGAGGTCGTGACAATATGTGTTCACAATTACACAAATCACATCAAAATCGAGCTCAAATCGGTAAAACACTCACACATTTATCAACACATCAAATCATCTCATAAAACATGCTCTTTCATCAAACTCTTTTTCATGCTCTTAAAACGTTTTCATTCACTAGAAAACTCACAAGCACAAATGGTTTATTTCCCTTACCTCTTGCAACTTGAGTGGTACAATACCTACGGGTTCTCGAACTAGCCTCGTTTCTCATGTCGGATTCTCAAGCTATCCACACACATCATTAACCCATCAATATACATCATTCTCCTTTCTCTTTTCTTTCTCTTACTCATTCTATCTCAACATTATCTCAAAACTCTTTCTACATCTTTATCAACAGTCAAGCTAACTCATAACAATCACAAGACATCCACATTAAATCTTCTAACTAAACCCATTTGTTGGTTCCATCATGCCTTAAACATTTCCAACCAAATATATGTAAAAATGCATTTATTCACCAATATGCCTAATAATAATGCTTAAACCAAGGATTTTGTGAGCTTACCTAGCTTATCCTTTTTTGACCAAATTGTAGAACGCTTGTCTCTTCCCTTTCCTCAAGCCCACCATTAATTTTCTAGTATGTTGTTCTCCTTGCCAAGAGGAACAACTTTTTCTCTTGCCCCTTTGTCTAATTTTATCTAGAATAGGGTGAATCTTAGAGAGAGAAAACTTGGTTTAGGTGAAAATGGTGAAGGTTTGGGTTGCAGAGAGAGAAAAGCTCGGTTCCAGGCGAAAATCTCGTGGTCCTTATATAGACAGGGCTTATGAGATCGATCTGGTATTGAAGGAGATCGATCTCTAGTTCATTTCAACTGCTCCATCTGCTCCATTAATAACTACAAGATCGATCTGGTCGAGGTGAAGATTGATCTGTTCTTCTAAGAGGAGATCGATCTGGCTAAGGGAGGAGATTGATCTTCTCCAACCCGAGAGCTAAGGAAATCGATTTGTTTGTATTAAGGATCGATCTCTTCATTTACAGAACGCTTAGTAGATCGATCTGGCCCCATTTGAGATTGATCTGCCCTATTCCATTGCTCAAATAAGAGCATTTTTTGCTCTTCCAAATCGATCTTTCCTTCAATAAGATCGATCTAGCATTCATATTTTTCAGATTTTGCTACAATTTTTCTGCAGCAACTCACACAAAATATATTTAATTTGCTGTCATAGTCATTTTCTCATCCAACCACCTTTAAGACTTCAAAACTTTATCTCCTTATACTTCATTAGATTTAAAACTTGTGTGTACATCAACATATCATAATTACACTCACCAAATTGCAAATCTCACAGTGCAAATCTAACAACTAAAGTACATAAAATTTACAGTTCTCACATCCTCCTCACCTTAAGAGAATTCGGTCCTCCAAATTTAACTCGACCCATTAAATAGCTAAGGGTACTCCTCCTTCATAAGGCTCTCGAGTTCCCAAGTTGCTTCCTCCATTGAGTGGTGTTTCTAGAGAACCTTAACCAATGGAATCTTTTTCGTCCGAAGTACCTTTTCATTCCTATCAAGTATTCAGATGGGTTCTTCCACATAACTCATATCCCCTTGAATATCCAATGCTTCATACTCAATGACATGGGTGGGATCTAGATTATATTTCCTCAACATGGATACGTGAAAGACATTGTGTAAGACCCCGTATATGTATAAGGGTAATGTGTGTACTTGGATTAAATAATATGAATGGACTTGTGATGTAAAGTATGATTGATGTAAGTCCATGGATTCAATGTATGTATGTGTAATATAAATTGTAACGTACATACAAGTTTCATTGAGAATGAATACGGAGAAATGTGTTCTAGCAAGTGATAGATGTGATTGAGACTCAAGATGAGTAGTGTGGTAAAATGGAATGGAGTTATGCTTCCATTTGGTTTTATGTAGCATACCTTTGAACATACAATGAATGCACACAAGTTTCAATGTGCATAAGGTATGAATGGATGCCATTTTCAAGTTATAGAGGTGGATGGATGAGGAAATGGCCATGGCAATAGATTGAGGGTGTGTTGGTATGAGTTGCAGCAATGAAACTGCAGGAAATCTGGAAAACATGAGGTCCAGATCGATCTCCTAGGATGAGAGATCGATCTGGAAGAGCCAGAATGCTCTTATTTGGGCGAAAGAATTGAGCAGATCGATCTCCAATGGAGCCAGATCGATCTCTCAAGCATTCTGTAGTGGAAAGATCGATCCCCAAGCACCCAGATCGATCTCCTTAGCTCTCTGTTTGGGACCAGATCGATCTCATTCTTCGACAGATCGATCTCATGCTTCAACATATCGATCTCATTGCTTCGACAGATCGATCTCAGGCTTAAAAATGCCGTGAAAAGGAGGGATTTTAAGGGACCAGATCGATCTCCTCTTGGACCAGATCGATCTCCTCAAGTCATTTCTATATAAGGAGAGCTGAAAATCTGGAAATCTCGGAACCTCCCATTTTTCAACCCAAAAACCCAACTTTCCCTCTCTAAGATCAGCCATTTTCAGTGAGATTTGGAGAGAGATCATTAGAGGCAAAGTTGTTCCTAGCAAAGAGGAGAACAACATAGTGAGAGGGCATTTTCCCATTTTTGGAATTGAAGGAGTTGAGGGCATTACCAATTGGAGCAAGAAGAGAAATCATATTGGTAAGATTCTAACACTCCAATCCAAATGCATTAGCTATTTAATTGATTTTGGAGTTGATTGGTATGAGTATTGATGGATAAACTACCTAGGAATGTAGTGGAAGTGGTGTGACCTAGAAAGCTAAAATGGGTATAATGTGAGGATATGTGGGATTGAATGAGCTTATGATTTATGGCATGCTAAAGTTGTTATTGGGGTAATGTTTATGATTGTAGATGTTAAATGGAATTACTTGGTGAGTTGGAGAAATTGTGAAAATGGGTATGTTTATGATTGATAAAATGCCATAGTGAGGGAATTCATGGAATATGAACACTATGAGCTTAATGTCGATTTAACATCGATTTTGAATAAGTTAATAGGCCCCAGAAGATCCATAGACTCGAGTTATGGGTAAAGTAATGAAACGAGGCCCAATAAGCTATAGGTTAAATTGACTATAGCAAGCACAAGGGTTGCATTGTATGGATCGAATATAATGCGGGATACGATTTTGTGCAGTCCCGAAGAGTTCGTTGAAGGCGAACCGAATCGTACGAGTAAGCAGCTTAAGGAAGTGGAATCACGCATTGCAATTCCAGGTAAGGGAATTTTGTGAGTATATAGAGATAGCTGCTCGTATTTTGAACTGGGTGAATATTGGGTGTTGTATGAAATGCATGAATTGCCCAAATAAATGATGGATGGTATTCGTGAATGATGACGAGTATATGCGTGGTTTTGGATTTGAAGTGGATTTTATGAAATGGGATAGTAAGGCTAATAATTGCATAAATCTAACGTTTTGATGTTTTTCCAAAACTAATTGCTTGGTTTTAAGCAAGCTCGTAGATAGGACGGCTAGTATTGTATGGTTGTTGTGGAAAAGCATTTGTGAGTGCTACCCGAATTGTCGGGATTGATGAATTGTATATGAGCCGCCTATCACACTTGTATGACGTAAATCGCGCTAGAGCCTCGCTCGCGCTGGATTGCTATGTTTTCATTTGTATGAAACGTGCTGGAGCCTAGCTCGCACCTTGATTTGGAAACTAAAATGATATTTATAAATCGTACTGGAGCTTCTGCTCGTACGTGGATTGTGAATGGTTGTCTTATGAGTATAACCGTACTAGAGCTATGCTCATACGCGCCTCTTTATGAGAAGATGCATGATGCATGAGTCGTGCTAGAGCTTTGCTCGCACAAGTTTGCACAAGGGGATACGTATAAGGTTGTGAAAGTGGGTAAGATCCTTAAGCCTTACATCCTTAAGCTAACATCCTTAAGCCAACATCCTTAAGCCCAAGAGGCAGGGAGGCTCTGTTAGGCGGGGAGGCTCTGTTAGGCGGGGAGGCTCTGTTTGGTGGGGAGGCTCTCTTACGGTGGGATCCTTAAGCCAACATCCTTAAACCCAAAGAGGCGGGGAGGCTCTGTTAGGCAGGGAGGCTCTCCTACATGGGTATGGTAAAGGTAAGATCCTTAAGCCCTACATCCTTAAGCTAACATCCTTAAGCCCGAAGAGGCAAGGAGGCTCTGTTAGGCGGGGAGGCTCTGTTCGGTGGGGAGGCTCTCTTACGGAAAGGACCCTTAAGCCCTACATCCTTAAGCTAACATCCTTAAGCCCGAGGAGGCAGGGAGGCTCTGTTAGGCGGGGAGGCTCTGTTTGGCAGGGAGGCTCTCCTTCACGGAATATGGAAAAACTCTTGGTATGGGGTAGATAAGACCTAGGAATGGCACCCCCGATCACGATATGAGTTGCGGAGTACGCTGTACCGTGTATATCACATGGAGTACGATGTACCGCATGATGGTTATGTGATGAGAAAGTCTGGCGAGGGATAATCCATCTTCGTGCCAGCATGATACCCCGCACACCGGGATGCGTGTGGTCTGGGATGATTTATGATGTAATGATTCACATAGGCACTTTTGATATAGTGACCTAGATTTATACACATGCGTGAATTGTGGAATGTAAATGTGGTTGTGATTGTGAGTTGATTTGGTGGTGTTATGTTGTTGGTTCAAAAAGGAGGTTTCTAAATGAATTTCCCTTTTATGAATTTAAATGAGATTGAGCATGAGATGTTTTATACATGATGTCTCTACCATGTTTTATATGCCAATGCACATGATTTGATACATGATATATATGTATATTCACATGGCATAGTTTTATTCCTCATGCTCCTACTATAAACGATTTATGCATAACACTATCAGCATGTAGATAGAGTAGTTATCTACCATGCTTGCATTATTGCCTTACTGAGCGTGTGGTTGCTCATCCCACTCTATTTTCCCCCCTACAGAGCGTGCATAGTAGCCCAGTGAGGACTGAGGCGTATTATTTTGGACTCCACTGCATCTCCATCGCTAAGAGGTATATACACAGTGATTCTTTTTGTATCTAAACAATGTAAAAGCACAGTATTCTTTTGAGTAGTACTTATGGGGGATGTAGATGTCAGTAAAACATGTATTCGTGTAAATACACGATTAAATGCACATGTATGACATCGTTTTAATTAATTGAGAATGAATGAGATGTGGTGATTATTATTGGCTCACAGCCCAACAGTGTGTGGTGAGTTTAGTTCACGACCGGGTAAGGTAACAGTAAAACGCGAAAAATTTTCAGTGATTTTCGATTAAAGAGAATGGAATTGGGTCGTGACAGAGATTGGTATCAGAGCTGTGTTGGCCTGATGTGAGTCATTAATAAAATGTAGGAAAGTACATCCCTATAGTACTGTGCTTTTGTTTAGATATAACTGTGTATACCGTGATGGATTGAGCTTAATGAATTATTATAATACAGGGAGTTAGGCACTATGCCAGTTACACGCAAAGGTAGAGGGGCGAGAGCACGTGCTAGAGGCCGTAGAGGTAGGCCTGAGAGCCGTGCGGAGCCACAGACTGAGCAAGCTCCACAGAACCCTGCTGAGAGAGCAGGTGATACTGAGGCTCGCTTCGCTAGATTAGAGCGGAGTATTGAGAGTCTGGTGGAGATAGTCACGCAGGCCTTGGGCGCCGGTGATAGACGAGGTCCCGCGGCACAGCCTACTACTGAACAGGCAGCTGCAGAGGCGGAGAGACCTCAGACTGCTGAGACAGTTACAGTTACACCACCTCCAGCTCAGGATATAGCTTCTCCTATCGCTCCACAGCAGAGCGGTAGTGATTTGGGTTATGACTGCGACTTGAGCAGGCTGCGAGAGTTTCAAGCGCTAAAACCCCCAGTGTTCAGAGGGGTGAAGGACCCAGTGATTACGGAGGATTGGGTGTATGAGATGGAGAAACTGTATAGGTTTTTTCGATGCACTTCAAGTGAGAAGGTTGCCTTCGCCGTGTTTATGCTGAAAGGCGAGGCCGAGCATTGGTGGAGGTCCACCGAGGTTATTTTGAGGGCCAGACAATCTGAGATCTCGTGGGAGATATTTCTAGAGGCCTTCAGGAGACAGTATATTCCAGCTACCGCACAGAGGAAATTGCGGATGGAATTTATGAATTTGGTTCAGGGGAACCGGACTGTGGACGAGTATGAGTCCAAGTTTATGTCATTGGGAAGATATGACCCTGACACGATGGGTAGTGAAACCCGAAAGATTCAAAAATTCATGGATGGATTGAAATTGGCCATCCGGACTAAGCTAGCTCCCTTCGATATTGTGACTTATGAGGAGGCGGTACATAAGGCTCAGTTATGTGAACAAGACTTTGAGCGAAATGCCTCCGAGCTTGGGAGAGTCAGTGTTAAAAAGGATAAGGATCGGAAGAGATCCGGGTTTGGAAGAGTGGCCAAGAGAGATGGCCAAAGATTTTTTGAGAAGAGGCCAAAGATTGAGGAGGTGCGGGAGAGAGCTGCTAGACCTCCCGTATACCCAGCCTTGACTGTGCCGAGGGGCATGACTATTGGGGGACCACGACCTACTACTGATCAGTGTAGGAGATGTGTGAGATTCCATGGGAATAGGCCCTGTCCGATGACCCCTATGGTGTGTTTTAGATGCTAGAGACTAGGACATATGGCTAAGTATTGTCTCGAGAAGATGGAGATTGCCCCACAAAAGGGCAAGGAGCCTGAGGGAGCTCCAGTTGAGACAGCAGCCCCGAGGAGGAGGGCTACAGCTGAGGAAAAAGAGAAACAGGCTACGGGTGTGAGCAGAGGAAGAGTACATGCACTGGATCAGGACACCGCAGATGCTTCGACGGATGTGATAAAAGGTACCATCCGAATCTTTGATTTAGAAGCATTGGTATTATTTGATCCTGGTGCCACGCATTCTTTCATATCACCTTCCTTTGCACATAAATTGTTGAAATATGTGAAACCAACATTGTTGGATAAAATGTTGATGATTTCCACACCCATGAATGATAGTCAATTGACCGAGCATGTATGTAGGGATTGTAAATTAAAGATAGAGGGGAAGGAAATGATAGCCAATCTGATTTTATTAAATATGAATGATTTTGATGTAATTTTGGGAATGGATTGGTTGGCTACCAATCGTGTTGTGATGGATTGTCATGCCAAAACATTGATGTTTTCAGGATTAGACAATCTTATTGTAAATTTTGATGAAAAGAAATGATATGAAAACTTGTATACTTGTGGTAAATAAAGGAGTATGATTTTAAATGCATAATGCTTGAGAGATAAATCATTTATTTTGATAAATGTTGAATGTGGAGTGATGGGTTATGTTACTAACGATGGAGAGGATAATGTGAAGGGTTCATTGCCTATGTGGTCGATATAGATGAGGCACCCCCGGAATTGAGGGATATACCCGTAATTACGGACTACCCTGATGTCTTTCCGGATGAATTATCGGGACTACCACCTGAAAGGGAAATGGAATTTTACATTGAGTTAGTGCCTGGTACAGAGCCGATATCGAAGCCACCCTATAGAATGGCTCCGATAGAATTGGAAGAGCTGAAGAAACAGCTGCAAGAGTTGTTGGAGAAGGGGTTTATTAGACCGAGTGTCTCACCTTGGGGAGCACCGGTTCTATTTGTAAGGAAGAAGGATGGAAGCCTCCGACTGTGTATAGATTACCGGTTGTTGAATAAGGCCACCATTAAGAACAAGTACCCCCTTCCAAGAATCGATGATTTGTTGGATCAGCTCCAGAGAGCCAAAGTATTTTCTAAGATAGATCTGCGGTCAGGGTATCATCAATTGAGGATCAGGAGTGGAGATGTACCCAAGACAGCATTTCGTACCCGTTATGGCCACTACGAGTTTTTGGTGATGCCATTCGGATTGACGAATGCTCCCGCAGCATTTATGGCATTGATGAATGATGTATTCAAGCCATACCTGGACAAGTTTGTGATTGTTTTCATAGATGACATTTTGGTGTATTCCAAGTCCAGGGAAGATCATGAGGAGCACTTGAGGATAGTTCTGCAGACCCTCTGAGAGAGAGAATTGTATGCCAAACTCAGCAAGTGTAACTTTTGGTTGGAACAGATCTCATTTCTGGGGCATGTTGTGTCTAAGGATGGGGTATTAGTGGATCCATCCAAGATAGAGGCAGTTGTGCAGTGGGAACAGCCCAAGACAGTAACTGAGATCAGAAGTTTCCTGGGATTGGCAGGATATTATCGGAGATTTGTAGAGGGTTTCTCCAGACTAGCTGCTCCGTTGACACGCCTCACGCGTAAAGATGTTAAGTTTACATGGGATGAGGCATGTGAGAGGAGTTTTGGGGAGCTTAAGCGTCGATTGACGACTGCTCCAGTTCTCACCATTCCTACCAGCTCAGGAGGATTCTCGGTGTATACGGATGCATCACACCAGGGACTGGGCTGTGTGCTTATGCAGGATGGGAAGGTAGTTGCCTATGGATCTAGACAGTTGAAAGATCATGAGAGGAACTACCCGACACATGATTTAGAGTTGGCGGCCGTAGTATTTGCTTTGAAAATATGGCGCCACTATCTCTATGGTGAGAAATTTCAGGTGTTCACAGATCATAAGAGCCTTAAGTACCTGTTCTCGCAGAAAGAGCTGAATATGAGACAAAGGAGATGGCTCGAACTCCTGAAAGACTATGATTGTGAAATCATGTACCACCCGGGTAAGGCAAATGTAGTTGCCGATGCTTTGAGTAGAAAGAACCTTGGGTTGGTGTCTTATATGATGGTACGGGAACATGAGTTGTTAAAACACTTTGCGAACCTCAGTTTGGATGTAACCCCACTTGGATCTGAGAGACTTGAGATCATCCCTAGTTTGAGACTAGAGCCAGAGTTGATTGGCCGTATTCGGCAAGCCCAGCAGAGCGATCGACGGTGTATCGATTGGCTGAGGCAGATACAGACAGGTGTGGGTAGTGATTTTGAGCAGAGTGCTGATGGCTTATTGAGGTTCAGAGGCAAAGTATACGTTCCCAAGGATCCTGAGATCAGGAGAACGATTTTATCAGAGGCTCACTCATCGAAGTATACGATACATCCGGGAAGTACCAAGATGTATCAAAACCTTCGAAAGGTTTATTGGTGGTCTGGAATGAAAAGAGACATTGCGGAATATGTCGCTAAGTGTCTCGTTTGTCAGCAAGTGAAGGTAGAGCATCAGAAGCCTGCAGGATTATTGCAGCCTCTACCGATACCGACATGAAAGTGGGAGCATATCACCATGGATTTTGTGATGGGGTTGCCAAGGACCCGTAGAGGTCATGATGCCATATGGGTTATTGTGGACCGGTTGACTAAGTCCGCCCATTTCTTGGCTATGAGAGCTACCGATACACTGAGTCAGTTGGCGAACCTGTATATTCGAGAGATAGTACGGCTACATGGTGTACCAGTGAGCGTTGTTTCTGATAGGGATGCCCGCTTCACTTCCCATTTCTGGGAACACTTTCAGGAAGCGCTGGGGACCCGATTGAGTTTTAGCACCGCTTTTCATCCTCAGACAGATGGGCAGTCAGAGAGGACTATACAGACCCTCGAGGATATGTTGAGAGCGTGTGTGCTGGATTATAGAGGCTCCTGGGATGACCACCTGCAGTTAGCCGAGTTCGCTTATAATAATAGCTATCATGCTAGTATCGGGATGGCACCCTATGAGGCATTATACGGGCGTAGATGCCGTTCCCCCATTGGATGGGAAGAGGTGGGTGACAGACAGATTTTTACTCCGGACTTAGTGCGGCAGGCATCTGAGGACGTCCAGTTGATATGTGAGAGATTACGGACAGCTCAGAGCCGACAAAAGAGTTATGCTGACAAGAGACGAAGACCACTGGAGTTTGATGAGGGTGAGTCGGTATTCCTGAGAATTTCACCATTGAAGGGTGTTATGAGATTCGGTAAGAAGGGCAAGCTGAGCCCTAGATATATCGGACCCTTCGAGATTTTGGAGAGAGTGGGAGATAAGGCGTATAGATTGGCATTGCCACCGGACTTGGCAAATGTCCACAACGTCTTCCACGTCTCGATGCTTCGGAAGTATCACCCGGACCCGGCACACGTGATAAGATATGAGCCGTTGGAGCTCCATGAGAGTATGACGTATGTTGAGAAGCCGGTTCGGATATTGGACAGAAAAGAGAAAGTGTTGCGGAATAAGATAATTCCCTTGGTGAAAGTGCTTTGGCAACACCACACGGCGGAAGAGGCCACGTGGGAATTGGAGAACTTGATACGGGAGAAGTACCCCCAACTTTTTGAAGAGTGACTTGGTTCTAATTTGGAGGACCAAATTCCTTGAAGGAGGGGAGAATGTAAGACCCCGTATATGTATAAGGGTAATGTGTGTACTTGGATTAAATAATATGAATGGACTTGTGATGTAAAGTATGATTGATGTAAGTCCATGGATTCAATGTATGTATGTGTAATATAAATTGTAACGTACATACAAGTTTCATTGAGTATGAATACGGAGAAATGTGTTCTAGCAAGTGATAGATGTGATTGAGACTCAAGATGAGTAGTGTGGTAAAATGGAATGGAGTTATGCTTCCATTTGGTTTTATGTAGCATACCTTTGAACATACAATGAATGCACACAAGTTTCAATGTGCATAAGGTATGAATGGATGCCATTTTCAAGTTATAGAGGTGGATGGATGAGGAAATGGCCATGGCAATAGATTGAGGGTGTGTTGGTATGAGTTGCAGCAATGAAACTGCAGGAAATCTGGAAAACATGAGGTCCAGATCGATCTCCTAAGATGAGAGATCGATCTGGAAGAGCCAGAATGCTCTTATTTGGGCGAAAGAATTGAGCAGATCGATCTCCAATGGAGCCAGATCGATCTCTCAAGCATTCTGTAGTGGAAAGATCGATCCCCAAGCGCCCAGATCGATCTCCTTAGCTCTCTGTTTGGGACCAGATCGATCTCATGCTTCGACAGATCGATCTCATGCTTCAACAGATCGATCTCATTGCTTCGACAGATCGATCTCAGGCTTAAAAATACAGTGAAAAAGAGGGATTTTAAGGGACCAGATCGATCTCCTCTTGGACCAGATCGATCTCCTCAAGTCATTTCTATATAAGGAGAGCTGAAAATCTGGAAATCTCGGAACCTCCCATTTTTCAACCCAAAAACCCAACTTTCCCTCTCTAAAATCAGCCATTTTCAGTGAGATTTGGAGAGAGATCATTAGAGGCAAAGTTGTTCCTAGCAAAGAGGAGAACAACATAGTGAGAGGGCATTTTCCCATTTTTGGAATTGAAGGAGTTGAGGGCATTACCAATTGGAGCAAGAAGAGAAATCATATTGGTAAGATTCTAACACTCCAATCCAAATGCATTAGCTATTTAATTGATTTTGGAGTTGATTGGTATGAGTATTGATGGATAAACTACCTAGGAATGTAGTGGAAGTGGTGTGACCTAGAAAGCTAAAATGGGTATAATGTGAGGATATGTGGGATTGAATGAGCTTATGATTTATGGCATGCTAAAGTTGTTATTGGGGTAATGTTTATGATTGTAGATGTTAAATGGAATTACTTGGTGAGTTGGAGAAATTGTGAAAATGGGTATGTTTATGATTGATAAAATGCCATAGTGAGGGAATTCATGGAATATGAACACTATGAGCTTAATGTCGATTTAACATCGATTTTGAATAAGTTAATAGGCCCCAGAAGATCCATAGACTCGAGTTATGGGTAAAGTAATGAAACGAGGCCCAATAAGCTTTAATAGAGGCTATAGGTTAAATTGACTATAGCAAGCACAAGGGTTGCATTGTATGGATCGAATATAATGCGGGATACGATTTTGTGCAGTCCCGAAGAGTTCGTTGAAGGCGAACCGAATCGTACGAGTAAGCAGCTTAAGGAAGTGGAATCACGCATTGCAATTCCAGGTAAGGGAATTTTGTTAGTATATAGAGATAGCTGCTCGTATTTTGAACTGGGTGAATATTGGGTGTTGTATGAAATGCATGAATTGCCCAAATAAATGATGGATGGTATTCGTGAATGATGACGAGTATATGCGTGGTTTTGGATTTGAAGTGGATTTTATGAAATGGGATAGTAAGGCTAATAATTGCATAAATCTAATGTTTTGATGTTTTTCCAAAACTAATTGCTTGGTTTTAAGCAAGCTCGTAGATAGGACGGCTAGTATTGTATGGTTGTTGTGGAAAAGCCTTTGTGAGTGCTAAACCCGAATTGCCGGGATTGATGAATTGTATATGAGCCACCTATCACACTTGTATGACGTAAATCGCGCTAGAGCCTCGCTCGCGCTGGATTGCTATGTTTTCATTTGTATGAAACGTGCTGGAGCCTAGCTCGCACCTTGATTTGGAAACTAAAATGATATTTATAAACCGTACTGGAGCTTTTGCTCGTACGTGGATTGTGAATGGTTGTCTTATGAGTATAACCGTACTAGAGCTATGCTCGTACGCGCCTCTTTATGAGAAGATGCATGATGCATGAGTCGTGCTAGAGCTTTGCTCGCACAAGTTTGCACGAGGGGATACGTATAAGGTTGTGAAAGTGGGTAAGATCCTTAAGCCTTACATCCTTAAGCTAACATCCTTAAGCCAACATCCTTAAGCCCAAGAGGCAGGGAGGCTCTGTTAGGCGGGGAGGCTCTGTTAGGCGGGGAGGCTCTGTTTGGTGGGTAGGCTCTCTTACGGTGGGATCCTTAAGCCAACATCCTTAAACCCAAAGAGGCGGGGAGGCTCTGTTAGGCAGGGAGGCTCTCCTACATGGGTATGGTAAAGGTAAGATCCTTAAGCCCTACATCCTTAAGCTAACATCCTTAAGCCCGAAGAGGCAGGGAGGCTCTGTTAGGCGGGGAGGCTTTGTTCGGTGGGGAGGCTCTCTTACGGAAAGGACCCTTAAGCCCTACATCCTTAAGCTAACATCCTTAAGCCCGATGAGGCAGGGAGGCTCTGTTAGGCGGGGAGGCTCTGTTCGGCAGGGAGGCTCTCCTTCACGGAATATGGAAAAACTCTTGGTATGGGGTAGATAAGACCTAGGAATGGCACCCCCGATCACGATATGAGTTGCGGAGTACGCTGTACCGTGTATATCACATGGAGTACGATGTACCGCATGATGGTTATGTGATGAGAAAGTCTGGCGAGGAATAATCCATCTTCGTGCCAGCATGATACCCCGCACACCGGGATGCGTGTGGTCTGGGATGATTTATGATGTAATGATTCACATAAGCACTTTTGATATAGTGACCTAGATTTATACACATGCGTGAATTGTGGAATGTAAATGTGGTTGTGATTGTGAGTTGATTTGGTGGTGTTATGTTGTTGGTTCAAAAAGGAGGTTTCTAAATGAATTTCCCTTTTATGAATTTAAATGAGATTGAGCATGAGATGTTTTATACATGATGTCTCTACCATGTTTTATATGCCAATGCACATGATTTGATACATGATATATATGTATATTCACATGGCATAGTTTTATTCCTCATGCTCCTACTATAAACGATTTATGCATAACACTATCAGCATGTAGATAGAGTAGTTATCTACCATGCTTGCATTATTGCCTTACTGAGCGTGTGGTTGCTCATCCCACTCTATTTTCCCCCCTACAGAGCGTGCATAGTAGCCCAGTGAGGACTGAGGCGTATTATTTTGGACTCCGCTGCATCTCCATCGCTAAGAGGTATATACACAGTGATTCTTTTTGTATCTAAACAATGTAAAAGCACAGTATTCTTTTGAGTAGTACTTATGGGGGATGTAGATGTCAGTAAAACATGTATTCATATAAATACATGATTAAATGCACATGTATGACATCGTTTTAATTAATTGAGAATGAATGAGATGTGGTGATTATTATTGGCTCACAGCCCAACAGTGTGTGGTGAGTTTAGTTCACGACCGGGTAAGGTAACAGTAAAACGCGAAAAATTTTCAGTGATTTTCGGTTAAAGAGAATGGAATTGGGTCGTGACAAGTGCGGAGGTAAGGCCAACCTGTAGGCAACGTCTCCCACTCTCTCCAAAATCTCAAACGGTCCTATATACCGTGGACTCAATTTCCCTTTCTTCTCGAAGCGCATGATACCCTTACTGGGCGATATCTTAAGGAATACAGAATCTTCAACTTGAAACTCAAGTGGCTGTCTATGCACATCTATGTAACTCTTCTGTCGACTTTGAGCAGCCCGTAATCTATCACAAATGATTTTCACATTCTGAACTGCCTGTTCAACTAGTTTGGGAGCAATTACTTTCCTGTCGCCCACTTCTTCCCATGCTATAGGGGATCTACACCTCCTACCATATAAAGCCTCATAAGGTGCCATGCCAATACTCGCATGATAGCTATTGTTGTATGCAAACTCAGCAAGGGGTAGGTGATCATCTCATAATCCCTTAAAGTCCATCGTACATGCCCTCAACATGTCCTCCAAGGTCTCTATAGTCCGTTCGGACTGACTATCAGTCTAAGGATGATAGACGGTATTGAAATTCAACCGAGATCCCATGGCCTCTTGAAAATGAGTCCAAAACTTCGAGGTGAACCGGGAATCTCTATCGGAGGTAACACTCATTGGAGCTCTATGTAGTCTAGCTATCTCTCTAACATATAGCTCGGCTATTCTAGTCAATGTATCTGTGCTCTTGATGGCAAGGAAGTGGGCACTCTTCGTTAATCTATCCACTATCACCCATATTGTATCATGACCTCGTCGGGTCCTCGACAATCCCATGATAAAGTCCATGGTGATATGCTCTCATTTCCATGTAGGCACAGGCAAAGGCTTAAGCAATCCTCCGGCCTTCTGGTGCTTAGCTTTCACTCATTGACATACCAAACATTTGGCCACATATTCTGCCACGTCTCGTTTCATACCACTCCACCAATACACCCTTCTTAAATCTTGGTACATCTTGGTACTTCCCGGGTGCATGGTGTACCACGAGCAGTGAGACTCTCTTAGTATTTGTTGCTTCAGGGCATCATTGTTCGGAACACAAATTCGACCCTTAAATCTCAATAACCCATCATCACTGATCATGAAATCTGACTGCGAGGTCTGTTCAGCTTGGCTAACCGTATCCAATAGCCTTTGATCACTTCGTTGTCAGGTTCTAATTTGATCCATAATACTGGGCTCTATTCGTAGGCTAGCCATAAATCCGACCTCTACCTCCTTAACTCTGATCCTGAGTCCGACGAATTGTTCCAACAAATCTCATTCCCTGATCATCATAGCAGACACCATACTCTTCCTGCTCAAGGCATCAACAACTATATTCGCCTTCCCCAGATGGTAAAGTATCTCGCAATCATAATCTTTAAGGAGTTCCATCCATCTCCTTTGTCTCATATTTAACTCCTTCTGGTCAAATATATATCAAAGGCTCTTGTGATCAGTAAATATTTGGAACCTTTCCCCATATAAGTAATGCCGCCAAATCTTCAACGCAAACACCACTACGACTAACTCCAAATCATGTTTGGGGTAGTTTTGCTCATGATCCTTCAACTGTCGCGAACCATAGGCGACCACTCTCCCATACTGCATGAGCACACACCCCAATCCTTGTTGAGAAGCATCACTGTACACTTAAAAGCCTTCGGGTCCATTTGGGATAGTTAATACAGGTGTCATTGTTAATCTCCTCTTTAATTCTTGGAAACTCTACTCACACTTCTCAAACCATACAAAAGGAATCTCATTACGTGTGAGTTTAGTTAAAGGAGCGGCAATCCTGGAAAATCCTTCCACAAACCTTTTGTAATACCCTGTCAACCCTAAGAAACTCTGAATCTCTGTAACTGTCATTGGTCTCTCCCAATTAAGTATAGCTTCTATCTTAGACGGATCAATTGTCACCTCATCTTTAGATACAATATGTCCAAGGAAAGGTATTTGGTCTAGCCAAAACTCACTCTTACTGATCTTTCCATAAAGTTGCTTATCTCTGAGTACTTGCAACACAATCCTCAAATGCTGTGCATATTCCTCATGAGACCGAGAATACACAAGCATATCATCAATGAAGACTATCACAAACTGATATAGATAGTCTCTAAAGACCTCATTCATCAAACTAATAAAAGCAATAGGGGCGTTCATCAAACCAAAGGGCATCACTAAGAACTCGTAGTGGCCATATCTAGTTCTGAAGGCCATTTTCGGAATATCTTCCTTCTTGATTCTTAACTGGTGATAGCCCGATCTTAAATCAATCTTAGAAAAGATAGAAGCCCCTCTTAACTGGTCAAACAGATCATCTATCCTTGGCAAGGGGTACTTGTTCTTCACCGTAGCCTTATTCAGCAATATGTAGTCTATGCATAGCCTCAGGCTACCATCCTTCTTCTTTAAAAACAACACCGGAGCTCCCTATGGCGACACACTAGGCCTAATAAAACCTTGGTCAAGCAGTTCTTGCAACTGTTTCTTTAACTCTTCCAATTCGACTAACGCCATCCTATAGGGAGGTTTAGAGATCGGTTGAGTATCTGGCACTAAATCATAGTGAACTCCAGCTCTCTCTTCGATGGTAAGCCAGGCAATTCATCTGGGAATACATCCAAAAACTCACTTACTACCGGTATGTCCTCTATTCTCGGATGTTCTCGACTCATATCAGAGATGAGTGTGATGTAACCTTCACATCAACAATTCAATCAGTATTTATAGCAATATAATCATCTCATAACATTTCATAATAACTTCACACATCTTTATTTCCTTAATCATTCAAACATACATTAAACTTTTCAGGTAGGGAGAAAGTACAGTCTTAGTGTAGCAGTCTAGAATCACACAATTGACCGTTAACCAATCCATCCCCAAAATCACATCGAAACCACACATGTTTAATAACACTAGATCTGCTTACATTATCCTATCTCCCACCTTGATCTCACAACTCCTACACACCATATCAGTCCTCTGGGACTCACGCATTGGGGTATTTACATGTAAAATATAATCTAAAGATTCATACTTCAAACTCAACTTACATGCAAATTGTACATCAATAAAAGAATGCGTGGATCCTGAATCAAATAACACATGATCCTTATGATTACGATAAGAAGTGTACCTCGTATGGTCTCAGGCGAAGTGTCTGCAGTCTCCTTATCCAAGGCAAACACACGTCCCTTTGTGACCAGCTTTTTACCCTTATCAGTAGCCAGGGCCCGTCTCTGGGGAACCGTCCTCTATGGCTGCTGTCTAGGAGGCTCTGGAGAATGTGGCTTCTGTGGTTACGGGCAATACCTCACTCTGTGACCCATGTCCTGCATCTGTAGCATCCTTGTATAATTCTAGGACAGCTTCCCTCATGTGATCTGCCATAATCTCTATAGACTCTAACCTCTGGTCTGACACCTCGAGGGGTCTCTTTATTAATGGGAGGAACCCTGAGTCTGTCAACTCTTCCCCTCGGTCCCTCGAACTGTCTTCTCTTAAAAGAACCCCTTTGAAGGTCTGCGTGAGAAGTCATGGTTCGCTTACCTTTATCTCAGGTTAAAATTTTGGACTCAGTCCGAGACTGTACCAACTCTAGTCCCCTCTCCACTTCTTATGCTTGTCTCAGAGCATCCTTAAACTCGATGATACAGAGCCCTATCAATCGGTCTCTAATTATGGGTTTCAGTCCATATACAAATCGCTCTGTGTGGAGCTCCTCATCCTTAAGAGTCTCCGGGTCATACTTTAGTAGAGTGGTGAATCCGCTCTCATAATTGTCAACCGTCATATTGCTCTGAGTCAAGTTTAAGAATTCAGCTTGCTTCCTCCTCTGGGCAGCTCTTGGCACATACTGGGTTTAAATGTCGTTTGAAACATCTCCCAGCTAATCACCTCATGGCTAGTCGCTAATATACTTTGAGTAGTGTTCCACCAATCTCGGGCTAGCTAGGTTTAACATATAGGCATCCATACTGATCGTCTCGACATCGGTGTATCCCAAATAGTCAAAAATGACTCGTAACTCTGTCAGCCACTCATCAGCCTCTGCGGGGTCTTTCACCCCTATAAAAGTCGATGGGTTTATCTTCAGAAAGTCCCTCATCCGACCCTTATCTCTATTATCAAGTCGGGTCTCCACTGGAGGCTGTGTGGCAAAGGGCACCGGATCAATCTGTGGTGGGGGTGCGGGTGGTCCCTGTGGTGGTGGAGGAGTGGATACCGGCGTGGTACCAGAGGCATTAGCCCCAAAATGTTGCGCGAATAGCGCTGCCATATGCTCGAATCCCTAACGCACATCGTGCTCTAGGCGATTCATTCGAGAGTTAGACTCTCCGGCTGTGGTTCGGGTGGTGGAGGTGGCTGCGCCTGCCTCCCTGAACGTCCTCTTCTCCCCCTCATATTCTCTCTCTTACGTACCTGCGCGTATTCATTAAACATCGATCGTAATTTTACTCGTTAAATTCAATTCATCACCAAACAATACAGACACTTGGGATGTAATCTACTTCCAATTTATCGACACTGACAGTACTAGATACCCTTTGCTCTGATACTAAAAGAATCTGTGACAGCCCGGAAGTGCGAAAAATAAGGCTAATTTCAATTTTTCTTAAAACAAAACTAACAACTCTAGGTGTATTCCTGTACAGTGTCATATGCTCACTTACGTTTTATCACTAGTCATTATACCCAAGATCATACAACTCATACTTAATGATATCCATTACATAATATCTAAAAGAATCAACCCATAAGTCTCAAATCATTTCTTTCATATCAACTTAATTACATCCCAGTATACTTATCACAAATGTTTGTATTACATCATTGTCTGAATACAAAATGAACTGAATTATACCTTATGTGTGTACAAGCCATAGCCTGGGGAGATCTTGTCCACCAGCCTATATCACATACGCGACAGGCTCTCTAGCACGCTACTTCAAATAATCTAGAGGGGGGAGGAAAAAAGGTAGGCTCTCAAAACGCTCAGTAAGGAGGATAAAGGAAGTTATAAAAATCATCATAACAAACACAATATGATGGAAATAATGAGCATGCAAATCGTTATAGAAATAATTGTGTAAACAATGGCATTAGCATAAAGCACGTGATAAAAATCACCAATCACGTAATATCAAATCTCATCGCGTGATATAAATCACGGTAGTAAAATCACATCATCATCAAATAAATCGAGACTAGGCATTTATAAACACTCAAATGAAATCAACGTCACGACACATCACAACGATTGAATTCGTCCCCTAGGCGGACATCCCCAATCGAGGGATTTCGTCGACTAAAATACACAAATGGTCATGGTTCGCTGTAGACTTGATCAGAGTTGTACAGTCGTCGGTCTTACATGCTATCACAGCACAGCCCGATCTTACATGCTATTAAAGAAATTCCACGTATCGCTATCTCAGAGCGGGGTCATCTCACGTTACTAGAACGGAGGCGTCAATCTTATATGCTACTAGAGCACGGTCCGGCCTTACATGCTACAAGAGCAAAGCCCAATGTGCATCTCATGACAAGCTATAGTCTTAGTAAAAATTGTTTTGCCTTCACGTAGAGCTCTTAATGGTTATCACAAAACCTATTTCGATTATAACTCATTGTGTTCACATTTACACAAAACTCATCAAATCAAGCTCAAACCGGCAAAACACTCACACAATAAAAACATGCCATTGTTGTATGTTTTACCTTCGCATAGAGCTCATGGTGGTTATCACAAAACTCATTTTGGTTATAAACCATATGTGTTCACAATTACACAAATCACATCAAAATCAAGTTCAAACCAGTGAAACACTCACACATTTATCAACACATCAAATCATCTCATAAAACATGCTCATTCATCAAACTCTTTTTCATGCTCTTAAAACGTTTTCATTCACTAGAAAACTCACAAGCACAAATGGTTTATTTCCCTTACCTCTTGTACCTTGAGTGGTACAATACCCACAGATTCTCAGACTAGCCTCGTTTCTCGCATCGAATTCTCGAGCTATCCACACACATCTTTAACCCATCAATATACATCATTCTCCTTTCTCTTTTCTTTCTCTTACTCATTCTAACTTAACATTATCTCAAAACTCTTTCTACATCTTTATCAACACTTAAGCTAACTCATAACCATCACAAGACATCCACATTAAATCTTTTAACTAAACCCATTTATTGGTTCTATCATGCCTTAAACATTTCCAACCAAATATATGTATAAATGCATTTATTCACCAATGTACCCAATAATAATGCTTAAACCAAGGATTTTGTGAGCTTACCTAGCTTATCCTCTTTTGACCAAGTTGTAGAACGCTTGTGTCTTCCCTTTGCTCAAGCTCACCTTTGATTTTCTAGTATGTTGTTCTCCTTGCCAAGAGGAACAACTTTGTCTCGTGCCCCTTTGTTTAATTTTGTCTAGAATAGGGTGAATCTTAGAGAGAGAAAGCTTGGTTTGGGTGAAAATGGTGAAGGTTTAGGTTACAGAGAGAGAAAAGCTCGATTCCAGGCGAAAATCCCATGGTCCTTATATAGACAGGGCTTATGAGATCGATCTGGTATTGAAGGAGATCGATCTCTACTTCATTTCAACTACTCCATCTGCTCCATTAACAACTACAAGATCGATCTGATTGAGGTGAAGATCGATCTATTCTTCTAAGAGGAGATCAATCTGGCTAAGGGAAGAGATCGATCTTCTCCAAACCGAGAGCTAAGAAAATCAATCTGCTTGTATTAAGAATCGATATCTTCATTTACAGAATGCTTAGCAGATCGATCTGGCCCCATTGGAGATCAATCTGCCCTATTTCATTGCTCAAATAAGAGCATTTTTAGCTCTTCCAGATTGATCTTTCCTTCAATGAGATTGATCTGACATTCATATTTTTCAGATTTTGCTTTAGTTTTTCTGCAGTAACTCACACAAAACATCCTTAATTTGCTACTATAGTCATTTTCTCATCCAACCACCTTTAAGACTTGAAAACTTCATCTCCTTATACTTCATTAGATTTAAAACTTGCGTGTACATCAACATATCATAATTACACTCATCAAATTGCAAATCTCACATTGCAAATCTTACAACTAAAGTACATAAAATTTACAGTTCTCACAGAGTATATATGTTAAGTTATAAGTTATTTAATGGGATGTAATGATAGGCTGTAATAGATGTCAAATGTAGTTAGTCATGCTAGATTAGATGTTGATTATAGTCTTATTTTAGGTGATGTATTTTGTACGTTGTGAATAACATAATGAAGATTAATAATTGCATGATTTAAGATTTTATAATAAATGTGGATGTATATGATGCTCATGTGGATTATTAAGCATAATGAATGAATCATGATGTTACATCACCCGAAGTTTGAATTGGGACCACGAACTAAGAAACAATAATTGTAAAATATAAGGATTAGCTAATTAAATTAATCATAACCTATAAAGTGTGCATGCAACTATAAGAAAAAAATAAAAATTTAGTCCAAATTTTCACTGAATACGGACATTACAAAGTTAGTATTAGAGCTTGAATTATCTATAGTGTGTCAGTATAGTTAGGTTTAATTTAGAGTTACATCCAATGTATCTGTACTTGTTTGGTTAGAAACTATGTATAACTGCGAAAAGTAAGTAATCTGTTTTTGGGTATAGGTTAATCTTTTAAGTATGAGTGGGCAACATAGAAACCCACAAATAAGGCAAGCTTAGCCACCTCCATCAACTGCTCCGTAACTCAAAAGTCCAAACTCTCATACGTTTAAGCTTGGGCAGTGACTTGAGCAAGGTTTTCAAGCATTGACCATCATGTTTACCCATCATTTTTTGTTCTGGTTCAAGAGAGTCTATCAGTGGATGCTTATAAGTCTTACTTCATCACCCTAAACCCCCATTATTCATTACCAAACTACATATAGAGCTTGAACCCCCAGGTTATGTGTTGCATATCTATACACCCCAATGAAAGAGTCATAGATGACTGACTTAATGTATAAGAATTGTAAGATTAAAGTAGGAGATAGGGAAATGGTAAAAGATCTAATTTTGCATAATATATGTGATTTTGACATTATCCTAAGTATGGATTGGTTAGCTACCAATCGTATCAGCTTAGACTGCTATATTAAGACTGTAACTTTTTGTCAACCTGATAAGTATAATGTATGTTTTCGAAGTAAGAAATGAAAGCATGAGATTTATGTGATTAGCAAGTCTGATAAGAATTTTGCTAATGTGAAGCGTATATTGCCTATGTGGGAGATGTTGAAAGGTTACATTTGGAACTCAAGGATATTCCCATGGCTAAGGAATTCCAGATGTGTTCTCAAATGAATTGACAGGGTTACCACCTGATAGAGAGTTCAAATTTGTTATTGACTTGGCCCTAAATACTCAGCCAACATTTAAGCCTCTTTATCATGTGGCATTGGTTGAATTGGAAGAGTTGAAGTAGCAAGCCAAAGATTTACTGAACAAGGGTTTTATTCGCCTAAGCGTCTCTCCTTAAGGTGCTCTTGTCCTGTTTGTTCAGAAAAAGGTCGGTAGTTTGAGGTTGTGCATCAATTATTGGCATTTTAACAATGCTACTATGAAGAACAAGTATCTATTACGTTGAATCAATGACCTTTTCGATCAACTACAAGGTGTATCAATATTCTCCAAGATTGATTTAAGATTGGGATATCACCAGCTAAAGATATAGGAAGTCGATATCCTAAAGACTGCATTTAAGACCTGTTATGGCCTCTTCAAGTTTCGAGCAATGACATTTGGCTTGATGAATACACCGACGGCGTTTATAGGTTTGATAAACGAAGTGTTTAAACCGTACCTGGACCAGTTTTTCATTGTCTTTATTGATAACATCCTCGTAAACTCAAAGTCCCAATAAGAGCATGAACGACACTAAAGGACAATGCTGCAAACACTTAGAGAAAAACAATTGTGTGCCAAGCTAAATAAATATGAGTTTTAGTTCGAGCAAATAGCGTTTTTGGGTCACATAATGTGAGACCTAAGAATTTTATGTACTTTAGTCATGAGATTTGCATTGTGGAGATTGTAATTGGTGAATGTAATTATGTTATATCGATGTACATGCAAATTTTAAATATAATGAAGGATATGGAGATGAAGTTTTTAAGTCTTAAATGTGTATGGATTGAAATATGGACTATAGAGTATGTTATAGTAAGCTTACATTGAGTTTCCTGCAAATTTGTGCAGCGATAGTAGGATCTGTGAAGGCCAGATCAATCTCCAAGGGAGGAGAGATCGATCTCAAGGCTCCAGAATGCAGAAAATGTGTAAAAACAGGCAAGTAGATCGATCTCATAAGGGAGCAGATCGATCTCAGGCTGCCTCTGCCTAGCAAGAATCGATCCTATCATAAGGGCAGATCGATCTCCTTAATTCTCGGCCAGGAAGAGATCGATCTCTACCCTCTAGCAGATCGATCTCCACTTAGAAGAACAGATCGATCTCCATCCACGACCAGATCGATCTTGTAGTCGTTAATAGAGCAGTTGGAGCAGTTGAAATCAAGCAGAGATCGATCTCCATCAATGCCAGATCGATCTCATACGCCCTGCCTATATAAGAATCACGGGATTTTACCTAGAAATTGAGCCTCTCTCACCTGCAAACCCCAACACTCACCATTTTCACCCAAACCAAGCTTTCTCTCTCTCAGATTTACCATATTCTAGACAGAGTTAGACAAAGGGGTAAGAGACAAAGTTGTTCTTCTTGGTGAAGAGAACAACATACTAGAAAATCAAGGATTGGATTGAAACAAAGGAAAGGACAAGCATTCTACAAGTTTGGGCAAGAGGAGACAAGTTAGGTGAGCTCACAAGATCCTTGTTTTCTTAAGCATTATCATCTTATAGATATAGGCGAATGGATATATGTATATATATATATATATTTTGTTAGAAATGTTTAAGTCATGAGAGAAACACCTAATGAGTATAGTTGGAAAATGAAATGTGGATATCTTGTATTGATTATAAGTTACCTAAGATGATGATTAAGATGTAGGAGAAGTTTTGAGACAATGTAAGTGTTAAGAATGGTAACTTGGATATAGTATAGTATAGGTATAAATGAAGTGAAAAGAGAAATGAGAACGATGAATATTTACAATTTGATGATGTTTGGACAGCTCAGGGATCTGACACAGGAAACGAGACTAGTCCGAGGACTCGAGGATATTGTACCACTCAAGGTGCAAGAGGTAAGGGAAATGAACCGTTTGTGCTTATGAGTTTTCGAATGATTGAAAACGTTTTGATATTATGAAAAAGGTTTAATGAAATGAGCATGTTTGTGAGATGATCTGATGCTTTGATGAACGAGTGAGTGTTTTTCCGGTTTGAGCTCGATTTTGATAAGTTTTGAGTAACTGCGAACATAACGTGTTATAAGCCAAAATGAGTTTTGAAATAACCATTATGGGCTCTACGTGAAGGCAAAATGATTTTTAATACAACAATAACATATTTTACTAAGACTATGGCTTGTCATGAGATGCACATTGATACTCCACTTGATAGCGTTGAGTGGCCTTGCTCTAGTAACATGTAAGACTGGGCCTTGCTTTAGTAGCATGTAAGACCAATACCTCTGTTCTGGTAACGAGAGATGACCCCGTTCTAGTAGCGATGGGTGACCTTACTTTAATAGCATGTAAGACCGGGTCTTGCTTTGAATAGCATGTAAGACTGCAGCTGTATGACTCTGATCAAGTCTACAGCGAATCATGGCCATGTGTTGATGTCGACGTTTCCCTCTTTTAAGGATGTCCGCCTAAGGGACGATGTGATTTGATTTGATGTGATGTGCCTATGATGATGATTTTATCTGAGTTTTATTAAATGCCTAGTCTCGATTTCTTTGATGTGTTTACAACTGTGATTTCTATCACGAAATGAGATTTTATTTTATGATGATTTGTGATCTTTATCAAGTGAATTATGCTGATACTATTGTTTTCTCCATTATTTTTATAATGTTTTACATGCTCGAATATTTCTATCATAGTGTGTGGTGATGATGATTTTGTAACTTTCCCTTATCCTCCTTACTGAGCATTTTGAGAGCTCACCATTTTTCCCTTCCCCTCCAGATTTCTTGCAGTGAGCGAGATAGTGCCTACCGCGTACGTGATATAGGCTGGTGGACAAGATCTCCCCAGGCTATCGCTTGTACACGCACAAGGTATAATTCAGTTCATTTTGTATCCAAACAATGATGTAATACAGACATTTGTATTAAGTATTATGGGATGTAATTAGGATGATATGAGGAAAATGAATCAGGTTTTGTGGATTGATTTCCTTTGGATATTTTGTAATTAGGTTTATGAAATAGAAATCGTGTGATCTTAAGGTTATGATTTGTTATAAACACAAATGATTAAATGACATTGTACAGGAATGCAACCCGAGTAAGAGGTTTGATATAAGAAAATTTTTAAATTAGCCCTAATTTTCGCGCTTTCGGGCTATTACACATAATGTCTAAGGACGGAGTATTAATGGATCCATCCGAGGTTAAGGTAGTACTTGAATGGGAAAAATCGAAGAGTATTAAAGAGATACGGAGTTTCTTAGGGCTTACCGGTTACTATAGGCGCTTCGTAGAGGATTTCTCTAAGATAGCTGCACCATTGACCCGACACACAAGGAAAGATGTCAAATTCGAGTAGTCTGACAAGTGAGAGCATAGTTTTCATGTCAAGACCCATCCTGACTTAACCAAAAATCACTACAAATTTTTCGTATTTTTAACTTACCTTTCCTCTCTTCAATGGTTGGGCTGTGATTCGATGTTAGCTTCCTCGCATACCATATCATCCATACATGTCAATATACTCAGATTTTAGCTTCTTTTATAAAGCTAATACAAATACATTCCCCATAATATATATCGTATATATCACTGTGTTGTTTCTATGTTTAGATACATAACCGTACAAAATATGTATACCTGTCGATTGATAGGAAATAGCAGCGGACACAGGAATACTATCCCTCAAAAGCTCTCACTCTACTACTGATGCTTTGTAGAGAGATGTAAAGAAAGGGGGTGAGCATACAACACGCTCAATAAGGAAATCAGGTAAGCAAGTAGATATCTACACTATCTACTCAAAATAATGCTATGCCTCGAAAATATCATTTCCTTAACTTACTTTAAAAACATGTCTTTAAATATATAAATATATATATATACTTGTACAGATTAAATCCCATGTACAGAAATCATGTTTTCTTTCTCAAATGTAGGCATGTAATGCAAAACAATGCATCTTTATAATATCGCAATGCCTTTAGATAAATCATGTCATGTATATTTAAATCACAGTGAATATGGCATTTAAATCATTCATAACACAAAATCGGAGTCTAACCCATCCCTTAGGTCTACCCGCAATTAAATCAATCAATCAGGTGATATATCATGTGAGACTCTGTGGTGAAAAATGTAAATAGTATCCTGGACTACGATCATATCCGACAATGCGATCCCAGGCAACACAGATCTCTGTGTGCGGGGCATCACTGCTGCAACGGGAGGGGGGTCAGTACATCACAACCGCCAGCTATATCCTCCTCAACTCCACAACACCACACGATACAGTGTACTCCATGCCACATGCATGGTATAACGTACTCCGTGGATCCTACATCACAATCGGGGTGCCTGCCATAGGTCTTAGCCCTCAAAACCATGGAATATCATACCACGTCTCTAAATCCTCATGCGAATCCTCTCACAGTGTGACACTCAGTCTACACGAGGAAATCAAGCATGGTTTTCAACATGTATTATATATCACATACAATACGCGCCTTTGAGCGCGACTCACAGTCGACACTCCGCTCAAACACTGTTTCACATCACAAACTCAGACTCTAGTGCGAGTAAACCTCCAGCAACTAGGTCAATGCATAGTTCATGAGCAATAGCTCCAGTACCATGCTATGCACAATATCATCAAATCAAGCACGAGCAATAGCTCCAGTACTATGTCATGTATAAATCATGAAGAATTGAGTACGAGCAACGCTCTAGCACTCTGTCATGCATCTCATGAAAAGTCGAGTACGAGCTAATCGCTCCAACACTCTCAAATGCATATATCATATAAAACTGAGTACGAGTAAGAACTCCAGTACTCTATCATGCATGTCATGGAAATCTAGTGCGAATCATAATTCAGCACTAATATATGTGGAAAATATATGAAATCCAGTGCGAGCTGCGCTCCAGCACGATTTATTCTCACATAATATGATAGATGGCTCTTAAAAAGGGATGATTTACAAAACATCAAAATCAGCACTATAAAGTGTGTTTAATTCACATCAACCTTAAAATCATTAGCCCATCTATTTATTCTTCTGCTAAACAGCAGTAAAACAATCAAAATGGTGGTTTCCATGCTTTTTACAACTTTTCACAAAAGTTGACTTTTTGACTAACTAGGGGTAAAATCGTAATTTGCCATATCGGGTCACAATAATTATTATTCACTTTCTCTGACCCTCAGAGTTTTTAAGTGAATGTAAAAGCAGACGAAAATACGAGCAGGTATCTCTAACTACTCACAAAATTCCCTTACCTGCAATCACTCGAGAAATTTCACTTTCTCAACGCTGCTCGATCCAACAGTCCGATTTGCTTCTCCAATACTCTCTGGAGCTGCATGTAACCATTTATTAGGTTAATTACACTTTTCCTACTATATTTCATCTTAAATACAGTCTATTTCCCTTAATGGGCTTTAATAAACCTTAATGAGCCTAACTATGCCTTAAGTCCATTTCTATTTTACTATTCATTTTCGTTGGGCCTCTTGGGCTTGTGGGGCCCACCAACTCTTATTGGGCTTGTCCTAGACCCATTACATCACATTGGGCCTAAAATATTTGGGCTTGACCCATTGGGCCTCTCGGCCACATGCCATGGCCGAGAGCTATCCATGTCGTCGGTCACACCATGGCATGCCATCCATGCCTATTTATTTAGTCAATTCACTTAGGCATTTTCACAAACACTTGGTTGGCAATATTCTTAAACATCACATAGTTCATTTAGGCATTTTATCAAACACCTTGATTGCCCACTTAATACATGTATTAATTAATCAAATTGATTAATTCTAATTATGCCATAATCATTAACACATGTACATTAATCCATTTATGTCTTAAAATCATATGGGCATTCATTAATATTTCACTACTCAATCTCGGCCTAACCAAGATCATAGTGATTTCATATGTTTCAATGCTTAAAACATATACCAATAAACTTAAAATCATTCATACATTAACATATATGAAATTGAAAACTTGAAAATATACCAATAGTTGTGTTCACACTTGGCCAAAACTTTGGAGGCTCATGGTTTGCACTCTATGGCTCCTTGATAGCCAATTCCAACATATGTCACTCTCCTTTCAATTTGGAACAACTTCCATGAAGAATGCAAGTTCCAAATATGCCTAATTCCTAGTGATTTCTAGTGAGAGAAAGTTTGGATAATATATTTCAATGGTTTCTTCTTCTAGCCGAGAATGGTGTGGTGAAGATGACAATGGTGTGGCTGATTTTATAAGCCACTAACTTAGCCATTAAGCCTTACTTTCCAGCCATTAAGATTGACTTTCTAAAACTTAGTCATGAGTCACCTAATGAGTCACCTTACGAGTCATGTTTAGCTTTAACTATGGTTAGATATTTATCTAATGGGCTTTTCATTTAGGCTTCTCGGTTTGGGCTTTCTTAATGGGCTTTCGGGCTGAAAATTTTACTATACCTCGAGCCTTTAATTGTCTAAATATTTGGTCGATTAATCGGTCTAACAATTCGGTCTAAGGGACCTAAGAATTTCGATCTACGTTTAGTATACCTTAATAGGCTTTAAAATCTTCACTTTAAGCCCATTACGTTTTTAACCATTATATTAAATTTGGAATCCTTCCGAATAAATTTTCCTTACTTTCGGGGATGATTATCTTGTATTTTGACCAATAATATTTTTCTTCTATTTTTTTCCTCCATACTTAGGTTAATTTTTAACCATGGTTAGTCAACTATGGTAAAAGTCCACTTTTCTTAACTATGTTGACTTTTTCCTTAACCATTGACCAAGTTGACTTTTTTCTCAAATTTTTGAAAGTGTCATATCTTATGTCTTACACTCTCGTCTTTACATTTCAATCGTTCCCGGTAGATAATTACACCCGAAACACCTTAACTAGCTAAAAAGGTATATTTTACCCTTTTTAGCTTTTTCTCTCGTTCCTTATGTTCGGAACTAAATCAAGCTGACTTTCCTTCATAAGCTCTCTATATTTTCTCATCTTAAGTTCTTATTTTTAGTTAGAATGATTCAGATCCATTTGGTTTAGCCTGTGACTCTTATAGCTCACATTAGGCTTTTTATGTAGTTTTTGCGTGTTATTTCATTTTACTAACACTTTAAATCTGGTAATTACTCTTCTTATGATTCAACTATAATAATAAAGTGTTCATACACATAGGAATCATAAGGCACAAGCTACATAAAATACGAGTCTGACATTTCAAGAGTTGAAGCAGAATTTGACTTCAGCACTGATCTTAAACATTTCAAGTGGATCTAGGGGCTTCACAATCTATAATGATGCTTCCTCATAAGGTCAGGGCTGTGTATAAATGCAGCACAGGAAGGTAGTCGCTTATGGTTCTCACCAGGTAAAGGACCATGAGAAGAATTATCCGACGCAAGATTTGGAGTTGGCTACAATGGTATTTTCTATAAAGATTTAGTGGCACGATTTGTACGGGGAAAAGTTTTCACTAATCAAAAGAGTTTAAAGTATTTATTCTCTCAAATGGAATTGAATATGAGACAAAGGCGATGGATGGAGCTCTTAAAGGATTATGATTGTGAGATCCTATATCATCTGGGAAAGGCGAATACGGTAGCTGATGCATTAAGCTGAAAAGGGATGGTATCATATATGATGGTCGAGGAATGGGATCTCTTTGAACAATTTGTTGAGCTCAATGTTAGTGTGGAAGCTTCCGACAGGTGTTTGTTGCCTAGCCTTTGGATAAAGCAAGTATTATAGATCATATCAAATTGGCTTAGAATGGTGATCAGAGGTTGGTTGAGATTGCTAGTAAGCTAGGGCAAGATTCGAAATCAAATTACACGGCCAATGGTGATGGGTTTCTCCGCTATAAGGACAAGATTTATGTTCTAAAGGAAGATACCCTAAAGCGACAAATCTTGGATGAGACATTTAGTTCCCGATACACTTGCACCCAGGCAGCACTAAGATGTACCACAATTTATGCCGAGTATATTGGTGGTCCGAAATGAAAAAGGATATTTCTGAGTATGTTGCAAGGTGTTTGGTATGTTAGTAGATAAAGATTGAACATCAAAAACCAATAGGGTTGCTCCGACCTTTGCTAATACCCACATGCAAATGAGAACATATTACCATGAATTTCACCATGAGTTTATCTAAGATCAAGAAAGGATATAACGCAATTTGGGTAATTATGGATAGATTGATCAAGTCAACCCACTTCCTAGCTATAAAGATTATAGTTTCACTAAACCCACTGGCCGAACTGTATGTGAGGGAAATAGTTCGACCACATGGCACTCCCGTGAGTATCACTTCAAACCATTGATTTCATCAGAAACCACTCTCGTTATTCGTTATTACCAATTTTAAACCTATACCACAAGTGCACAGGTCGTGACAAATAAAACAGAGTGAGTAGAGTATCGTTCTCTCGATTATTTATTAGAATTATTTATTTAGCTAACTACTAAAATTTGTCATTTTAAGTTTATTCAAACAATATGAAATTTTCTTAAATTAAATAGTTATGAACATAATGAAAATAAAACAAAAATAAATTTACCAAAAACTTAAGTTTAAAATTAACTAATACCAAAAGAGTACCCTAATAAACTAAATAACTAATAATAAATCAATATAATATTCAAATAAAAAATAAACTATAAACTAATCACAATAAAACAAATATAATACTTTATTTTAAACTATCATAATGGATTGCAATAGTCAACCGCATGAAACATAAAACTCTATTTAGAATTTGGAACTACAAAACAAAACAGTGAAGACATCCAATGCCATTGCCACATCCTTGCAACAGCCAAGCATCTTCAGGCCACGTTGATCGCTGCCGCTAACTTCCCCATGCCTTTTGCTTCAGCTTCATGCCGAGGCAGCAGCTTAGCCTTGCCAGACACGTCCCCCTTCTTCAGCCAAGCTCCTGCCACCTCCTGCTTATGCCCTCTGCGTCTGATTCCAACACAACTTGTGGTAGAAGCACCCGAGAAGAACAGCAACACCGCAGCACAGCCCAGGAAGCGACCTCTCGTGCGGCAGCTCAGTCTTATAGTCTAGCCCTTGCCCCGCTAACTTCACAGCACGCACGTTCAGAACACAACACAAGCAGAAACCTTCACGCCCGAAACAGGACTGAACAGGGGAGACCAGAAACGCCTCAACAGCCAAGCAACAGCCAAGAAACAACCTTGAACCTAAAACAAAAACCTGAATACGAAAGAAAAGAATTGAACAGAAACGGGCTGCAAAAGAAAATAAAACAGTGCAAAGAAATTAAAGGAAGCTTGAAGAAAGTTTGTTGTTTAAAACCGAGAATTAAAGAAACATTAAAGAGCCTTGAAAGCATATAAAGAAAAAAACTTGTGTAAGATTTGGCTCTGTCACTCAGCCTCCTCTACACCCGTTACTCTTTCGGTTTCTTCTCTTTAAATAGACTCGGTTCTCTTGGCTTCCCACTGTCTGTAGCTTACACTTTCACTTCTTTTAGGACTTATTTAGAGAATTCTTCAATCCTTAGCTAATCCTCTCTCCAATAGGTTCTCATCCGTAGCCAACTTGGCATTTTCTTTTTCTTTGCCGAGTCTTCATCTCAATCCAGGACTCTTTTTTTGGAACCGAGACTCGCTACAGAGTTCAAGGATTGGCATGGTAGCCTTGGCCTTTGTTTGGGTTGCATGGGACTTTCAATAATTTTACATGGCCAAAATCTCCTTTCATTTATTTATTTCAAATTCCATCCATTTTTTAATTTTATTTCAAATAGCTGCAAATGTGGAAATTTTGAATAAATTAAAAAAAAAAGGAAATTAAATAAAAATTCCACAATTCAATCAAAAATCATGTAATAATTTCTCTTCAAATCAATATTTTAAATACTTATCACACCCTCAAAGTTGAGATTTTGTTTGCCCTCAAGCAAAATAATTCAAAATAAGCTTAGAGATATGCATTTAGAATGGAGGGAAAAAAAATAATATGATAAAGCAGGTTTTAACTTCGGATCAGTAGTTGAGTATTGGCAACCTATAAGAGATGTCCAAATTACAACTAGGAAAACGAGTCTCTATTACAGCATCCGCAGTAGTGAATATGCTATATGCAGAAATTTGTCATTGTGAAAGATAGGGCATCTATACCCCATATTTTAGAAGTATCAAAAGCATGTCAGAACCACGAGCAGCCAATCACTATTTCCTAACCTCCAACCAAGGAAGAAATATGAATATCTCTGGGGCGTTGTGCGTGCTTTTGTATACATTTAAGTTAAATTCTATCTAAATTTTTAAATTTTAATCTGAATTCAATTTTAATTTATTAGTATCAAAAAGATATTTCGCTCTAAACTTTTTTATTTCGTAAGACAAATTAATTATTTTATTAGTCAACTGTTAAGTCAACCATTAAAAAATTAATTTTGAGATTATTTTACTTCTTAAACTATTTAGAGTGTTTCAAATACTCAATACAATCAATAATGAATAAAAAAATATTAAGAGTTACTAGATTTTCAAATATTAAATTTCATTTTTCTTTTTAATTTATTTTTTGTTTATTTATTTCCTTATTATTTATTATTTATTATTGTTATTTATTAGATACTATACTAAATATATAGCACATTATTGTTGTAATAAATATTAAATATTAAATAAATAATAAATAATATGCTACAATAAAAAATTAAATAAACAAATAAACAAAAAATTAAAATTAAAAGAGCATTTCAAAATCTAACAGCTCTTAGTATTTCTTTATTCTTTATTGATTGATTTGAGTATTTAAAACACTCCAAATTGTTTAAAGGTAAAATGGTTTCAAAATTAAGTTTTATTGGTTGACTTAATATAATCAGAGATAGGGATGTAAAAGGGGCGGGTACCCGTTAATTTTGGACTATCTGACTCGAAACCCGATTAATAATTACAAAACCCGAACCTTATAATTACCCGATTAATTTTTGAAACAATTACCCGAACCATACCCTAATAAATTTTGCACTACCCGTTAAATACCCGAACCCGTGTAATTACCCGATTATTCAATTTATATTTTGACAACCCGTTTAATAACCCGAATCCGAAACCCGAAACCCAACTATGAAAAAAATTATTTTAACATTAAAAATCAAAAACATAAAATTAAATAAAAACATACATGTTCCATCATAATTAAACAAACTTTAATAGTTCAACAAGTAACTTGAAACCATTATGAGTGCATAATATATACCATAGTATTTCTAATTTGATACATTTGATTTCTTATGAAGTTATGATATATTTATGTAATGTAAATTAATTTAATCAATGATAATAATATTAAATGATTAAAAAGATGTAGACCTTAAATTGATAATTAATATTTTCATTACAATTTGTATCATATACATATACTATAGTATCATATATGTAAATGATCATATATTATAATATCATATATTATAATTATACTATAATATCATATACTATAATATGAAGTTATCAATTTATCATATACTTAAAATTTTAATTTGAATCATTGATTTTTTTGAGTAAACAATGTTTTATTATAATTGATAATTTCAATTTTAAATACAATTTGTATCATATGCATGTACTATATTAGTATCATATATAATACATGTAAATGGTCAATTTGCAAGAATTACATCTGAATCAAATTTGAAACTTTTATCATTTTAATTTCAGTAGTTTATATTTAAAATTTAAATACTTATTATCTTAAACATAATTTACTAATTTAATTTCATAATTATTTTATTATAATGTTTCATTAATTTTTTGACTAAAACATGTTTTACTATAATTGATAATTTCAATTTTAAGTATAATTTATATCATATACAAATACTATATTAATGTGTGTGTGTATATATATATATATATATAAGAATTTAATTTTAACTAAATATGAAACTTTTATTATTTCAATTTCAGTACCTCGTATTTAAAATTTTAAGACATATTATCTTAAGCATAATTAACCCAATTTAATTTCGTAATTATTTATTTTATTATTTTTTTTTTTTAATTTTTTTAGTCAACAATGTTTTATTAAAATTGAAAATTACAATTTTAAATACAATTTGTATCATATAAATATACTATGAATTGATATCATATATGCAAATGACTAATCATTAATGTGTAAGAATTGTATTTTAACTAATTATGAATTTTTTAATTTAATTTTAGTACATTATATTTAAAATTTTAAAACTTATTATTTTAAGTATAATCAATTATTTTAATTTCATAATTATTTTTATTATGCTAATTATTAATTTTTTTTAGACACACAATTTTATTGTATAAATATTTTTTAGAACACATTATGTCAAATATAAGTTATGATTTACTTGACAAGTTCATTGTATAAAAATTAAAAGATGAAGGTTCAAGTTCCCACAACATTAAAAATTATATTTTGTAAACAAAAAATAAACGGGTTCGGATACCGAATTCGGATACCCGAACCCGATTAATAACCCGATTACATTAATCGGGTTCGGGTACCGGGTATTCGAGGGTAGTCCCGTTTACACTCTACCCATTTACATCCCTTATCAGAGAGGCTAACTTATCCCAAGAAATAGAAAATTTTGAAAAAATATATTATTTTTTATATTAATGGATTAAAATCAAATTTTAAATATCTAAATGAAATTTACTTATATATTTATTTAGCGAGACAATAAAGACAAAGAAGACATTTATACTGTTGTCCTTATTTTTTACAAAACTGGTAGACACCTTCAATGTTTTGCAAACCTTGCTTTGGGAGACGTCTTATCAATGCAATTTTTCTTAAATGTTTGGTGACCACATACAACGTATTTGGGACAGCAAATTGTTCAACAGATCAAAAGTTTCACATTTCAAATTCTTTCTTATGCTACAACTAAATCAGCTTCTGCAAATAGGTGGTCCTGTCAAATAACAAACAACACGGAGCAGTTTTATTCTCTCTTCCAAAAGCAGGCGAAAAAGTTGTGCCTTAGCCTGTAGTCAAAAGACAAACATGCACGGGGAGAATCACGCAATTACTGAAGAAAATATCCAAGAATAAATGACAATGCAGCCTGTGAAACATTAACATGACATCAACTTAACTATTACACGAATACTTTATGTATTCGATAAAGGTTTGCTCTGTTCTTGGGGAGGCAAATGCAAAACATATAAACCATAAACTAACTGAACCATCATCAACTTCACAAGATACAAATGCATCTTAATTAAATATGAAACCTCAACTAGCAAAATAACTAAGATAAACAACATTAATCCTTGAGACATACATCTGGACACCAAATGAAACAAAAAAAAAAAAAAGGAGAGAACATCTGGACTCTAGTCCTTATTGCCATGTGAAATCTGGGATCTGGAGTACAGAAAAGGTGAAAACCCAGAGCCCTAACTGTTTAATAGGCACTACACTAAAATCGTTGTTGTCTGCCTCTGCATCTCTAGCTACAGTGTTAACCAATTCAAAGTCTGACCTTAGACATCTTATAATGGTGCAACAACTATAGGTCCAATATCCTGTCAGCATGATAGATTACTTGCTTAATGATTAGAATTATCCTATAAATAGGAAGAACAAAGACAAATAACACTCAAGTAAATTGAGTCAAGTTATAACCTCAGAGAATCCCTCACTCTCCGAAGTGGCCAAATTTGTAACCACCTCAATTTCAATTGAAGTGGCCAAATATGCTATCTTGCCCTCATCATCAAGCATTTCATGAGTCAGTGGCAAATATAGAGGTGACTGATGATCAGGTCTAGCAGAATTAAGGTATTGCTTCCCTTTTGGACTAAGACTGATGCATTAATGAATCAAATTAGATTGTATCACCATATGGAAAATCTGAACTATAAGCTGCAACAGAGGAGGGAGATGTCACGCCCTTCCCCCACACGCGACCTATCTTATTCACCACAAATTTTTCGCATTTCACTTACCTCTTCTCCTGTCATCTTTCACATCAAACGTTGGATTGTGAGTCGATATTAGTCACACATTTACACTCATTCACAACATATATAGAATTTAATATTCTTTTCTATAGTATAAACATTTGTACATATACATCCAACCGTACATTAATTTACATAGTTGTGCTTATACAATGTTCAGTACAAAATATCAAGTGTGTATACCTCTAACAAAATGGATCTGCAGCAGAAATCAGGGAATACCAGTCCTCAGTCGTGTCCACCTACTGTGGATGCTCTGAAAAATGGGAAACAATAAGGAAGTGAGCAAATAACGCGCTCAGTAAAGAAATCAGGCAAGCAAATAGATAACCGCACTATCTACAAAATACAATGCTTATGCCTTGAAATATTTTCCTTACCCTATCTGTATCTATAGCATGCATCTCTTTCAAATTATTATACAATATATATATATATATATATATATATATATAGATACAAAACGTCAGTTTTAAAACTGAAAATTTGCTGGATAACAATCTCAGCATTTTATGCAAAACACTGCATTTCTCATGTAATTTCATACAAATCACATTAATCATGCCGTGCATTTAAATCAAAATCATATGGCATTCATCATGTTTAAAAACATGAAAAACTGGGCCTCACCCATCCCTCGGGTTATCCTTTTTACAATTCACAAACTCACATGTTTATATCATCAAACCACGTGGTAATTCATTCAAGAAATTTAGTTAGCAAGAAAGGAGATAGGCGACTACATGTTCCGAGTGTATGATCATAACTCATTTTCATTTTCCGGTGATCCCAGGCAGCACAGTACTCGGTGTGCGGGAACTCACAATGCTGTAATAGGAGGTGGGTCAAATCCTAGCCGTCAGCTCACAATTTATTCTCATCGTGTACTCACGGTACAACGTACTCCATATGACATACACGGTACATAATACTCCATAGACCTTATCTCAAGGTACGATGTTCGCCATGAGTCTTAATCCTCACACCTTGGATATGCCTCGTAGTCGGGATGCTCGTCATGAGTCGTATTCCACATACTACGGGTCTACCTCATAGTTAGGATGCTTGCCATGAGTTTTAGTCCTCACACCTATGGATTATTTCGATAGCCCTCTGTCATATCTTAAAATAATGCACGTGTGAGTATATATATATCAATGCAACACACAGTCAGCATAGGCTTCCAACACGGCTGTTTCATGCTCTTTTCAAAACTGGTACGTGTGAGTAAAACTCCCAACACGACCATATCATAATATCACAATCTCTAGTGTGCGCAATACTCCCAACACTAGGTTATATAAAAACATGAGTATGAGCAAAGCTCCCAATACTCCATAATGTATAATTTATCAAAACTGAGTACGAGCTAAGCTCTCAGTACTCTATCATGTAAAACTGAGTATGAACATAGCTCTCAATACTCTATAATGTATCAATCACAATCTGAATACGAACAATGCTCTCAGTACTATAACATGCATAAATCGCATTTAAAATCTAGTACGAGTATAACTCAAGTACTATATGATGCATATCTCCAAATACAGTACGAGTAATCTCTAGCACTGAGGTTTTCACACAAAACCTGATAGATGACTATTCAAATCAAATAATCACTCAAATGTGCATGTTTTCGCATATAAATGAAAACAATTGTCATTCTATCATGCAACTCATAAATTTTAGTCACAACATGCTTCTCAGGTATTTTCACTCTAGTTTTGGATAAAACACACTTATCTTCTTTGATTTCTATCACAACATCATACCTACACAAGGGAATTCATGTAGCATATATTATCAAAATGCTATTCAAAATACGTTGAGTCATCTCTAACTACTCACGAAATTTTCTTACCTCGGATCACGTCAAGTGACCTCTCTCCCTCAGTTTTTGCTCACTCTTGCAGTCCGATCAGCTTCAATGTGATTCTTCGAAGCTGTTATAGTTATCTGCGTTAGTATATCGTAATATACTCATTTCATTTATCAATCTCAACTTAACACATCTTTTTCATAATTTTCTCCCAATATGGTATTGTACCACATTTTCCATATAGTTATATTTATTTCTTCTTATTTCCATTATATGCATTTCATAATATTAACTTATAATCTTTCATACATGCATATTCTATCATTAAATCCATATTAACACCATTTCCTCATCACTTTCTCATTTTCACACCAATAGCTAGGTCATGTTCATTTTTCATGATTCTTTCATTTCCAACAAATCATACATATACCAATAAACTCATCAATACACCTAGTTTAACATATATCAACTTGGTGCATTAAATCTTGCTTATATGAGATTTCCTTCCTTTTTCTCCAAATTGGTACAAATCCCCCTTGCTCTTGAAATCCTTAATTTCAATCTCTTGTTTCCAAGTATGTTGTTTTCCTCTTTACCAAGAACAACTTTGCTCAACTATATCTCACTCAAAACTGATCACAAACTGAAGTTTCCTAAGGTAAAAATGTTAGGTTACACTTTTGCTTTTGAATGGAATAGTTTCTCTCGTGCAAACTGAAGTGCAGAAGTCCAATATTTATAGAATTGTCTCCATGAGATCGATCTGCTCTCCAATGAGATTGATCTACTTGCACTTTTTCCTCTCGAAACCGACCTTTCAAACTTAATGAGATCGATCTGCTCCCAAGCATGAGATCGATCTGAACAACACAGAACCTTAAGGAGATCGATCTGCTCTCCAAATGAGATCGATCTTCTCCATGTCAGTGGCTTAAGGAAATCGATCTGGCCATCTAGGGATCGATTTCTTCTTCACAGAATGCTTAGCAGATTAGTCTGGCTCTTTTGGAGATCGATCTACCCCTGTTCTATTGCTCGAACAAGAGCATTTTTTGCTCTTCCAGATCGATCTCTTATCTCATGAGATCGATCTCTCATTCATATTTTTCAGATTTTACTGCAGTTTTCTGTAGTAACTTACACCAAACTTCATACATTTTGCTGTCATAGTCATTTTCTCATTCAATCACCTTTAAGGCTTGAAAATGACATCCATTCATACTTTGTATACATTGAAACTTGTGAGCATTCATTGTAAAACCAAATGTATACAATACAACACCAAATGGAAGTATAAAGATTCATGTACTCATGCAAACTTCCTTCCATTTTACCACATTACCCATAAGTCCATATATTCTCATTCCTCACATACAAAAATTCATTTCTTCTTATTCATATATAATAAAACTTGTACGTACATCACAAACTCATATTACAAGTGTGTATATTGAATTTATGAACTTTACATCTTTTATGTTTCACACAGCATATACATGTATGTACTTATGAATTTAAGGGTCTTACAGGCGAAATAGATGAAAATGGAAAAACTTAAGTATATGCATATGTACCATACTCCTGATTGAACAAAAGAAGCAATCTACCTTACAGTTCAGGTACACATCTTTGATAGTCTCCATCAACAATTTCTTTTCCAATAACACATTTTTATCAACATGATAATGACAAATACAGATAAAAAAAATATGAAAAATAATATCATAAACACAAAATCAAGATTATAAGAAATTAAAAAAAAAAAAGAAGAATCTAGTCTCATTTGTGCATAATGTATGATCTCGTATGATATACCTTTTGGTACAATTCTTCTAGCTATACTCTTACAGAGCACTCTATTATGTGGCTAACATGATAAACAAAAGCCAATAACAACTACCCATATTTGAGTTCTTTGGTGAAACCTAATTCTTTGTTTAATTTTAAACAAATTTCTACTCAATAGCACCTGTCAAATGCACAAAATTTTCTGAGATTACTTTATCAAATTAATAAGAAGAAGAAACATAGATCAAGGTTTAATGGTACAACAAAGGTGACATGAGCAAAAGAAAAACTGCCACACAACTTAAAAATCTTAACCTGATGAGATCAATAAGATTTTTGTTTTATTACCGATCACAGCAACAAGATTTTACAAAGTATAATGGCAATGCTAATATTAGAAGTCAAACCATTATAACAGCTTAAATATCCATGTAATTCAATACCCCTTTCATAACAAACTATCATAACTGATAGGCACTCTTCTTAAATGAAGAATACACAATTATCAAGCATGAATTCTAGGTTTATTTACCATGACATATTGGTTGGTATGCCAGTGCATTCCACCAGTTTGACGTGTAACATGTTCCAAGTCTACGAAGCGGAAGCTTGTCAAACAGTGGATCAACAATTCTTTTTGATTGCAATCCATGAGAGAGAGAGGGGGGGGGGGGGGGTGTATACCCATGCATATGAGAACTGGCATGTAAATATGTGAAAGCTTGAAAGGAAATCTTAGAGAAATATAGGATTGTGGTTTTATCTCTTCTAACTTTTCCATCTTGTAATCTACTTGTGTTCTTTGTTTCAGGATTTAGAATTATCACTCTACTTAGGGTGATAGATCAAATTTACCACTAATTTTTGAACAGATGCACTTTTACTACTGTGCTTTTTAATTCGGTTCGAAAAATGATTAAACATTAGATTATTTTGCGAATATTCAGTTCTCACATAATATTCTTTTATCATTAACTTCCAATCATTAATAAAACAAATTAAAAAGGACATTGGCCACCTGTTCAAAGATAGACAGTAAATTTGATCCATCACCATAAGTAGAGTGGTAAATATGAGCCCTACCCCCTGCAATTATTATTTTCATTTCTCGTTTGGCAAATCAGAAGTGAATGTTCAATTGTTCATGTTCGTTTAAAAAAATTATCAAATCTAAACGTATGGCCTACACTACAGGAAAGTTTTAAACGCCAGCTTTGAACAAAGTTCAAAATGACTACTGAAAATTTATTTTGGGAAGAAGAAGATTTTAAAGCCCATATTGCTAAATGATTGAATATTTTATTCACATCCCACTTACAGGCTAAAAATTGCATTAAGAAATAACAAATCAAGCAGGCACAAGGTGCAACTTACTCGAGAGCCACAGAGGACATCTATGGGCATTTTATTACCCCTAAAGGATTGAATACAGCCCATCAATAAAAAAAAGATTCCTTGGACGTGTCATGCTTCTGTCTTTAGAATAAACAATTGTCACAATTTCCTGAAGAAAAATTTTAATAAACTTACTAAGAAAAATGCACAGAAAAAGGTATGTCAACTTTTACAAATATACGGCTATAGGGATCAGAAAATACAAGATCTAAGACAATTATTACTATATTACCAGAACTTTTTCCAATTTAAGGTTAGCATTACACATAAAACATTTAGGCTTTTCAATCTTTTTTCCAGTGCTTAATGAACTTTACAAAGAATACAGTATTGATTTCCGTAGAATTCTTAGTCATAGTTCAAAGTTCAAAATTGTTGAATCACTTGTGACAGCCACCTATACTATGTCGAGAGAGAGAGAGAGAGAGAGAGAGTCGCATATAGGTTATTCCGCCATAGGGGAAATATATCACTTGCTTTTGAGATATTAACTAACCAACCTAGTGGCAAGGTGGAAAATAAACTTACCTGATCACTATGCCTTTTGGCCAAGATTATTAGCAAACTAAAAGAAGTTACATGAAATGTTAACATTAATTAGTTGAGGATATAATGAAAACACTTAAAATAAATTCATAACTTAAGTAATAATTTCAATCTAAGTTAACTTCCCCGTTAATAGCATACCCCTTGGACAAACACTGAAGAAAGAAATAAATATACAAAGCCCAATAGGAGAAAAAAAATAAAGGAGAAGCATCAGATTTTATGTCTAAATGACATCTTTGATAAAAAAGAAAAAGAAAAAGAAACCATCTCTTTGTTAGAAAAAATGGCAAAGCAAGAGGGTAAAATACCTATTGTTCGTAAAAGGATAAGACAGTAAATCCGTTGATGCTCCATTAGAGACCACCTAGAATCCTTTAGGAGTGTTTACAGGATAGCTAAGAATTCACAGGAAAGGATGTTGTTTAATTGGCATCTTGCAGATTTAGAATATGCTAATGCTTCCATGATGGCTAATTTGTCAGTGGTAAATTGGGATCAAGATCCGTATGAGATGAGCAGTGATCATTGCTTTAAACCTGGTGGAAATGAGAGGTTTGTTGAAGCGCTTGCTGAGGGTTTTATGCCTGATAATTACACATTTTCCCCTATGCTTAATGGATGTTGTAAGGAGGTTTTAGAGATTCAGAAGATTCATGGGTCCGTTTATAAACTTCGGTTGGACTTAGATTTATATAGGGGAGTGGTTTGGTTAAGTGCTATCTAATGTTGCTATTCATGAATGATGCTGAAAAATTGTTTGATGAATTGCTTGTGAGAGATGTGCTCTAGAATGCTGTGGCTAATGGATATACAACCACGCACAAGTTGGGCAGTCTGATGAGGCTGTGAGAGTGTTTCTAAGGGTTGAAATGAGTAGCTTCACGATTTTAGGTGTTTTTGTCGGTTATTGCATTGATAGAGATTGTTGAGATTGGGGGGGGGCGGGGGGGGGGGGGGGGGGGGGGGGGGTGGTTTTGTTGGGTTTCGCATGGGGAGATCATGGGGTTGTCCTGAAAATGTGGTATGGATTGAATATTGTAGTGTCAAATGCTCTGATTGACACATATGGGAAGTGTATGTTGGTGAAGCAATGAAGAGATTCGAAGAGACGGCTAAAATGGATTTTTTTTTCATGGAATTCGATTATGTTTGTTCATGAACAATGTGGTCATATCTTTTTAGTATGAAGTTAAAGGACGACATTCATCCTGATCCGATTACTTTAACTATTGTGCTTTAGGGTTGTATTGCCATAAGGAGATTCATTGCTATATAATTATAAATAAGTTGTCAAAAGATGAAAATTCTAAAAAATATTGATAATGTTTTTATTAATAATAATATTATGGATATGGATGTTAAATTTGAAGTATGAAAGAAGCTCACTTGGTTTTGATAATATCAATCATAAGGATATTGTACCATATAACATTTTAATAATGGGTTACGGCATGCGTGGTTAATTAAGTGAAGCATTGGATATGTTTTTGGTGACGGGCAACAGTGAATTTAAACTTGATAATGTCTTATTTGTGGGAATCTTGTCAGTACGCAGCCGTTGTAAGCTGAGGGCATAAAATTGTAGAGCAAATGAAATCAAAATACGATGTTGTTCCTACCGCATTATAGACATGAAATCAAAATACATCTATTTCAATTTACACAATTAATTTATCATTTAATCATTAATTTATCATTCAATTATGTAAATGAATCTTTAATATATTCATCGTTTTAATTTGCCTAGTCCAAGCTTGACATAATTTTAGTTTTGGTGGTGACAACAATTTAGAGTACATACATATCTATATATGTATATGCATGTCAAAATTGGTTCTTAAAGATATGCTTTGCAAGATTAATTTGACAATGGTGTAGAAGTCATTCCATTGAAAGATTTTACGTTTATACATTTCAAATATTTAATACTTTAATAGATTAAACTAAAATTCTGGGACATAGTCATGCTCATGCAAATGAGCTATCAATGACTGCAATCGATCATAAATAGAATTTGATCGAGGATGCATTTGATCACCATTAATAAAGGCATGAACTCTATTTTTGACTTCAATCCAGCTACAACCTGGAAACTTCTTCACATTTTGTTGCATCATCATATTTCTAACATCCAATACTTCTTCATATTTACCAGCAGCTACATAAACATTAGACATCAATATATAATTACCACTATCCTCAGACTCAAACTGGAAGACATGCTTTGCAACAACCTCAGCTATATCTGAATTTCCATAAAGCCGACATGCTGCCAATAAAGCCCTCCACACAACTGCATTCGACTCAGTAGGGGACGTTAGTGCTAATTGATAAGCCTCCTCAATCTGACCAGCTCGACCAAGCATATCAACTACACAAGTATAATGCTCTATGTTAGGAACAACACCATATTTTGACTTCATTTTCCCCAGGATTTTACGTCCTAGGCTTACAAAGCCAACATGGCTGCATGCTGACAGGACGCCCACAAATGTGATATTATCAGGCTTAAATCCACTCTTGCACATGAGTGAAAACATATCCAATGCCTTACTTCCATAACCATCCATGCCATAACCCATAATTAAAATATTCCAAGATGCAACATCCTTATGACTCATTTTATCAAAAACCAATTGAGCCTCTATCATACTCCCACATTTAGCATACATATCCATAATACCATTGTTAATAAAAACATCATCAATATCTTCAAAATTTTTATCTTTTAACAAACCATTAATAATCATATAACCATGAATCTCCTTACCACTCATCAACGCTGCCATCTGAGTACAACAAGGAAGTACTGTAGTCAAAGTGATCAAATCAGGCTGAATGCAATCCCTTAACATCATACCAAAAAATTTCAATGTTTCAACATGATCACCCCATTGTTCAAGAACAAACAAAATCGAATTCCATGAAAAAACATCCCTTTCATCCATCATTTTGAAAATCTTCAATGCTGCACCAATATACTTACACTTCCCATACATATCAATCAAAGCATTTGATACTACAATACTCGAATCATACCCCATTTTAACAACAATCCCATGAACTGCCCTCCCATTCTCAACATTCCCTATCACTGCAAAAACTGATAAAACACCGGTAACAGTAAAACTACTCATTTTAACCCCTTCTAAACACATCTTCCTAAACACTCTCAATGCCTCATTGCACTTCCCAACCTGTGCATACCCATTAACCATAGCATTCCAAAGCACAACATCTCTAACAAGTAATTCGTCAAACACTTTCTCAGCATCTACCATGAATAAGAACTTCAAATAGCACTTAACCAAACCACTCCCAATGTACAAATCTAGGTCTAATCCATATTTAAAAACCAAGCCATGAATCTTCCGAACCTCTAAAACATCCATAATATCGCAACAACCTTTAAGCAAACAGGGAAACGTGTAATTATCAGGGATAACACCAAGAACCCTCATTTCCCTATAAAACTTTAAACCTTTAAAGGGATCTTCATTTGTGATAAACCCATAAATTATTGTATTAAAAGAAAAGGTATTTGGGTTTCGAGGGGCTGTTTGGAATAAGGAAAGGGCATTGGTCATTTGGTTGCACTTGGAATACATATTGATGAGGCTGGAGAGAGATGCAGGGGAGGCTTGAAGGAGGCCATGTCTAAGCATGTAAGAGTGGATTTGCTTGCCTTTTGTGAGCTGTCTTTGGTCGGCACATGATTGGAGGGACGCAATGAATGTAGAGAGATGGTAAGACTGTGGTGTGATTGATGATGAAGAATAAAATATGGAAGAGAAGCAGCAATGATAAAGAGATTTAAATTTTTTGTAGTTCATTATGGGTTTGGAGAAAATAGTTCTTTTATTCATTAACCAGGGAAAGATCTGAATATCAAACTGTCATAATATACGCTTCATAAACCAAATTCAAGCCAAAGAAGAACCATACAACCCGTCCCCAAAACCCAGCCAAAATTAACCATCCAATCAACTCAAGACTCTAGAACTTAAACAAAATTCAAACTCCGAATTTACAAACAGAACCGCATCCTAGTTAAACACAGTAGTCCCTAACACAGCAACGAACACCCAGGGAGCAAGAGTCAGAGGAGCTCAGCCAGGAAAAAAAAAACAAAGATATGGACCTAGAGTTACTCACCAATTCTTTGTCGATGACAATCAGCTGTTTGAAGTGGCGGATTGAACTGAGAAAGGGGAAATTGGAAGCACCCTACATTGCAACCGCCATCATCTGCCATCCTCTCAGTCCAGACGAGGATCCAGACACCCCAGAATCTCCTCCAAGCACCAAAAGCTCCGAACCCATCATTCTCAGCACCCCTAGCACTAACAGTTCCGCTTTCCACCACAATCAAACAACAACAAAAAACAAGGATATTTTGGCTTGGGATAGGGTTTCCTGGTATTTTGAATTTTTGTGGAAATATACGGGTTTACGTTCAGGCGAAGAGAAGAAGTTATAGAGAAAAAAAAAAGAGGGAATCCACGGTCTAGCTTAAAGGGATAGCTGCCGGTTTCTGTATTTGAAAAACCGGTGATTAAAAGGCTGGGCGGGTTTCTGACCCGTTTCGCTCACCGATGTCCAGCGAACAAGATTTTGTAAAATTATTATTTTACGTCAGATATTAACTTTTTTACTTATTACTTTATTAAATAAGAAAAATTTTTAACGTCGAACTCAATTCTTCACCTATCCGGACTAACTTTTAGTAAGATTCACCCGAATGATATATTTAATAAATTTTTTTAATGAATTTATCATGGAATATTTACGTAACTTAAATGTTAAACTTGTATTCAAAAGAAGCTTAACTCACGATACCTTGTCAATTTTGCATAGTATGTTATGAATATTGGTCCAACATTTTCTAAAGCCCTTTAATTTTTTCTTCAAATTCTATTTATATTAAGTCTTTTTTTTTAAATCATTTAATTTAACATTAGCTCTTCGTCTTTTTTAAACCTTCCAATTTGCTTTTACTTTTTTAATATATAATCAATTGGGAATTGTTTTAAAAAAAAATAAAAAGAAAAATCGCGATCTAACACACCATTTTTTATAAGTTGGCCTTAAGCTTTAAAAAAAATTATGAGAAGGATTGATTAAGTCGATTTGGTATTATAAAAAAATTGAATTAGAGGGGGAATTTCTATAGTAAAGGCCTTATTCAAAGATATGGTGAGCCAGTCAAGGTAGTCAAAGGAGTTGGCAATGTAGCATACCAACTTGATTTACCTAAAGACATGAAAATTCACCCAATTGTCCATGTTAGCTTCCTCAAACCTTATCATGATGATAAGAGACGACCATAGGCGAGAAGAGCCCCACCAACTGTTCAGAGAGAATTCCAAAAAAAGTTGATGAGGATTCTTGATCATAGGAGTTAAGACGCCAGTATCAAAAATAGGAGTACTAATTATCTTGTGCAGTGGGAATATGGTAGTGAGACATGGGAACGAGATGTGACATTATGGGAATATAAAGACTAGATTCGAGCGTACTTAGGGAACTTCCCAACGAGGACGTCAGCTTCAACTAGTAGAGGAGAGTTTGTTACGCCGTTGTGAACTTGACAGATGCTCTTGAGCAAGCTGGCATGAGTCATGACACACGATGCCTTTAGGAGGAAGCATGGAACGACTACAGTTGGCTACTGAGTCAACATGGTGCGGGCGTCATGCAATCAAGGCAACAAATGAACCATACGCGCAAGTGAGTGGTGCGATAGACCCATGCGCCATGCACGCGAGGCATGTGCACCATGTGAGGATAGGAGGCATATACTTGTGAACACTAGGATCATGTCCAGACGAGATAATTGATCAGTCCCTTGATCCGCGCGGGTAATAGTTGACTAGTCTCGTGATTGGTATGAGACATTCCATTTTTGGAGCTGCTGGTGTGTGAAACCCAAATTTTTTCCATTGTACTTATTATTAAAGTATTGAGGAGTGACTAAGAAAACTCGAAATAATATTATGCAGGCCCAAAGAAGACCAAAGCACTCGGATCAGTAGCGTGGGCCCTGATGGCACGCAAACGAGGTAAGGTCTTAAGCCCGAGAATACATTAAGAATTACATAGTCAAGTATGAAATGATGTCTAGGAGTGAATATTTAGCCATTGAAAGTGAAAAAGTTAGTTAAACTCGAGTTTTGCATTGAATCGGGAAAATGGGCCTAGTTAAGGAAATAAATCAGAATAAATTGTAAAAATTCAAGAAAATTATTTTGAGGTGATGGAAAGTTAGTATAAGGTAAGATTTACTTGGAGAATTAAAATTAAGTGGAAATATAAAGGTTTAGATATTTAAATGAATTTTCAAAGTGAGTTAGGAAGCTCAAACCGTTTAGCTTGGTATTGACCAAGTCAAGAAAATGAGCTCGATTTAAGAAAATTTTCTTAAAACAATGACCCCCAAAATTTTTATGGGAGATACTAGAGAATGATAGAATATTGGAGAAGTGAAAATTTGGGAGAAATTGGACTAGAAATATTTTTAAGGAATTTTTCAAAACAGGGCAGAAAATCTGCCCTGCACAGTCAAGTTGACCAGCTGGTATTAGCCTTTGGATTTTAAGACCTTGCTATCATCCAACGGCCCTGATCTTTTCCAGCCAACTAAACAACCCATCAAGCTTCCTGTGGAAGCTAAAAACACTTGAAACCTTGTGAAATTCGAGAGCTATTCCCCTCTCATCCAAGTCGCAGGCGGTACTGTAGTACTAGTCTTGTAAAATATTTTCGATGGCCTTCCGGCCAGATTCAAGTGACGATCAAGAAGACAAAAATCTTCTTCTCTTAATCCTCTTCAACATATAAAATTTTCAGCAAAAAATAAGTCCATTTGCTAGGGGAAAAGTTAGAGATAAGTGCTGGACAGAAAACTGTTTTGTTCATGGTAAGTAGAGATTTGGATTTTTAGTGATTTTTGTTAGGTTTTTCTTGTGTTTTTTAGTAAATCTAAGTTGTATGTTTGTTAATTTACAGCTAGGCACTGATTTGGAGTAGTGTTGAAGTGATTTGTTTGGATTGAAGGTAAGAGAAAATGATGAATGTTAAAAATGATAAATTAAGAATGTATTTGATTATTTTGTAGACTTTGTTATTGTGTAAGAGTGATGGAAAATAATTTTGGGGACAAATAAGGTTTAGGCCACCAAGGGATTTATTGTGTTTATGATGTATGTGAGCTATTTTTAAGTGAATATATATTAAAGAAGATACCGAAAATTTCAGTTTGAAGTTTGGCATAGCGAGAAATCGAAAGATAAAAATTTTGACAGTGTGAGTTGACGATAAGTATAGATAGGATATGTGGATGTTGTAATTAAGTTATTTTGAGAATGAATATGGAAGTAGGATAACGAAATTTGTATAGGAAGCTTAACCGAGACTTGAATCGATAAAATCGAGAAAATGAACAAAGTTAGCAAAAAGGGTCGAGAATGGTTAATTTAAGGATGTAAATGCATGTTTGAATGTCTTTAAGTAAGCTTTACCTATATGTGATGAATTGGTGTTATTTTGGACAGCTCAAAAAATTCGCACGATTAACGAGGCGTACTAGGTCCCGGGGAAATAGCGCCACTTAAACTCAATAGAGGTAAATGATGTAATTTAATATGGTAATAGTATTCCTTTTCTCAAACCTCAATTTATGAAAACATTCAAGTTTACTCAACTTTTCAATAAATGGTTAGAAAATTATTAAGAGATTGTTTCTTTAGTTCAAACTAACCCTCGAATGAAAATCAAGATTCACACCTATCAAGCCTATGTTTCATTCGCTCATAATTTTTGAATTGAAGGAAAACCTTATGAAATTAAATGCAGGATTTCTGAGCATGTTTTCTGAATCTATCTTTTGAATAAGATGTTCTTATTTTGCGATTTATGTATGAAATTATCACATGTTTTGAGACTAAATGCCACCTATGTTATAAGTTATCACATGTCATGCTTGCTTTCGTGGCGTATATGATTTTCGCCTTTATGGCGTGTCTGTTTACCGCCTTCGGGTGTGTCTGTTACCGCATTCGGGTGTGTCTGTTTACTGTACGATCTTGATCACGTCTACAACCTTACCATGGTCATAGGTATCTGATTATTCTTTTCTTCCCTCTGTGGAGGATGACTCTATTATTACCACGTGACAGTTATATAGGCCAGCCTAGTCTCCATCTGATATGATCTTTGTTTTAAGATGTTAACTTTTCAATTTATGTTTTATAATCAGCATTGCTTTTGAAGTTCTGTATATTCTGAAAGATTCAGATCCATCTATTAAGGTTTCTTATTTCGAAACAATATTTCTTTTAAATATGTTTTTCGTTTTACGCATTTTAGAAGTTATGAATGATTGTAAAGAAATGCCACCTTTTAGTATTAACATGTTCACTGTATGTTTTAGACACTATGATTGTTTTAAATGCATTAGTTACTGAGCTTTTCCCAAAGTTTACCCCTCTACCTTTCAGATTATTTGCAGTGATCTACAACTACTACCTGCTGCGTACACGACGTAGGCTGGTGGATACGAGCTTCCCCAGGCTACCTTTTGTACACGCGTGAGGTATACATTCATATCTCTTCACCAGACACTTTTTGTATAGCACAGACACCCATTGTAAGCAATATGTGGTGATATAATCTGTGTGAGGATGAATGAAATGAGTTATCTTGGGAATTGATTTTTGGAATAACTAGATGTGATTGAAATATATGGAATGATTGAATGATATGATTTGGAAAGCATGTTTGATAGTTGTGGATAGCTAGAGTTGTTAAATCACCTTGATTTCGAGTGGGTAGACTTATATATAGGCCGTTATGCTGTCGAAATTTCTATTGGTCATATAGATTTAAATTTTAAACCTAAATATATAATCATATATATATATATATATATATATATATATATATATATATATATATATAAGCAAGCTGAAAGGATTGACACTATACAGGAATGCAGTCTAAATGGATAAAGGGATAGGTTTAAAAAAAATCTCCAAATTTCCATGGATCGCGGATTGTTACAGTTTTAAGTGGTATCAGAGCGAAGGCTGTCTAATACTATCAGTGTCGATGATAAAGATAAGATTACATCCCTAGTGTCTGTACTTATCTAGTTATAGACTAAGTATGCCTAATGAAGTTAAGATTTAATCTTTGGGTTACGTGCAAGAATTAGATTATGCGCATAATGCGCAAGAGGCGAGGTCGTCCTCGGAGGCAAACTCAGTCACCTACACCACAACCAAAGAGCCCCAATACTCGTATGGCTTAGTTTGAGCAGTGGCTAGAACAGTGCCTTGAGCGAGGTTTGGAGTCAATAGCCGCCATGGTTGCCCAACGTCTAGGGGCAAATGCTTTTGATTCAAGCGGTACAGCACTGATTCCTACTCAGGTGCCTATTTGTCCACAAGCATTACCTTCGCCTCCTTGATAATTCTATATTTTTAGAATTATTTGTGCTTAATTTCCTAATAAATTATTTAAATCCCCAATTTATTTTTTTAATTATCCCCTTTATTTAATTAAAATTTTCATGTTTACAGATAAATTAAATCCGGATGAATTTTGAATATTTCGATAGAAAATGGATCGAAATTTGGCTAAAATCGAGATTGGACCACGTAGACAACACGAGCCATGCCACCTAGCACATCCAATTGGACAAAAAGACAGATGACATGGAAATATCTTTTTCAAGGAGCCAATGGTGTGAAGACAAGTGGTCAAACAATGCCAACTCATCTAGGATGGAAAAATTACAATTATACCCCTTAGTTTGTGTATAAATAAGACATGGATGGCAATTGAAAAAATATGTAAGTAGGAGTAGGGAATGTAATGTAAGTTAGGAGCAGCGTTAGTGTAGAAGTAGTGTTAGAGTAGCTTAGTTAAATTAGTTTAGTTTTTTATTTTTTAGAAGCTTTTCCCGAGAACCAATTTCTATTTTACTGTTCATGTTAATCTTCATTTGTTATCTTTTATGAATAGCTTTTCATGTTTTATTTTGCAGCCTCATTTTGCTCATCCTTCTTCTCGGTTTGATTATAATCAGCTCTTTGTTTTTCAAGTTTTAATTTACATAGCCCATTTCTCCTAGTGAGCTCTCAGTTTCCATAAAAATATTGCTTGTGTTTTTATTTGAAGAACCTTTATCCTTTGTTTTATAGCTGTCAGGTTTGCTTATTTTGGGTAGTGTCGAGAGACAAAGTCTAGGTGCTAGCTGCTGCTAATAATAATGTTGTAGGAAGGTTTCATCACCGACTGTTTTTTGGTTGTGTTGTACTAGAGACGTGGTTGTTGCATCTTGATTCTATCCTGACACTACACGGTATGAGGATTGATGCATGGACGACGGGATGTGCTGGTAGTAGTGCTGCTGTTCAGCACTGATCTCGGATGATAAGAGTGGAGCAGCGAGGTATATACTGACTGTAGAGAGGGGCTGGACTGGGCAAGGGCTGATTGGGCATGATGCAGCAGTGGACAGGGAGCAATTTTTGCCTCTGTTCTGCTCTGTTTTAAGAGCTTCTCTCGGTGATTGCAGAAGTTGATAGCAAGAAAATTGGTGTTTTCATGCTCTCGATTACTCTCGGTTGCAAGAAGTTGATGGACACGGCAGGTTTTAGCTAAAGAAGGAGCTGGCGTGAAGGCAGATTGCTTGCTGGTTTGATGGCATCAAGTGTGGAGATACCGATAAGGAGATACGGTACTGAGCAAATTCAGAAAATGAAGCTTGAAGTAGGTGAAGTGGTTGGTAATGTGAGGAGTTGGATTTGTTGCAGGAATGGAGCTGAGCACGGAACCTAAAAACCAGACTGGATGCAGCAAAATTGGTGAGAGTTGCAGAACTGAGAACGAGATGGGCATGTCTGGACAACCACGAGAGCAAAATGAAACAAAGAAGATGTGTACAGTGCCATTTCCATAAGAAACCGAGGCAGCTGGCAAAAACCGATTAAGGCCATGTTTGGCCATGTCATTTTCTTTGTTTAATTTCATGTTTAATGCATTTTTATTATTTTGATTAGTTGTTAGTTTAGGATAGTTGTTAGTTGTCAATTTAGAATAGCTCTAGTGTTTGAGTTTGTTAATTTAATTTTTAGTTTTAATTTTTTTAGTTAGTAGTTAATTTTATATTTTATGTTTTAGGATTTAATTTTTAGTTAAGTATTTTAAGGGTTACATTTAGAATTAAGTTAGATTAGATTAGTTAATTTATCATGCATTAGTTAGATTTCATTGCTTAATTAGTGATTAGATATAGTTAGGATTGTTTAGAGTTAATATTTTAGACATGTAGTTTTTATAGTTATTTTCTGAATTTCCTAGGATTTTATTTTCATTAAGTTTTAGTTTAGTTTAATTTGTATTTTTATTAATTAGTTTAATTACATGCATATTTTATGTTAGGTTAGCTTAATTATAGTTTAATTAATCTTGTTTTGTTAATTTCATATTTGCACTTTATCTTAATTGCGTTAATGAATTTTTAACTGTTTTAATTTCTTTTGTAGGTATTTGTTTTTAATTGCTAGGAGCACTGTAAGTAAATTTTGCTCGGTTTTATTTAGTTCTTATTATTTTATTGCTTTCCAGTAATTTTAATTTTAGATTTAGTAGATCACCCACCTTAAATTTCATAATTTGCTAGAATATACTTAGGGTAAGATTAACCGGTAGTTAATTAGGCTAACCAACTTCTCTGAGGGATGATAACTCGAGACTCAAATCTCATTATTACTTGTACGACTCGTGCACTTGCGGAATATACCTTCAGGGCGTGTTAAGTTTTTGGCGCCGTTGCCGGGGAAGTCTTAATTAGCCATTAGTTAATATCGGTGAAATTATGCTTAGGTGTAATTCTAACTTGTTAATATTTAGGTTGTAAATACTTAGAAGTTTAATCTAGATTAGTTAATTAAAAAAAATTAAAAAAAAATGAAAAGTTTAAAAAAAAATTCTAAGGACTTTTTAATGATTGCATGCGTAGAGCCAGAAGTTATGATTGCTTTCCTCTAGATCCTGAAATTGAACGCATTCTTAGAAAAATTCGAAAGGATTCTAGGAAATTTATAGCTCCGCTGCAAAACACTATGGCAGAAAATAGGGAAATTAGAACCGTTGGAGATTATGCAATGCCGACGATTAGAGGATATTATTTAGGCATTAGGCCACCAGCTGTCCCTCAGACAACTTCGAAATTAAGTCCGCAATCCTCCAGATGATCCAGACTTCATTGCAGTTCAGTGGGCTCTCTCATGACGACCCACATGCTCACCTCGAGCAATTCTTGGACCTGTGCAACACGTTTAAGCATAATGGATTATCTGATGATGCGCTTAAGCTTAGATTATTCCCCTTCTCACTTAGGGATAGGGCGTGACACTGGTTAACCTCCTTGCTTCCAGGATCTATTTCTACATGGGACGAGTTAGCCCATCAATTTCTAGATAAGTTTTTCCCTCCCTCTAAAATGGCCAGACTCCGTAGTGATATATCTTCCTTTGTCCAGCTCGATTCAGAAACTCTTTAGAAGCATAGGAAAGATATAAAGAGCTTCTTAGGAAGTGCCCTCACCATGGCCTACCTTTGTGGTTGCAAGTCCAGACCTTGTACAACGGACTTACAAGCCAAAATAGGACCATTATTGACGCTGCTGCGGGTGGAGCCCTGATGTGCAAAACAGATGAGGAATCTTACGAGCTCTTAGACAAGATGGCGGCTAACAACTATCTATGGTCCTCGGAGAGGCAATTTCCAAAGAAGTCGACGGGTATTTATGAGCTCGACACACTGTCTACCTTGACCTCTCAAATCGCTAATCTTACGAAGAAGGTAGAGTCACTCAGTACCCAACATAATCCTTCACCAGTCCTAACCCTGTGTTTTCTATCCAAAGTCCTTTTCCTTTCCTGCGAGCTGTGTAGTGGTACCCCTCTGTAGATAGGTGTCCGCTCAACTTAGAATTGGTTCAATATGTTACCCCCTCTAAGCAACAGAACAACCCTTTTTCAAACACCTATAATCCAGGGTGGAGGAACCATCCTAACTTTTCTTGGAGCCAAAACCAAGGGCAATCTTTTAATTCTAGACTTGTAGAACCCCCTAATTTTCAAGCTCCACCGGTTCATGTACCACCACAACCACAATTTCCATATCATCCCCCTCATCAACCATCCCCACCTTAATTTCAGCATCATCCACCTCACTTCCGTCCACCACCACCACCATCACAACTTCAACACTTACCAGCAGCTGAAAAGAAGACCTCACTTGAGGAAATGTTTACAATGATCCTGCAAAATCAAGCAGCTTTAATTAAGAACTTAGAGGGTCAGGTAGGACAAATAACGAATGCTCTTAGTCAGCGTCCTCAAGGGACCCTTCCTAGTAACACCGAAGCCAATCCTGTTAGGCAAAGGGAGGGTAAGGAACATGTGAAAGCCATTACCCTTAGGAGCGGCAGAGAGCTAGATGATGATCCACAAGTTAAGTCCCAACCTGAACAGCACATAGTTGAAGAATCCTTAAGTTCTAACGAAACAACTCAGAAGGAGCAGAAACCTAAAGATCAGGCTGCAAAGGAATTAAAGATAGGTGCTTCTTCATTTATACCTTCTTCTACTTCACAGCCTTTGAAGTCCTCTGATGCTATACATGTTACCACTATACCCCTTCTGGTTAGACCACCAGTACCTTTTCCTCAGAGGTTCAAAAATAAAAAACTGGATCAACAATTCGCCAAATTTCTTGAGGTTTTTAAGAAACTTCACATCAAAATTAAGGTTGAGAAAATGAGTATGACAGCAAAATTAAGGATATTTTGTGTGAGTTACTGCAGAAAACTACAGCAAAATCTAGAAAATATGAATGTCATATTGATCTTTTAGGAGGAAAGATCGATCTGGAAGAGCAAAAAATGCTTTTATTCGAGCAATGAAATAGGGAAGATCGATCTCCAATGGGGTCAGATCGATCTGCTAAACATTCTGTGTAGAAGGAATTGATGCCCTGAAGGGCCAGATCAATTTTCTTAGCTCTCCCTGAAGGGCCAGATCAATTTTCTTAGCTCTCGGCCAAGAGTAGATCGATCTCATCCTTGTGCCAGATCGATCTGTTTAGCTCTCTGCCTGGAGAAGATCGATCCCATCACTTAGAGCAGATCGATCTCTTGAAATCTAATGCATTGAAAAGTAAGGCGAAAAAGAAGGAGAGATCGATCCTCTCACCATGCAGATCGATCTCCTAGTGAAATTTCTATATAAGAAACGAGATTTGGCGATGAAAGGCACAGTGACCTAAAACCTCTCAATTTTGCTTAAGTGTTCAAACCCTAATCCTAGACGAACCACCCTTTCTAACTAGAATTAAGAGACGTTTCCTTCTACGAAGTTGTTCGTTAGTTAGAGAATAGCGACATAGTTGGAAACGAGACCTCAATACGATAAATCGAAGGTGTTGATCGATATTAAGAGATTTTGGACCAAGTGGCAAGAAAAGCAAACTAGGTAAGCTTTCAAGCTACCAAATTCTAGTATGTTAACCTAGCTACTGCTATGAACCTATTGATATACGGGAAGATAGCTAGAAGTGACTATAACATGTAAAGTCACTAAGGACCTATGTTAGGTCAAAGAGGAAATAAGAGAATTAAATGGTGTTTTGGTGGTTTGAGATTATAGAATTGATGAATGATACTTTTGATGTGCATCTGCAGCGTTTAGAGAGATAGATGGAGCTGTAGACATAAATGGTGACATGTGAAGCAGTGTGAGACAAAGAGAGACACTGCAAGATCAAAGTAAGAGACTTAAGTAAGCTATAGAGATAACTATACGTATGTTTTCTTATCTGCTATGTGCAAATGTATGTGATAGTATATAGATATCGATATATCTAGAAGTAAACTACGTATGGAAATAAGTCAATGGTATGAGTTGCATGACTTCAATGATTGTTGTGAAAAGATGTTTTTCAAACGTTTTGAGAAAGAATGATAATAGACAGGCTCTGATTTTAACCAATTGTATGAAATGTGTATAAAGAGTGATTGAAGGGAGTTTACCCTCTCACTCATACTTAGTGAAAGGAGCAGTTCTATTTCTTTTCTATGTGAAATCGTGATTAGAGCATGAGAGGCAATGGTAAATTGACTCGTCCCACTCGTACATTATTTTCAAAGGGGTTTTAAGAAAACAAAAGGGTGCTTGATGCCTTGACGATACTGTGTGTTCCACTCGAGAGCTCGCACATGATTTGAGACAACAGAAATGGGTGATAAGGATCCATGGGAGCATGATGTACCGTGAGTGTTAGCCATGGGGTACGATGTGTCATGACTATCTGTGTGATATCTATGTGAGCTGAAGGGATGGTTGATCCACCTCCCCAAGCGTAGGGTTCCCGCACACCTGATCAGTGTATCTTGGAATCCGACTATGGTCATAAGTCTTTATGTATCTGAGTGATACGATATTATCACTACTGTGTGAGGTGACATATATCCTCCTTTGCTGTGTGTCTAGGGATGGGATGACCTATGATTATGTCTCAACATGTATTGATGCACAAATTAAAAAGCATTTTCTATATATGAGCCGTGTGAATAGATTTTGTTATGTGAAACTATGTGCTACTATGTGAAAAGTGATTTCAAGTGTAAACTGTGTGAAGTTAAACCCCAGTGGTTTTAGATGATGAACTGTGTGAATATGCATATACCCATCTAGCGAATTAATGATTTCGTATTGATGGAAGTTGTTTTAACGAACATGCATATTGTTTTATAAGGGAAATGAATATATATATATATATGTATTTTAGCATGTAGATAGTGTAGTTATCTACCTGCTTCACATTTTTCTTAGGGAGCGTGTTATGTTCACCCCCTTATTTCCTCCTCCACAGATACTACACAGTAGTGAGTACTACAGTCGTCCCTGCTAAGGTGTTCTCCAATTTTCCCGCAGTATAGAGAGGTATACACCTGTGATGAAAAGAAAAATTTTGTATCCTATAAATTAATGCATAATCTAGTGATATTTTGTATGAAAGGGATGTATAGTTAATAGAAACTGATGTAAACGCTTCCGCATATTTATAAAAGTCAAGTTTCTATTCTATTTCAATTAAATGAATGTATATGCGATGGGGATTGGATGTTGACTCACAGCCCAACTGTAAGTGGTAAGTGGTAAGGTAAAGGTCACAGATAGGTAAAAAAGGTATCTGTGTGAGTGACCATGACACTCATGTAGTTACTTTGTAGATTACTAGAGGCTCACAGCAGTATGAGAGATTGTGCAAGGATTGCGGTAAACCCCATGGGGGTGTTTGTTACTGGGTCACAGGGACCTACCTTAGGTGTGGACAGAAGAGACACACGATTAAGGATTACCCGTAGAGCATGACCCCGCAACCACTAGAGCAACCACAACAGCACGGGAGACAAGCTCCCCGGAGACAGACCCCATAGAAACGGACTACCGCGGTGGAGAAGGGCAAGAAGTCTGTCACTCAGGGGAGAGTCTTTTCCTTGGACAGAGAGACTACTGATACCTCCACTGAGGCTATTCGGGGTAAGCTTTTAGTTTGCAATCACGAGGCACATGTATTATTTGACCCATGTTTCACGCACTCTTTTATATCACCATACTTTGCACGTAATTTATCTATAAAACCTGAGCCTCTAGATTTCATGTTACACATTAGCACACCCCTGTATAAATCCCAAAAGACTGATATGGTGTGTAGAAATTGTGAAATTAAGGTAGGAGATAGGGTAATGTTAGCGAATCTAGTCTTGCTAAAAATGTATGGCTTTGATGTAATTTTGGGTATGGATTGGCTAGCCACCAATCCCGTAAGTCTAGATTACTAGACCAAGACTGTAACCTTCTCCTTACCTAATAAGTTTGATATATGCTTTGCTGTTAAGAAATAAAATACATGATTTTGACTTTTTGGTGAAAATTTTCTAATGAATGTATTAATGTGAAGGTTATGTTGCATTCTTCTCTAAAACTAGTCGGGAACGTCCAAGTATACAGGACATACCAGTGGTATACGAATTCCCTGATGTATTACTCGATGAATTATCGGGACTACCACCGGAGAGAGAGTTGGAGTTTACTATAGATTTAGCACCAGAAACTCAGCCAATCTCGAAGTCTCCTTACCGGATGACCATTGTTGAGCTTGAGGAATTGAAAAAGTAGTTGCAATAGCTATTAGACAAGGGGTTCATTAGGCCAAGTATATCCTCGTGGGGAGCTCCGGTATTATTTGTGCGAAAGAAGGACGGTAGTCTCAGGTTATACATAGATTATAGGCTACTGAACAATGCCACAATCAAGAACAAGTATCCCTTACCCAGAATAGATGACTTGTTTGACCAACTAAGAGGAGTTATGGTATTCTCCAAAATTGATATGAGATTAGGCTATCACCAATTGAGAATCAGAAAGGAGGATGTTTCGAAGACGACCTTCAAGACAAGATACGACCACTATGAATTCTTGCGATGCCCTTTAGTCTAACTAATGTCCCTGCTGCATTCATGAGCCTGATGAATGAGGTATTTTGGGAATATCTAGATCGGTTTGTCATAGTTTTTATCAATGATATCCTGATCTACTCAAAGTCCAGAGAAGAGCATAAGCAGAATTTGAGGATAGTGCTCAAAACTCTCCGAGAGAAGCAGTTGTATGGGAAGTTAGATAAGTGTGATTTTTGGTTTGAGCAGATAGCTTTTCTTGGCCATATTGTTTCGAGGGACGAGGTGTCAGTTGATCCATCTAAGATTGAGGCAGTACTCAAGTGGGAGAAGCCAAAAACTGTTATAGAAATTCAAAGTTTTTTGGGACTAGCAGGGTATTACAAAAGGTTTGTTGAAGGTTTCTCCAAGATTGAGGATGTTCCATTTGAGTGGACTGATCAGTGTGAGAAAAGTTTTCAAGAACTTAAGCAGAGCTTGACCACCTCCCCAGTCTTGACCATTTCGAGCAGATTTGGAGGCTATGCAGTGTACAACGATGCCTCTTATCAAGGCTTGGGGTGTGTGCTTATGCAGCATGAGAGAGTAGTCGAATATGGTTCTCACCAACTTAAGAACCATGAAAGGAACTACCCCACCCAAGACTTGGAGTTAGCCGCAGTTGTTTTTGCTTTGAAGATATGGCGGCACTACCTGTATGGAGAAAGATTTCAGATTTTCACTGACCACAAGAGCTTGAAGTACATATTTGATCAGAAAGAGCTAAATATGGATAGAGCTCCTCAAAGATTATGACTGCGAGATTCTGTATCACCCGAGCAAGGTAAACGTCGTAGCAGATGCTCTAAGTAGAAAAGGGATGGTTTTTTTTATGATGATCAGAGAATGAGAGTTGTTAGAGCAGTTTGCCAAGCGCAGTGTTAGTGTGGAGGCAGCGGATATTGGGTTCATGGCTAGCCTGCAGATTGAACCCAGTATTTTAGATCAGATCAGAACTGGACAGAGAGATGATCAAAAGTTACTGGACATAGTTAGTTAGGCAGAATAAAACCTACCGTCAGATTTTACGGTCAGTGAGGATGGACTATTGAGGTTTAAAGGCCGCATATGTGTCCTAAATGATGATGCCCTAAGACAGAGGATCTTGAAGGAGTCTCGTTGTTCTCGATACGCCATGTACCCAAGGAGCACTAAGATGTACCATAACCTATGTAAGGTGTATTGGTTGATCGGTATGAAAAGAGATGTAGCAGAGTTTATGACCAAGTGCTTGATTTGTCAGCAGATTAAGATTGAGCACTAAAAGCCAATAGGGCTACTTAAGTCTCTTCCAGTGCCTACTTGAAAATGGGAGAACATTACAATGTACTTCATTATGGGCTTACAGAGGACCCGAAGGGGTCATGATGCAATTTGGGTGATTGTAGACAGACTTACTAAAAGTGCCCACTTCCTTGCAATTAAGAGTACATATTCTTTAAATGCCTTAGCAGACTTGTATGTTAAGGAGATAGCTCGGTTGCATGGGGCACCCGTGAGCATTACTTCTGATAGAGATTCCCGATTCACTTCCAGATTTTGGGCTCATTTCCAAGAAGCCATGGGATCTCAGCTTAATTTGAGCACTGCTTATCATCCTCAGACAGACGGTCAGTCCGAAAGGATAATTCAGACCTTAGAGGATATGTTAAGGGCATGCGCTTTGGAGTTTAAAGGCTCACGAGATGATCATCTGCCTTTGGCAAAGTTTGCTTATAACAACAGCTATCATGCTAGTATTAGGATGGCACCTTATGAGGCCTTATATAGTAGAAGGTGTAGGTCTCCAGTGGTTTGGGAAGAAGTGGGTGACAAAAAGATCTTGGCTCTCGATCTTGTGGAATAGGTAGCTGAAGGTGTTCGGATAATTTGTGACGACTTAAGGCCGCCCAAAGTAGGTAGAAGAGTTATGCAAATATGCATAGGCAGCCACTTGAGTTTCAGATTGGAGACTTTATGTTTCTGAAAGTATCCCCGAGCAAGGGTATCATGTGCTTTAGAAAGAAGAGGAAGCTGAGTCCTGCTTCATTGGTCCATTCGAGATTCTAGAGAGAGTGAGAGATTTAGCCTACAGACTTGCTTTACCACCGCAGCTTTTTGGGGTACACAATGTCTTCTACCCATGTTAAGAAAGTATAATTTAGATCCCTCACATATCATTGAGTACGAGCCTTTGAGCATTCAAGGGGACATGAGCTACATTGAGCAACCTATCCAGATTCTGGACAAAAAGGAAAAGGTACTTCGATCGAAGATTATTCCTCTAGTAAATGTTCTCTAGAAGCATCATTCGATTGAGGAAGCTACATGGCAGCTAGAGAGCCTTATGAAGGAGTAGTACCATCATCTCTTCTGATGGACCAAGACGAATTTGGAGGACCAAATTCCAAAAAGGTGGGGAGAAAAGTGAAACCCAAATTTTTTTTTACCGTACTTATTATTAAAGTATTGAGGAGTGACTAAGAAAACTCGGAATAATATTATGCAGGCCCAAAGAAGACCAAAGAACTCGAATCAGTAGCGTGGGGCCCGATGGCACGCAACCAAGGTAAGGTCTTAAGCCCGAGAATACATTAATAATTACATAATCAAGCATGAAATGATGTCTAGGAGTGAAGATTTAGCCATTGCAAGTGAAAAAATTAGTTAAACTCGGGTTTTGTAATGAATCAGGAAAATGGGCCTAGTTGGGGAAATAAATCAGAATAAATTGTAAAAATTCAAGAAAATTATTTTAAGGTCATGGAAAGTTAGTATAAGGTAAGATTTACTTGGAGAATTAAAATTAAGTGGAAATATAAAGGTTTAGATATTTAAATGAATTTTCAAAGTGAGTTAGGAAGCTTAAACTATTTAGCTCGGTATTGACCAAGTCAAGAAAATGTGCTCGATTTAGGAAACTTTTCTGAAACAAGTGACCCCCAAATTTTTATGGAAGATACTAGAGACATGATAGAATATTGGAGAAGTGAAAAATTTGAGAGAAATTGGACTAGAAATATTTTTAAAGAATTTTTCAAAACAGGGCAGAAAATCTACCTTGCACAGTCAAGTTGACCCGCTGGTATTAGCCCTTGTTTCGAAGACCTTGCTATCATCCAACGACCCTGATCTTTTTCGACCAACTAAACAACCCATCAAGCTTCATGTGGAAGCCAAAAACACCTGAAAACCTTGTGAAACACGAGAGTTATTCTCTTCCCATCCAAGCTGCATGTGGTATTGTAGTACCAGTCTTGTACAAATTTTTCGACGGCCTTTTGGCCAAATTCAGGCTACAGCCAAAAAGACAAAAATGTTCCTCTCTTAATCCTCTTCAACATATAAAAATTTCAACAAAAACCAAGTCCATTTTTTAGGGGAAAAGTTAGAGAGAATTACTAGACAAAAAAACTATTTTGTTCATGGTAAGTAGATATTTGGATTTTTGGTGATTTTTGTTGGGTTTTTCTTGTGTTTTTGAGTAAATCTAAGTTTTATGTTTGTTAAATTACAGCTGGGCACTGATTTGGAGTAGTGTTGAAGTGATTTGTTTGGATTGAAGGTAAGAGAAAATGATGAATGTTAAAGATGATAAACTAAGAATGTATTTGATTATTTTGTAGACTTTGTTATTATGTAAGAGTGATGAAAAATAATTTGGAGGACAAATAGGGTTTCAGCCTGCAAGGGATTTATTGTGTTTATGATGTATGTGAGTTATTTTTAAGTGAATATATATTAAAGAAGATACCAAAAATTTCGGTTTGAAGTTTGGTATAGTAATTAAGTTATTTAGAGAATGAATATGGAAGTAGGATAACGAAATTTGTATAGGAAGCTTAACCGGGGCTTGAATCGATAAAATCGAGGAAATTAACAAAGTTAGCAAAAAGGGTTGAGAATGGTTAATTTAAGGATGTAAATGCATGTTTGAATATATTTAAGTAAGCTTTACATATGTGTAATGAATTGGTGTTATTTTGGACTGCTTGGGAAATCGACATGATTAACGAGGCGATACTGGGTCCCGAGAAATTGCGCCACTTAAACCCAGTAGAGGTAAGGGGTGTAATATAAGATGGTAATAATATTCCTTTTTGTCAAACCTCGATTTGTGAAAACGTTCAAGTTTACTCAACTTTTCAATAAATGGTTAGCAAATTATTAAAAGATTATTTCTTTAGTTCAAACTAACCCTCGAATGAAAATCAAGCTTCACATGTATCAAGCCTATGTTTCATTCAGTCATAATTTTCAAATTGAAAGAAAACTTTATGAAATTAAATGTAGGATTCTTGAGCACGTTTTCTGAATTTGTCTTCTGAATAAGATGTTCTGATTTTCGATTTATGTATGAAATTATCACATGTTTTGAGACTAAATGCCACCTATGTTATAAGTTATCACATGTCATGCTCGCCTTCATGGCATATATGATTTACGCCTTTGTGGCGTGTCTGTTTACCGACTTCGAGTGTGTCTGTTACTGCCTTCGAGTGTGTCTGTTTGCTGTACGACATTGATCATGTCTACAGTCTTACCATGGCCATATGTATCTGATTATTCTTTTCTTCCCTCTATGGAGGATGACTCTGTTAATACCTCGTGCCTAGTCTCCATCCGATATGATCTCTGTTTTAAGATGTTAACTTTTTTAATTTATGTTTTATACTCAACATTGCTTTTGAAGTTCTGTATTTTCTGAAAGATTCGAATCCGTCTATTAAGGTTTCTTATTTCGAAACAATATTTATGTTAAATATGCTTTCGTTTTACGCGTTTTAGAAGTTATGTAATGTTTGTAAAAAAATGCCACCTTTTAGTATTAACATGTTCACTGTATATTTTAGAAATTATGATCGTTTTAAATGCACTACTTACTGGACTTTTTCCGAAACTCACCCATCTACCTTTTAGATTATTTGTAGTGATCTATAACTACTACCTGCTCCGTACACGCCTACAAAGGGCTGATGTGCTTGCCTATGTTGATGAATGAGCTGTTGATGCGAGCCATGTTGGATACTGGTGTGATCAATAATTTTGTCTCCTAACAAGTTGTTAACTAGCTTAGGCTGACTGTTTCCAAAAGCACGAGCAAGATCAAGGCTGTGAATTCTGGTGCTCAACCTGTTCGAGGAATCTCTAACACGTCATTGAAGGTGGGAAATTGGGAGAGAGAGTGCACCTTCATGAACGTGCCTCTTGACAATTTTGAATTGATACTAGGAATGAAATTCTTGTAAAAGCTAAGGCAACGCCTCTACCCAACTATCGTGGTCTATGGATTGGTGATGAAAGGTGCCCAGGTTTTGTCCCAGTTGAGTTTGAGGGGCAGGTGGCAGAGAAGTCATTGATATAATCAGCTTCCTAAGTGAAATCAGAAGTGAAGTGAGGTGAGACAACCTTGCTTGCTACCTCATAGGAGTTAAGCCAGACCAGATTGTTGATGTTCCTAACTGCATTGTTGAAGTGATCAGTGAATTTAGTGATGTAATGCCACCAGAGTTGCCCAGTGTCACCTCCTTGAAGGAATATAGATCACAAGATTGAGTTGGAACTAGGCGCAAAGCCCCCAACAAAAGCCCCATACCGTATGCCGCCACGAGAGCTTGTGTAACTAAGCAAGCAACTAGTGTAAGGCCCGTATTTTCATATGTAATCCTTATGATTCTCTAAGTATACACTTGTTCATGCAATATGAATCATAAGAGATGTAAGGTCCGTAAATTTGATGTACACACTTGTTATATGAGTTCTTCATGTACACACAAGTTACATTATATATGAATTATAAGAAATGGACTTTTTTAAGTGATAAATATGGATTGAATGCAAAATGACTAGTAAAACAAATTTATATGAAGTTAGCCTTGAAAATCAGGGAAAAATTTCAGCTAGAAGGCTGCAGAGCAAGGAGAGATCGATCCCTCCTTCAAGCCAGATCGATCTCGGTATGCTTCTGCCAAGCAAGGATCGATCTTGGTATGCTTATGCCAAGCAAGGATCAATCTCATCCCTAAGCAGATCGATCTCATCCCTCTGGCAGATCGATCTCTAAAGTTCTCTGCCTGGCTAAGATCGATCCTATCCCTTAGAGCAAATCGATCTCTAAAGCTGTAAATGGTGTAATTGGAGCAAGAAGAGATCGATCTCAACCTTAAGAGAGCGATCTCATAAGGTGAATTCTATATAAAGGAGCTCAACATTTAGCTTCTTCGCCAGAAAACTTCAAAACCATCCGTTTTTACTCAAAGAAAGCAAATTTCATCTCTCTAAATTATCAACACCTTCCATAGAGATTGGAGAGAAGTTCATTTCAGCAAAGTTGTTCCTAGAGAGGAAGAGAACAACACAGTTGAAATCTAGAGATTGAGTTGGTCAATTGAAGGAGAAAATGAGTTTACCCCCAAAGACGCCAAAAATGAGAAAAGTTGAGATAGGTAAGATTTCAATACACCAACTTCTAGTATATTAATCTAGATGTTTTGATAAATTGATTTGGTGTATATATTGATGGTTGAAACATCCATGAACATGCTTAATCTTCTATGACCTACAAATGGCTTAGTGTGAGAAAGTAGTCCATCTATCGAATCGAACATCAGCGGCTGAGGGGATTGATCCATCGGTCAAGGGAAGACTGACATCAAATCTGAGACGGGGTGGGGGAAGACTTGCGGCGAGAGATGCATAAGGGCTGGGAAGGAGGGGATAGCTAAAATTAGAGGAGCTTAAGCATGGAATTAATTATGAATTAGGCATGAATTGATGTTAGTGAGCATGTTAATATGATTGAAAGATAGTTGGTGAAATACATATGCTAGAAACAATAATGGTTGAAAATAAGCATATGAGGTATATCATAAACTTAAGGCATTGTGAGATAAATGATGATTTAATACGAATTAGTAGAGATTATCGAGAAACGAATTGTATAATCGAAATGGACATAAGAGAGAATCATGTCTAAAGATGTAAATGGCACAATGCAATGATTGAATGTCATGCAAGTGAAATGAAGTATATGAAAGCATACTGATGTGAGTAGTACACAATTTCAACTCCTAAAGATACAATTGGAGTCGATAAGACTGGATCACGAGCAGTGGAAATCGAAGGAAAGTGATTCGAGCGTGATTCGAGGTAAGGGATTTATGCGAGCTATTAGAGATAGCTATACGTATGTTTCTTACCTGCTGTGTGCGAATCGATATGATAAAGTATATAGATATTGATATATATCTAGGTGAAAACTAAGTATGAGTTGCATGACTTCCATGTTATTGTTGTGAAAAGAGGTTTTGTAAACGTTTTGAGAAAGAGTAATAATAGACGGGCTCCCGATTTAGTAATTTGCATGAAAAGCTTTTAACGAGTGATTGAAGGGAGATTGCCCTCTCACTCATACCAGTAAATCGAGCTTTTTATTTTTTTCTGTGTGAAATTGTGCTAGAGCCTAAGTGGCAATGGTAGATTTACCAGCCCTGCTCGCACATCATTTTTAAAAAGGGATTTTGAGAAAAGCAAAAAGGGTGCTTGATGCCTCGGGTGATGTTGTGTGTTCCATGCGAGAGCTCGCACTAGATTTAAGGAATCATGCTGGAGTCTTCGAGTATTGCTGTGTGTCTTACTCTGACTATGCTCGCATGAAATTTCCTAATAAAACCGTGCTCGATGCCTCATGTATGCTATGTGCTCTTACGCTGAGTTGCTCGCACATGGTTTATGGATGTGATGTAATGAGTATAAAAACGTGCTGGAGCCGTCGTGTACTGCTGTGTGTCTTGCATAGACCTGCTCGTACGAGATTTTGAGACAATGAAAATGGGTGATAAGGATCCACGGGAGCACGATGTACCGTGAGCGTTAGCCATGGAGTACCATGTGCCGTGATTTTTGTATGGGCTGAAGGGATGGTTAATCCACCTCCTGAAGCATAGGGTTCCCACACACCTGATCAGTGTTGCCTAGAATCCAACTATGGCCATAAGTCCTATATTTATTTGACTGATATGACATTGTCACTACTGTGTGTGGTGACATATGTTTCCCTTGCTGTGTGTTTGGGGATATGATAATCCATAATTATGTCTCATGTATATTTATTTGCTGAATGCAAAGTGACTACAAATGTGTACTGTGTGATTTTTAAAGATGAGCTGTGTGAAAAGAGTGTGTTGTGTGAATATGCAAATACCCATCTCGCGAATTAATGATTTCTCATCGATGGAAGTTATTTTAAAGAATGCATATGTTTTATAAGGAAAATGAGTGTTTATATTTTAAGCATGTAGATAGTGTAGTTATCTACCTGCTTTCATATTTTCCTTACTGAGCGTGTTAGCTCACCCCCCTTATTTCTCCTCCACAGATTTTACGCAGTAGTGAGTACACTACAGTTGTGAGATCTGAGAATTTTAGATATATTTTAATGATGTAATATGAACTTGAAGTGTAATTTATTGAGCTAAGTGAGTTGTGGGAATTATATTTGGAGATTTATATGTTAAGTGTTTAAAAAAAGTGTGAAGCTATGAGGTCAGATCGATCTGGGAGAAGGAGAGATCGATCTGGTGAGTTAAAAATGACAAGGAAGGAGAAATCTAAGGAGCAGATCGATCTCCAATGGAAGAGGATCGATCTCCTTATGATTCTGTTTGAGAGAAGATCGATCTCCAAACGTTTTTGTTTGGGAGAAGATCGATCTCCTCAAGGAGCAGATCGATCTCATAAAGCCATAAAGAGATCGATCTCACCCCTCGACAGATCGATCTCCTAAGCATAAAATTACCCCAAATTGTCCCCAAAATTCAAATGCAGATCGATCTCATCAAGAGCCAGATCGATCTCCTACCCTCAGTCTATATAAGGAACCCCTGCTTTCTCCTGTAAATTCATTTTCTCTCTCTTTCAACCCCATTTTCACCGAGCCCTAGCTTTCTCACTCATCCAAGGCACCCATTTCTGTCCAAATCAAAGGCTATGGCAAGAAGGAAAGTTGTTCCTCATCAAAGGGAGAACAACATACTTGGAAATCGTAAGACGGATTGAATCGAGACAAGAGATAAGCTCTCCACAAGTTTTGGGTAATTTCTAAACCTCGATCTTGATATTTGAGATGATTTTGGTAATGATAGTTGTGGGCATTGTGTTGAAGTAGTTGGAAAATGATTAGGGATTGATGAAATTACAATGTAGTTGGAGTGATGTTGATATTTAGCAATTTTGGTAATTTTGGGAATTTTGAGCTATAAATGGAAATTTAGACAATGTGGTGAATTAGCATAGATAATTTGGCATGAGAAATGTAAGATGTTGAGATGTTGTGAATGAGATTGTAGTTTGGGGTAGAGTTACGAGAATCAAGAGATTTGAGGTGTTATGAGCAATTATGCTCAATTTTGGAGAATTGAGGTACTGTGATAATGAATATTGATGTTTTAACATCGTTTGGACAGCTCGGGAGTTCCAAAGTGGAGTGTGAGACTAGTCCGTGACAAGGGGGAAACAATTGCACTATACGAGGTGCAAAGAGGTAAGGGAAACTAAACCATTTGTGTATGTGATTTGCGAACTATTATAGCATGATTGTGATTTATAAAACAAGCATGTTGAGTGTTGTGATATAATTGCACACGGTTTTTATAGCCGGTTGGAGCCCATTATTTTATGAGTTTATAAGCTGAGTGTGAAATTGCTTTATAAACCGTTGAATTTGTGTGAGTAATGAATTGGGCTCTACGTTAAGGCAATATCGAGATTTGAGAAATGTGTGCGTGCTTTGTCGGTTGAAACTCGGTTTCAATATGTTTTGTGTTGAGTACAAAACGGTTTTAAATGAGTTTTATGAGAGAAAAACCACTATGAGTTCTACGTGAAGGCAAACCAGTCTTATGTGATAAAGACTTAGGTGTGTAATTTTGAGTACACACCGGGCATTGCTCTGGTAGCATGTAAGCCCGATTCTTCTCCGTTCTGGTAACGTGAGATTCCCCATTCAGTGGCTATGCCACGTATATTTGGTGGCCATTGCAACGTGAGAACCCTATTTGGTGGCCGTTGCCACGTGAGAACCCTATTTGGTGGCCGTTGCCACGTGAGAACCCTATTTGGTGGCTGTTGCACGTGAGAACCCTATTTGGCGACCGTTACCACGTGAAACCCTAATTGGTGGCCGTTGCCACGTTAGATCCCCTATTTTGTGGCTGTGCCACGTGTGAATCTAAATCAGTGGGTATGCCACGTATATTTGGTGGCCGTTGCCACGTGAAACCCTATCCTGTGGCTGTACCACGTGTGAATTTAAATCAGTGGCTATGCCACGTGTGTTTAGTGGCTGCGCCACGTGCATTATTATTACAGTGATTTTATCACGTTTATTGAGATAGTGATTATTGCATTGTTTTCACACGCTTGTTATTGCTCTAAACTGAGCCTTTTTACTTCATGTTTTCACATGATTTGAGATATGAGAATGTCGTTTTGAGTACTTTCATGCTATGGTTTTCAAATGAGTATAATGAGTTTCACATACAAATAAATATTTTGTGATGTGCATTTTGGTTTATATAATGAGTCTCTTACCCCCTTTACTGAGCGATTTAGAAGCTCACCTTGTTTTCTTTTCTCCCAGATTTATTCAAGTGAAAAAGGGTCCCTGCGACGTACGGAGTAGTGGCTAGTGGAGGACTTGAGCTCCAGGCCATATATTGTATTTTGAGGTATCTTTTATCTTTTCATGTACCAAGACAATTATTGTAATTGCAGACACTTGATGTATAACATTGTATGGGATGTATTATGATTAATTAACTTAATATTGAGTAATGTATATGATACGATACATGTTATCTAGTGATGAGATCCTGAGGTATGATAAATATGATGATGCATGACACTGCACAGGAATACACCCTTAATTGTGAATTAATGAGTAAAAAGTTTTTAAATTTGCCCTATTTTCCGCGTTTTCGGGGCGTGACAGAGCTTTCTTGGTATCAGAGCCTAGGGTGTCTAGTACTGTCAGTGTCGGTTAAGTGAAATAGAATACATCCTAAGTGTCTGTAATAGTCTGGTCATGAACTGAATCTGAGGATTGAGATTTCAATCGATTTTGATATGTACGCGCAGGAGACAAGTTAAGATAGAGAATGAGTGGACGACGAGGTCGTTCGAGGAGGCAGGCATAGTCCCCTCCACCACCTGCCCCACAACCAGAGAGTCCTAACTCTCGATTTAATCGGATTGAGACCGATGTGAGGCAAGGTTTTGAGCAGATGGCAGCGCTATTCGCGCAACACTTTGGAGTTAATGCCTCGGGTACTACTCCTACACCACCACAAGGACCTCCCATACCCCCAGTGCCTCCTGTCACTCAGCCTGAGGACAAAAGTATGGTCCGACTGAAGGATTTTCTGAAGATGGATCCACCCGCATTTAGGGGAAAGAAGGATCCTACAGAGGCTGAGGAGTGGCTGACGAATTTGAGAATTATATTTGATTATCTGGGGTGCACCGATGCTGAGAGGGTCAATATGAGTATCTATATGTTGAAGGGGAGAGCTCGGGATTGGTGGGGTACTACCCAGGGTATTCTGATGTCCCGCCAGGATGTGATTGGTTGAGAAGAGTTTCTGATAGCCTTTAGGACCCAGTATGTACCACGAGCCTCCCAGAGAAAGAAACAGGCCGAGTTTTAGAGTTTGGTACAGGGTGATATGTCTGTGGATGACTATGAGAGCCAATTCACCGCGCTATTGAGATATGGCCCAGAGACCTTCAAGAATGAAGATCTCCGTACAGAGAAGTTTGTGTATGGATTGAAGCCCGTCATCAGAGATAGATTGATAGGGCTATGTATTATTGAGTTTAGAGATGCTCTGAGACGAGCACAAGAGATTGAAAGAGGAATTGAAATGGTACAATCCCAGAATGAGCTCAGAGCAGTGAATAGAGATAAGGGCAAGAGGCCAGCGATTTTCCAAACAGAGGCTCGGAGAGGTTCTTTCAGAAGAGAAAGGATTGAGGTGCAAAAGGGCAGATTAGAGAGACCCAGAGGTTACCCTAACATTAGAGAGACCCCTCGAGATGTCAAGCCTGAGACAAGGTTTTACAGAAATTGTGACCGAATGCATGAGGGAAGTTGTACTGGGTCGATCCATGGATGTTTTAGATGTGGAGACATGGGTCACATGGTGAAGGATTGGCCTCAACCTCAGAAACCACATGTCTTGGAGCCCACTAGACAACAGCCTCAGAGAGTGAATCCCCAGAGACGGGCCACTGCTGCAGAGAAAGGAAAGAGACCTGTTACACAGGGACGTGTGTTTGCCCTGGATAAGGAGACCGCAGACACTTCTGCAGAAACTATAAGAGGTACACTCTCTATCTGTAATCATAAGGCTCATGTGTTGATTGATTCAGGATCCACGCATTCGTTTATTTCTGAGCATTTTGCATGTAGATTAAACTTGAAGTTTGAACCTCTAGAATATATACTACATGTAAATACCCCTATGCGTGAATCCCAGAGGACTGAGTTAATCTGTAGAGGATGTGAGATAAAGGTGGGAGATAGAGTGATGTTAGCAGACCTAATCATGTTGAATATACATGGGTTTGATGTAATTCTGGGGATGGATTGGTTGGCAACCAATCGAGTGAGTTTAGATTGCTACACTAAGATTGTAACTTTCTCCCTACCTGAACCTTACAGTGTACGGTTGAGATATTGAGGAAATGAATATGTGAAATTCTAGTAAGTAATTTGAGAATTTTAATATTATTTTGGAGAATATTAAATATGATTGTTCATGTGAAGGTTATAAGACACTCATCTCAGACGATGAGCAAGAACATCCGAGGATTAAGGATATACCTGTGGTTTGTGAATTTTTGGATGTTTTCCCAGATGAGTTACCAGGTTTACCACCCGAGAGAGAGCTGGAGTTTACCATTGATTTGGTACCAGATACTCAGCCAATCTCTAAACCTCCCTACAGGATGGCATTAGTGGAACTTAAGGAATTGAAGAAACAACTACATGAGTTATTGGATCGAGGGTTTATTAGACCCAGTGTTTCACCGTGGGGAGCACCAGTATTATTTGTTAAGAAGAAGGATGGTAGTCTCAGATTATGCGTTGACTATCGGTTGTTGAATAAAGCCACGGTGAAGAATAAATACCCATTGCCCAGGATTGATGATCTACTTGATCAGCTGAGAGGGGCATCAGTCTTTTCTAAGATTGATTTGAGATCGAGCTATCACCAATTGAGGATCAAGGAAGAAGATATTCCAAAGATGGCCTTCAAGACAAGGTATGGCCATTATGAATTTCTGGTGATGTCCTTTGAATTGACGAACGCCCCTGCAGCATTTATGAGATTGATGAACGAGGTGTTCAGAGACTATCTGGATAAGTTTGTGATAGTCTTTATTGATGATATCTTGGTATACTCTCAGTCGTATGAGGAGCATGCACAGCATTTGTGATTAGTACTTCAGATACTCCGAGATAAACAATTATATGGAAAGCTTAGTAAGTGTGAATTTTGGCTGGATCAGATAGCTTTCCTTAGTCATATAGTCTCAGAGGAAGGAGTATCAGTGGATCCAAGTAAAGTGGAGGCTGTGCTTAATTGGGAGAGATCGAGGACAGTTACTGAGGTACGAAGCTTCCTTGGTTTGGTAGGGTATTACAGAAGATTTGTGGAAGGATTTTTAAGGATTGCCGCTCCTTTGACTAAACTCACGCGTAAGGAGACTCCGTTCATATGGACTGATTAGTGTGAGCTCAGTTTTTAGGAGTTAAAGAGGAGATTAACAGCGGCACCTGTGTTAACTATTCCTGAGGGATTAGGAGGATTTTCAGTGTATAGCGATGCTTCTCATCAAGGATTGGGGTGTGTGCTTATGTAGTATGGAAGAGTGGTCGCATATGGATCACGACAATTGAAAGACCATGAGCGAAATTACCCCACGCATGATTTGGAGTTAGCCGCTGTAGTATTTGCCTTGAAGATCTGGCGACACTACTTATATGGGGAAAGATTCCAGATCTTCACTGATCACAAGAGTTTGAGATATTTCTTTGATTAGAAAGAGTTAAACATGAGACAAAGGAGATGGATGGAACTCCTTAAGGATTATGACTGCGAGATTCTATATCATCCGAGTAAGGCGAATGTAGTTGCTGATGCCCTGAGCAGGAAGAGTATGATATCTGCGATGATGATCAGGGAATGGGATTTACTGGAGCAGTTTGCCAAACTCCAGATCAGAGTTAAAGAGGTAGAGACTGGATTTTTGGCTAGCTTGCGGATAGAGCCCAGGATCATGGATCAAATGAGAAATGGGCAGCGCAGTGATCAGAGATTGATAGGTATGGTTAGCCAAGCTGAACAGAGTTCGCAGTCGGATCTCACAGTCAGTGAGGATGGATTATTGAGATTCAGAGGACAGATTTATGTACCGAACCATGATACCCTAAAGAGACAGATACTGAGAGAATCCCATTGCTCGCGATACAACATGCACCCCGGGAGTACTAAGATGTACCGAGATTTGAGAAAGGTGTACTAGTGGAGTGGTATGAAGCGAGACGTGGCAGAATACGTAACCAGATGTTTAGTATGCCAGCAAGTGAAAGCTGAGCATCGGAAGCCCGGAGGACTACTACAGCCCTTACCTGTACCTACATGGAAATAGGAGCATGTCACCATGGACTTTATTATAGGTTTACCGAAGACCCGAAGAGGCCGTGATGCCATATGGGTTATAGTGGATAGATTGACCAAGAGTGCCCACTTCCTTGCCATCAAGAGCACAGATACTGTGGATGCCTTAGCTGAGCTATATGTCAGCGAGATAGCCAGATTACATGGGGCTCCAGTGAGTATTACTTCTGATAGAGATTCCCGATTTACTTCCAAATTTTAGACCCAGTTTTAGGAGTCCATGGGATCTCGATTGAGTTTCAGTACCGCCTATCATCCTCAGACAGATGGTCAGTCAGAGAGGACTATTCAGACCCTGGAGGATATGTTGAGGGCGTGTATGATGGATTTTAAGGGATCATGGGATGATCACCTGCCCCTAGCAGAGTTTGCGTATAATAATAGCTATCATGCGAGTATTGGAATGGCACCTTTTGAGGCTCTATATGGTAGGAGGTGTAGATCCACTGTAGCTTGGGAAGAAGTCGGTGACAGAAAGAAAAATGCTCCCGAGCTTGTTGAGCAAGCTGTACAGAATGTGAAACTCATATGTGAGAGGTTACGAGCTGCACAGAGTAGACAGAAAAGCTACGCGGATGTGCGTAGATGGCCACTCGAGTTTGATGTTGGTGAAGTAGTATTTCTGAAAATATCACCGAGTAAGGGTATCATGCGATTTGAGAAGAAAGGGAAATTGAGTCCTCGATACATAGGACCATTCGAGATTCTTGAGAGAGTGGGAGAGGTAGCTTACAGATTAGCATTACCCCCACAGATGTCCGAAATACATAATGTTTTTCATGTGTCTATGTTGAGGAAGTACCACCCGGACCCTTCTCATGTCATAGAGTATGACGAGATGGACATTCAAGAGGATATGAGCTATACTGAGGAACCCGTCCGGATTCTCGATAGAAAGGAGAAGGTACTGAGAACTAAGAGCATCTCATTAGTGAAAGTTTTGTGGAAACATCACTCAATGGAAGAGGCAATGTGGGAACTAGAGAATCTCATGAAGGAGAAATACCCTATCTATTTGACTAGTTGAGTTGAATTTGGAGGACCAAATTCTTTTTAAGGTGGGGAGGATGTGAGATCTGAGAATTTTAGATATATTTTAATGATGTAATATGAACTTGAAGTGTAATTTATTGAGCTAAGTGAGTTGTGGGAATTATATTTGGAGATTTATATGTTAAGTGTTTAAAATAAGTGTGAAGCTATGAGGTCAGATCGATCTGGGAGAAGGAGAGATCGATCTGGTGAATTAAAAATGACAAGGAAGGAGAAATCTAAGGAGCAGATCGATCTCCAATGGAAGAGGATCGATCTCCTTATGATTCTGTTTGAGAGAAGATCGATCTCCAAACGTTTTTGTTTGGGAGAAGATCGATCTCCTCAAGGAGCAGATCGATCTCATAAAGCCATAAAGAGATCGATCTCACCCCTCGACAGATCGATCTCCTAAGCATAAAATTACCCCAAATTGTCCCCAAAATTCAAATGCAGATCGATCTCATCAAGAGCCAGATCGATCTCCTACCCTCAGTCTATATAAGGAACCCCTGCTTTCTCCTGTAAATTCATTTTCTCTCTCTTTCAACCCCATTTTCACCGAGCCCTAGCTTTCTCACTCATCCAAGGCACCCATTTCTGTCCAAATCAAAGGCTATGGCAAGAAGGAAAGTTGTTCCTCATCAAAGGGAGAACAACATACTTGGAAATCGTAAGACGGATTGAATCGAGACAAGAGATAAGCTCTCCACAAGTTTTGGGTAATTTCTAAACCTCGATCTTGATATTTGAGATGATTTTGGTAATGATAGTTGTGGGCATTGTGTTGAAGTAGTTGGAAAATGATTAGGGATTGATGAAATTACAATGTAGTTGGAGTGATGTTGATATTTAGCAATTTTGGTAATTTTGGGAATTTTGAGCTATAAATGGAAATTTAGACAATGTGGTGAATTAGCATAGATAATTTGGCATGAGAAATGTCGGACGTTGAGATGTTGTGAATGAGATTGTAGTTTGGGGTAGAGTTACGAGAATCAAGAGATTTGAGGTGTTATGAGCAATTATGCTCAATTTTGGAGAATTGAGGTACTGTGATAATGAATATTGATGTTTTAATATCGTTTGGACAGCTTGGGAGTTTCATAGTGGAGTGCGAGACTAGTCCGTGACAAGGGGGAAACAATTGCACTATACGAGGTGCAAAGAGGTAAGGGAAACTAAACCATTTGTGTATGTGATTTGCGAACTATTATAGCATGATTGTGATTTATAAAACAAGCATGTTGAGTGTTGTGTTGTGATATAATTGCACACGGTTTTTATAACCGGTTGGAGCCCATTATTTTATGAGTTTATAAGCTGAGTGTGAAATTGCTTTATAAACCGTTGAATTTGTGTGAGTAATGAATTGGGCTCTACGTTAAGGCAATATCGAGATTTGAGAAATGTGTGCGTGCTTTGCCGGTTGGAACTCGGTTTCAATATGTTTTGTGTTGAGTACAAAACGGTTTTAAATGAGTTTTATGAGAGAAAAACCACTATGAGTTCTACGTGAAGGCAAACCAGTCTTATGTGATAAAGACTTAGGTGTGTAATTTTGAGTACACACCGGGCATTGCTCTGGTAGCATGTAAGCCCGATTCTTCTCCGTTCTGGTAACGTGAGATTCCCCATTCAGTGGCTATGCCACGCATATTTGGTGGCCATTGCCACGTGAGAACCCTATTTGGTGGCCGTTGCCACGTGAGAACCCTATTTGGTGGCCGTTGCCACGTGAGAACCCTATTTGGCGGCCATTGCCACGTGAGAACCCTAATTGGTGGTCGTTGCCATGTGAGATCCCCTATTCTGTGGCTGTGCCACGTGTGAATCTAAATCAGTGGCTATGCCACGTATATTTAGTGGTCGTTGCCACGTGAAACCCTATCCTGTGGCTGTGCCACGTGTGAATTTAAATCAGTGGCTATGCCACGTGTGTTTAGTGGCTGCGCCACGTGCATTATTATTACAGTGATTTTATCACGTTTATTGAGATAGCGATTATCGCATTGTTTTCACACGCTTGTTATTGCTCTAAACTGAGCCTTTTTACTTCATGTTTTCACATGATTTGAGATATGAGAATGTCGTTTTGAGTACTTTCATGCTATGGTTTTCAAATGAGTATAATGAGTTTCACATACAAATAAATATTTTGTGATGTGCATTTTGGTTTATATAATGAGTCCCTTACCCCCTTTACTGAGCGATTTAGAAGCTCACCCTGTTTTCTTTCCCCCCAGATTTCTTCAAGTGAAAAAGGGTTTCCCTGCGACGTACGGAGTAGTGGCTAGTGGAGGACTTGAGCTCTAGGCCATATATTGTATTTTGAGGTATCTTTTATCTTTTCATGTACCCAGACAATTATTGTAATTGCAGACACTTGATGTATAACATTGTATGGGATGTTTTAGGATTAATTAACTTAATATTGAGTAATGTATATGATACGATACATGTTATCTAGTGATGAGATCCTGAGGTATGATAAATATGATGATGCATGACACTGCACAGGAATACACCCTTAATTGTGAATTAATGAGTAAAAAGTTTTGAAATTTGCCCTATTTTCCGCATTTCCGGGGCGTGACAACAGTCGTTCCTGCTATCGTATTACTTCAGTCATCCAGCAGTATAGAGGTATACACTTGAGATGAAAAATTTTATATCATGTAAACTAATGCACAGTAAAGTTTGTCTTTTGTATTTTGAGGGATGTATATAATAGAAACTGATGTAAACGCTTTTGCACACATATATATAAAAGTCCAGTTTCTATTCTATTTTATTTAAATGCATTTATTAAATTATAAATGGATGAGATATGGATTGTATGTTGACTCACAGCCCAACTGTAAGTAGTAAGGTAAAAGTCACAGACAGAGAGAGAGGGTCGTGGCAACTAGATGCTTTGTTGGAGTTGGATTTGTGCAGCCATCGAAGGCCCCATATGGTGCCGCCGTTTTGTTCCAAAAGAAACAGGATGGGTCCCTTTGAATTTGCGTAGACTACAGAGCACTGAACAAGGTTATAACTAAGAATAAATACCTCATTCCAAATGTAGCAAATTTGTTTGATAAGTTGACAAGGCCTTTATGATACTGATTTAGGAATTTCCACAGTAAGTTTATAAAAATTTGACATTACTATAAGGTCAATAAATAATAACTTTTAGATTAAAAACAATTAATTTAAACCATTGATTAAATTTTAAAGATAAAAAAAGTTTTTACCTCATAACTTATTCAATTAGATTTTTCAAATTATCAGTAAGTGCATTATCAAGTTAGCCTTCTTATAATTCTCACAACTTTTATTTCAATTATTTTTCTTTTTTAAAAAAATATCTTCAATCTAGTTTTTCTTTTTCTTTTATATTTAAGGTTTTTATATATTTTTTTTAAATCTTAATCTTAACTTAAACAAATCATAATCAAATAGTTTTTCTTCTACAAGTTACAACTTTCAAGTTTTCAATATGCCAAATATTAGAAACCTTTAATTTTCAAAGAAACTTGTAATTAAACATTTATAAAAAAATATTTATAAAATTGTTTCATTAATTTAACCATTCTTATAATTCTCATACAATTTCTTCACTTTATTCCTTCCTCTTATATATTACTTTCATTATTGGTTTTTCTTTCTTCTTTCCTGTTCAAAGGAATCATAAACTGAGCCGAACTTAAGAAATGAAATGAAGAGCTATTCAAGCTTTAGTCCTTATATGGTTTCATTTAAGCTAAGGTGTCAATGGCACCCTTACCTTTTCTTAGTGACATAGAAAGAAAGACTATATAGAGTAATGTTATTCATTCCATTTAATATAAAGCATTTTTACTGACTAAGCAAGCAATTAATCAAGCAAAGTTCTGTAACATGCACATAGGCTAACTTATCTAAAGAAGGAAGGCAAGTCGCAAGGTATTAAGAAAGGCAAGCAGGAAAGGTGAAAGGGGTAGGTCTTTATTGCTTACTTTGTCTAATCATGATTATTCTTTTATCAAAAATAGGGAAATGACATTTAAATAGTTAAAATATTGTATAACAAAATCATAAAGGCAATTGAATGGCTACATTAGGCAGTTGACTGCCCATTTCATGAAAATATACTGTATAAAAACAATACATGCACAGTGGAATGCTCGAAAAAGGTAGTCAACTATCCATGTATTTTTTTTTAAATAGTAAGCTTAAATTAATCGTAAAATCAATGGGATTTATCGTAACAAAAATGCGAATAAGCGTAAAAACATTAAAATAAACATAAAAATTATGACAATTAATGTAAAATTTATGAGTTTCATCGTAAAGTGAATGACAATAAGCATAAATACACTAGAACAAGCATAAAAATAAGATAACTCACTATAAAATTTATGAGATTCATTATAAAATTTATCAGATTCATGGTAAAATTTATTAAATTCATCGTCAAACATTAGAAAAAGCAAAAATCTATAATAATTAATCGTGTACTTAATGTGATTCATCATAAAATTGTAGAGAAAACACTAGAAAAAGTATAAATTTATAATAATTAACAGTAAATTTAATGTAATTAATCATAAAATTGATGAGAATAAGTTAAAAGCAGTAGAAAAGCAAATCTACAATAATTAACTGTAAAATTAATGTAATTCTTCACCGGTTTTCCTAAAACAACATCTTACAAAAGTTGTTTTTAAATTTTACAGAAGAAGTCAGTAAATGAACCACTGAGCATAGGTGAAGTCCAAACTGCAGATGAAGCAAAAAAACTACATATAAAAAGACAGAAGTCATGAAAAGAAAGGCATATGAAGAAAAAAGGGAAGTAAGAAGTTGAAATCCAAGAAAAGAAGCAAATGTCTAAAACATGACATTGTTGATAACTTATTACCTGAACACTAAAAAGCACAAGTTTTATACCTCAATATAGATTGTGATCAGGAAGGCATGGTAAAGAAGCATGTTGTAGATGGTTGAAAATTAAGCAAAGGATTGTGTTGCTTAAGGGTGTAAACTATTGAAATAAGCATGTATTTCATTTCCGTCATAGAAAAATCAATTTTGTCTTTACAATTTACTTCTATCTTATTTTAACTCAAACATTGGATTCTCCTAAGTTATAAATTGTTTTGAAATAAATGCTTTTTATTTTATTCGAAATAAAAAAAATAATGTGATTCATTATAAATTAATGGTCTAAACTAAGGTAAAAAAAACTATTAAATTCAAATATTATATAATTTGGTTTAATAATTAAAAAGGGAAATCCACCTGTGTTTAACATAGCTGGTCCGAAGTTGGGATGAAGGAGGAGGGTTGGCAGTAGGTTTAGATAACCAGCCACTCAAAACTTGTCCAGTTTTTATTAGATGAACCGCTATGTGATATCTATTAGGGCATCCCTTACTTAGCGATGTGCTACACCAGAGCTCGAGTGTAGTGAGAAATGTGCAAGGGTTGCTAGGTGGTCGCCTAAAAGCCAGATGCTAAATCAACGCTTGGATATGGTACCAAATAGGCAAAAGTTCCCACACCATAATGGACAAGGGTGGCTAAAGAAGTTAGTCTATAATCGTAAGCTTAGGTTAGGATCTTGGAATATAGGTATGCTTAATGGTAAGTTAGTAGAGATTTATAAGGTTATGTATAAGAGGAGGGTTAATATCTTGTGTCTCTAGGAGACCAAATGGGTTGGAAGAAGGCTAAGAAGATAGCACATTGGCAGTATAAACTTTGGTATACAAGGAATGATAGAGACCAAAATAGTGTAGGCAACATCATAGACAATGAATATCAAAAGGATGTTGTACAAGTTAAAAGACATTTTGAATGCTATTAGTGCATATGCACCACAGATAGGACTTGATAATACTAGTAAAAGACAGTTTTAGGAGGATTTAGACAAGATAATACAAGAAATGCCTCTAAGAGAAAACTTTTGTATTGGTGGTGACCTCAATGACCATGTAGGTGCTAGTAAAGAGGGTTTTGAAAGCATACATGAAGGCTTTAATTATGGTGTAAGAAATGAAGGTGGAGATACCATCTTAGATTTTGCTTTATCTTATGACCTAACCCTAAAGAATACACTGTTTTAGAAGAGAAAACATCACCTTATAACCTTTAAAAGTGGATCGAATGCAAGTCAGATAGACTTCTTTTTTACTAGGACGAGGGATAAATGCAGTTGTTTAGACTGCAAAGTTATCCCAAGGAAGAGTATTACTGTGCAACATAGACTGCTAATCTTAGACCTAAAAATTTATAAATGACATCGTATGAACCAATAATAAAGAGGTATAAGGATTCGATGGTGGAAGCTAAAACAAGAGTGTTATATAGCATGTAGAAATAGTTAGACCCAGAAAAAAGACTGGATAACAGAGGAGAACCCGAATACAATGTGGAACAAGATGACAAAACACATTTGAATGGTGGGCAATGAGATACTAGGAGTATCAAACGGAAAAGTAACAATTAAAATTGATAGAACATGATGGACTGAATAAATTAAGGAAGCTATAAAGCCTAAGAGAGATTGTTATATGGCTTTGAAGACAAACAATACCGAAGAGAGCTTCACAAAATACAAGTTACCTAGGAAAGGGGCAAAGAGGGTGGTGGCAAAAGCTAAGGCGAAGGTTGTGAAAGAGATATATAGCAAGTTGGACAAGATATATATATATAGATTGGCACAAGCAAGAGAGAGGAGTTAGGATTTAGGAGTTGTGAAATGTATCAAGGATGAGCATCAAATGACTTTAATTAAGGACAATGATATTAAAGAAAAGTGGCATAATTATTTCGATAAGCTATTTAACGATGGACAAAGCCAAGTTGTGAACAATAACTCGGTGTCGTACGAGGATTTAAACAGATACTTTATGCACAGAATCAAAGAGATAGATATAAAGGAGACATTAAAGAGGATAAAGGCAAGGAAAACTGTTAGGCCTGATGACATTCCTATTGAAGTTTAGAAATGCCTTGGAGAGGTCGGGGTTAGACGGTTAACAAATCTTTTTAATAAGATTTGACGCACTAACAAGATGCTAGAAGTACGGAGAAAGAGTGCATTGGTACCTTTTTATCAGAATAAGAAAGATATTCAAAGTTAATCCAATTATCGATGCATAAAATAATGAGTCACATGATGAAATTATGGACAAGAGTGATAGAACGAAGATTAAGGAAGACTGTAAAGATATCTAAGAATTAATTTGGTTTTATACCTTGCCCATCAATTATGGAAGCAAAACACTTACTTATACAACTTGTGGAGTGTTCTTGAGTACAAGGGAAAGATGTTCATATGGTCTTTATAGACTTGGAGAAAGCATATGATAAAGTCCCTAGGGAGGTGTTATGGTGGTCTTTAATGAAGAAAAGAGTTCTTATGAAATATATTGATATAATTAAGGACATCTATTGTGTCACCCCGAAAACGCGGAAAACATGACAAATTTAAACTTTTATTTACATCAATACACATTTATGGGTGCATTCCTGCGCAGTGTCATGCATTATCATACATATAAATTGTGAAACTTAAACCTCAGGATCTCATCATCAAGCATTCAGAAATCATATCGTATCCATTTCTCAACTCAGTATTAATTAATCCTAATACATCCCATATGTCATTGTACATCAAGTGTCTGTAAATACACATTAGTCTGGGTACATGAAATGTAAATTATACCTCTAATACAAATATATGACCTGGAGCTCAAGTCCTCCACTAGCCACTACTCCGTACGTCGCAGGAAATTCTCCTCACTTGAAGAAATCTGGAGGGAAGATAAAACAGAGTGAGCTTCTAAATCGCTTATTAAGGGGGTAAGGGATTCATTAATAAGAAAATGATTTGCACAACACAATCATTTTGTTTTACATGATAAACTCAATAAACTCAGTGGAAAATGTAGCATGAATAGTTAAAACATCATCTCAAAGCTCATGTAAGAACATGATAATAAATGGCTCAATTCAAGGTTACAAGCATGTAGAAATCAAAATGCGATAATGGCTTTTCTCTTTAAAACGTGATAAAAATCACTGCAATAGTAATGCATGTGGCACGACCACTAAATAAAATATACGTGGCACAGCCACTAATTAAAAATCCGCACGTGGCACAGCCACCAAACACACATGGCAAAGCCACTGATTTAGATTCGCACGTGGCACAGCCACCAAATACACGTGGCACAACCACTAATTAAGATTCACACGTGGCACAACCACCAAATACACATGGCACGGCCACTGTTTAAGATTCACACGTGGCACAGCCACCAAATACACGTGGCACAGCCACTAATTAAGATTCACACGTGGCACAACCACCAAATACACGTGGCACAGCCACTGATTAAGATTCACACGTGGTAGGTAACTAATGCTACCAGAGTAGGGGTCATCTCACGTTACCAGAACGGAGGAATATCGGACTTACATGCTACTAGAGCAATGCCCGGTGTGTATTCAAAATGACACACCTAAGTCTCAATAAATAGCCATTATCATAAAAATCGTTTTACCTTCACGTAAAGCTCATAATGGTTTTCTCTCATAAAACTCATTTCAAACTGTTTTGTACTCAACATAAAACATGTTAAAACCGAGCTTTAACTGGAAAAACCTCGTACACATTTTTTAAATCTCAATATGCCTTAACGTAGGGCCCAAAACACTTTTCACATTTTAAACACAAAATGGTTATAAAACGTTTTCACATATAGTTTACAACTCATAAAAGTTGGGCCCTAACCGGCTATAAAATCGTGTGCAATTTCTCATTCACAACACATAAAACATGCTTGTTTTCTCAATCGAAAATCATGCTACAATATTATCACAAAACACATACACAAATGAGTTTAGTTTTTCCTTACCTCTTTGCACCTCGAATAGTGCAATCGTTCCCCCGTATCACGGACTAGGCTCGCATTCCACTCTGAAACTCCCGAGCTGTCCAAACGATGTTAAAACATCAATATCTCGACTCAATTTCATTATCGAGCATACATGTGCTCATATTTCTCACTAACACCTAAATCTCTCAATTCTCATAACTCTATCACCATTCATAATCTCATCCACTACATTTCCAATCCTACATTTATTGTGCAAAAAAATCCATGCTGATATTCATCTTATTGCCTCAATTTCAATTTATAGCCCAAAAATCCCAATTTACCACAATTTACTTAATATCATCATCACTCCAAAAAAATCACAATTTTTGTCAACTCTAATCCTTTGCTAACTATTTTATCACAATGCCCATATGCACAATCACCAAAAATCACTTCAAAATCCAAGATTGAAGTTTAGAGATTACCCAAACTTGTGGAGTGCTCAACTCACACCTTGATTCGATTCGTCTTTCGATTTCCAAGTATGTTGTTCTCCTTTGGATGAGGAACAAGTTTCCTTCTTACCACAACCCTTGATTTGGAAAAAAAAGGGTGTTTTGGAGGGGAGAGAAAGCTAGGGTTCAAAAATGGCGATTTGGGAGAGAGAGAGAGAGAGAAATTGATTTTAAGGAAAACAAAGGGGTCTTTATATAGGCCGAGGGTAGGAGATCGATCTGACTCTTGATGAAATCTATCTGCATTTGAATTTGAGGATGATTTAGGGTAATTTTATGCCTAAGAGATCGATCTGTCATGGGGTGAGATTGATCTTTTAATGGCTTTATGAGATCGATCTACTCCAATTATGAGATCGATCTCTAGTTTACAGAATGCTTCATGAGATCGATCTTCTCCTTTACAGAAACATTTTGAGATCGATTCCTTCCTCATGAGATCGATCTCTTCATTGCAGAATCATAAGGAGATCGATCCTATTTCATTAGAGATCGATCTGCTCACTTAAATTCCTCATTCCTTGTCATTTTTTACCTACCAGATCGATCCTCTCTTCTCCAAGATCGATCTGGCCCCATAGTCTCACACTTTAACATAAAATCTCATTTATAACTCATTCATCACTTAAAATTTCATTCCATATCACCTCAATATATGAGTACATCATATTTAGTTGAATCAATTACACTTCATGTTCTCATTACATAATTTGATATATGTAAAATTCTCAGATCTCATCTCCTCCCCACCTTAAAAAGAATTTATTCCTCCAAATTCAACTCAACTCATCAAATAGATGGGGGTACTTCTCCTTCATGAGACTCTCCAATTCCCATGTTGCCTCTTTCATTGAGTGATGTTTCGACAAAACTTTCACTAATGGGATGCTCTTGGTTCTAAGTACCTTCTCCTTTCTATCGAGAATCCGGATGGGTTCTTCAGTGTAGCTCATGTCCTCTTGTATGTCCATCTCTTTGTACTCTATGACATGAGAAGGGTCCGGGTGGTGCTTCCTCAACATAGACACATGAAAGATGTTGTGTATTCCACACATCTGTGGGGGTAGCGCCAATCTGTAGGCTACTTCTCCACTCTCTCAATAATCTCGAAGGGTCCTATGTATCGAGGACTCAACTTCCCTTTCTTCCTAAACCTTATGATACCCTTACTCGGTGATATCTTCAAAAATATTGCATCATCAACATCAAACTCGAGTGAACGTCTAAACACATCCGCGTAGCTTTTCTGTCTACTCTGTGCAGCCTGTAATCTCTCACATATGAGCTTCACACTCTGTACAGCCTGTTCAACAAGTTCGAAAGCATTTATCTTTCTGTCACCCACTTCTTCCCAACCTACAGGGGATCTACACCTCTTACCATATAGAGCCTCAAAAGGTGCCATTCCAATACTTGCATGATAGCTATTATTGTACGTAAACTCAGCTAGGGGCAGGTGATCATCCCATGATCCCTTAAAATCCATCGTACATGCCCTCAACATATCCTCCAGGGTTTGAATAGTCCTCTCTGACTGACCATCTGTCTAAGGATGATAGGCGGTACTAAAACTCAATCGAGATCCCATGGACTCCTGAAACTGGGTCCAAAATCTAAAAGTAAATTGAGAATCTCTATCAGAAGTAATACTCACTGGAGCCCCATGTAATCTAGCTATCTCGCTGACAGATAACTCAGCTAAGGCATCCACAGTATCTGTGCTCATGATGGAGAGGAAGTTGGCACTCTTGGTAAATCTATCCACTATGACCCATACCGCATCACGACCCCTTCGGGTCCTCGGTAAACCCATAATAAAGTCCATGGTGACATGCTCTCATTTCCATGTAGGTACAGGTAAAGGCTGTAGTAGTCCTCCGAGCTTTCGATGCTCAGCTTTCACTTGCTGGCATACTAAACATCTAGCCACATACTCTGCCACGTCTCGCTTCATACCACTCCACCAGTACACCTTTCTCAAATCTTGGTACATCTTAGTACTCCCTGGGTGCATGGTGTATGCGAGTAGTGAGATTCTCTCAGCATCTGTCTCTTTAGGGTATCATCGTCTGATACACAGATTCGTCCTCTTAACCTCAATAATCCATCCTCACTGATTGTGATCTGACTGCGAAGTCTGTTCAGCTTGGCCAACCATATCTATCAACCTCTGATCACTGCGCTGCCCAGTTCTAATCTGATCCATGATATTTGGCTCTATTCGCAGGCTAGCCAGAAATCCAGTCTCTATCTCTTTAACTCTGATCCGAAGTTCGACGAACTACTCCAACAAATCCCATTCCCTGATCATCATAGCAGATATCATACTCTTTCTGCTCAGGGTATCAGCAACTACGTTCGCCTTACCCGGATGGTACAAAAGCTCGCAGTCATAATCCTTAAGGAGTTTCATCCATCTCCTTTGTCTCATGTTTAACTCTTGATCAAACAAATACCTCAAACTCTTGTGGTCAGTGAAGATCTGGAATCTTTCCCCATATAAGTAGTGTCGCCAGATCTTCAAGGCAAACACTACAGCAGGTAACTCCAAATCATGCGTGGAGTAATTCCGCTCATGATCTTTCAACTGTCGCGATCCATATGCGACCACTCTTTCGTGCTGCATAAGCACACACCCCAATCCTTGATGGGATGCATCACTATAAACTGAAAATCCTCTTATCCCTCAGGAATAGTCAACACAGGTTTCGCTGTCAATCTCCTCTTCAATTCCTGAAAATTGAGCTCACACTGATCAGTCCATATGAACGGAGTCTTTTTGCGCGTGAGCTTAGTCAAAGGAGCGGCAATCTTGGAAAATCCTTCTACAAATCTTGTGTAATATCCTGCCAAACCAAGGAAGCTTCGTACTTCTGTAACTGTCCTCGATCTTTCCCAATTAAGCACAACCTCTACTTTACTTAGATCCACTGATACTCCTTCCTCTGAGACTATATGACCAAGGAAAGCTATCTAATCCAGACAAAACTCACACTTACTAAGCTTTCCATATAATTGTTTATCTCGGAGCATCTGAAGTACTAACCATAAATGATGTGCATGTTCCTCATATGACCGAGAGTATACCAGGATATCATCAATAAAGACTATTACAAATTTATCTAGATAGTCTCTGAACACCTTGTTCATTAATCTCATAAAGGCTGCAGGGGCGTTTGTCAATCCAAAGGACATCACTAGAAATTCATAATGGCCATACCTTGTCCTGAAGACCGTCTTCGAAATATCTTCTTCCTTAATCCTCAATTGGTGATAGTCTGATCTCAAATCAATCTTAGAAAAGACTGAGACCCCTCTCAGCTGATCAAGTAGATCATCAATCCTGGGCAATGGGTATTTATTCTTCATCATGGCTTTATTTAATAATCGGTAGTCTACGCATAATCTGAAACTACCATCCTTCTTCTTAACAAATAAAACTGGTGCTCCCATGGTGAAACACTGGGTCTAATAAACGCTTGATCTAATAACTCCTGTAGTTGTTTCTTCAATTCCTCAAGTTCCACTAATGCCATCCTGTATGGAGGTCTAGAGATCAGCTGAGTATCTGGTACCAAATCAATGGTAAACTCTAGCTCTCTCTCTGGTGGTAAACTTGGTAACTCATCTGGGAAAACATTCGAAAATTCACACACCACAGGTATATCCTCAATCCTCGGATGTTCTCGATCATCATCTGAGATGAGTGTTTCATAACCTTCACATAAACAATCATATTTAGTACTCTCAAGAGCAACATCAAAATTTCAATTTGCTTACAAAATTCCATGCATCTATTCACTCAATATTTCAAACATACACCGTAAGGTTCAGGTAGGAAGAAAGTTACAATCTTAGTGTAGCAGTCTAAACTCATTCGATTGGTTGCCAGCCAATCCATTCCCAAAATTACATCAAACCCATGCATATTTAATATTATTAGATCTGCTAACATTACTCTATCTCCCACCTTTATTTCACATCTTCTACAGATCAAATCAGTTCTCTGGGATTCACGCATAGGGGTATTTACATGTAGTATATACTCTAGAGGTTCAAATTTCAAATTTAATCTACATGCAAAATACTCAAAAATAAATGAATGTGTGGACCCTGAATCAATCAACACATGAGTCTTATGAGTACAGACAGAGAGTGTACCTCTTATAGTTTCTGCAGAACTGTCTGTTGTCTCTTTGTCCAAAGCAGACACACGTCCCACTGTAACGGGCTTCTTTCCTTTTTCTGCAGCAATGGCCCGTCTCTGGGGATTCACTCTCTGAGGTTGTTGTCTAGTAGGCTCCGGAGCATGTGGTCTCTGAGGTTGAGGACAGTCTTTCACTCTATGACCCATATCTCCACATCTAAAGCATCCCTGGATCAACCCAGTACAACTCCCCTCATGCGATCGGCCACAATCTCTGCAAACCCTTATCTCAGGCTCGACATCTTGAGGTCTCCCTAATGATGGGATAAGCTCTGGGTCTCTCTAATCTGTCCTTCTGCACCTCAATCCTTCCTCTTTTGAAGGAACCTCTCCGAACATCTGTTTGGAAAATCGCTGGCCTCTTGCCCTTATCCCTATTCATCGCTCTGAGCTCATTCTAGGATTGTACCATCTCGATTCCCCTCTCAATCTCTTGTGCTCGTCTCAGAGCATCTCCAAACTCAGTAATACCTAGCCCTATCAATCGATCTCTGATGATGGGCTTCAATCCATACAGAAATCTCTCTATGTAAAGCTCTTCATTCTTGAAGGTCTCTGGTCATATCTCAATAGCGCGGTAAATCGACTCTCATAATCGTCCACAGACATATCGTCCTGTACCAAATTCAAAAACTCTGTCTGCTTCTTTCTCTGAGCGGCTCGTGGTACATATTGGACTCTAAATGTCGTCTGAAACTCGTCCCAGCTAATCACTTCCTGACTGGACATCAGAATACCCTGGGTAGTACCCCACCAATCTCGAGCTCTCCCTTTCAACATATAAGCACCCATACTGACCCTTTCAGGATCGGTGCATCCCAAATAATCAAATATAACACTCAACTCAGTCAGCCACTCCTCAGCCTCTACAGGATCCTTTTTCCCTCTAAATGCTGGTGGATTCATTTTCAAGAAGTCCTTCAGTCGGGCCATACTTCTATCATCAGGTTGAGTGACGGGTGGCACCGGGTCCATCTGTACTGGGGGTACGGGGGTACTTGTGGTGGTGTAGGAGTAGTACCCGAGGCATTAACTCTAAAATGTTGCACGAATAGCGCTGCCATTTGCTCAAAACCTTACCTCACATCATGCTCAATCCGATTAAATCGAGAGTTAGGACTCTCTGGTTGTGGGGCAGGTGGCGGAGGTAGCTCTGCCTGCCTCCTCGAACGACTTTGTCATCCACTCATTCTCAATCTCAATATGTTTCCTGCGCGTACATATTAAACTTGATTGAAATATCAATCCTCAAATTTAGTTCATGACCAGACTATTACAGACACTTGGAATGTATTCTATTTCACTTAATCGACACTGACAGTACTAGATACCATAAGCTCTGATACCAAGAAAACTCTGTGACGCCCCGAAAACGCGAAAAACAGGACAAATTTACACTTATTTACATCAATACACATTTATGGGTGCATTCCTACGCAGTATCATGCATTATCATACATATAAATTATGAAACTTAAACCTCAGGATCTCATCATCAAGCATTCAGAAATCATATCGTATCCATTTCTCAACTCAGTATTAATTAATCCTAATACATCCCATATGTCATTGTACATCAAGTGTCTGTAAATACACATTAGTCTGGGTACATGAAATGTAAATTATACCTCTAATACACATATATAGCCTGGAGCTCAAGTCCTCCACTAGCCACTACTCTGTACGTCGCAGGAAATTCTCCTCACTTGAAGAAATATGGAGGGAAGATAAAATAGGGTGAACTTCTAAATCGCTCAGTAAGGGATAAGGGATTCAAGGTTACAAGCATAATAAACTCATTTTGTTTTATATGATAAACTCAATAAACTCAGTGGAAAACGTAGCATGAATAATTAAAACATCATCTTAAAGCTCATGTAAAAACATGATAATAAATGGCTCAATTCAAGGTTACAAGCATGTAGAAATCAAGATGCGATAATGACTTTTCTCTTTAAAACATGATAAAAATCACTGCAATAGTAATGCACGTAGCACAGCCACTAAATAAAATATACACGTGGCACAGTCACTAATTAAAAATTCGCACGTGGCACAGCCACTGATTTAGATCCGCACGTGGCATAGCCACCAAATACACATGGCACAGCCACTAATTAATATTCACACGTGGCACAACCACCAAATAAACGTGGCACAGTCACTGATTAAGATTCACATGTGGTAGGTAACCAACGCTACCAGAGTAGGAGTCATCTCACATTACCAGAACGGAGGAATATTGGACTTACATGCTACTAGAGAAATGCCCTGTGTGTATTCAAAATGACACACCTAAGTCTCAATCAATAACCATTATCATAAAAATCGTTTTGCCTTCACGTAAAGCTCATAATAGTTTTCTCTCATAAAACTCATTTCAAACCGTTTTGTACTCAACACAAAATATGTTAAAACTATGCTTCAACTGGCAAAACCTCGCACACATTTCTCAAATCTCAGTACGCCTTAACGTAGGGCCCAAAACACTTTTCACATTTTAAACACAAAATGGTTATAAAACATTTTCATATATAGTTTACAACTAATAAAAGTGGGGCCCCAACCGGCTATAAAATCGTGTGCAATTTCTCATTCACAACACATAAAACATGCTTGTTTTCTCAATCGAAAATCATGCTACAATATTATCACAAAACACATACACAAATGAGTTTAGTTTTCCCTTACCTCTTTGCACCTCGAATAGTGCAATCGTTCCCCCGTATCACGGACTAGGCTCGCATTCCACTCTGAAACTCCCGAGCTGTCCAAACGATGTTAAAAACATCAATATCTTGACTCAATTTCATTATTGAGCATACATTTGCTCATATTTCTCACTAACACCTAAATCTCTCAATTCTCATAACTCTATCACCATTCATAATCTCATCCACTACATTTTCAATCCTACATTTATTGTGTACAAAAATCCATACCGATATTCATCTTATTGCCTCAATTTCAATTTATAGCCCAAAAATCTCAATTTACCACAATTTACTTAATATCATCATCACTACAATAAAATCACAATTTTTGTCAACTCTAATCCTTTCCTAACTATTTCATCACAATGCCCATATTCACAATCACCAAAAATCACTTCAAAATCCAAGATTGAAGTTTAGAGATTAACCAAACTTGTGGAGTGCTCAACTCACACCTCGATTCGATTCGTCTTTCGATTTCCAAGTATGTTGTTCTCCTTTGTATGAGGAACAACTTTCCTTCTTGCCACAACCCTTGATTTGGACGAAAATGGGTGTTTTGGAGGGGAGAGAAAGCTAGGGTTCGAAAATGGCGATTTGGGAGAGAGAGAGAAATTGATTTCCAGGAAAACAAAGGGGTCTTTATATAGGCCGAAGGTAGGAGATCGATCTGACTCTTGATGAGATTGATCTGCATTTGAATTTGGGGTAATTTTATGCCTAGGAGATCGATCTGTCGTGGGGTGAGATCGATCTCTTAATGGCTTTATGAGATCGATCTGCTCCAATTAGGAGATCGATCTATAGTTTACAGAATGCTTCATGAGATCGATCTTCTCCTTTACAGAAACATTTTGAGATCGATTCCTTCCTCATGAGATCGATCTCTTCATTACAGAATCATAAGGAGATCGATCCTCTTCCATTGGAGATCGATCTGCTCACTTAAATTCCTCCTCCTACCAGATCGATCCTCTCTTCTCCAAGATCGATCTGGCCTCATAGTTTCACACTTTAACATAAAATCTCATTTATCACTTAAAATTTCATTTCATACCACCTCAATATATGAGTACATCATATTTAGTTCAATCAATTACACTTCATGTTCTCATTACATAATTTGATATGTGTAAAATTCTCAGATCTCATATCTATTGAAATGAGAAGACTCATGTGAGGATGTGTGGTTGGCAAACAAGTGAATTTTCTAACACAATAGAGCTACATTAAGGATTAGCGTTAAGTCCATTTGTGTTCGCTACAGTAGTGGATGGGCTGACAAAATCCATCAAGGATAGTATACTTTAGTGTATGATGTTTGCAGATGATATTCTCCTATGAGTTGAGACTAAAGTGGAAGTTAATACCAAGTTAAAATTATGAAGACAAACGTTTAAGTCAAGAGGATTTAGACTAAGCAGAGAAAAGACTAAATACGTGGAGTGTAAATTCAGTCTAGACAAATAGGAAGATGAAAACATAGTGATGCTAGATGGGGTGATGATCTCTAAACGGGATCATTATAGATATTTGGAGTCGATTGCACAGACAGATGAAAAGATTGATGGTGATGTGATTCATAGGATACAAGCTCGTTGGAGCAAGTGGAGAAGCACTACAGAGGTGTTGTGTGACAAAGGAATTCCTATAGGGTTGAAAACGCATGTTTTATAGGACAGTTGTTAGACCAACATTACTCTATGGCAGTGAATGTTGGGCAACTAAAGGATTATATACACAAAAGATGTGTGTAGTAGAAATGCGAGTGTTGGGATGAATGTGTGGATATACAAGAAAAAATAAAATGGGTGAGGACATTCGCAAAAAGGTTTGAGTGACACATATCTAAGATAAGATGAGTGAAAGTCGTTTACATTGGTTTGGACACATACGATGTGGACACTTTGGTTAAAAGAGTGGAAGCTATGAATGATATAAAAAATGGTCGAGGCTAGGGGAAGATCGTAAAAGATTTGGAAGGAAATAATTTAGAAAGATATGGTAGAACAAGAGTTAAAAAAACACATTACATTAGATAAGAATGAGTGAAGGAGGAGAATTCATGCTGATGACTTGGGCATGAGTTCGTATATTAGTTCATATAGTCTATCCTAGTATTAAGATAAAGGCTCTGATGATGATGATGATGATGATAATGATGATGATGATGATGATGACGACGACTACAACTTTGAAGGGATAAAATTATAATTTTGGTTGTTTTATGAATGGTTAAAAATGTAATTCAAATATCTTATTGCATTTTAAAACATAAAACTATACTTTATTAAATTTAAATTTACTTGTTGACTTGTTAAACCATTATTAACATATTTTTAGTAACTTTTATTATTTATTCAATTTCTTATGAGATATTCTATATCTTATGAGATCTCATGACCTTACAATAAGGTCTATATTTTGCGACCTTACTACAGATAAACTCTATTTAGAGGTTGTTTGGATTCTAAACACAATGAAATCGAACAAATTAGATAAAAAATGTAAAAGATATTTTACATTTGCATCTTTGATTTTAAATTTTTTTATTATTCTATTAAAAAACATAAATGTTCATTTTTTTTCTTTTTCAATCAAATTGGAGTCAATCTCACTAAGGGTCATTTTGGCACACCAGTTGCCACTATTGCGGTGCAACTGATATGCCATATGTAAAAAAAAAAAAAGTGAGATAAAATTACTATTTTACACCTAGTTTTAATTTTTTAATTATTTTATTAAAAACATAAATTTTGAATTATCATTTTACATTTTCTAATCTCATCATCTATTTAAATTAGCTCAAAGAAAAAAAACCGATAAAATGATCGAATCGAATCTCTTCAATCAGTTTGATTGCCTTAAACGGGTATTTTTGTTTCAGCATGATCCCAATTCCCAAGTAGCAAATGCAAGCAATGTCCATATAATAAATCCTACTAAGAGAAATGGAATGAAAGAGAATAGAAATTAAAAAAAAATCAATCAATTATGATATTAGATTTCTAGAATGCATTTAAACATAACATTATTTTTCAAAAATATCCAAAAAAAAAAAAGCTTATTGATGTCATGAGCTTAAGAAACAAAATTTTGTCATGCAATTCTGATGAAACAATCTCAATCTCAATCTCAATCTCAATCTTGCATAACAGAATTGAAACACAGACCATACCTCAGTGCACAAGCACAAAATCCCCAAATGACATCAAAATTGAAATGAATAAGATAATCAAAACTACTAAGACAAGAATTATGATTATGAAAGAGAAATTGATTAAAAAATAAAAGATGGATAACAGAAAATAAAAGCCTCTTCTTGGAGACGAGAAACAAAAAAAATTAAAAGATGTATCGATAATAGTCTGCTGCTTAAGCAAGTGGATAGAACTGAGCTAAGGGAAATTGGTTTGGAGGCACCCAACATTGCAACCACTATCATCTGCCATCATCTCACTCCAAACCAGAACTCAGACACCCCAGAATCTCCTGCAAGCACTAATAGCTCCAAACCCAACATTCTCAGCACCCCAAGCATTACCAGTTTCGTTTTGTACCACAATCAACAACCAGAGAAGAAAAAAAAGACATCAAACCATAAACACTCAATAGCCACAAACAAACAAAAAAATGAAAAATAAAAGAGATCTTGGCTCCGAATAGTGTTTTCTTATGGTTTGCAATATTCCAGTTCAACATTTTGCAATCAAAACATAATGAAGGAAAGAAACTAAGCAATGGTCTATTTAATTTCCTGCAAAAGTGTTCTCTTGACCACCCACGCCATCATCATGATTCTTTAACCAATTTAATATCAAACTTTCTGTTGCCTCTGCTGCAATCAAACTTCCTTTTGCTACAAGTTTTTGGCATTTGTTTGAGACCAGATCATCATGGTCAAAGTGCAGCTTCGGTCCTTGGGCAATAGTTAAGTTTTTAGAGGAAGCAAAACAAACCATAATATTGTTCTGAAATGTCATGCAGGCCTTTAGTGTGACAAGCATCAATCAAGCATGATTCAACTGCCTCAATTGATAGTTCAACTATTTTTTATGGATGGTAGTAAGGCGCAATTACTTCAGCAAATATTCCACATATCTGCCTTACCAAGCATAGTCATTAGGTGTTGTCCAAATAACATAAAAGCAGAAAACAACCCAAAAATAAATACAGGAAGATATGCTCACCTCTTCTAGTAATTTATCTTTGATAGGCTTCAACTTCTATCCAGAGCCAATCATTGAAACTGCATCATGGATGTCTGAGAACATTTGATGTGTCAATTCAATCTCATTGCATAATTTGGTATAATCAATCTTAAATCCTTCTTAAGCAGCATCCATAAGATATTGAAGAACAGTTTGTTCCTTTATAGGAGCTGGTCTACCAGGGAAGTTCCATGTATTGAAAGATAATAATTATATGATAGTATAATGCAAGATAATATATGACTCTTAACAGTCATCAAAACATACAACAATTGTTTGAACTGATAAGCCATCTTCATGCCACTTTTCCAAGCCACATACTTAGCTGCAGCTATTTTTCTGTGATTGTTCAATACAAAATGTGGTCTTAGTGTAGCGATCTGGAACAATATGGAATGGTCGTGCAAAAAAGACACTACAGGAATTTGAGTTTTTAGGGGCGAGGCGTTTATAAACGTCGTTAAATGGTTCATGACACTTCATTTAAATGCCACTAAAAATGCTGAATATGTTTGTATTGGCATATTTCGTGGTGTTTTGTAGATAAACGCTGTTAGTGACGTTTTTAAAACATTTTGCGATGCTTCTAAGCGCCTTAAAATGTAAAAAAAAAAAAATTGTTGTTTATTCAAATATTTAAGTAGCTAAATTCCTTAATTCAATTTTATATTTTTGAAATAAATTTTATTTTTAATATATTAATTATAGCTACAAAATATTTTAAATGATAATTTTATTTCTTACTACAACTAATATATCAATATATATTAAAAGTGACGATAAAATTACTGTTCAATTTAAAGCTCAATTTGTATTTGATTAAATGACAAGTGATCAGTAAATTGAAGAGGATTGCAAGCGTAATTATGGTCAATTTTATCTTTTTCTCTTGATGGACTCTTCTCTTAATTTTTTTCCGTTTCAAAGTACTCAAAATGTGTTGACGCTTGTTCTTCTTTGCTCCATGATTTATCCAAACACTATGGATGTAAGACAAGAAAAAAAAAAAGAGCAAGTTCCTTCCCTCTCTTTTCTACTAATTTGGGAAAATTAAGAAAATGAGAGGGATGATGGGTTTCCCTTCTTTTCTTTTGCCCTCCTTTTAATAGGTTATCTCGAGAAAGGAGAGGTACCTCTTTCCTTCCCCCTCCCTCTCCTCAATCCGAAAAGATACACCAGACACTACAGACCACATGCTACCATCACATCATCCTCATCTAAAAAAGAGCAAGCCAGTGCAGAGGGCTCTCAGATCATCCTCATATACTTCACAAAAATTGTCAACCTTGGCTCCTTAAGCCATCCTCCGTTCACCATGCAGTGAAAGGTTTTTATACCTTGGGCAAGACATGCAAGCACTGAAAGCAAAGACAAATATTGAAACAAACATAAAAAGAATACAAAAGCATACCCATTGACGCCACTTTCAGACAAAGTTATTACAGCAAATAAATGATGGTCGGTATAATTTCTAAATATAAACTGTCTGAGTCAACAATAAACACAATATTCATCCAAAGAAACTAGACAACATTTCATATAAATTCAACCAAAAAACTAGCATCCATATCCAACTCAGGCCCCTGAGCTATTAATGACAAGGGAATCCACTGCAGTTTGAACAGAGGTCATACTTAAGATTTCTGCAAGAAAAGCAATCTGTATTCTTCTGCTTCTTTAGCCATCTCTTCAAGGCTTCTGTCCTTCCTTCCTTTATCTAAATCAAGCTTTTCCTTTACTTCCTTCTCCTTCACATCTATCTACACCGTGAACAACAGAAAGAGAAAATACAAGTTAGCCAAGTTTAGTTGATAAAATTAAACCTAATAGGAATATCTATCTTACTGCATCATAGATCTCATCATTCCTCTCAAAGTCACCATATGTCCTTGGTAGGATATGAATGTGAACATGAGGTACTGTCTGCCCTGCCTGTGGCCCATCCTAAAGTACCAATAAATACATATGTTTCAGTCTTGACCCTTTAATGATCCGTAACAGATGCTATTTACCCAAACACCAGCATTACCATATAGTGAGAACAGCCAAGAACTTCCACAAGCATCAGACAATCAATTTCTCCCATTCGATTTTCTATAAGAAAGTATCATTTTTCATTTTCAAATGATCACTTAAATACACTAATTGCTTGTCATTTCATGAGAAAACAATAACTAAAACTTGGAATGGGTCAATGTAACTATAGGACTTAACATGAGGTACTCAGCAAAGGCATCCAAAGAGCTAAAAACTACAAATACCCAGCTTAAGGATAGGATGTAAATTTTACAATTTTAGAAAATATTAAAACCAAACCACCACAAGATAAGTAATCTATTAAAGGCATCTCTAGAAAGAGGCTTCAATATGCAAGCGGTGGAAACAAAAACAAGAAGGAAAAGGCCAAGAATGAAAAACAAGAGCTGAGCAAACAATTACAGCAGATAAATAAAACCATGACCAAAGAGGTAGAAATCTCTATCATCTCAGCCACAGCCAGACAAGCAGGGAAAAATAAAATAAAATAAAATAAAATGTGCCCACATATGATTTGAAAACAATAATATGATTGGCAAACAATGTCAAATACTATGAGAAGACAACACTAATACAAAAAAAACATATAAGTATTTAAAAGAAGAAGTAATGGAGCTTCCCATTCCCTTACTTGGATAGTAAAAGTGAGCGATGATGCTTTATGGTAGCACTCAAGCCCTCCACCAACCCTCTGTGCTGTTAACCATAAATCACTGGTCTCATCAACAGTGAGATCAACAAAGCGCTTAACTTCACGCCTTGGGCAGACAAGCACATGTATACAATGTTAAGAAAACCAAATTCAACCACGATTCAACAAGTGAGATTCATGGTTTCCTAACAAATTAGATTAAAAATCATACCGGCTTAGAGTTTGTTTTTGACACAGTGAAATTGTCATGTCTCACTTTTTTAATTAATTTGTTTAATATGCACTGAAGGATATATGTTACCTAACTAATCCCGTCAATGAAGTTTAAAAACTTCTCTAACAATGCATGAGATAATTTCCCTACCCACTTATATGAAACAAATGCAACATACATTTCGCTTGCATTTTAGCATATAATGACTTTGACACGCGCGACACAGAAAGTTATGGCATTGGAGAATGATATTAAGATTGTTTCTTATCAAAACCCAAAAAAAAAATGAATGAGGCAAACTCATTCTTAGAATTAAAAAAAAAAAAATCGCACAAATACTGAATCTCACAGGAAAAAGCATGTTTAATTTCAACATATTACCATGATACATACAAAGATTGTCCTTGAGGATTAAATAGATTGTATGGATACAGAATATGAGATGACAATCTCATCCTGCTTTCAAAGAAAGCAAACGCATTGAAAGACTTTGAAAACACATAGAAAAAAAAAAATTCTAACTTCGAGATCTTGAGTCCAATCGTAGTGAAGAGGAGGGGTTAATGATTTGGGAGAAAATAACTCCTATTGTGTATCCCAAAATCATATATAAGACTAAAGACAGATTAAAAAAAGAAAACGATTGAATTTAAATTTCCCAGTAAAAAAGGATATGACCTGCAAAGGGAAAAAGGAAATCAATGACGATTGATAATTAGAAGAGATAAAGAAAGAAATATAGTTAGAATGAAAGAATATTAAGATGGTGATGAGGATTCTCGTCGGGTGGTAATTTCAATGAAAGGAAATTGAGGTCGATGGTGCTTGCTAATTAGAAGTAGTTGTAATTACCAGGAACAACAGGACGGAGGTTGACCATGGCATAAGAAAGGGCGGTGGAGAAGAAGACTTCCTTGGGGTCGATCTCATATGGTCCGAACTTATAGCCCTCAGTTGACATCTGCTGCAACGTATTGGTTGTAATACCAATGTTTAGTTTTGGGTTAACATTTCATACAATACAATTAACTAAACGTTGGCAAGTTATTTTAATCACTTGCCTTAGCAGTTGCAGCGCCGCTGGACGATGAGATTGTTTGGAAGCCTCTCCTGCAAAGCCTGGTAAAGCAACTCCCAGTCCCACCCAGAACCAGAGGACACAGCAAATGCAACTTTGTCATTCTCTCACCTCTGCTCATCCTTTTGGGTTTTCTTTCATCAAATCCTCCATCGCACGTGCGAGATAGTTGCGACTTCGAGTGTTATTTTAAATTGGGTGTCCAACTTAAACTACAAATAATTTTAATATTTATTAGTTAATTATTAAATTATGAATTAATAATGTTATATTCTCCGATATTAACAACCAATTTTATTAACAAACCTTCACTTAACTATTATTACTCAATTTTTTTAAAAAGATTACATCTTAAATTCCAATCTCCTTTATACTTTTTACTAACCACGAAAATATATATAATGAATTTTATTATAAAACATATATAGGGTAATAGACTTTTTGTGAAGGTAATGATTTCTTTGTAGGTAACGATTTCTTTGTAATGTTAAACTGATAGCTTTAGATTAAAATTTTCATTTTTAATATTGAATTACAATTAAAATAGAATAACTTAAATGAATTTTCTTTTAATTAATAAAGAATTTTGAAAATCAAAATATAAATTATTTCACGTTTCTCAATGAAAATTGTTAAATTGTATGTATTTCTTATTAAAAAAATTGGGTTCAAATTTTATTCTAAAAGATAATATAAATTGATTGATAGAATATTTTAGCATAACATTTAAAAAATTATTAAAAATGGATCGAAATGTAGTATATATATATATATATATATATATATATATATATATATATATATATATATATATATATATATTAAAGTCAGGATAAGAAAATATAAAATTATAGATATTATCGAATTAGATGATATTATACCATTTTAATTTGGGTGTACACAAGGATTAAAAGTAAGATAAAATGTTTTTTATATGCCTCTCATTTTGTTTGTATTGTGTAAAATTAAAAATAAAATAAAATAAATTTTTATTAGTCAAAAGTACCCTTCTTTACAAAAAAAATAAAAATTAAATTTATAATATTTTATTATATATATGATTCAAAGATTAGAAAGTTGAATATTAGTATAATTTCTATAATTAATAGTGTTGTGCATGATATTAAGAAAAAAAAAGTGCGTCACGTGGGGCACGAAGAAAACGAGTATAGACATGAGAAAATCTGGCATTTAATGAAAAGGGCATATGCGTAATTAGTGACAAAGAGAAACTTCTATAAATAGGGGTCAGGTATTATTCATAAAGGAGATCCGAGAACTTCATATAAAAACTCTGTCAAACTCCCAGTCTGACTTAAGTATCGGAGTGCAAACGCAGGAAACAACCCCTGCGTTCCTCTGATCTTCTTTTTTTTTGCAGAAACTCTCGACAACACGTGGCAGGGGACCCGAAGAGAAGACGTCAGCGATTCGTCACCATTGTTTCAGGTAACAACAAATAGTAAAATTAATTATTAGATCTTTAGAAAAAAAAACCATTTTAAAAAAATTAAATTAGTTCTTAAAAAATATTCTACTTAAAATTTACTTTTTATAAGAATATTTTTTCTCTATTTATATATTTTTTCCATTTAATGATTAAAATTAAAAATAATTTCATTGATTTTAAGTTAAATATAAATATTTAATCACTTTTTTTCTAAAAAATAAATTGAATTTATAAAATATTCCCAAATTTTTCCAAAAAACACAATTCTAAATTACTTTTCTTCTCTTTTCCTCTTCTCAGAATTTGAAATATAGGATTAGGGGTTTGAGGTTCGAGGTTTGGGGTTGAGGGTTGGAGTTTTGGGGTTTGGGTATAGGATTTGGGGTTACATCTCCATGATACTTTTTTATCTATGATGATACCTATACCGTTTCAATCTCTATATTTCTTTGTATACTAAAGCTTATAAAAAGATGTAACACGAGAACTTACACCCAAGAGGTCAACCATCCTGATATTGGATCTTATTGAAATTAGAAATGTAGCCTTATTTTAAATTTAAAATAAATATTTTGAAAAAAATTAAATTTAGAATCATAATATAAATTATAAATATTTATAATTTATGGGGAGATTCAATAATATGCTAATTAGAGAAGTAGTTAAATATTCTTGATTAATTTTCGTATTTAGAATATTCATTTTTCTGTATATGTAAATATATTTGATAGATTGAAATAGTATTAGAATTGTTTGCAATTTAAAACAAACAAAAGTTAAAATGAGAATTAAAAATATTTAAAAAGTATTTCAATAATTTAAAAAAAATATTTTTGAAATCATTAATTTAAAAAAAATTACAAAAATATAATTAAATTATTAGTTAAATTATTTTTGATGAATAAAAATATATTTCGAAATGCAAAAATTATTTATTATTAAATTTAGAAAAATACAATTGCAAAATTTTAAGATAAATTTTTTGGAGAATAATATAATTTAAATTTCAGGATATAATAAAAAATAAATTGTTGCCATTAACCAAAATGTTTGCTCAATCGAGAGGGGGGTGAATCGGTTTTTCTAGTCTATATGCTAAATTTAAACTCTCTTAGTTAGAATTGAATTAAACAAATCAATGACAACAATTAGCAATAAAGTAAAATGCAGTCAAACAAAGGAGATAAGGGAGAAGATTAGCAAACTCAGGAATTTATAGAGGTTCGGCCAAATCGTTTGCCTACGTTCTCTCTTCTTGACCTTCTTGTCAAGGCTTCTATTTTACTATCAATGTGATCAATACAATTTTCTTTTCAAGGTTAAGGAATAACCTCTCTAAGCTATTCACTCTCTTTTACAGAAACTTATTCACAAGGAAACTCTCTCTCCTTTTTTCTTTTAGATGAGAATGAACATAATAGTGAATTTATCAAAGGTAGGTACAACAAGAGAACAACTAGTTACAAGCTTTGAATGTAGATATAATGCACTCTAAATTGAAGACACATAGAATATGCTTGTAGAATTTTTCAGGCTTGCTTCTTCTTCTCTGAATATTTTAATGACTTCAATTTATAGGCTCAGCAAGTTAGTGAAGCATTAAATGTAGTTTTTCCCGTTGAAAGTTTGCAGAAAGAGCCGTTGAGAACCTCCAGTAGAGTGTCAGATCGATCTTCCATCTTGACCAGATCGATCTTCTAATTCAAATTCCTGCAATTTCAAAACAATCCAAAGTAAGGAGATCGATCTCATTCTTAGAGAGATCGATCTCATAATTCATAACATGTTAGTGCAGATCGATCTGTCGGACCAGCAGATCGATCTTAGAAATTCTCTGTTTGAAGAAGATCGATCTTGCAAATGTTCTTGTAAGATGGAGATCGATCTCTAATTACCCCAGATCGATCTCATAACCTTACTATCTTGAGAATATCGATCTCTATCCCTAAGAGATCGATCTCATAAACATTCTGTCTATAAAAAGATCGATATATAGATCGATCTAAAACACAACCTTGCCTTAAAGGAGATCGATCTCTAACCTGACCAGATCGATCTCATAAACATTCTGTCTAACAAGGATCGATCTCGTAAACATTCTATCTAACAAGGATCAATCTCATAACCCTTGGAGATCGATCTCTTTTTCTTTAACAACCCAATACTTGATCTTGAGTCTTTTAACCTTTAAACAAATCGATCTCTCATCCCATGAGATCGATCTCTCATCCTTTAAAACCCAGTTTTTAGTAAAGAATTTATCTTAAAATGTTCTAATTAATTTCTTAACATGTTTTAAACATTCCTTGATTTATCATAACCACTTTTGAATTACCGTTTTGTCATTTCAAAATATATCAACTTAACAATCTCTCCATTTTTGATATGACAAAACCTATTAAATAAACTAAGTTTAAAACATGTTTTTATCTCCCCTTTAACATACGCAACCAGTTCCAAGCTCCCCCTTAATTCATGCTCCCCCTTAAACAATGCATAACATGTTCTTTCTCTCCCTTTTTGTCATATCAAGAAAGCACATGTCTAAATATAAACAATATCAACAAGGCATATATCAACAAAGCATTGAGCATTAATCTGAACCATAACTCTGAAATTTAATGTCAGTTCAAAATATATATATAGATATAGGTTCATACACCCATCAAAAAGGAGAATCTAAACAGTCATGTCCTAAGAGGATGGTGGGGGAAAGCGATCAACAAGATCATCAACGCGAACAGGAGTAGATTGTAGCTCATCAAACATGGCATGTTGTGTCACCTGAAGTGCTTCAAGTTGAGACACAATATGGTCTTGACGTGTCTCAAGATGTGTGTAGCGTTGTGCAAAACTCTTCATCATTGTATCAAAATGTTGCCTAAAGTCCATTAGCATGGATGTAATGGCATCAACTTGAGCAGTAGATGCAGCAGGATCCTCAGTGGGTGGTGTTATAGGCTCAGCTGGAATGTCTTCCTCCATGACTACCTCCTGAGATAATTCGCTCTTCTTTCGCCACTGTCCTTGGAGGTCTTTGTAGTACCACGCATGATGAAGTGTGCTGATGTTAAGGACATTTTTTGCAGAAGGCACTTCACCAGTCTCACAAGAGCAGTCAACCCCGAGTTTTTGAAGTAAAAATGTAAGCGGTTGAGGAAAATGATGGTTGACGCTTGACCCCGCACTATCTTCAGCCAATCTTCATATATAAAATAGACGAGGTTTGATTTTTGGCCATGAGGGGAATGAAGATGATGGGGCCAAAAACGATCAAGTTTTCGGATTATGGAGTGTTGGGTACCATAGGGACGAAGGTTCTAGGAAATTATTAGGTGAAGTAACCTAAGGTGCATAGGCAGGTCACTGGCTTTATCGTCTGGAAGATTAAATTCTAAAGGTACCCTGTGACACCCCGGAAACGCGAAAAATATGGCAAATTTAAAACTTTTAACTCATTAAATCACAATTAAGGGTGCATTCCTGTGCAGTGTCATACATCATCATACTTATCATGCCTCAGGATCTCATCATAAAATAGTATATATCATAACATATACATTACTCAATTTCGAGTTAATTAATCCTAATACATCCCATACATCATTGTACAACAAGTTTCTGTAATTACAACTTTAGTATGGGTACATGAAAAGATAAATTATATCTCAATACAATATATGACTTGGAGCTCAAGTCCTCCACTAGCCACTACTCCGTACGTCGCAGGGCAAACTTTCTTCACTTGAAGAAATCTGGGGGGAAGAGAAAACAGGGTGAGCTTCTAAATCGCTCAGTAAGGGGTAAGGGACTCATCAATAAAACAATGATTTGCACAACACAATCATTTTAACTCATAGTTGAAAACTCGTTATAAAATGTAGCATGACTTAATAAAACATCATTCTCATCTCATTCTCTAAAATCATGTGAAAACATGAGAGTACATAACTTAGTATAAACCACAGTTACAAGCATGTGAAAATCATGATGCGATAATAGCTTTTCTCATTAAAACGTGATAAAAATCACCACAATAAAATGCACATGGCACAGTCACAAAACACAACTCATGTGTATAAAAAGGAGACTAGGCAATAAAACTCATATAAAATTTGTCATGACACATCAATAATATATCTCCTCTGGGTACGCATCTCAGGCATCCTCATAAGAGGGAACGTCGACATATGGTCGTGTACATAGTATATTGGACTTACGCGTTACCAGAACAAGGCCCGACCTTACATGTTACCAGAGCAATGCCTCTCCTCATGCACACTATCATGTGGTCCCTGGGTCGGTTCTCAGGCGGTCCACTCTATCGGTCTTACATGCTACTAAAGCAAGGCCCAGACTTACATGCTATCAAAGCAAAGCCACCCAGCGTTACCAGAACGAGGGTCATCTCTCGTTACTAAAACAGAGGCATCTCTAGTTACCAAAACAGAGGAACATCGAACTTACATGCTACCAGAGCAAGGCTCGAACTTACTTGCTACCAGAGCAAGGCCTCCCAACGCTATCAAAGCAGAGGAATAATCGGACTTACATGTTACCAAAACAAGGCCCGAACTTACATGCTACCAAAGCAAGCCCAATATGTATTCAACATGACACGCCTAAGTCTCAATCATTAGCCATTATCATATAAAACGTTTTGCCTTCACGTAGAACTCATAATGGTTTTCTTTCATAAATCTCATTTAAAACATTTGTGTACTCAACACAAAACATGTTAAAATCAAGTTTCAACCGGTAAAACCACGCACACATTTCTCAATCTCAATATGCCTTAACGTAGAGCCCAAATCTCTTTTTCACATTTTAAATACAAAACGGCTGTAAAATATTTTCACACATAGTTTACAACTCATAAAAATTGGGCCCCAACCGGCTATAAAATCGTGTGCAATCTCTCATTCACAACACATAAAACATGCTTGTTTTCTCAATCACAATTCATGCTACAACATTTCACAATTCACATACACAAACGAGTTTAAGTTTCCCTTACCTCTTTGCACCTCGTATAGTGCAATCGTTCCCCCGTATCACGGACTAGTCTCGTATTCCTCTCTGGAACTCTCGAGCTCTCCAAACGATGTAAAAATATCAAAACTCATTATCACATAACCTCAAAATCTCTACATCGTGTATATTGCCCATATTCTCATTAAATACCTCAATTATCCCATTTCTCATGACTCTATCAAATTCATAATCTCATCCACTACATTTCAACCTTCTACATTTCTCATGCATAATACCCATGCCAAATCACTTCATTACCTAAATTTCCAATTCATAAACAAAAACTCCAATTTACCACAATTTACTTAATATCATCATCACTGCAATAAAATCATAATTTTTGTCAACTCTAATCCTTTCTTAACTATTTCACCATAATGCCCATATTCATAATCACCAAAAATCACTTCAAAATCCAAGATTGAAGTTTAGAGATTACCCAAACTTGTGGAGTGCTCAACTCACACCTCGATTCGATTCATCTTTCAATTTCCAAGTATGTTGTTCTCCTTTGGATAAGGAACAAATTTCCTTCTTGCTACAACCCTTAATTTGGACGAAAATGGAAACTTTGGAAGAGAGAGAAAGCTAGGGTTCGGCTGAAATGGAGGTTTGAGAGAGAGAGAGGTCCATTTCCAGGAAAAACAAAGGGGTCTTTATATAGACTGAGGGTAGGAGATCGATCTAGCTCTTGATGAGATCGATCTACATTTGAATTTGAGGACGATTTGGGGCAATTTTATGCCTAGGAGATCGATCTGTCGTGGGGTAGGATCGATCTCTTAATGGCTTTATGAGATCGATCTGCTCCAATTATGAGATCGATCTCGAGTTTACAGAATGCTTCATGAGATCGATCTTCTCCTTAATAGAAACATTTTGAGATCGATTCCTTCCTCATGAGATCGATCTCTTCATTACAAAATCATAAGGAGATCGATCCTCTTCTATTAGAGATCAATCTGCTAGCTTAAATCCCTCATTCCTTGTCATTTTTGACCTGCCAGATCGATCCTCTCTTCTCCAAGATCGACCTGGCCCCATAGTTTTACACTTTAACATAAAATCTCATTTATAACTCATTCATTACATAATTTGATATGTGTAAAATTCTCAGATCTCACATACCTCTTCTTCCTCGATGGTTAAACCTTCGTCTGCAATCTCAAAAACTCTTGCTAAAAGGTTGGTATTGATTGTGATAGTTTTAGCCATGACAAAAGTTTTAAAACCGAGAAATTTACATTGGTCTTCGGGTACAAGTTCAGCATTGGAGAAGAAAACTCTAATGATATTATGAGGAACAGGGGTTTTGATTTTAAGAAAAGGAAGCCAACCATACCCTTGCAATTTTGTGAGATATGGAAATTAAATGAGTTCAAGGAAAAAGAAGTCTATTGTTCTCCAATGTTTGATAGGCATGGTTGAGAAATATTCCTCAAATCTTTTTCTTTTTGCAGGTGTTTGAAAACACCTACTAAATGTTGTGACAGATGTTGGAGGAACATTTGAGGGCTATGAGGAAGATGGTATAGATTCTTTATGTGCAACTCTTTTAAGACGTGGCATTATGTTCACTAAAAAATCAACCAAAAACAACCTAAGACTGTTCTAAGAGTTCTCTAACAAATTTCTAGACAATAGAACAATTCAAAGTGAATAGGAACCCTAATGAAGATTAATCTATGAAAACAAGAAATTCTGAATCAAAATCAATAATGTAGGTTGTTAGAATGACGAACAAGTGAATAGATTTGACAAAAATATTACCTAAGATTGATCCTAGAGAGAAACTAGAAAGAGAGGCGCGACGACAGGGTTAGGGATTTTGATTTGGGTTCCTGAGATTTTGGAGATTTTGTGAACGGCTTATATAGCCCAAGGCTAATGAGATCGATCTGTCGAGTTACCATATCGATCTGTAATTTCCAAAACCTTAATGAGATCGATTTGATAGAAATAGAGATCGATTTGTGTTTTCCCGAGACTAAAGGAGATCGTTTTGTTAAATGATGAGATCGATCTGAAGAACACAGAAACTTAAGAAGATCGATCTGCCAAATGCAGGGATCAATTTGAAGAATACAGAATCACAAGGAGATCGATCTTATGGGATTGAAGATCGATCTGCCTAGCACAACCTTATTACTTTAGGCCAATTGAAGCATGGTAGATTGATCAATAACATGAAGAGATCGATCTCTCATACCATTTTCCCAAAAAACTGATTGAAAAACAAGTTAAAAACGATTTTGAAAATTAAGTTTTGAAATCTACAAATCTTATGGGGCATTCATAAGTCCTAATTCACCTCTAAGAACACAAAATCTATAGCTATCAAGGGGTTTGGTGAAAATATCAGCTACTTGATGCAATGTATCAATATATTCTAAAACTATATCCCCTTTTTGCTCATGATCCCTAAGGAAATGATGCCTAATTTCAATATGTTTAGTTATAGAGTGTTGAATTGGATTTTTGGAGAGATTTATTGCACTGGTATTATCACACTTAATGGAAACTTGTTTCATGTCTATACCATAATCTCTCATTTGTTGCATAATCCATAACACTTGAGCACTACAACTACCAGTTGTTATGTATTTCTGCCTCAGTTGTAGATTGTGCTACATATTTTGTTTTTTTAGAGAACCATGATATTAATCTATTCCCTAAAAATTGGCAGGTTCCTGAAGTGCTTTTCCTATCGATTTTGCATCCTACAAAATCTGCATCCGAATAAGCATGAAGAGCAAAGGTATAATCTCTAGGGTACCATAGTCCTAGTAAAGATGTGTCTTTAAGACACTTAAACATTCTTTTTGTAGCTAGTAAGTGAGATTCTCAAGGTGAGGATTGAAATCTAGCACATAAACACACACTAAACATAATATCAGGTCTACTTGCAGTAAGATAAAGCAATAAGTCAATCATAGACCTATATAACTTAGTGTCTACACACTTACCACATTCATCCTTATCAAGCTTTATGCTAGTGCCCATTGGAGTTGCTTAAGATTTGCAGTTATCCATTCCAAATCTTTTGAGCAAGTCATTGGTGTACTTAGCTTGATTGATGAAGATTCCATCCTTAGTTTGCTTTACTTGAAATCCCAAGAAATAGGTGAGCTCTCCCATCATACTCATTTCAAATTCACCTTGCATAATCTTAGCAAACTCTTGACATAATGATTCATTAGTTGATCCAAAAATGATATCATCTACATAAACTTGAACAACTAGTAAATCTTTATTCTTAGTTTTGATAAACAATGTTGTATCAACTTTTCCTCTTGAAAATCCCTTTTCTATTAAGAACTTTCTCTCATACCAAGCTCTAGGAGCTTGTTTCAAACCATAAAGTGCCTTAGAAAGTTTGTAAACATGTTTAGAAAAATCTGGACTTTCAAAACTGGGAGGTTGCTCTACATAAACTTCTTCATTTATATATCCATTTAGGAATGCACTTTTCACATCCATTTGATATAACTTGAAATTTTTGTAGCATGCAAAAGCAAGTAGCATCTTTATTGCTTCTAATCTTGCTACCGGTTCATAGGTTTCATCATAGTCTATCCCTTCCTCTTGCATATAACCTTGTGCTACCAACCTAGCCTTATTTCTTATTATCACACTATTTTCATCCATCTTGTTCTTGAAGATCTATTTTGTTCCAATTATAGGATGATCACTAGGTTTAGGAACTAAATTCCACACTTTACTCCTCTCAAATTGATTTAGTCTCTCTTGCATAGCTAGTATCCAATTATTATTTTCTAAGGCCTCATTTATATTTTTTTGTTCAATTTGTGAGACAAATGCTATATATTGACATACATTTCTAAGTGAAGATTTTTCCTGACTCCTAGATTTGGATCACCTACAATTTCACAATCTTTGACATATCCTAATTCTATTGGTGCTCTAAGTTCTTTTTCTAGCATTTCTAGTTCTTCTTCATCTTCTTCCTTTTTGTTAATGTCAAGATTTTCTTGTATGTTATTTTCTATCCTTGAGGATTCCTTCAAAATCTCATCAAATATTTCCATATTCCCATCATTGCTATGAATTTTATATGCATCATTTAACTCATCAAATATTACATGAATTGATTCTTCCACCATCAATGTCCTTTTGTTGTAAACTCTATACGCTTTTGAATTTAACGAATAGCCTAAAAAGTCTCCTTATCACTTTTAGCATCAAATTTTTTCAAGTTGTCTTTTTCATTATTTAGGACAAAGCATTTGTAACCAAAAGGATGAAAATAGCTAATATTTGGTTTCTTTCCCTTGTAAAGCTCATAAGGGGTTTTCTTCAAAATTGGTCTAATCATTGCTCTATTTATAATGTAGCATGATGTGTTAATGACTTCAGCCCAATAATACTTAGGTAGATTATTTTCACATAACATTGTTCTAGCCATTTTCTCTAAGATTCTATTTCTCCTCTCAACAACCTCATTTTGTTGTGGTATCCTAGGAGCTGAAAAGTTATGGCTAATCCCTTGATTATTGCAAAATTCATCAAAACCAAGATTTTCAAATTCCTTGCCATGATCACTTCTAATACTTGTTATAGTATAACCTTTTTCATTTTGGGCTAATTTTGAATAGGTGACAAATTTTTCTAAAGCTTTATTCTTAACTCTTAAGAAAAATACCCATGTAAATCTAGTATAATCATCTACAATAACAAATCCATAGTGCCTACCCCCAAGACTAGTTGTTCTAGTTGGGCCAAAAAGATCTAGATGAAGTAGTTGAAGAGGTATAGAGGTTGACACACAATTTTTAGATTCAAATGATATTCTTTTATGTTTTCCCTTGACACAAGCTTCACAAATTTTGTCATAATCATAGGACAACTTAGGTAAACTTACAACAAGATCTTTTCTAGCAAGCTTAGATAATACCTGCATGCTAGCATGACCTAGTCTCCTATGCCACAACCAAGGTTCATTTTCTTTATCGACCATAAAACATACATTTTCTTTTCTAAGTTCATTTAAATATACAATATATATGTTACATTGTCAAATGTCTTAAGAAAAGAACTTTATTTGATTTAGTATCTATCACATGGTAATTCAAGCAATCAAAAATTACTATGTAACATTTGTCACAAAGTTGACTAATGCTAAGCAAATTATGTTCTAGTCCTTTAATAAGTAAAACATTTTCTATTGAGAAATAATCATTACCAATAGAGCCACTTCCTTCAACTTGGCCTTTGGAGTTGTCCCCAAAAGTGACTTCTCCACCAACCTTTGATTTGAATGAGTTGAAGTGGCTTTTGTCTCCCATCATATGTCTTGAGCATCCACTATCAAGATACCATGATTCCTTTGATTTAGCCTTGTAACAATGCTCAAGCTCTTACAAGCATCATTTAAACTTTTGTTTTAGGTACCAAAATTTTCTTGGGTCCTTTGGAGTTAGTAAGCAGAAGTTTTGATCCTTCTGGGATCCATTTCAATATTAAATCAAT